>CM066034.1:514611096-515811096 GCA_033557465.1 Ichthyophis bannanicus | reverse complement strand
GTGGGTCCTTGGAATGTCTCCATTTACATTCGAGTTGCCTTAGGTCACTCTTTTGCTTCTGCAGAGTTGTTGAGTACCAGGGGGCTTTGTTGTGTCGCTTGGGTGGGCTTGTCCTTTGGCACGAGAGAGGCAGCAGCTATGGTTTCATTCCATCCTTTGATCTTTTCTTCTATGCTTTATTTGGGCTCAATGAGCTTAAGTTGTGGGATTATTTTCTTGAGGAAATTTTTTGTGTTAAATTGTCAATCTGCGGTTTGTGGCTGTTGTATGATTGTGAGAAATGGAGGAATGCATGGTCAGACCAGGGTACTGGAAGGATTGTATAGGGCGTATGCTTGGGGTCTTTTGCGATGTGGTCTTTGATTATATGACATTCCTTTTTCTTAAAAGAAGCATGGCTCTTAGCATACTCATTATACTGTATGTACTTTTAAAGTTGCATTTCAACTATAATATTCTTTTTTTTGAATTTTGTTCACATTATTTTCACCTGTCAGTCTTCCTTGCAATTGGATATTTACTATATAGATGTTCATCAGTTTCACAACTGGCTCATCCCGTTGTGTTATAATTTTGATTTTATGTGCACTTTCATTATTTACATTCGCGCCAACAACACATGTCCTCCTAATCCCTGTATTTCATGTTTTTGTTGGTTTTGCACATTTATAATGATTTTTCTGTTAGCTTTGAACTGTTCCTCTCCTTTTGGATGTTTTTACTGGTCTTTCTGTTTTGAATTATTTATATATGATGGTTTTAACCATTCATTTAACCACTCATATGTACATGTATTGATATTTTACATATTTGTATATTTATATTTTATGTTTTTATTTGAGGCCAGTACCCCCTGAAGAAGGCTGCTTTTGCCAAAATGTGTTGGGGTTTTCTTCCAATAAAGCTGCTTTATACCAACCACTGTTCTTTGGCACACCTGTTCCTGGTCAGACCAGGGTACTGGAAGGATTATATAGGAGTATGCTTGGGGTCTTTTGCATTGTGGTCAGGGAAGAGTACCAGGTCAAGCATGTTCCCTTTACTATGAGTTGGATTGGTGATAAGTTGGGCGTAGTGGAGGGCTTACATAACCTCCAGGAAGGAAGATGACTGCTTTGTGGGTGCAGATGTAAGGTTCAGATCACCAAGTAGGATGAGGGGTTGCTAGTTCGTTGGAAATGAACAGGCTGCTTCTAGTAGAGTGGACAATTCTGAGGCATTGCCGTGTGGCACCCTGTATGTCAGGCACATTAATAATGATTTGTTTGATACTATTAGCATGTTCATGTTGTCAGTGGAGCTTGTATCAATGGTGTCGAAGTTCAGGTTACATCTCATAGTATGCACACCTCCCTGCCTCTGCTAGTTGTTCTATTAGTTATGATGGTGTATGAGGGTGGACACAGCTGGTTGAGTAGAACAAAGTCGATCTCAGTAAACTGTTTCAGTTATTCACAGGATGTCAAGCTCATAATCCCGGATGAAGTCCGCTAATGTAGGGATTTTGTTATGGGCGGAGTGTGCATTGATGAGGGCGCATCTTATTGGTGTACTAACAAAGGAATAAGGGAAAACAAAAAACAGAAGCAGGCAAATGATTCTAATTTTGTGGAAGGATCATTAATCCAACCCAAACTAAGGAAATAAGTAATTTTGAAAAGAATTACCCAAACTCCAAACACAAAAATACTAAAAAACTATTTTAAAAAAGACTTGGCATGGCCATGTTTTTGCTACATCAGGGGAACCATATTATTTGAAAAATCAGAAATCACAACTTGTGACATGTAAACAGTGTGTGATCATTCCTATAGACCAGGATTCTCAACCCAGACCTAGCCAGTCCGGTTTTTCAGGATAACCACAATAATTATGTATGAGATACATTTGCATGCATTGCCTCTATTGTTTGCAGATCTCTCTCATGCATATTCATGGATAGGTGTATCCCGAGGACTGCTATAAAACAAAGACAGACACATTAAAAAGCAAATCTAGACACGTGGAGGCCATTTCCGAAAACGTGCATGTCCTGGCAGCGGGCATGTCTAAATGGAAACGTGCAGGAATAGGATCCATTTCCACACACACATGGGGATAAACGTAGCCGTGTGTACAGAATCGCTCACATAGATGTGCTAAGCACAGTCCAAACACAGCGTTACGCTGTATGAAGACAGGTATATGCTGACAATGGCTTTGTATGTCCCCGCGCTCACTGTATTCTGAAAAGATGTATGTCTGCAACTCTGTCCATCTCCGCGATATACCCATGAATGGCCACGCCCCCTTAAAACATGCAGTTGTGAAGCTGTTGTGGATACTGACCAGGGCCAGCCCGTCCATTGAGCTAGAATGTTGTTTGCACAGGGCCCCGCGTAAACAACATTCTGCATCAGCCCAGGTGAATTAAAAAAAAAAAAAGAAAAAACTGGCTGCTGCTGCCGTGGCAGCGCAGAATCAAGTGTCCCGCGGCCCCCCCGCCTGCCTGGCAGAGCCCTCCCTGAGTCAGTCCCCTCAGCACCAGCTTTCAGAGCCGCGAAGGGAGAGTTTCTCTCTCATGACTCTGTTAAGCCCACTGGTGCTAATGGGAAACAGGCATTTCCTGTTTCCCATCAGCCCCGGTGGGCTTAACAGAGCCGCGAGAAAGGGAAACTCTCCCTTTGCGGCTCTGAAAAGCTTGTGCTGAGGGAGCTGACTCAGGGAGGGCTCTGGCGGGGTGGGGGGGGGAGGGGTGCAGGACACTTGATTCTGCCGCTGCCAAGGCAGCAGCAGCAGCCACCAGTTTTTTTTTTTTCTTTTTTTAATGGGGGGTGGGGGTTAGGACTGGAAATGGGCTATGGGCTGATGGGGGGGTTAGGACTGGAGGTGGGCTGATGGGGGGGTTAGGACTGGTAATGGGCTATGGGGGGGCTAAGACTGAAAATGGTGTGATGGCGGGTTAGGACTGGAAGTGGGCTGATGGTGGGGTTAGGATTGGTAATGGGCTATGGGGGGGCTAGGACTGGAAATGGGCTGAGAGGGGGTTAGGACTGGAGGTGGGCTGATGGGGGGTTAGGACTGGAAATTGGCTATGGGGGGGGGCTAGGACTGGAAATGGGCTGATGGGGGGTTAGGACTGGTAATGGGCTATGGGGGGGGCTAAGACTGAAAATGGGGTGATGAAGGGGGTTAGGACTGGAAGTGGGCTGATGGTGGGGTTAGAATTGGTAATGGGCTATCGGGGGGCTAGGACTGGTAATGGGCTGGGGGGGTTGCTAGGACTGGAAATAGCTGATGGGGACGGGGGCTTGGAATGGAAATGGGCTGAGTGGGGGGGGGGAGCTAGGATAGGAAATGGGCTGATGGAGGGGCTAGGATAGGACTGGAAATGGGCTGTTGGGAGGTGCTAGGATTGGAAATGGGCTGTGGTGGGGGCTTGGATTGAAATGGACTCATGGAGGGGCTAGAATTGGAAGTAGGCTCATGGGGGTTTGGATTGGAAATGGGCTGAGTGGAGGGGAGCTAGGATTTGACATGGGCTGATGGTGGGGCTAGGAAAGGACTAGAAATGTGCTGATGGGGGGCTGGGATTAGAAATGAGCTGATGGAGGGACTCGGATAGGACTGGAAATGGATGGGGGAGCTAGGACTGGAAATGGGCTGATGCGGGGACTAGAAGGGAGCGGATGCTGGGTGGGGCTGGAACTAGAAGGGAGCTGATATTGGGGGAGGATTAGAATGGGATGGAGCTGGGAGAGTGAAATGGAGAGGGGTAAAATATTTTGTGTGGGAGGGAAGAAAAATCTACAATTCGCCAGGTATTGGGAGAGTAAGTGGGGATTGAAGATGGAGGGGTAAAATTTGAGTGGATGAAATAGGAATGAGGAAAGAGCAAAAGGGGAAAGATCAGTATGTTAAAGCAGATATAGAGAGAGAATGGAAAAAAACTAGAAGAGAAAAGAAAGGACAAATGGACAGCAGACGATGGAGAGTTAGCAGAAGACACAAAGAAACCAAAAGAAAGTGGCTGGAGCAATTGCAACTGAAAATAAAATGCACACAAGGTAGAAAAATATCTCTTTATTTTGAATTTATTAACTGGAATATGTTAGCTCTGGGAAATGTGCATCATTAACGACTACGCTTTGTTTAGTACAAGAGGAAATTAATTTATGGTTTTATTTCTACAGTGTTGTTGTACATTCCAAGTTTGGCTTTTGGGGGTTCCCAGTTTAATTATTGTCTTCCTGTTTCTAAATTGTGATTCCGTATTTGGTGATGGTCTATGTTCTGCATGTGTAACTGAGCTGAGGTATTCTGTTTATGTAATTCCTATTTGACACTGTCACTTGTTCTCTTTCCCCAGTAGGTCATGTATTGTTATTCTCTGAAATGTATTGGTTTAATATTTACAGTGTTTCGTTTTGATAGGTAGGGTTTGGTGCTTTGTGAGTCCTGGTAGTGCTGTTATGATACGGCGGGTTTGCTATGGGTTCTAAATGGGCAGTGTTTGTAGTAATTCCTAATGTGCCTGGCGGTTGGCACTGGATTATAGTAATGTAGAAATCTTTTAGTCTTTCTTTATCCAGACACTCATTAAGAGGCATGTTTACTAAACGTTAGTGTATGGTAACATTATGCAAATATTTATGCAAATGAGACCCCACACCGAGTCTCCGCACATAGCCCCGCACCCCCCTTGGGCTGCCCCTGATACCGACAGTGCTGTTATGAGCCTGAATGGCAATGAAAGTTGGTGATAGTTATAGGTGGATGCAAGTTAGACAACAGAAACTAGTCTGTGGGATGCCCAGACTACTACAAAGCAATTGCAGTGCACAGTAATGTAGCAGGAAAACAGGGAGCGAGTGAACCTACTGACACAAGGTACAGTGCAACACTATATACATGGCAGTAGACGACCTCCCGATGTACGCACGTTGTGAACGTCTCAGGAACATGACTGTACAATGCTAAGTAAGGACATGATCCCAGCAGAGCAGGCCCCCATAATAAACTACCCAAACATTTCCCCTGCACTACTAGAGGGCCATTGGAATGACAGCAGTCAGCAGTGCAATCACCACATAAGACATGCCCAGAGACACATCATCGCTCCCTACAACTGTGCACATTTGTAGAGACCAATGCTGGTGCACCTGGGAATGGCGTATTGCACTGATGCACGCCCTCCCTCTGAGGTCCCCTGAGTAGTGACAGGGAAGTGATTGTGGAACCGTCCTGCTCACTCCTGCCTGAATGCACTGGCACCTGGTGATGCTGCAGACCAGCCCTATGGTCCAGGTACCTGCCAGGCATACCGGTCCCACCCGGATACAGTCCCACAGAAACAGCTGTCTGCCAAAAGACTGCCCTGCACTGAATGTCTTAACTGATGGAAAGGAAACCATAGCAATCAGTACTTCCAACCCAACATCATACCTGCTCACTACATTTCTATTTGGCTACTTAAATACACGATAACTACAATAGTGGACCTCTAACAGATAAAGAGCTGTAGTAGGCCCAAACAGCTCTTCCAGTATATCAGCCTCAAGGGTCAAACCCTGTATGTGCATTGCGCATCATAGGCACACATATGTAAAGAACCGCAACAGTGACCTGTGCACAAGATATGTGCCATATAGCCGCCAGCATAAGATATCCCCCATATAGTGTTCTGATAGGATTTACATATGACCTTATCTGCATCAGGAGACTGTACATTTTGCATAGAGCAGAGGTTCCCAACTCCAGTCCTCGGGGAACCCTAGGCCATTAGGGTTTTCAGGATTCCCACAATGAATATGCATGAGATAGAACTGCATGTTCTGCCTTCATTGTTTGCAAATCTATCTTATGCATATTCATTGTAGAAATCCTGAAAACCTGACTGGCCTAGGGTTCCCCGAGGACTGGGTTGAAAACCCCTGGCATAGAGTATTCTGTAGAAATCCACTGTATGGAGTGCAACACTCCAGCTGACTAGGTGCTGCACATAGTTCCAATGGTTGGGCTTACATGTTCACATGGGGTGCTAGGACTCTGTCACCAGTATCATTTCTAGGATGTGGCATTGTTAGGAAGCCCTAGCTGTGCCCCTTTAGCTCACACAGCAAATGCCAGCATAGCCAGATTGAGCACCTATGCTCTACTATATACATTTGTGGGTGTGTTTATTTCTGCTGCTTTGACTTAATCCTTCCTCTCCTCTGCTTTCTGTTCCATAACACTGCATGCTGTAGTTTTCTGAACTGCAGTCACACCAGTGCACAGCATAGGTTAGACATTCTTTCACCACTATTGGCTGAAGAGCAGTAATATTTCTAAGTCCTACCTTTATTCCACGTTTTTGCAGGTATAACCTGGACATATGCAGGGCTGACTGCAGATGTACATGGGTGTGACCGAAGTACGCTTCATACATCTCCAGGGCTGGCCATGCCCCTGTTCTACCCCTTCCTGGCCATGTTCTGCGATTCCCATTTAAGTGTGGATGTACATGGTCTGCAATTGTTACTAGAAGGCATGTGGCAGATGGATTTCCATAATGCTTTTGAACTCAGAGTACGATGATTGGTGTTAAGACTTGTTAGGATTACCTAGCATTCTATGGTGTTTTGCAGGGAACACCTCTCTCGCCTTTTCTCTTTAAATCTATCTATCTATTTAGAACATACATAGGGATAGTGTTGTTGTATTGAACCTGGGTTTAATACTGGATCACTAAATCACATGCAGTCCAAATATGTTTTTTTTTTAAAAATAAAACCCAATTATGTAAGATTAATCTGTCCTTTGAGCAATAGACGTTTGGAGCAGTTGTCCAGGTTCTAATATTGTCCTGTTTGGACGTAACATCCTTTTATGTGGGTTTACCAGTTTAAAGTGTGGGGTGTTTACTAAGAATCCAGAATGCTGCACAAGAACTCTTGATGGTTAGCAAGACAAAGGGATCATGTGACACCGATTCTTGGTATCCTTCAGTGGTTGCCATTATTGTGAAGAGTTCAATTTAAATTCTTGTACTGATCTTCAACTCATTTCATAATATGGCTTTCCCCTAAACATCCAGTGATTTAGTGTTACTATCCCAATCATCCCTTTCATTCACAAGTGGAACAGTCATAAACGGGCTCATATCAGCCATCAGACCAGGCAGCTGCCTAGGGTGGCAAAGAGCAGCTACCATCAAAACCAGGGCCGGTTCAAGGGTATTTGGAGCTCTAAGCAAAATTTTAGCTTTTTGCTCCTTTACAATCACCTTTTTGATTCCTAGCAACACTCATCTCCCCCAAGATTTTCAAGATTAACTTGTGTCGCCTTCCATGGCCATTTTGAGGATTAAAGCACAAAAAGAAGCAGGAAGACAGAAGTCCACTGAAAGGAATAGGTACTTTATTGTTGTGGATCTGCCCTACATGTGTTTCGGCCAAAAGGCCTTCTTCAGGGGACTTTGACCACTAAAATCATACAAAAAAAAGTCTGACAAATAAATATTTTCAATATGGACTTATTGATTGTTGGGGATTTTTTGAGTTTCACTTGGAGGATTTATCTATTCCCGATCACAATCTAATTTAGTGTAGTAGTATTTTATGTAGTCAAGTATGCATAGAATAGGTGTGTGAGGATGGCATTAAATAGGGGCACCTTTCTAACATTGCCTTCCACTTGGGCAAGTACATGCCGACTTGGACTGTAATAATCTTTATGTATGACCAAATTTTATAAAAGCTCATCCACAAACCCAAAACACCATTTTACATGCAGAAATGTTTTATAAAATTACCCTCAATGGTGGTAATATTCTACTAGGGTGTCATGGACGCCTACTTAGCTTAATAAAATACTAGGGTATGTGCCAGAGAAAGTGCCTTGAACATAGGTGCAATCACACCTGCTCACAAGAAGGTTTAAATGATGGCGCATATTTTGCACACGTCCATGCGTAAATTAAGGTAGTTTACAGTCTACATGCATGTGTGAACTCCTCTTGTATTCCACCTAGACCCTGCCCCTGGCTGTTTACTGGCCAACAGGCTGATACAGAAAGCTAGCGCAGCCTTTAAGCACCATTAACGCCATGTTTAAGCACTTCTAAATGCAGAAAACAGACAGACACAAGCATATACTCTAACGGAAAAACTAGCGCTCAAATAACACCACGAGTATTTAAATGTATTTAGACGTATTTAAATTTTAGGAAAATGAGCTGCACTTAATAGTCTGGTATGCAAATCATGGCTACATCCGATGCAGAGTGTCACCAGGTGCCCCTAGTGGCCAGTGGCTATAAGGGCATCCGGCGCATTTATTATTTTTAAGGAGCGATGTGACTTTAAGGGCCTAGTGCATTTTGGTCCTTGTAGTTCAAACTCCTTGAGAGCACAAATGATCCAAGCCAAGAGTGTAGGGTAACAAGGCTTTATTTACCATGTAACGCAATGATTCACTAAGACAAGTAGAAAATAAAGACAGTCCTTTCTTTATCAAAAGGGGTTCCACCAATATTTAAGCAGATAACTGTTATAGGCTTCATAGTTGAATGCAAGTCCTAGCTGAGGCTTCTTTTAGTTCAAAGCAATTTAAACAATTCAGCAAACAAACGGTTATAAGGTTCACCATCTGTTGCACAGTTCTTTTCTATCTACAATTTTAGCAAGGATTCAATACTAGCTGCAGAACAGAAATTACAGTCCATGGATTCCTCCCGAGGCATGGGAATAATATTCTCACATTCAATTTCCATAGACTCAGCGTCACTGGCTTCTTCCCTTGAGTAGTAGTTTTCACTCCCTGTTACAAACTTACAGGGTCTATCTTGCTTCCAGTAAAACTTTTCTGTTAAGTTGTGAGGTATTGTCTTAAAAAGCTCTGCTTTGCTTCCCTTCCCCTTATAGGGAATAGCTGCTTTAACAGGGTTTCTATTAGCAAGGCTTTCCTTTAGAATTAAAGATTCAGCATACCTTGGCTTCCTGGAATTGCCACACCTAGAGCTCTAAGAACATAAGATATGCCATACTGGGTCAGACCAAGGTCCATCAAGCCCAGTATCCTGTTTCCAACAGTGGCCAATCTAGGTCATACGTACCTAGCAGTTTCCCCAAAGGGACACAGGTTCCGCAATGCTTGCACAGGGTCAAGCATTGACATCCTGGGTCCCCTCTTAATAATGGTCCATGGACCTCTCCTCCAGGAACTTGCCCAAACCCCCTCCAAACCCAGCCACACCAACAGCCTCCACCACATCCTCCGGCAACAAACTCCAGAGCTCGACCACACGTTGAGTGAAAAAATACCTCCTTCACTAGTCCTAAATAGTCTAACCTGCACCTTCATTGCATGTCCCCTAGTCTTCCCACACTCCGACAATGCAAACAATCAATCCACGTCTACCCGTTCCTTAGCATCCCTCTAGTCCAGTCCCGGAAAGATAGAGTTGTCAACCTCCACCAGCAGCTTTGGAGACTGAAAGATGTCATCGTCGTGATGTCACTGGTACAAATAGGCTCGCTCCGCCCCCTTTCACCAGTACTTTCAGTCTCCAAGCAGCTTGGAGGTTCTGAGCCCAGGACTGGGCTCAGAGGGACAAATATGCAGAGCTTAATTTTTTTTCTTTAGTTCATTCTTTGTTTTAAATTTAGATTTTCTTGCTTGATTAGGTGCCTGCTGCTGCTACAGAGATCTGTTCTGCTGAGGCTGTTTCTCTTTTCTCTGCTCCCTAACCCCCCCCCTCCTCCCCTCACTGCCCCAGCACTGAAACGAGCATTGCAGTAGCACAGGAGTGTGCCTGCCTCTGCCTCCCTGTTCCCGAACCCACTTGGAAGGGTGAGGAGCAGGTAGAAGGCTATAGAGACTCACAGCAGCAGGCAGTGGTTATTACCACAGGATTTAAAGTCTCTCCAGGAGCTGATGCCGCTTTGAAGGCTGTGCTCCTGAGGGGTCCAGCGCTGCCCTTCTTCTCTCTCTCCCGAGGTCTGGTGAGTACTCTGGACTTTGGGGTTTACCTGGGGAAGGTATTTGGGGGTTAGGTGAGGTGTTTTGGCAGCTCCTTAGGAGTCAGGGAGGCCTAGCCGCGTGATTTTTCGCGCCGAAAACGTTGCGGCGGCCATTTTGAATTTTGAATTTTTCGATTTTCAAAGTTAATTTTTTCGGGTTTAGAAGCTTCGTTTTGAAAAACGGTGGTTAGGGGGCAGCTAGTTACATCTTGCTTGATTGATCACTGCCAAAAAGTAAAAAAAAAAAAAACGCGTTTAAATTAGAGCTTCTCTTGTAGCTGTGCAAGGCTCTGTGCAAGGCTCTGTGCAAGGCTCTTTTACTGGCATTGAAGCGCTGTTACTTACCATGCCTGCCAAACCACGCTGCCTAGTCTGTGGGGTGTGGCGTGGGCAGCTTTTGGATACTGGCGTTTGCAAAGCATGCTCTTTAGAGGCCATGGGCATGGAGGAGTCCTTGGGGGAAGGTTCTCAGGACCACGCGACGGCTTCTCAGGATGGCAGGGGTTCTGACCCTCCTTCCTTGCCTGCTTCGGAACCGGTAGTGGGTCCATCCTCCGCTTCCAGTGTTCCCTTGGTGCCAGAAGGGTCCCAGGGCTCTGGGATTCCAGGTCTCCCTTCCGAATTCCTCTCCTTGATGCAGAAGGCGTTTGCCTTGCTGCAGACGGACAGGGGGGTTCAGTCTCCCGGTCCTTCTAGCAGGAAACTGAGTCGGGCTGCCAGTCTTCAGGAAGGGGAGATGGCGCTACCCAAAAGGCGACGGGACGATTTGGACCCGTAGTCGCCTGCCCATCTAGAGGGGGACCTGGAGATGCCGGACCTTGATGAGGAGGTCTCGGACGAAGACTTGGAAGATGGTGAGTTGTTAGAGGAGGAGCAACAGAGCAGGGTGGTCCGTGTTTTTCGGCGAGAGGAGCTTCCTGCTTTGATTTCCGAGACCCTAAAAGTTTTAAATATGCCCGTGGGGTCCGCTCCCTCAGAAGAGGCGTTGGAGGATCCGCTGTTGCAGGCTGTGCGCACCTCGCAGCGGGTGTTCCCTATCCATAGAGTCTTTCGGAATATGATTCAGGAGGAATGGGACGCGCTGGAGTCGGCGTTGCGGGGGACCAGGGCTTTGGACCGCTTGTACCCGCTCTCGGAACAGGATAAGTTGATTTTTCGGTCTCCAAAGGTTGATGCCGCGGTGGCGGCTGTCACGAAGAAGACCACCATTCCGGTGGAAGGAGCGGCAGCATTGAAGGATGGCCAGGATAGGAGGTTGGATACCTTGCTGAAGCAGGTGTTCGACATGAGTGCCCTTTCCCTGCAGGTCTCCATAGCGGGGGCGTGGGTGGCGAGAGGCTGTTTACGCTGGTCTCAACGTCTTCAGGGCTCCCTCTCAGACGACCAGATGGCAGATACGTCTCGGCTGGAGTCTGGCATGGCGTACCTATCCGATGTTCATTATGATCTAATTCGTGGCCTAGCTAAATGTATGGCTTCGGTAGTCGCAGCTCGCCGTTCTTTGTGGCTCCGAAACTGGGCGGCGGATAGTTCGTCCAAAGCTCGGCTCAGTAAGCTTCCCTTCCGGGGCAAGCTCCTCTTTGGAGAGGATCTTGAGAAGTTGGTTAAGGACCTCGGGGAGTCCAAAGGGGGACGTCTCCCTGAGGATAGACCGAAACAGACTCGAGGAGGATCGGCATCTAGAGGCCTCTCGAGGGATTTTCGTAAGTTTCGCACATCTCGCTTTCAACAATCGCAGCGGAGCAGGTTTCCAGCGCGGAGTCAGTCCTTTCGAGGGTTTCAGGGGGCAGGCAGGGGTTTTGGTCCCTACCAGTCTTCCGGTGCGAACAAGAAATCACAATGAGATGAGGCGGGCCCAGGTAGTGGAGGTGCCCGTGGGAGGCAGGTTGCGGGAGTTCTACCCTGCCTGGGTCCAGATTACATCAGACCGGTGGGTCTTAGAAGTCATTCGGGAAGGCTATGCCCTGGAGTTTCAGCGTCCAGTGTGAGATTCCTTTGTTCTTTCCCCCTGCAAGGCGCCTCGGAAGCGCCGAGCGGTTGTGGACACCTTGGGCCGTCTCCACCGACTCGGGGCAGTCGTACCCGTTCCGATCGACCAGTGCGGCGCAGGACGATACTCCATTTATTTCGTGGTCCCCAAAAAGGGAGATACGTTTCGGCCAATTCTCGATCTCAAGAGGGTGAATCGTTGTCTCCGAGTGTCCCACTTCCGCATGGAGACCTTGCGCTCCGTCATTGCGGCCGTTTGCGCGGGCGAATTTCTTACGTCCTTGGATCTGACGGAGGCTTATCTTCACATTCCCGTGCGGAGGGAGCATCAACGTTTTCTGTGATTTGCGGTACCGATGGGACACTTTCAGTTCCGGGCGTTGCCTTTTGGTCTGGCGATGGCTCCTCGGACATTCACAAAGATTATGGTAGTTGTAGCGGCCGCGCTGCGCAGAGAAGGGATCCTGGTGCACCCGTACCTGGACGACTGGTTGATTCGGGCAAAGTCCAGGGAGGAAAGCGTGGTGGCCACCACTCGTGTGGTGGAGTTCTTGGAGAGCCTCGGTTGGGTAGTGAACGAGGCGAAGAGTCAGCTGTCCCCCTCGCAGAGCCTGGAGTACCTGGGGGCGCGCTTCGAGACTCGACAAGGACGGGTCTTTCTTCCCAGCTCAAGGGCGCAGGCCTTGCGCGACCTGGTGCGTCGGTTTCTGGGGCTTCGGGCGCCGACGGCTTGGCAGTACCTGCAGTTACTGGGGATCATGGCGGCTACAATAGACTTAGTGTTGTGGGCCAGAGCTCATATGCGGCCTTTGCAGAGTGCTCTCCTCAGGCGCTGGTCTCATCAGAGGGATGCGTTGTCGCAGTGTCTGCCCTGTCCGGCGGCGGTGAAGGGCAGCCTTCTTTGGTGGTTGCATCCCGAGAGCCTGACGCAGGGCGTCCCCCTGGAGCCTCTGTGCTGGCGGTTGCTCACGACGGATGCGAGTCTCGCGGGATGGGGGGCTCATCTCGAAGGCTCGTTTGCGCAAGGAACGTGGGCAAAGGAGGAACGACTATGGTCCATAAACCGTCTGGAAATGCGCGCAGTCTTTCAGGCTCTGCTGGCTTTTCAGCAGAAACTGCGGCAAGCGGCGGTTCGCGTGCTATCGGACAACGCGACCACGGTGGCATATATAAATCGGCAAGGCGGCACGGGCAGTGCGGCCCTAGAGGAAGAGGCGAGTGTGCTGCTGGCTTGGGCGGAACGGAATTTGCTGGCCCTGTCGGCTCAGCACGTCGCCGGAGTCGCCAACGTCGAGGCGGATTATCTGAGTCGGTGCCGCGTGGATCCGGGGGAGTGGGCTCTGCACCCGGACGTTTTCGAGATGATTGTGCGTCGTTGGGGGCTTCCGGTGATGGATCTCATGGCGACCTTGCGGTCGGCAAAGGTGGAGAGATTCTTCAGCTGGCGGAAAGAGTGGATGGCGGAGGGCCTGGATGCCTTGGCGCAGCAGTGGCCGGTGGAGGGTCTGCTGTATGTCTTCCCTCCCTGGGCGCTAATTGGCAAGGTGGTTCAGCGCATCGAGCGGCACAAGGGCCAGGTGGTCCTGATAGCGCCCGATTGGCCGAGGAGACCATGGTATGCAGACTTGGTTCGTCTGTTGGTCGACGTTCCGTGGAGGTTGCCTCTTCGGGAGGACCTGTTGCTTCAGGGTCCCTTGCGCATGCCTCAGGTGGGTCGGTTCTCGCTTACGGCTTGGCTCTTGAGCGGGCGCAGTTGACGGCCTGCGGTTACTCGGCGGCGGTTATAGACACTCTCCTGCGGTCGCGTCGGAGGTCGACTTCCCTGGCTTATATCCGAGTTTGGCGGGTCTTTGAGAGCTGGTGTTCCGATCTCTCTCTCAACCCCTTACGAGCTTCGGTGTCCAATGTTCTTTCCTTTTTGCAGGCTGGATTGGATAAGGGCCTTTCGGCCAGCTCCTTGCAGGTGCAGTTGGCGGCTCTCTCCTGTTTTCGGGGAAAGATTCAAGGTCAGGTGATCGCAGCGCATGGCGATATTCGTCGGTTTTTGCGAGCGGTGTTGTTGCTCAGATCGCCAAGGCGGACTGTTCTTCCTCCGTGGGATCTTAATTTGGTCCTGGTTGGGGAACCCTTCGAGCCATTAGGACGGGCTTCACTCAAGGATTTGACGCTCAAGACGGTGTTTCTCATGGCGATATGTTCGGCCAGGAGGATTTCCGAGCTGCAGGCGCTCTCTTGCCGGGAGCCTTTTTTGACTTTCTCTGCGGACAAGGTGGTCTTGCGTACAGTACCCGCCTTTTTGCCAAAGGTGGTGTCCGCTTTTCATGTTAATCAAGTGGTGTCGCTCCCGGTGTTTTCCGCGGAGCAGGGAGCTCACGCAGGTGGACGTTTGCACCGGTTGGATGTGCGGAGAGTGCTCAAGAAGTATCTTGGTCGTACGGCGTCGTTTCAGAAGTCGGACAGGCTTTTTGTCGCATTCGGAGGCCCGCGGAAGGGCGAGGCGGCGGCGAAGTCTTCCATTTCTCGGTGGCTGAAGGAGGCGATTGCTTCGGCCTACATTTTGAGAGGCAGAGCGGTGCCGGTAGGGTTGTGTGCGCATTCCACGAGAGCGCAGGCAGCCTCGTGGGCGGAAGTTAGCCTAGTGCCGGCGGCGGATATTTGTAGGGCGGCGGCCTGGTCCTCGTTACATTCTTTTGCTCGGCATTATCGCTTGGATGTGCAGGCGCGCAGGGATAGTTGTTTTGGATCAGCCGTCCTTCAGGCTGGGATCTCAGGCCCCTCCCGTTGAGATTTACTGCTTTGTTACATCCTCTATCTTTCCGGGACTGGACTAGAGGGACGCTAAGGAAGAGTAAATTAGACTTAACTGCTAATTGTTGTTCCTTAAGGAACTCTAGTCCAGTCCCGGATCCCTCCCGTTCAGTGGGTGTTAGCCAGCCTGAAGTGTCCACAGGCGGGGGAGAGTGAGATTGACAGCTGGTGAACCCGTGCAGTTTTCAAAAAAAAACAAAAAAACGGAAAGAAGAAAACAACCAAACGGAACACTTGGTCCCGTGAATATATTTCCGTACCCACTACACTTTCAGGGCGCTCTGGGGGTAGCAGAGATGGGAAGCGCTCTCAGAGGGGATCTCTGTGGTGTTGGCGGCAGGCGGCTGGGGCGCAGAGGAACCGGGCTTCCGCCCTTCCGTTCCACGTCCGTTATAGGGTGCGCCCTGGCTCTATCCTTTTCTTAGAGATATATCTCTATCTGTACATAATTGTTTTGTATAGGTTTTTGAAATAACTACTTATTTGTTGCTCTGCTGAGTCTGCTTTGTCAATAGGTGCTGGTGAAAATGGGCGGAGCGAGCCTATTTGTACCAGTGACATCACGACGATGACATCTTTCAGTCTCCAAAGCTGCTGGTGGAGGTTGACAACTCTATCTTTCCGGGACTGGACTAGAGTTCCTTAAGGAACAACAATTAGCAGGTAAGTCTAATTTACTCTTCCACTCCGTTCACCAATCTATAGACCTCCATCACATCTCCCCTCAGCCATCTCTTCTCCACGCTAAAGAGCCCTAACCTTCTTAACCTTTCTTCATAGGGGTATCCTTATTTATTTAACATTTCTTTTATACCGCGATCTTTATCATCAGTGCGATTTACAGTTAACAGAACGACTCGAGGACCACAGGGCACTCCCGAGTTTACATCTCCTTCTGACGTACTTCTCTTGGGAGATAGGCTTTTCTGTGCAGTGCTTTGCTTTCATGGAATTCAGGAAAATCTGGTAAGGATTCCGACTCACTGTGGTTCTCTGAAAAGGTATCTTTATAATAGGAACTTCTCTTCCTTGTTCCTTGTAATCCTGATCCAACAAGGTTACTTGTGCTGGGAGAGTCACTCCTACCAGACAAACTGTTTCTTCTGGCAGCTTTTCTGTGGACTCCGTCCCTCTGTGCTCTGCCCCTCTGGACTCTATCCGTCTGAGTAAACTTCCTCTGGATTCTGTCCCTCTGGGCTGGCTCTGCGTGGAATCTCTCCTGCTCCACGTTCTTCTTGTCCTGCAGGTTCTCCAACTTCCTTTCCTTCTCCTCCCTCTTCTTCTGTCTTGCTGCTCTCTGTTTCTCCTTATAAAGGGAGTTTTGGTTTGAACGTCCCGGGCTTGGCCTCAGGTGCAACTGATTGCCACTTATACAATTAGTGTCTGAGCACGTTGCTTCAGCCTCTGTGGGATTACTCTTGCCCCCTCTGGCTGTGCAACGATGCAACTGCACTCTCTGTACATTCTCAGCTCTATGCAAAACAGGGTTTTTTTCTACTGCTGCAGCTTCCATGGCTCCAGCCCCATGACAAGAGACAGGCGTAGAGAATTTTGCAACTAGTCACAGTACCAATATTGGCTGAGGTGACTTAAACATCTAATGCATGCCTCCGACGGTATTTTGATGGCACCGGGTGCTTTCCCTGATGCCTAGATCATCTTCTCCTCAGATGATTAGGCATCGGGCAAAGCCCCGATGCCATAAAAAAATGGAAATCAAATCTCTTGTGGCCTAGCAGCCCCGATCTCTCCACCTGACAGTATTTTGGTGGCACTGGGGGCGATCGCGGCATATGGAAAAGTCCCCGATGACATCAAAATACTTTCGTGGGCCGGTGCCCTGACAGTGACTACCTGGTGGTCTAGTGGCTCCCAAACACCTTCCACCCCAAATTAAAATAACAACCTGATGATCTAATGGCCCCTGAAGCCCCCACCACCACTCCAATTTAAAATCAAATAACCTAGTGGTCTAGCAGCCCCTGAAACCCCTCACCCCAAGTTAAACTAAAATAAAATAACCTGGTGGCCTAGCAGCCCCTAAATCTACCCCTTCCACCCAGTACCTTAAAATAAGTGGGAGCACTGCCTACATACTCCCGCTCTAAGTCTGCCATCTTGAAAAATGGCGACGCCTGGCCTTGAGCGGTGCATCTTGGAATGCACGGGTGGGGTTAGACTGCCATATAAAGCACAGTCTACCTTATATGGCAGTCTGACTTCACCTGGTGCATCCCAGGATGCACCGTGCAGGGCCAGGTGCCGCCATTTTTCAAGATGGCGGCCTCAGAGCGGAAACACTTATTTTAAGGTAGTGGGTGGGAGGGGTGGATGTAGGGGGGCCGCTAGACCACCAGGTTATTTTATATTTGGGGTGGGAGGTTCAAGGGCACTAGGCCTCCAGGTTATTTTATATTAATTTGGGGTCGGGGTTTCAGGTGTTGCTAGACCACCAGGTTATTTTATTTTAATTTGGGGTGGGGGTACAAAGGCCACTAGAACACCAGGTAGTCACCTTCTGTCAGGGAACCGGCCCTGGCCCCCAATAGTATTTTGATGACATCGGGGCTTTTCCCGATGCCGCGATCGTCCCTGATGCCATCAAAATACTGTCGGGGCTAATATGCAAATTAGCCATGCAGTGCCCATTTCTCTGGGAGAGCATGCCAAACTAGCGCTGATTTCTTGTGCGCATGTTTTTGGTTGCTCTTCCAGTTTAATGCTGCCATTTTGCGTCCAGTTTAATGGGTGGCTCATTTGCATGTGCATGGTTACTACATCCCTCATTTGCATATGCTGTCTTTGCTGCATTGCGGGTTAAAAGATGTGCATTGTTGGGGAGATTATTTATAACATTAGCCCTATATAGTCACCATGCCACTGGTATGTTTAGGTTAGGCCTAAGTAAACATATAGCTTATTTGGATAGCGGTGATTTTCAGCTGCTATTCAGATAATTTCACAGCACACCCTTGCTCTGTCATAACAACATAAGATATGCCATACTGGGTCAGACCAAGGTCCATCAAACCCAGTATCCTGTTCTCCAGGACCAAGCAGGAAGTCAGTCCTGACATATGGGTGACGTCGGCGTCGACGGAGCCCCCATGCGGAGCATTTCCCCAGCTTTCAAAGAAAGCCTTTGGGAATGCAGGCACGCATGCGTGGTCCCCTTCCTGCCCAAAGGTGCCATCTTGCTCAGTCTTCTTTTTTCCGCGGAGCCCTTCGGATGCCTGTCCTTGTCACCCGTGAAAAAAAGTTGATTTTTCTGCGTTGGATCTAGTTTTTTCTTCGGTTCGACGTCGGTTCCTTTCCCGCCTGGACTCGGTACACTGGTGCCGAGCCCGGATCTCTTTTTTCGGTTTTTGTCCTTAGAGACTGCGCCTTTTTCTTTTCCCTGGCAGCCCAATTTTTTGATCTTGCAGGGGCCCTTTTTCCCCTGATGGCTGCCAGTGGCTTTAAGAAGTGTGATCGGTGCAAGAAACTGATGTCTCTCACCGATACACATGAATGCTGCCTCCGGTGCCTAGGGCCAGACCATAATTCTACGGTCTGTAGCCCCTGTGGCAAAATGTCTTCTAAGGCATTACGGAGCCATCAGCACCAGCGTGAGAGGATCTTCTCCGAATCTGCCTCTGGACGGGTCCGGACTTCGTCAGAGGCCTCGATGTCTCGGGAGTCTGACCCCGAGCATCGTCGGGGCTCCTCTGAAAGGGAGTCCCCCTCGAGGGAGCATCAAAGGAAGAAGAAACCCACGAGGGCGGCATCGGTGGATGCTCTTGGCTCTTCGAAGGCCAGGTCGCATAGCCCCGATCGCCATCCCGGGTCTTCGGAGTCGGAGAGGCCTGCAAAGCATCCTCGTGTGGAGTCGGAGGCCCCGAGTCACGTGAGTACTGTAGTCCTCGTGGACTCTCCTCCGGGGGAGCCGACGTCGGGCCCGATGCCGTCGGGGCCCGAGTCGGAGGCTGCTGGGTCTCCTGAGCTTGGACTCAGGTTGGCGGCCTTGGAGAGCAGATTGTCTGCCTTCATGGAGCAGCAGCGGGTGCTGATCACCGGTCTCACCGGCGCATCTGCCCCGACCACCGAGACATCGACGTCCAAGTCGACCCCGGAGGCTGAGAAGATCCTCGAGACCATGCGAACTCAAGTCGATCCTTGGCCGAGGTCACCCTCGGCCTCCCGTTCGGGACCGAGGTCGTCGACGCCAGTTCCCTCGGCGTCGGGGCGGATGGCATCGGTGCCCGCCCACTTGGAGCCGCTCGATTCCTCCTTGGAGGAATCGGCGTGGGAAACGGAGGAGGAGGAGTCTCCTGACACCTTCCGGACTTCGGACTCACCGGGATCCGAGCCTCGGACAAGGTCCACCCCCCCCCCCCCCGGAGGATACCAGGTTCTCGGATTTCGTAAGGGACATGGCCAAAGCACTGGCATTCCCTGCGGACCCCGAGTATGACTCTCCTCCCAAGGAGGCCTTTACTGTCCCGGTTCCTCCAATGCTGAGCTGTTGCTCTTCCGCATGTGGGAGGTGCCTGCCTCGATGCCGGTTCTAAACAAGCGGGTCGATTCCATCTATCGAGTCCGCAAGAGCCCCGGGTTTCAAAAGTCACAGCTACCGCACCACTCCATGGTTGTGGAATTGGCCATGCATCGCCTGAAGAGTCAGAAGATGCACTCCTCAGTGCCTCCTGGCAGGGAAGCCCGGAACCTGGATGCCCTCGGTAGAAAGTGCTTCCAGGGCTCTATGCTTGCTTGCCGTGTCCAGACCTACCAGCTGTACATGGGCATGTACCTTAGAGACCTGGCAAAGGAGATTGCCGGGTTCTCTGCTGGTTTGTCCGAGGAATCTTTGAAGAGTTTCAAGGCCTTGTCTTATGGTATTCGAGAGTGCTCAAAGTTTATATCTCGAGCAGCCTACGATGGATTTGAGGCTTCGGCCCGGGTAGCAGGGGCCGGCATCAGTGCATGCCGCCAGGCCTGGCTACAATCCTTGGACCTCGAGCCATGGGTACAGAACAAGTTGGTCGATGTCCCTTGCTGAGATGAAAACCTCTTTGGCAAGCCCATGGCTGAAAAGGCTGCAGAACTCGAGACCGAGACTCTTACCCGGACAAGGCTGTCCAGGAAAACCTCTGCCCCTTCTCAGAAGAAGAAGAGCTCGGGAAAAAGACCTTTTACCTGAGGAAAACCGCTGCCTACAAAACCTACCCTCACTACCAGGCCTCTGCAGCTCCCCAACAGAGCCAGCAGGCCAAGGGGCAGGGTCATGGGCCCCGTAGGCAGAAGGCTCCCAAGCCTCCTACTCCAGCTCCTGCTCAGCAGGGAGGGAGTTTTTGACTATGCCAGCATAGCCTCTCCTCCACTCCAGGGCACAGGAGGTCGGCTGACCCTGTACGCAGACAGTTGGCCAGCCATCACAGGGGATACTTGGGTGTTAAGCATCATTGAAAGGGGCTATCTGCTCCACGTCACCCAGATACCCCCCTCTTACTTTCCAGGGGAGCCTCCAAGACCCCCTTTGCACAGAAACTTACTCCTTCAGGAGTTGGAAGGTCTGCTAAGGGACCAGGCGGTAGAACCGGTGCCTCACCACCTGGAAGGGCAAGGCTTCTACTCGAGGTACTTCCTGGTACCAAAAAGAACAGGAGGCCTCAGACCCATCCTGGACCTAAGAAATCTTAACAAGTTTCTGGAGAGGGAAAAGTTCAAGATGCTTACCCTTGGAATCTTACTGCCCTACCTCCAGCAGGGAGATTGACTATGCTCCTTAGACCTGAAGGATGCTTATACTCACATCCTCATCCATCCAAGTCACAGACAATTCCTCAGATTTGTGGTGGGAGGAAGACACTTCCAGTACAGAGTGCTTCCTTTTGGCCTCACCTCCGCCCCCAGGGTTTTTACAAAATGCCTGGCGGTGGTTGCGGCCTACCTCAGGAACCAGAGGATCTTTGTGTTCCCTTACCTGGATGACTGACTTCTCAGGGGCCAGTCTCCACAAGAGGCCAGGCAGGCCACCTTTAGAACCATATTCCTGCTTCAGCACCTGGGGTTCGTGATAAACTTCCCCAAGTCCATTTTAGTCCCCTCGCAGGACGTGGAGTTCATAGGGGCAAGATTGGATACCATCCATGCAAAGGCCTACTTGCCTGTGGACAGAGCTCACAGGCTGATAAAGTTGGCCGGCCAGTTTTGGGCGAACTCTCTGGTCTCCGCCAGACACTTCCTCCGGCTCTTAGGTCACATGGCTTCCACGGTGCATGTCACCCCAAATGCCCGTCTGCACATGAGGCCGGCTCAGTGGTACCTCGGGGCCCAGTGGCTACAGGCCACAGGGAAATTGTCAGACAAAATAAAGTTGTCCAAACTCTTGGTGGACTCCTTACGCTGGTAGAGGCATCTCCCAAATCTGGTCAGTGGTGTTCCTTTTCAGGCCTCCCCACACACTCAGGTACTGACAACCGATGCTTCCCTGCAGGGCTGGGGGGCACACTGCCAGGGGGCCTGCACCCAAGGCCTATGGTCTCCGTGGGAGGCCGCCCAGCAGATCAACCTGTTGGAATTGAGAGCCATTCGACTAGCCTTACAGACTTTCTCTCAGATCCTATCTCACCAGTCTGTACTAGTTCAGACGGACAACCAGGTGGCTATGTTCTATGTCAACAAGCAGGGAGGCACAGGATCCAGATTCCTGTGCCTGGAAGCACAAGCTCTCTGCTCCTGGGCTATCAAGCAGGACATGACCCTCAGGGCGGTCTACCTCCCAGGCCAGGAAAACAACCTGGCGGACAGGCTAAGCAGACTCCTGCAGCCTCACGAGTGGCAGTTGGATCTTCTGGTTCAGCAGATCTTTCTGAAGTGGGGACTTCCGACCATGGATCTTTTTGCCAGTCCGTTGAACAGGCAACTACCCAAGTTCTGTTCCAGACAACTGCACCCTCTGTGGACGGTGGCAGATGCATTCCTGATCCCCTGGTCAGAAGGCCTGCTGTATACTTTTCCTCCCACACCTCTGGTGGCCCGGACTCTTTTCAAAATCCAGCAGGACCAGGCCACGATGATCCTGATAGCCCCCAGGTGGCCCAGGCAGCCGTGGTTCCCTCTTCTGCAGTTGGCGGTGGATACTCCACTTCCTCTGGGGCTGCAACCCGACCTTCTGACTCAGGATCAGGGGTCCCTCTTGCATCCCAACCTCAAATCCCTTAATTTGATAGCCTGGCTGCTGAAAGGGTAGTCCTTGCTCCCTTGCTCCTACCAAAGGAGGTTGAAGAGGTAGTGTTGGCCTCCAGGAAGCATTCTATTAGGAAGGCCTATGCTCTGAAATGGCGTAGGTTCTCTACTTGGTGTTCTCAACGGCAAGAGGACCCCCTTCTCCTGCTCGGTCCAGGTGGTGCTACAATACCTGCTCCACCTGTCCAACCTCGGACTTCAGTCCAACTCTGTCCGGGTTCACCTCGGTGCCCTCTCAGCTCATCACTCGCCGGTGGATGGTCAGTCTCTCTCAGGCCACCCTCTGGTGTCTCGCTTTCTCAGAGGCCTGCTTTTGCTTAAGCCTCCTATCCGTCCACCGGCCACTGAGTGGGATCTCAGTGTGGTCTTGCAGCAACTGACTCGCCCACCTTTTGAGCCGATGGCAACCTGCCATTTATGTTTCCTCTCCTGGAAGGTGTTGTTCCTTATGGCACTCACCTCGGCTAGGCGGGTGAGTGAGCTTCAGGCCCTGGTCTCGGATAGGCCGTTTACCATGTTCTATAAAAACAGGGTAGTCTTGAGGACTCATCCTAAGTTCCTTCCCAAGGTAGTGTCCTCCTTCCACCTCAACCAGGAGGTGGTACTTCCAATGTTCTTTCACAGGCCGCACGCCAGTAGGGCAGAGACTGTCGTGCATACCCTGGATTGTAGAAGGGTGCTGTCCTTTTACCTTGAACGTACGCAGGGGCATAGAAGGGCTTCTTAGCTCTTCATTTCCTTTGACCCTAATAAATTGGGGTTGCCTGTCACTAAGCGTACGTTGTCCATCCGGGTGGCAGACTGTATCGCCTGGGCGTACAGGGCAGCTGGCCTCTCCCTGGAGGGTCGAGTCACGGCCCACTGGGTCAGGGCGAAGGCCGCATCAGTAGCTCACTTCCATTCTGTTCCATTGGCAGACGTCTGCTGGGCCACTACTTGGTCTTCAAGCCAGACTTTTGCGGACCACTACTGCCTCGAGAGGGAGTCCCGTAGGGACAGTGCTTTCGGGCAAGCGGTACTCCGTAATCTCTTTGAGGTTTAGGCAACTCCTACCCTCCGGCCCTGGTGTTGGGCTACCGTTCAGGTATGGTCTCAGAGAAGATTCTCTCACTGTTGCTGAGGCTCTAGAGGGAGCTCTATTTTTCAGCCTGGGTTCCTGGTTTCAGTCCTCACATATGGGTTCCTGGTAGCCCAGAGCTAGGGAATCACCCATATGTGAGGACTGACTTCCTGCTTGGTCCTGGAGAAAGAGTAGTTACCTGTAACAGGTGTACTCCAGGAGCAGCAGTAATCAGTCCTCACAACCCTCCCTCCTCCCCTTGGAGTTGCAGTTGTATATAGTTCATTGTCTTTTTGTGCTGTCTTTTAACTATGTCATTAGACTGAGCAAGATGGCACCTTTGGGCGGGAAGGGGACCGCGCATGCGTGCCTGCATTCCCAAAGGCTTTCTTTGAAAGCTGGGGAAATGCTCCGCATGGGGGCTCCGTCGACGCCGATGTCACCCAAATGTGAGGACTGATTCCTGCTGCTCCTGGAGAACCCCTGTTACAGGTGAGTAACTACTGTTTTCCAACAGTGGACAATATAGGTCATAAGTACCTAGCAGTTTCCCCAAAAGAGACAGATTCCACAATGCTTGTATTGGGTCAAACAGCGATATCCCGGGGCCCTTTTAATAATGGCTTATGGACCTTTCCTCCAGGAACTTGTCCAAACCTTTTTTAAACCCAGCTACACTAACAGCTTTTACTACATCCTCCGATAACTAATTCCAAAGTTTGATTATATGTTGAGTAAAAAGCTATTTTCTCTTATTAGTCTTAAATAGGTTACCCTGTAGCTTCATTGCATGTCCCCTAGTCTTTCTATATTCTGATGACATAAACAATCGATCTACATTTACCCGTTCCACTCCATTAATTTATAGACCTCTATCATATCTAGCCTCAGCCATTTCTTTTCAAGGTTGAAAAGCCCTAACCTTTTTAGCCTCTCTTCATGGGGGTATCCTTCCATCCCCTTTGCCTTTTTGGTGGTTCTTCTCTGTACCTTTTCTAATAATGCTATATCCCTTTTAAGATACGGTGACAAGAATTGCACACAATATTAAAGGTGCGGTCGCACCATGGAATGATACAGAGGTATTATAATATCCTTTGTTTTATTTTCCATTCCTTTCCTTATGATACCTAGCTTTCTATTTTCTCTCTTGGCCGCCGCTGCACACTGGGCAGAGGATTTTAACATGTTATCCACGATGACGCCTAAATCTTTTTCCTGAGTGGTGATTCCTAATGTGGAACCTTGCATCATATAACCATAGTTTAGGTTGTTTTTTCCTAGGTGCATAACTTTGCACTTGTCCACATTAAATTTAATCTGCCATTTGGATGGCCATTCTTCCAGTTTATCAAGATCCTCTTGCAATTTTCCACAATCCTCATGGATTTTAACAACTTTAAATAGTTTTGTGTCATCTGCAAATTTGATAATCTCACTCGTTATTCTCATTTCCAGGTCATTTATGAATATTTTAAAAAGCAGCGGACCCACAAGAGATCGCTGGGGTACTCTACTATTTACCTTTCTTTATTGGGAAAATTGGCCATTTAGCCCTACCCTCTGCTTTCTATCTTTTAACCAGTTCCTGATCCACAATAGTACCCCGTCTCCCTATCCCATGACTTTTTAGTTTTGCTAAAAGTCTCTGATGAGGGACCTTGTCAAAGGCTTTCTGAAAGTCCAGATACACTATATCAACTAACTCACCTTTGTCTACCTGTTGATTCACACCTTCAAAAAAACACAACAGATTAGTAAGACAAGATCTTCCTTGTCTAAAGCCATGTTGACTGTCTCCCAGTAAGCCATTACTATCTACATGTTCAGTAATTTTGTTCTTTATGATGGTTTCTACCATTTTTCCCGGTACTGACGTCAGGCTCACCGGTCTGTAGTTTCCCGGATCACCCTTGGAACCCTTTTTAAAAATTGGTGTTACATTGGCCATCCTCTAATCTTCAGGTATTACAGATGATTTTAATGATAGTTCACAGATTACTAATAGCAGGTTGGCAATCTCATATTTCAGTCCTTTCAATATTCTTGGATGTATACCATCCGGTCCAGGTGATTTGCTACTCTTCGGTTTATCAAATAGTTGTAATACATCTTCCCGGTGTATCGATATTTTTTTCAATTCTTCCGCAGTATCACCTTTAAATACCACTTCAGTCATAGGTAACATCCCTACATCTTCTTCAGTAAAGACCGAAGCAAAGAATTCATTCAGTCTCTCCGCTATGGCCTTGTCCCCTCTTAGTGTCTCTGTTATCCCTCTATCATCTAATGGTCCAACTGACTCTCTCACAGGTTTTTTGCTACGAATGTACTTGAAAAAGTCTTTATTATGCATTTCTGCTTCCATAGCAAGCTTCTGCTCAAATTCTCTCTTTGCCTGCCTTATCAATGCCTTGCATCTAACTTGCCAGTGCTTGTGCTTTTTCCAGTTTCGTCTTTTCGCTCTTTTTTCCATTTCCTGAAAGATGCTTTTTTGGCAACAACAGCCTCTCTGACCTCACCTTTAAACTATGCTGGCAGTTTTTTGGACTTCTGTCCACTTTTCTTAAAACATGGAATACAGCTGGTCTGGGCTTCCAAGATAATATTTTTAAACAACACCCAAGCTTGATGTAGGTTTTTAACCTTTGCAACTGCTCCTTTTAGTTTTTTCTTAACTATTTTCCTCATTTTATCATAGTCTCCCTTTTCAAAGTTAAAAGGTAGTACTGTGGATTTCCTTATCATCCCTTCTCCATTAATTAAATCAAACGCAATCATGCTATGGTCACTATTGCCAAGTAGCCCCAACAACCTTATCTCTTGCACCAGATCTGGTGTTCCACTAAGGACTAGGTACAAAATAGCTTCCCCTCTTGTCAGTTCATGAACCAGCTACTCCAAGAAGCAGTCATTTATTTCATCTAGAAACTTTATCTCCCTAGCATGTCCTTCCGTGTCTCTGACCCAGTCAATACCGATGTACTTGAAATCACCCATTATTATTACTGTACTGTAACATTTGTTAGCTTCCCTGAATTCTTTGAGCATTTCATCATCCATTTGTTCATTCTGGCCAGGCAGTCGATAGTACACCCTCACTGCCTTCTGCCTTCGCCTTCCCCTTTTTACATGGAATTTCAGTCCATAGAGAATCTACAGCAAATTTTGTTTCCTGCAAAACTTTAGTCCTTTGAGACTCAATGCCCTCTCTAACATAGAGTGCAACCCCTCCACTAATTTGATCAGCTCTATCATTACGATATAGTTTGTACCCAGGTATCAGTGTCCCACTGGTTGCCTCCTTCCACCATGTCTCTGAGATACCAATCATATCCAACCTCTCATTTAGTGCTATATATTCTAACTCTCCCATCTTATTTTTTAGACTTCTAGCATTTGCATAAAAACATTTTAGAGACTGTATTTTATTCATATTAATCTGGCTATTGGTAGGCAGGGATAATTTGGAATCTTTAAGCTCTATCTGCTCTGTACTGAAGGGCATTTGGGCTACTTTTGTCTTTATTGGAACCTCTTTGCAGATATGCCCTAACTTCATTTTTTCGGTAGTATCCTTCAAGGATACATTGTTCCGAACCATGCGCTCTTGGGCGACTGTCAGTTCTACCTTTTTATCTAGTTTAAAAGCTGCTCTATCTGCCTTTTAAGGTTAATGCCAGCAGCCTGGTTCCATTCCAGTTAAGGTGAAGAGCCCCTCTTTTCCCCAGAATGTTCCCCAGTTCCTAACAAATCCAAAACCCTCATCCTTGCACCATCGTCTCATCCACGCATTGAGACTCCGGAGCTCTGCCTGCCTTTTGGGTCCTGCGCGTGGAATGGGAAGCAGTTCTGAGAATGCTACCCTGGAAGTTCTGGATTTCAGCTTCCTACCTAAAAGCCAAAATTTAGCCTCCAGAACCTCCCTAGCACATTTTCCTATGTCATTGGTACAGAGATGAACCAAGACAGCAGACTCCTCCCCAGCACTATCTAAGACCTTGTCTAGGTGGCGCGTGAGGTCTGCTGCCTTTGCACCAGACAGGCATGTTACCAGGCAATCCTTACATCCACCAGCCATCCATCTATCTACATGCCTAATGATCGAATCACCAACTATAACGGCTGTCCTAACCCTTCTGTCATGGGCACATGGCCCTGGAGAAACTTCCTCGGTGCGAGAGGGTTTTATATCACCTGGAGGACAGGTTCTAGCTACAGGATCACTTCCTGCCACTCCAGGGTGATGCTCTCCTGTCACATGACTTCGCTCCTCCATGGCAACAGGGATGCTGCCAGACTGGATGTGGGACTTCAGTACTATATCCCTGTAGGTCTCATCTATGTAGCTCTCTGTCTTCCTTATGTCCTTCAAGTCTGCTACTCTAGTCTCGAGATTGGACTCGTTCCCTGAGAGCAAAGAGTTCCTTGCACCTAGTGCACACGTAAGACCCCTCACCAACTGGGCGAAAATCATACATGTGACACTCAGTGCAAAAGACTGGAAAACCCCCTTATTGCTGATGGACTGCTGTCTGCATCTTAGTTTTAAGGTTGTGTTTAGGTATTTAAGTTCTTTATGTACTAAAGTTGGTAGGGATACTTTGTACTAATAAAATCACACCTAATATGTTTAATGTATTTTGTTCACCTGAAGCTTAGTTAATCTCAGGTCCTTAATGATATGCTTGGTAAGGACAAACAGCTGCACCTGAGAGTGACTTTCCTTTGAGAGGTTTATGCACCTATAAAGCTACTATTATCCCAGGGGTGAGTGGGTGTTGGTGGGGAGGGAGGGAGGGAAAAAGGCTTATTAAAAGCTGGCTGGGGAGAGCAGAGAGGCAGCACAGAGGTCCGGTGTGGCAGGCTCTGTTCCGGCGGCCCCGACGTCATCGGGGGCCTCTTCAAAACCCGGAACAGTTGGAGATTTGCCTCGGGAGAGCAGAGAGGCAGCGCAGAGGTCCGGTGAGGCAGGCTCTGTTCCGGCGGCCCCGATGTCATCGGGGGCCTCTTCAAAACCCGGAACAGTTGGAGATTTGCCTCGGGAGAGCAGAGAGGCAGTCCCCTTAAAAGGAGGGATAGTAAGGAAATCCACAGTACTACCTTTTAACTTTTGAAAGGGAGACTATGATAAAATGAGGAAAACAGTTAAGAAAAACCTAAAAGGAGCAGTTGCGAAGGTTAAAGACGTACATCAAGCTTGGGTGGTGTTGAAAAATACTATCTTGGAAGCCCAGACCAGCTGTATTCCACGCTTTAAGAAAAGTGGAAGGAAGTCCAAAAAACTGCTAGCATGGTTTAAAGGTGAGGTCAGAGAGGCGGTTGTTGCCAAAAAAGCATCTTTCAGGAAATGGAAAAAAGAGCCAAACGACAAAACCTGGAAACAGCACAAGCACTGGCAAGTCAAATGCAAGGCATTGATAAGGCAGGCAAAGAGAGAATTTGAAAAGAAGCTTGCTGCGGAAGCAAAAACGCGAAATAAAGACCTTTTCAAGTACATTCGTAGCAAAAAACCTGTGAGAGAGTCAGTTGGTCCATTATATGATAAAGGGGTTAAAGGAGCACTAAGAGGCGACAAGGCGATAGCGGAGAGACTGAATGAATTCTTTGCTTCGGTCTTTACTGAGGAAGATGTAGGGATGTTACCCATGACTGAAGTGGTATTTAAAGGTGCGGAAGAGTTGAAGGAAATATCGATACATCGGGAAGATGTCTTACAACTATTAGATAAACTGAAGAGTAGCAAATCACCTGGGCCGGATGGTATACATCCAAGGGTGTTGAAAGAACTGAAATATGAGATTGCAGAACTGCTATCAATAATCTGTGAACTATCATTAAAATCATCTCTAATACCTGAAGATTGGAGGATCGCCAATGTAACACCAATTTTTAAAAAGGGTTCCAGGGGTGATCCGGGAAACTACAGACCGGTGAGCCTAACGTCAGTACCGGGAAAAATGGTAGAAACCATCATAAAGAATAAAATTACTCAGCATGTAGATAGTCACAACCTAATGGGAGACAGCCAACATGGCTTTAGACAAGGAAGATCTTGTCTTACTAATCTGTTATGTTTTTTTGAAGGAGTGAATAAACAGGTGGACAAAGGTGAGTCGGTTGATATTGTGTATCTGGACTTTCAGAAAACCTTTGACAAGGTCCCTCATCAGAGACCTTTGGCAAAACTAAAGAGTCATGGGATAGGAGGCAGTGTACTATTGTGGATCAGGAACTGGTTAAAAGATAGAAAGCAGAGGGTAGGGCTAAATGGCCAATTTTCCCAATGGAGAAAGGTGAATAGTGGTGTACCCCAGGGATCTGTGCTGGGTCCGCTGCTTTTTGACATATTCATAAATGACCTGGAAAGTCGAATAACGAGTGAGGTTATCAAATTTGCAGATGACACAAAACTATTTAAAGTTGTTAAAACCCAAGAGGATTGTGAAAAATTGCAAGAGGATCTTGATAAATTGGAAGACTGGGCATCAAAATGGCAGATGAAATTTAATGTGGACAAGTGCAAGGTTATGCACCTAGGGAAGAACAACCCAAACTATGGTTACACGATGCAAGGCTCCACATTAGGAACCACCACCCAGGAAAAAGATTTAGGCGTCATTGTGGATACCATGTTAAAACCCTCGGCCCAGTATGCAGCGGCGGCCAAGAGAGCAAATAGAATGCTAGGTATGATAAGGAAAAGAATGGAAAATAAAACAAAAGATATTATAATGCCTCTATATCGTTCCATGGTGAGACCGCACCTTGAATATTGTGTGCAATTCTGGTCGCCGTATCTTAAAAAGGATATAGCGATTTTAGAAAAGGTACAGAGAAGAGCCACCAAAATGGTAAAGGGGATGGAAGGATACTCCTATGAAGAAAGGCTAAAAAGGTTAGGGCTCTTTAACCTGGAAAAGAGACGGCTGAGGGGAGATATGATAGAAGTCTATAAATTAATGAACGGAGTGGAACGGGTAAACGTAGATCGATTGTTTACCTTATCAGAATATAGAAAGACTAGGGGACATGCAATGAAGCTACAGGGTAAACTATTTAAGACTAATAAAAGAAAATATTTTTTCACTCAACGTGTAATCAAACTCTGGAATTTGTTACCGGAGGATGTAGTAAAGGCTGTTAGTGTAGCTGGGTTTAAAAAAGGTTTGGACAAGTTCCTGGAGGAAAGGTCCATAAACCATTAAGAAGTGAACGAAGATATCAATGCTTGACCCAGTACAAGCATTGTGGAACTTGTGTCTCTTGGGGAATCTGCTAGGTACGTATGACCTAGATTGGCCACTGTTGGAAACAGAATACTGGGCTTGATGGACCTTGGTCTGACCCAGTATGGCATATCTTATGTTCTTATGTAAAAGGCCGTTGGTTTGGCGCAGCCGGAGGCGCTAGCCGGGGCAGCGATAGAAGGGGCTAGATACAAGGGGCATAATAGGCCCCTTGGAGCATCGAAGGAGCATAATACTCAGGGCTGACCTCCGGCTATGGTGATTCTGATGGGGAAATGGAAGAAGAAGACGGAGTTAGTCGTACCAGCTGAGCCTGCGGTGGGCCCTATGGACAAACATGTCAAGGTATTAAGTGGCGCTGAGGCTACACTTGATCCTGATTTCCCTGTACTCCGCTCATCTCCTGTCTCTCTGAGTTCCTTCCCCCAGTCTATAGTTCCCCCCCCTTTGTCTGCCTCTGAGGGAACGCGGTTTCTGCAGAGTACCCCAGTAGAAGGGGGGGGGGGGGGGATACGCTGAAACCGGTAGTATGGGCACCCTTGCCAGGTGCAGCCAGAGTAGTACCTGACGATCAGGTTACACTGGCTGATATTTGGCAGGTGGTAACCCGTATTGAAAGTTCTTTAGTACCTACTGTTGTACAACTTTGTAGGTTCTCTTCTGAGATTACTACACGGTTGTCAGAGGTGGATACTAGGTTGGGGAAAATGTCTAATTTGATTAGTGGTTGTGAGACTCAGTGTCAGGCTCTTAAGGTTGTAAATTCTTCTCATATTAAAGATAGTCTAGTTTTACACCATAAGATGGAACAGTATGAAAATATGCTCCGTTCTAAAAATATTAGTTTGTTAAATTTTCCTATTTGTCGCTTGTTGTCTGCTGAAATCTTGTTGAAGAAATATTTTAGAGAGGTTTTGGGCTTGGCTTCGGCCGACTCCATTTGTCTCTCTAAAGTTTATTACCTGACTGGTAAAGTGCTTTCTCCGGGCTCTCCAGGGGGGTTTGATGTAGTTCAAGGCCAAGTTAGCCTGGGGCTCACCAAATTCCTGGAGGACTCTCAGGACAATATTTCCTCTAGAGCCACTTTGTTGGTTTCTTTTGTTTCTGACCAGGATAAAACTCTTGCTTTTCGGAGTTACTTTAAGAATATGTCTGTTCCTTTCTGTGGTGATAGAGTGCAAATGTTTCCTGATGTCTGTAAGGCAACTCAATCTAGGAGACAGGGTTTTTTGGCCCTTAAGCCTAGGGTGGTTGCTTTATCAGCCACGATTTTCTCAGATATCCCTGTAAGTGTCTGATAACATTTCAGGGTTCAAGGTTTATATTTTTTGATCCTACTCAGCTTGAGGTATTTCTTAGTGAAAAAGAGGGGCCTGGCACTAAGTGACTGGGGTGGGTGGTGGGTTTAAATGCTGTCTGGTATTTAGAGCTTTGCTCTTGGTTTTTCTAATTTAAATTTTGTTACTTTGTAATCTCCCCATATTGTGGGCTAAGCTTGATATATTGCCTTATTCTTTTGCTTGTTTGTGCTTTATGCTATGGATTATCGAATGTTTCTTTATGCTTGCTTCTGTAAGTTTTGTTAAATTCTAATAAATTGTAAATAAAATAAAAAAATAAGCTGGCTGCTACAAAGTACCCTGTCCTGTGCTTCTAAGGTAATTTGTGACTAACTTCCAGAGGGAGTCCCACAGCCCTTGCTTGGATAGAGGGAGCCTTGGGTTCTAAATTTAAGCAGAAAGCGCTCTTCTGTGTTTTAAATTTTAAACTGAAAGCTCTTTGCTGATACTAGGCCCTGACTGATTTAACCAATACACTGGCTTGACAGATTAATCAGCTTTAATCTAAAGAATTCCTTTTTCCCCAAGATTTAGAAAACTTCCCAGAAGTAAATACTTACAATTGCAGATCTCTCTCCAGAAGTAGCAGTCCCCTTTTGTAGTTCTTCAAGACTGAGAATCACAGAACTTTGGTTGAATTTATGCCTGTGCTTCTGAGGTAAGCTGTGACCAATTTCCTGGGTGATTAACACAATCCTTGCTTGGATAGAGGGAGTCTTTCAAAATGGCCCTTTGATCTGCCACCTGGCTTTAACACCTTTTAAAAAAATGTCACAGGTTTCTCGCCCCCTGTGTAGAAGGCCCAGGGCCGGCCCGTCCATTGAGCAAGAATGTTTTTTGCACAGGGCCCCGCGTTTCAGGGGCCCCGCGCAAATAACATTTTGCTTTTTTTCAAAATTAAATACACAAAAAAAAAAGCTGGCTGCTGCCGCTGCGGCAGCGGCAGAATGGAGTGTCCCGCGGGGCCCCCTCTGCCCGGCTGAGCCCCTCCCTCCCTCCGTGCCGGCTTTGAGATTCGCGAAGGGAGAGTGTCTCCCTCGCGTCTCTGTTAAGCCCGCAGGGGCTGATGGGAAATTTCCCATCTGCCCCTGCAGGCTTAACAGAGACGCGAATCTCAAAGCCGGCACGGAGGGGCTTGCCGAGCCCCGCGGCAGCCATGCTGCTGTCCTTCGTGGGGCCGGTGGTGGTCGGCATCTCCCTGGGCTTCACTCTCAGCCTGCTGAGCATCATCTGGGTGGAAGAGCCGTGCGGGGCGTGGAGCCCGGGAGCCGAGGAGGCGTCGCGGCAGCAGGGCCCCCTCAACGCGGCCTGAAAACCCAACTCGGTCCCAGTGGGTTTGGCGACGGACAACGCGCAGAGCTGGGAGCCGAGGATCGTGCCGTATAAAGCGTCCAGCCCCCAGGCAGCGCCGCAGAAGACGGTCAGGGAGGGGGAGGTCCGGGCCGAGGGTCCATCGAGCCCGATGCCGGTCAGGTTCTCGAGCTTCCTGCTCCCCCACGGGGCCTCAGTCACATACCCGGCTTGGACTTCACGAGACCCACTAGATGCCCTCGTGGCCTTGGGCAAGTCACTGACACCCCCCCGGCCTACACGACTGCAGGGACTCTTTCAAGACTGCAGGCCATGCCCCAACCTCAGCTGCAGCATTCGCGGCTACACGGAGGCCTGCCCTGCAGTCCTTTGCGGCTCTCCTTTTTTTTTAACTACTCCCCCCGGGCACTGCTCCACTCTTCCCCGCAGTCGCAGGGAAGAAAAAGAAAGTCTCCCTTCACCTTCGGCCTTCCCTACAGTTGTGGGAAAGAGAAAAAAAACAGACTGGCTGCCATCTTCAGCCCGGGTTCGGTCCTGACCAGCCCAAAAAAGAAAAAAACATCTTGATTGCATCGGCAGTCCAGCAACTTGCCCCAACCAGGTAAAAATATTTTTATAGGTATTTAACCCCTGTGTTACACCAAGAATAGTGTACAAATAGGTGTTAATTTTCACATAAAAGAAACTACTTTTTTTTTATTTTTATTGACAGGACATTTGAGGACAAGGTAGGAACTTTGATAAGCCTTTTAAAAAATCATTTTGTCAACAGGAACAAATGTTCCAATAGCAGGAGTATGGCTGGGAAAACATTGTGTTTCCAAAGCTGCCTCTTCCATTATCACTTCTGCATCATCCAGATGGACAACCTGATCCAGGGTGAGAGACTGGTCCGCTGTATGCAAGATACCGGCAGGTGAACCCTGAGTAAACAAGTGGAAGAACCAGGAGAGGAGGTGGCAAGGCGAGAAGCATCCCTGGCCATGAGAGGTACATTGATGAAATGCTCCTTGAGGTGTCTGAGATCTCCAACAAAGGGGATGATGACACTGACAGCTGGACCCAGATAACCAGAGGTGCAAAACTGATACCCCAAACCCCCTTCCCTAGGACTGAAGACTGGATACGCAGCCTTGCAAGTGAAAGAGGGGACAACAACTTAGGAATCAGAGGAACTGGATTTCAAAAACCCCAAAGCACTAGGAAGTGAAAGGTTGTGTTGGTTCTGAGAGGTACAATGGCGTCCATCTGTTGACCTGAAATGACATCCCAGGAAGTGTGCCTTCTGGTTCCAAAATCTAAGACTTTATTGGAGAGTTTACTGAGACTCGTCAAGCCTACCGACTATTATCTGATGCTATTCATCCATGTTGACAGAAATGACACTGATAGGTACCCACCCGAATGTATCAAAAATGATTTAGTGGCTTTGTGCTGAGCAGAGATGATGAAAGGGCCAAAGTGCCTTCTGCAGCAGACTGGCTAACCTACTGAAAAGGGCTCTAAACTAGGTTCATCGGAGATGGATAAAAAATGTGAGTAAAATATTAAACACTTGTATAGATGTAGCATCCCCTTGGATGCGCTTCTGGGACTGGGACCGGGACCAGCCTGGCTGGAGTCCCCTTGAGGCCAGGCTCCATTGGTCCTCATCAGTTTGGCATCTGGTGCCTCCACCTGGGGAAGAAAGGTGTTAGTGGGCAGGATTTCCCTCCTTTCATCCCAGGAAAACCTTTCAAAAATACTGCTGTGAACAAGGCTGGCTTAAATAGTATTTATACTTTATTTACAAAATATATACATCAAGTATTATGATAAAATAATGCAGTATGTATAACCCACGAGAAGAAAAGGAAACTCTCGCGGCTCTGAAAGCCCGCGCATTGGGAGGGACTCGGGAGCTCAGGGAGGCTCTGCCGGGCAGGCGGGGCCCCGCGGCGGGACATTGGATTCTGCTGCTGCCACGGCGGCAGCAGCAGCCGTTTTTTTTTTTTAATCTATCAGGGCTGATGGGGGAGGGGGGTTAGGACTGGTAATGGGCTATGGGGGGGTTAGGACTGGTAATGGGCTATGGGGGGGTAGGACTGGTAATGGGCTATTGGGGGGGCTAAGACTGGAAGTGGGTTGATGGGGGGAGGGGGGTTAGGACTGGTAATGGGCTATGGGGGGGCTAAGACTGGAAGTGGGCTGATGGGGGGTTAGGATTGGAAATGGGCTTATGGGTTAGGATGTAGTGGGCTATGGGGGGGGCTAAGACTGGAAATGGGCTGATGGAGGGGGGGTTAGGATGTAATGGGCTATGGGGGGGGGCTAGGACTGGAAATGGGCTGATGGGGGTTAGGACTGGTAATGGGCTATGGGGGGGCTAAGACTGAAAATGGGGTGATGGGGGGCCTTAGGACTCGAAGTGGGCTGATGGGGGGCATTAGGACTGATAGGGGGCTAAGGGGGTGCTAAGAGTTGAAATGGGCTGATGGGGGGTTAGGACTAGTAATGGGCTATGGGGGGGCGCTAGGACTGGAAATGGGCTGATTGGGGTTAGGACTGGTAATGGGCTATGGGGGGGCTAAGACTGAAAATGGGGTGATGGGGGGGGGCCTTAGGACTGGAAGTGGGCTGATGGGGGGCTTAGGACTGGTAATGGGCTATGGGGGGGCTAGGACTGGTAATGGGCTGGGAGGTGGCTAGGACTGGAAATGGGCTGAGTGGAAGGAGGGCTTGAACTGCAAATAGCTGATGGGGACAAGGGCTTGGAATGGAAATGGGCTGTGAGGGGAGGGAGCTAGGACTGGAAATGGGTTGAATGAGGGGGGGCTAGGACAGGAAATGGGCTGATGGAGGGCTAGGATAGGACTGGAAATGGGCTGTTGGGGGGGCTGGGATTGGAAATGAGCTGATGGAGGGACTCGGATGGGGGAGCTAGGACTGGAAATGGGCTGATGGTGGGGCTAGGATAGGACTAGAAATGGGCTTATGGGGGCTGGGATTGGAAATGGGCTGATGCGGGGACTAGAAGGGAGCGGATGCTGGGTGGGGCTGGAACTAGAAGGGAGCTGATGTTGGGGGAGGATTAGAATGGGATAGAGTTGGGAGAGTGAAATGGAGAGGGAAAAAATATTTTCTGTGGGAGGGAAGACAAATCTACAATTGGCCGGATATTGGGAGAGTAAGTGGGGATTGAGGATGACGGGGTAAAATTTGAGTGGATGAAATAGGAATGAGGAAAGAGCAAAAGGAGAGAGATTAGTATATTAAAGGAGATGTACAGAGAGAATGGAAAAAAACTAGAAAAGTGAAGAAAGGACAAATGGACAGCAGACGATGGAGAGTTAGCAGAAGACACGAAGAAACCAGAAGAAAGTGGCTGGAGCAATTGCAACTGAAAAAAAATGCACAAAAGGAAGAAAAATATCTCTTTATTGAGTTTATTAACTGAAATATGCCAGCTCTGGGAAATGTGCATCATTAACGTCTGCGCTTTGTTTAGTACAAGAGGAAATTAATTTATAGTTTTATTTCTACAGTGTTGTTGGGCTTTTGGGGTTCTCAGTTTAATTATTGTCTTCCTGTTTCTACATTGTGATTTCTTGTTTAGTGACGGTCTATGTTCTGCACGTGTAACTGAGCTGAGGTATTCTGTTTATGTAATTCCTATTTGACATTGCCACTTGTTCTCTTTCCCCAGTAGGTCATGTATTATTGTTCTCTGAAATGTATTGGTTTAATATTTGTAGTGTTGCCTTTTGATAGGTAGGGTCTTGTGCTTTGTGAGTCCTGGTAATGCTGTTATGATACGGCAGGTTTGCTATGGGTTCTAAATGGGCAGTGTTTGTAGTAGTTCCTAATGTGCCTGACAGTTGGCACTGGATTATAGTAATGTAAAAATCTTTTAGCCTTTCTTTATCCATATACTCATTAAGAGGCATGTTTACTAAAAGTTAGTGTGTGGTAACATTATGCAAATATTTATGCAAATGAGGCCCCGCACCGAGTCTCCGCACATGGCCCCGCACCCCCCTTGGGCCGCCCCTGAGAAGGCCTTTTTGTAAAGGTCTCTAGAAATAATTTATTGCTCAAAGAATATTGACCCTGTTTTGCCTTTTATGCTAAGCTATATTCTGATTTGATTTAAATTAAAGTTCTTTGGTGCTACTAGGCCCTGACTGATTTAACAAATACACTGGGTTCACAGATTAATCAGCTTTAATCTAAAGAATTCCCTTTTCCCAAGATTTAGAAAAATTCCCAGAAGTAAATACTTACAATTGCAGATCTCTCTCCAGAAGTAGCAGTCCCCTTTTGTAGTCCCAGTCCTGGTGCCTGTTTCATGCAAATAGCACTGTGCCATTCAGATGGATTTTCTACCTGATGGAAAGTTATGCACCATCTATGTAAATGAATCATGCTGTTGTAGTGATTTACTCGCATCCTTTAGCTGATTGCTGTTCTATAAGTACACGTGTAGGGTCGATGGTGTGCACTTTCACTGTGGTCATGCACAGGGGCAGAGTATGTAGAGCACACTAATATGTGCGTAAATTATAAAATACTATAATTCACATGGAGTGGAGGAATAGCCTAGTGGTTGGAGCAACATCCTAGTAACCAAGAGACCAGGGTTTGATTCTCGCTGGCTGACTTTGAGTAAGTCACTTTACCCTCCATTGCCTCGGAAGAAAAGGCCTGGCAGTCTACTTTCAATCACATCTTACCAAGAAAATCCAGGGCTGTTGGGTCCCAGGAATCAATATGGACTTGATGGCACTTTTTTTTACATGCATTTTTTTGACTACTGTAGGTGCGGGCATTTTCCCTAGTCATATGGCTGGTTTTCAAACACTTACACTCCTCTTTTATGAACCTATGGTATGTGCGTACTTTACTTTATAAAATAGGCATGAAATAGAGGCAGAAATGTGTGTGTTAACTATATGGGACATTATAAAATCACCCTCCACAGTGACCGAAAATCCATAGATAGGCAAGTTAGACATTCCATTGGCTGCGGATGAACGTACCATTTTTGCTTTGAATATCAGCTCAACTGCTTTGTTTATTTGTTTATTTCTACATAATATGGTGTGTTTAATATTGATTTCTTTCCAATTTACGAATGTTTGTCAGGAATCCACCCTGAATGTTCTGGGATGATGTGATAAATATTGAAATAAACGGAATGAAATAAAATAACCGTGAGTGCACAATTTCAAGAAGACCTTTATATAAACTGCCTGCAAAGTTCACTGTATTATGCAAGCATGTTTATGCTCAGCTGAATTTACATATCAGGATCTGTGCATGCATATACAGGGCACAGATATGTGCATGTCATATGCTGGTGTCTTGCCTACACATTTATAAATAGCACAGCATGAACTGGTGTACACCCATGACCGATGTGTCTTGCACAAACCAGTAATAACATCCAGAGAGCAGTTTGCTAATAGAAGAACATCTGGGTCTTTGTAAAACCAGCACTAATTAAATGGTTGGTAATGGGGGCTTCCAGTACTTCCTCTGAGCCGAGGCCTCTAAGACTATGAGCTTCAGTCCCAGCTCTTTTGATGGCACGTCTCTAGCTGCTAGGATGGAAGAGGCTTCCAGTAAGACAGGAAAAGCCACATAGCGAGATAAGGGAGTGTAGGGCTTTCTTTCCTCTCCTCATGCTTTATAGAATCTCTTTCAGCTCTTGTGCAATAAGAAACTCTTTCACAAATTATTCCTTGCAGAAAAATTCCTTGGATAGAGATTCCTGTCTCAGTTTGTGAATAATGACTGCTGGAATCCTCCTGTTTTCCCTCTGCCCATACACCTTACTTATGTTCAAAAGTTAACCTCCCAAAGCTTGGCAAGGACTCTCTCTCTTGCACATAGCATTGTCAACTAGCTCCATTTCTAGTAGATAGTTATATTTAGTCTCTGCCTATATATCCGATTTCCTTAAGAAAGATAGTACTATAAGTCCACAAATTAAAGTGGATAAAACCAGGATGACATCAACATGACCAGCATAATTGTTCCAAAAAACTTCAAAATAAACGTAAAAGTGAGGTCAATTCTGTGAAAAAGACTTATGCCTGGGATCTAATTAACAAGGAAAATGAACTTACCCTGGCAATTGTTTTGGTTAGTTAACAAGTTCTGTCCAGTAGCCTCTTCAGCTAATAAATGTGCAATAGGTTTCTTGCCCGATGTTTATTCTTCTCAATATTGAGGTCGTGTACTCTGAATCTATTGCAGAAAGTGATATGTATCACACAACTTTATAAATCCTATCTTATTTATAAATAGAATGGGTCATAAATAGTATGGGTCATTGATGCAAAAGGGCTTTAATCCCAGAGTTACAAGTTTATTGCTTTGGGTGCCCACAGTCTGAGACCCGCTTTAACCGCCACGGGCAATTCTATTTATAAATAAGATAGGATTTATAAAGTTGTGTGATACATATCACTTTCTGCAATAGATTCAGAGTACACGACCTCAATATTGGTATTTAAATTATAGGCAAATGAGCTGCGCATTAAAAAAATGCATGCTAATATTGTCTTTGCCCGATGCAGAGAAATGTGTAGAGGATTTAGTAATCAGCTGAAGTGCCATTTCTCTACGCCTGAGTCTGAGGTGGCTTAAACATCCTAAGTGTGCCCTTGACAGTATTTTGAAGGCATTGGGGGCTTTCCCGGATGCCTGGATCATCTGACAGAAATCAAATCCCTGGTGGCCCAGCAGCCCCTATTCTCCCTCCCCCACCTGCCCAATTAAAAGTAAGCATGGTGGCCCAGCAGCCCCGATCCCCCAACTCACCCACCCAGTTAAAAATAAGCCTGGTGGCCCACAGCCCCGAACCCCCCCCCCCCTTCCTGGTACCTTTTACAATGCGTGCTTCTGCTCCTGCACTGCTATCTTAAAGAATGGCAATGCCTGACCCCGCACGGTGGATCCCGGGATGAACCAGGCAGGGTCAGACTACTATATAAGGCAGAAAATGCCTTTGACACTTCATCTCAGATGATCCAGACATCGGGGGAAAGCCCCCAGTGCCGTCAAAATACTGTCGGGGTGCATATGCAAACTAGTCAAGCAGTGCCCCTGTTTCTCTGGGAGAGCATGCCAAACTTGCACCGACCTCTGTGCGCATGTGTTTGGCTTGCTCTCCCAGTTTAATGCTGCCATTTCCACCACAGTTTAATGTGTGGCTAATTTGCATATGCACGTCTTTCTGCACGCCAGTGCTGAAGTCGCGCGCTATCAATGCGCAGTATAGAGGCATACATTGTTAATAGGGTGCGACTTTAGAGCCTGCTTTCTGCATAAGTCTGTTAGGGAAGAACAATCCAAATTACAGTTGCCCGATGCAAAGTTTCACATTAGGAATCACTACCCAGGAAAGGATCTTGGCATCATCATGGATAATACATTGAAACCCTCTACCCAGCATGCAGCGGCACCCAAGAGCAAATGAAATGCTAAGAATTATAGGAAAGGAATGGAGAATAAAACCAACGATGATATAATGCCTCTGCATCTCTCCATGGTGCGACCACACCTTGAATATTGTATGGAGTCCTGGTCACCATATCTGAAAAAGGATACAGAGAAAAGTGACCAAAATGATAAAGGGGATGGAGGGGTTACCCCTACTAGGAAAGGTTAAGCTCTTCAACTTGGAAAAAAGATGGCTGAGGGGAGATATGACAGAGATAAATAAAATAATGAGTGGAGCAGGACAGGTAAATGTAGATCAATTGTTTACTCCTTCAAAAAGTAGAAAGACTAGGGGACATGCATTGAAGCTACAATTTAGCACATATAAAACTCAATGAAGAAAATAATTTTTCACTCAACGTGTAATCAATTCTGAAATTCATTGATGGAAGATGTTGGGTTTAAAAGAGGTTTGGACAAGTTCCTGGAGATAAAGCGCGTAAGCCATTATTACAGGGGACTGGGCAAATCCACTGCTTGCTCCTGGGATAAGCAGCATGGAATATGTCTAACTTTTGGGAACCTGACAGCACTTGTGACCTGGATTGACCATGGTTGGAAACAGGATACTGGACTTAATGAATCTTTGGTCTGACCGAGTATGGCACATCTTATGTTATGTTCAACTATGTCACCCACCGATGATGGAACATCCTTGCCCTCTCTTCATTCTGAATCTGGTTACAGTACTCTAGCTACTTTTTCTTTTGGAAAAATTACAAGATCGATACATTTATTTACCTCTCCTATGGATGCTATTCTTCACCGTCATGCCTCTTTATTCTCCCTTATTGGAGTTAGTTAACCATAGTTTATCTCACAGTGAAGTTCCATTCACCTAGATGGAATTGATCCATCCACTTTTGAAGAAAGCAGGTCTGGATCCTCTCCTACTGAAAAAACTACAGACCCATCTACAACCTTCCCTTCATTGCTAAATTGACTGGGAAGGCTATTAATCAGGAACTAATGCACTTTTGTAATTTTAAAGAATATCTTTCATCCCAGGAAATCTGGATTTCGAATTGGACATTGTACTGAGACTTGGCTTGATGAACTACTACTACTAATAATTATAAGCATTTGTATATCACTATAAAGTGCATGCAGTGCTAAACAGATGTAAAACACAGTCCCTGCTCAACAGAGCTTGCAATCTAATCAAGATGAAAAAACATCACAAAGCTGGGGACTGGAATATGGTGGTGATGGTTGTTAAGTGCCGAGTTGATGTCGACTCACGGTGACCCTCTGAATAGTTGTCCTAAATTGTGTTCGGTTTTCTGTCAGGCAGCTTATTGTTGATAGAGTGGCACACATAGCTTCTTTTATTGTATTGATACATCTCATTGCTGGCCTTCCTTTTTTGCGTTGACTTTCTACCTTGCCAAGCATGATGTCTTTCTCTAATAATCTCTCTCTTCACATGATTCGTCCAAAGTATGAAAGTCAAAGTCGTCTTTTTGAGCATAGTTCAGAAACCTGGCAATGACAACTCGGGCCTGAGAGTCACCCTCTTTCCTTGGGCCTACACGGTGTACCCTCTCCAGGACAATTTTCCCCACCTGGGTGTCCAGTGAAGGATTGAGGGAGAACCATGACTTCAGAAACCCCCGCAACTCCTTGTCTGAGATGTTCTCTGCAATGCCCACTATACGCAGGTTCTTTCTGCACCCACGATTCTCCAAATCGTCCAATGTTTTGCTGTGATGCCGTAGCTACAGTTCCACTTGCTTCAAAGTAGCAGCCTGTACACTCTCGTTGTCTTCTGTGGTAGACACGCAGGTTTCCATCTGCTCCATTTGGGTCTTAAATTCTGCCACATGCTGGGCCACCTGAGCGAGCTGTGTGAAGATGTCTTGAAAATGCCCCTTCACTGCCATTGAGACCTCCTCAATTATACTGGTAAGTTGCTCCGTTTGGCGGCTCGGTGGGCCTAAGTCTGCCATTTTAGGATCCCTGTGCGGATCGTCTTTCTGCACCATTTTGGACGTCATTTGCTACTGATCTGGGAAGTTGCTGTCCACAGTATGCAAGTATGGGCAGTAATTTGGTAGGTTTGTGTCGATGCGGTAGTTAGCGAGGAAATGGTAGTGAATAAATCAGTTCAGAAGCTGGGATTCCTGGAGCCGAGGAAAATGTGGTCGCCTTGGCTCACCTTATCACGTGACCTATCTGGCAGAATTTAATGCAAATTTGCTGTTCATTTCTTTCACTCATTGTAAATCTGATGAACTGCTTTTACACAATACCAAACATTACATGATTTAAAAAAGTATAGGTGTGCTGCAGCCATGCTACACTCTGCACATGCTGAGCAGATAACTAGGTCACCGCATGCTTAATAGCATTGTAGTGAGATTTATATATTTATTTAACAATTTTTATATACCGTCTTTCTACAAGTCAAGACGGTTTACATGGAACAAATTAGCAGTATGTTTCAACTGTTTACATAGAACAAGATAACGATGAATACATATGGTAACGAGAAGAACTATATACAAAGATCAAAGATCAACTATTTACATATGAATTTGCAATAAGGCATATGGTTGTGTTAAAGAAATTGAGTTTTGCAGAAGGGATAGGGAGGAGGGTGTAAAGATGAATTCTATAGCTACACAAGAAGTCTCGATACTTTTTGATCACACCTCATACAGTATAGGAGGTAAAAGAGGGAATGGCAGGGTGGATAGGGGGTACAAGACAAGAAATAGACTGTGGGCAGTGGAATACATTCTAATGGGGGTCCCCAAGCAAAATTTTGCTGAGGGACCCCACATGGCAAGGAGGCCTGTCTGCATCCCCCTCCCCCGCCAAAGCACCTCAAACATCTTATTTTAAATTAAGTTTGTCACATTGCTTTCTGCTCCCACTTTTTAGGAAATCTTTTCTTGTCCAGCAGCCAGCACCTCCCACTGCCAGATTGAAGTCTCATGATAGCCATGAAATCACGCAGATGTTATGAGATTTTGGCCTAGCAGTGGGAGGTGCTGGTTGTCAGGCAAGAAACGTTTTACCAGAAAGCGGGAGAGGAAGGCAGCTCAGCAAACTTAATTTAAAGTAAATAATTTGACTATCTTTTCTAAGTTCAAATATGGGACACTCAGTCAAGCCAGGGGGTTCAAATTTAAGGAAAATAAAAAAATATATTTATAATTACGATTTTAATTTTAACCCAAAATTTTAATCAGTAGGCTACATTTATAACTTTACTTACAAATATGCAAATCAGGCCTACTTATGTATTTTCTTCAAAATAGCATCATTTCCACTAAGATAATTAAAACCTTTCTGGGCAACTCAACTCAAAATTGTACTTTACAATCATTAGACATTTGAGAGTCTCTACATGCAGGTGTTTTTTTTTTCCTGTAAACCACACTTTTTTCATGATTGAAAAGCACCTTTCAGTTGGAGCATTGGAACCTGGCAAACATAAAAACAATTCTGTATCCTAACTACTGTTCCCACCTTCCCTGCTCTCTATTGGCTGACTATGTCTGCTGCAGCCTATTGGCTGGCTTTGTCTGACTGATGGTTGCCTGGGCCCTGGTGAGGAAGTAGAGCCAGATTTGTCAGATGTGCTGAGGACTCAGGAGTTTAGGATTGCCAACCATCTACTGTACATTTTTTAGGATTCTACAACTTTGTAAAGTAGCAGACTGATTTCTAATTTGTCTGGGTATGTTTTAGAGTTTAGCTCTACAGCTCCCCAGCGCTCCCCCCTCATTGTGCAGGGTAAGTAGTAGGTTCCAGCCAATGGAAAGGCTGCACTAGTCACACGAAGGGTGGGCTGATTTTCTGCACAGGGTCTGGGAGAAAGTCAGTGGAATAAGTAGGTTTCTTGGTAGGGATGAGTGGGGCTGCTGAGAAACAGTAGAAATGTAAGAGGAATGGGATAAAGTGTGAGGAGGCTATTGCAGGCTGAGAAAAAGAACTGGTAGCAAAAGCAAGAACTGAGGACATTGAAATAGAGGAGTGCAGAAGCAGCACAGCACCAGTAGACAGTCAGAGATAGAATCTGTCTGTCTGAAAAGTGCTTGTGTGCATGTGTACCTGATTTGGGAGGTTGGGGGGGAGGGGATGAATGCATGTGTGTGTGACTGAAGTACAATAGAATGCATGCATGTGTATATGTTTCTGTGTCTCTGATGGAAATAGTCTCATATAAATAGCGTTTCCCTTTGAAAATTTCGGATGGAGTGGAGATGTCCGCTTGTACAAATGTAGAGGAGTGTAAGAGTGGGACATGCATTTTTAAAATAGGGGATATTTAGGCGTCCCATATGATTCCAGGGACAAATCATTTTAAAGTAAATCATGTTTGATGTGCTCTTTCTCAGCCATTACAGTGTGGGGTTGCTTCTTGCCTGGGCCCCCTCCATTGTGGCGGATGCTTGGGCAGAATTTATGCCACTGGCTGAAGGCAGGGTGGGATAAGGAGTTGGGACTGATGAGAAGATGAATAGCAGATGAGAATTGGAAAGAGGAAGAGTACAATGAGGAGAAATGGGGGACTTAAGAGTGGATTAAAGAGGAGGAATTGAAGAATGTGGAAGGAATGACAGACCAGAAAAGTGAATGGGGGAAGGAGGTGAAAATCTAGCTATGGGTAGACAAATGTAGATTAGAGAAATGAAACAAAAATTTTAAAAAAAGAAAAATTTGTCAGAGAGATGAAGGGCAGGAAAGAAAAAACAGAGACAAGAAACAGAAAATTGAAGAGAGACCTGGAAAGATCAACAAGGAGAAAATGGAAAGAGACCAGGACCTTAGAAAAATAAAATAATCGGACAATAAAGGTACAAAAAGCCATTTTTATTTCACGTTTTTTATGGACTGGCATATTTCAGCTTTGGGACTGTACATTTCTATCTTTGCATTTTGCTAAGTACAGGGCAATATGCATTTCCTTTTCTCTTTTTTTTCAGGGTTCCATGGCTGAAAATCTGTGGTTTTTGTGCATTCATCTCAGTTTGTATGTGTGCTTCTGTTTCTAATTTGTAGCCCTTTCTTCTGCCTGTGTTTTGCCTGTGAGGAACTTGCAGATAATTTCTGTGTGGGAGATTGTGTTCTAGGGCTTGGAGGAATTTTACAATGCTGCCTTTTGGCCTTTTCCTACGTAGATTTTTTTGTTGTTTGAATACTGAGAGTGAGAGCTGGTATGGTATAGTTAAATTCAGAGTGAAGGTTATGTGCAAAATTATGATGGTTATTTTGATATAACATTAGATGACATTTTTGAGTACTTTAGTAGATAATTGTGTCTTGAATTGTTGGTTATTTTAGCAGATTTGTGTCAGCTCAAGTTAAAACTAAACTGTGATACTGCCTCTTGAGACAGCTTTAAATATGGAAACAGTTCAAATATTGGTGCATGTATGACTTAGCATTGGTAAGGGGTTGAAATAGTTGAGTTTAAAATACTTAAAAGTATCACCCACAATGCATGACAGCTATTGCAGGCTACTTAGAAATCTGTCATAGGGTAAACTTTAAAAGTGCTATTTTGTTGATAAGAGTGTCACTAGCATGGCTAGTGCCCACTCATGTTAACCTTGGACCCCCAATTATCAGTTTTGATGGGCAAGTGGTGATTGAGAGAGAGCTATGCTGTGATATGTGCTGGGGGAGGGTTGAGAGAGAACTTTTGTATGTGTGTGGGGGAGGGGTACCATAGTTATGCAAAATATTATGCAAATAAGGCTCCACAAGTGAGTCTCCGCACATGGCCCCACATCACCCTCGGGCAACCCCTGGCTGTGTAATGACATGCTTGTATATTGTTGGCCTATTTTACTAATTATTCTTCACAGTGTTATAACTTGTAATCTATTGATTTGTCAATGAAACTGCTTAACACACATAGTTTAAATTAGCAGTATATTAATGCTGTCACTGTTGTCTTACAGTGATAGATTATGTTTTGACTATTCTTTGTATCAATATTATACCAATTTCGCTTATAGTTTCTAGATGTACATTAACTGCATGGTTTCATGTTGTTGATTCTTACATTCTGTATAAAATCTTTTTCCTGCATATTTTATCAGTGGGTAAAATATTTCTGAGCTGTCTGTACTGCTGAGTGTTTTCTTTTGATCCATATCTAAAATTTAGCATGCTCTTGGACTATCACAGCCTATATATATGATGCTAAGTATTTACTGCTCAGTAGTTATTTTTATTCTGGCTGTGCACTTGCCCCTTCACTGCAGTTTCTTACAACACTGGATTTGAAGGAGAAATATTAGCATCATATGAAAGAGTTCACAAAAGAGTTTGGGGAAAAAGGGGAGTGGAGCATAGCCAGTATTAATAATAATGAGGGAGGGGGCACCAGAAATCCTAGCACTGGCCCTGACCCCCTCAAATTGAGTGCACCTATACAGGTCTCAGGAAACTATTGTTGTGTTCTGCCTGTCTCTCCCTATTCTGCTTATCTCATCTGTCTTTGTTTCATTATTGTATTTCTCTTTTTAAATTTTAATGGATTTTTATCTTATCTCTATTTTTTTTTCTTTTCACATTGTCTTAGTTCTCTTTAATAATCCCACTTTTAACTTGATTTGTAAACTGCTTTGATGGAATATTTTTTGAAAGATGTTATAACATATATTATAATAAATAAATAAATTGGGATATCAGAGGAAGCTGAAACTGTTTATGGTCATGGATGGATTCATGCAAAAATTGTATCTTTCATCTTTAATACACTTGGGGGCCAATGCAGAAAGACATGTGTTAGAGCCAGGGCTGGCACTACCATTAAATGAACTAGGCAGTTTCCTAAAGTGCTGGTTGTCCAGAGGCACTGCTTATACCATGACTGCCGCCCTTCTCCAGAGCTTGCAGCAAAGCGATGACTCAGAAACTGTGAGGCAGTGCTTACCTCAACTCGCCAGTGCTGCCTCACGGTTTCTGCCCTGTGGTATGTCTCTTCCACTCCCCTCTGGTGCGGACTTCAAAACTGGACTTTGCATTGGAGGGGGGTAGAAAAAAACATATTACTGGGCAGCGCCAGCAAGTTGAGGTAAGCACTGCCATGTGTTTTCAGAGCCATTACCGTTGCTACAGGCTACGAAGAGGGATGGCAGTGGGGGCAGGATGGATGGGACTGCCTAGGGCACCTCCAATCCTTGCACTGGTCCTGGTTAGAGCTCTGTGCTAAAGCTCAGTTCAGGGTTTCCTAATGCACATGTAAAAAGAAAAAAACAAAAATCTATGCCCCAAAGCAGTAAACAGTATGCAAATAGGCTGTGTGCTAAATAGGAGATCACGCCGTACATATGCGCATAGGGGTCTGAACTTGCAACAGCAATATTCTGTGCACAAACTACTATATTGGTATCTGGAATTGCATGTACATACAGTACATTCATGCATGTGCTGGAGTGCTCTTCTGTGCATACAATTTTTGCAGTACTCTTCGGAGGTGGAATAAGTCCTCCTGGACGGCAGGGGATGGCGGCGCACGACCCGGAGGAGAAGGCGAGGGGCCGGGGCTTGGGCTGCGGGAAACGTGGAATTTGCCGCCGGGATTCACGGATTGTGAATGGAGCCGCGGTGGCATAGCAACAGGATGCCATGCCACCGCTGCTGCATTCACGAGCCAGGCTGGGCTAGCCGGATAAGTGCAGGACATCCGGCTGTTAGAATCAGGGCGTGGCCTGCACATCCAGGCCGGTAGACCTGATTCTGATTCCGCAGTCACGCCATGATTCTGACAGGCCATACGGGTGGAGGATGGGCAGATTGGAATTGGCCTCATAGCACAGAGCACTTTATTGCCATTGGCCTTTTGGGGAGGTTAATTTTGTAATAGGTCTCCTGTGGATCAAGTGTACATATAGAAACATAGAAACATAAAAACAGAAAAAGACCACATGGCCTATCTAGTCTGTCCTTCCATATCAACAACTACACAATCTCCTTTTTTCCTTTAGAGATCCTCTGTGTTTGTCCCATGCTTTTTTGAATTCAGCTACTGTCCTCATCTCTACCACCTCCACTGGGAGACTATTCCACGGATCCACCACTCTTTCCATAAAGAAATATTTCCACAAATCACTCCTGAATCTATCCCCCTTCACCCTCATCCCATGTCCCCTCATAGCAGAACTTGCTTTCAATTGAAAGAGGCTCTCTCCCTGAACATTTATGCCAGAGAGGTATTTAAACATCTCAATCATATCACCTCTATCCCGCCTTTCCTCTAAGGCGTACATATTAAGATCCTTACGTCTGTCCTCATATGCTTTACAATGAAGACCACTAACCATTTTAGTAGCCACCCTCTGCACCGACTCCATCCTGTTAACATCCTTTTAAAGGTGCGGTCTCCAGAATTGCACACTATACTCCAAATGAGGTTACACCAAAGACTTATACAGAGGCACTATCACCTCCTTTTTTCTGCTAGCCATTCCTCTCCATATGCACCCAAGCATCCTTCTAGCTTTTGCTGTTGCCTTTTCTACCTGTTTAGCTACTTTAAGATCATCAGACACAACCACGCCCAGGTCCCGCTCTTCTTTAGTGGACAGAAGTACTTCACCCCCTATGCTATATCACTCCCTTAGATTGCTGCAGCCCAAATGCATGACCTTACATTTTTTAACATTAAATCCCAGCTGCCAGATTCTCTAGACCATTCTTCAAGCTTAGCTAGATCCCTCCTCATGTTATCTACACCTTCCTGGGTGTCTACTCTATTGCAGATTTTGGTATCATCCGCAAAAAAGGCAAACCTTACACGACAGCCCTTCTGCTATATCACTAACAAAGGTGTTAAAAAGAATCGGACCAAGGACAGATCCCTGGAGCAGGGTTACATAAGTTTTCAAAAGGAAAGTGTATGCATACTCACACTGTGATAATTATCCCACTGAAATGCCACACACACCCACACACTTACACCTGCTGTTTAAGCACATTTCCAAGAATTTACATTCAGCAGTTTGAAAACCCAGAAGTGTGTGCATAAATTCAAATCCTACCCCAACTCTTCCCCTAAGAATGCCTCTGCTTGCTATGCATAAAAGTATTTCCTTATCGTCCCTCCAGTCCAGTCCAGATGCGTGGGTTATGTCCCATCTTCAGCAACTGGCAACTGAGCATGTCATAACGTCTGTCACAGTAGAAGAGCCCCCCTGCAGCATATCCACTGCCAGTATACTCAGTCGCCAGCAGCTGGAGAAGAGCTCCCGGTTTGAACTCCACTGAAAGGATGGAAAAAAAAAAGGAAGGACAAAGAGCGGGTTAGCTTCTTTGGCTGTCTAACGCCATTACTTTCTAGTTTGCCTAGCAGGTGTGCAGGGAGTTAAAAAAAAAAAAAAAAAAAAAAAGAGAACATAAGATATGCCATACTGGATCAGACCAAGGTCCATCAAGCCCAGTATCCTGTTTCCAACAGTGGCCAATCTACGTCATACGTACCTAGCAGTTTCCCCAAAAGAAGGAAACTCAGAATCTGCTCCAGGCAAGGCTTGGGAGGCAGAGGGAAAAGGAAATCAGCTGGATCAGAACTAGAGTCATTGAGTCGGCTCGGTTCTCTTGGGGGTGCATACCTGTTGGTCCAGGTCCTTCCCCGCCCCCCCCCCTCAAGTCGAACTGTGCCTTTTCTTTTGGGCTTAACCGCTTCTTGCTGTTTTTGGGGCTGACTTCAGAGCTGCCGCTTTAAGGCTCAACAACAAAAAAAAGAAAACACCTGTACTTTCAGTTTCGAGCCCTGCAGCTGAGGCAGTTCGCACGTCTATCTAGTTGCCGTTGCAGTGCTCTTTCCTGCTATCGGGTGAATGTCTTTTTTCTTGTTTTTTTCTGTTTTCACCATTGCCGTTTCTCAGTTTTAAGCGGGGACTTTTTCTATGGCTCCGGAGAAGCAAATCTGTGCAGCATGTGGCAGTCACAGAAGCTCACTCTCAGCAGGGGGGCTCTGCTGTTCTTGCCAGAAGGAAGGCAAGGCGGCAGAAAATGAATTTGTTGAGGCTAGGGCAAGCTCTGGTGAGAATTTGTATATACAGGACCAACAGAGGAAAATTCCGTGGTGATATTAACACCGTGGTATGGCGGGAACAGTGGCCATTTTGCCCACTCCAATCCCTCAGTCCGGACAAGGAGAGTCGAGTGGGGCTGTTTTAAGTAGCAGTTCTCCGTCTCCTGTGCCTCTCTCAGTACCTTTTTCTCCCAATTTTATTTTATTGTTACATCAGGCTTATTTGAAACCATTACTTTCTAGCCGTCTCGGTGCCTGGGAAGCTTAATAGTTCTGTTTCTTCCTGGAGTGTAACTGGATAGCTGGAGGACCCAGTTCCCAAACACAGGCATTTAGATTCTACCCTTTGGTAAAATCAGGGATCTGTCCATTCAGATGTTTCGGAAGACCCGATGGAAGAGCCCTCTGACTTGTGGGAGGATTCCACTGCCCCTGAGTAAGAAGAGGGAGAAATTCCTCTAGGAGATGATCCTAATGTGGTGTGTGGTTTTAGAAAGGAGAACTGGCATCCCTAATTTCCCATTCCCTCTGAGCCTTGAATATTGCTCAACTACCACAGTCTGCAGAGGAGCCTTTGGAAGACCCTCTTCTCAAAGGCCTCGAGATCTCTTATACCACTTTCCCAGTGCACTGGGCAATCAAGCAGATGATAGAGGCATAGTGGGAAGTTCCTGAAGCTGGTCTAAAGAGTGATAGAGCCATGGGTCAGCTGTATCCCATTCCACAGGAAGAGAATGCCCAAGGTGGATGCCCTAATTTTGGTGGTCACGAAAAAGACCACCATTTTTATGGAAAATAGGGTGGCCCTGAGGGGAGGTACAGGACTGTCATCTTGAAACTTTTTTGAAGCAAGCATTGAGACTTCAGCCCTTATGTTGCAAGCCTCTATTTGTGGAGCATGTGTGACCAGGGCTTGTATTAGGTGGGCCCAGGTGCTGCCGGATGCAGAGACTGTCCAAACAGCACCTTCAGAAGCGGCCAAATTGGAAACTGCATCCGAATACTTGGCTGACACCTTTTATGATATGGTGAGGGTATCCTCTAAGACCATGGTGTCAATCATAGTGGTGAGGCATTATTTTGTGGCTTCAGAACTGGTCGGCGGATGTGTCCTTTTAAGAACAAGCTCCCTTCCAAGGGAAAGCTCTTGTTTGGGGAGGCCCTGGATAAGCTCGTGAAGGATCTTGGTGATAACAAAGGCTCCAGGCTTCCCGAAGAGAAGTCTAAGGGAGCTAAGTCAGCCGCTGCTCCTAGAAGACAGCCCCAAGACTATCATTGTTTTTGCGCGATTCACTTTGCTCCTTTTCAATGGCGTCACTATGCTTTTCGGAGTAGTCCTTTCAAGGTCCGTGAGGAGCAGGTAGAAGATATTACTCTGGAGCTCCTGCTGCTTCCAAAAAGCCACAATGAAGCGAGGCCGGTCCAGGCGGAGTTAGTTCCAGTAGGGAGTTGGCTTCAGTACTTTTACTCGCTTGGGCCTGTATCACAACAGATCAGTGGGTACTCAAGATTATCCGTGATGGCTATGCTCTCAAATTTGTTTGGCCGTTGTCCGATGCCTTTATAGTTCCCCGTGTCAGGCTCTGGCCAAGGCGAAAGTAGTTCGGGATACCCTCCAATGCCTTCATTCTCTGAGAGCGGTCGAACCAGTTCCAACAGACCAGTTAGGACTAGGTCGATACTCCATTTATTTCGTGGTCCTCAAAAAGGAGGGGCTTTTTCAGCCCATTTTGGGTCTCAAAGGAGTCAATTGTGCTTTGCGCATTTTTGCATGGAAACCTTGAAGTCAGTCATAGTGGTGCTGCAGAAAGGTGAGTGTTTAACAGCCCTGGACCTCATGAAGGCCTACCTTCACATTTCAAGTTGCCTCGAACATCAGAGGTTCCTTCAGTTTGCGCTGCCAATGAGCCAACAACAGCTGCAGAAGAGGATGAAATTAATGAGTTCTATGAAAAAGTTCAAGCTGAAATTGACAGAACCTGCAAACAGGATATCCTGATAGTCATGGGTGACTGGAACGCAAAAGTTGGCAACAAAGAAGAAGGCGAAGTGGTTGGAAAATATTGACTTGGCAACAGAAATGAAGCTGGAGAAAGACTGATAGAATTCTGCAAGACCAATGATCTATTCATCTCAAACACCTTCTTCCAGCTACACAAGCAGCAACCTTACACATAGACGTCACCCAATGGATTGTACAAAAATCAAATTGACTACATCTGTGGAAGTCAATGATGGAAAAGCTCTATAATATCAACAAAGACAAAACCCAGAGCTGACTGTGGTACAGATTATCAACTACTAGTATGCAAACTCAAGCTAAAGTTGAAAAAGAACTTTTTGAATTCTTTGAAAAGTTGAAAAAGAGCAAACCAATCATGAATGCAGCAAAATATGACCTTGAGAATATACCACTGGACTTTAAAGACTGCCTGCAAAATCGATTTGCTGTATTAGATAGAAATGACAGAGCTCCAGAAGAGCTATGGAATGACATCAAGAAGGTTGTGTTGGAAGAAAGCGAGAAGTCTCTACAAGAGGTGAAAAAAACCAAAAAAGCCAAAATGGATGATGGAAGAAACTCTGAAAATTGCCGAGAAACGCAGAGAAGATAAAGCCAGAGGAGAAAAAAAGAAAGACAATCACAGAACTCAACAGAGATTTCCAATGTGTAGCAAGACAGGACAAGGAAAAGTACTACAATGAAACATGCAAGGAAATAGAAGCAGAAACTATTAGAGAAAGAACAAGATTGGCTTTCATAAAGCTACGAGAGTTAAAGAAAAAATTCCAGCCTCGAATTGCAATGTTACAAGTTGAATGATGCTGAGAAGATCAAGAAAAGGTGGAAAAAATTATATGATAAAGATCAAGTGGACCAACAGCCGTTTCAATCTGAACTTTATGATCCGGAACCATTGGTGATGAAAGAAGAAGTTGAAGCAGCATTGAAAGCCTTATCAAAGAACAAAGCACCGGGCATTGATGGCATTCCCATAGAAGTATTACAGCAATCTGATGCAGCTGTTACCATACTTACAAGGCTCTGCCAAGAACTTTGGAAGACAACATCATGGCCAACTGACTTGAAAAGATCTGTGTTTATACCAATACTAAAGACAGGTGATCCAACTGACTGTGGAAATTATCGCACAATCGCTCTGATCCCACATGCCTGCAAGATTCTACTGAAGATTATTCAACAGAGACTACAATCATGCCTGGAACAAGAACTACCTGAAGTGCAAGCAGGTTCAGGAAAGGGAGAGGAACGAGAGACGACATTGCAGATGTGAGATGGATCTTTGAAAAAACTAAAGAATTCCAAAAGGATATCTATTTGTGCTTTATCGACTATAGCAAGGCTTTTGACTGTGTGTAAACCATGATAAACTCTGGGTCACATTAAGAAGCATGGGTATACCAGAACACCTTATCGTTCTCTTGCACAATCTGTACATTGATCAAGAAGCAACAGTTCGAACGGAACAAGGAGAAACAGAATGCTTTAAAATAAGCAAAGGTGTAAGACAAGGTTGCATACTTTCCCCCTACCTGTTTAATTTATATGCAGAACAAATCATCAGAGAAGCAGGATTGTATGAAGACAACAGAGGTGTGAAGATTGGTGGAAGACTCATCAACAACCTTCGCTATGCTGATGATACCACATTACTGGCTGAAAGTGAAGATGATCTGAAACATTTGCTTCTCACGATTAAAGAACATAGTCTTAAAATGGGCCGGCACCTTAATGTAAAGAAGACAAAGATCATGACAACTGGCAAAATCAAGTTCATTGTTGAAGGAGAAAAAATTGAAATCGTAGATAACTTTAACCTACTTGGATCAACTATCAATAAAGAAGCAGCAAGCAGTCAAGAAATCCGACGATGCATAGCTCTTGGCAGAATGGCTATGAAAGACCTAGACAAGATTCTTAAGAGCAGAGATGTCTCTCTCCATACAAAGATTCAACTTGTTCAAGCCATGGTATTTTCAATAACATCATATGGATGCGAAAGCTGGACAGTGAAAAAGATAGAGAGGAAGAAAATTGATGCCTTTGAATTATGGTGCTGGCGGCAAATACTGCGTATACCATGGGCTGCCCGAAAAATAAACCAGTCGGTACTAGATGAGAACAAACCTAAGCTTTTTTTAGAAGCTCAGATGACAAGACTTTGACTTTCATACTTTGGGCACATCATGCGAAGAGAGCGATCATTAGAGAAAGACATCATGCTTGGCAAGATAGGTCAACGCAAAAGAGGAAGGCCAGCAATGAGATGGATCGATGCAATAACAGCAGCTGCAGGTACCAGTCTGTCAACAATGAGCCGCCTGACTGAACACAATTTAGGACAACTATCCAGAGGGTCGCCATGAGTCCACACTGACTCGATGGCACCTAACAACAACAGGAGCACATTTCCGGACCAAGGAGAGCACTGTCTCCCTGCCACCTTGAGAGTATTGAAAATTCAGGAATAATTGAGGAACGTTTTGCGCATGCAAGCTCCTTTTTAAGTGGCATTACCTGCAGCTCCCGAGATAAATGGTGTCGACACTAGACGTGGTAGCCTGTGTCAGGACTCATATGAGACCATTACAACAGGTCCTACTGGCCCATTGGTTCCCACAGAAGCATCCCTTGACGAAGCGCTTGGTATGTCCAATGGAGACCCGGCTTCGTCTGTGCTGGTGGTTACGGTTGCAAAACCTCCATACCAGCGTATCGTTGGAAGTCCCAGATTGGATAATTATGACTGATGCAAGTCTTTCGTGATGGGGGGGCCCACTGTCAGTTTCAAGTGGCATAGGGATGTTGGTCCCCAGAGGAGCAGACCTGGTCCATTAATTGCCTGGAAATGCAGGCGGTTGTCTTGGCATTGAGGGTCTTTTGGCCATTGCTTCACCGCAAAGCGGTGTGAGTGGGTTTGGACAATGTGACCACTGTTGCTTACATCAATCACCAGGGAGGCACAGGCAGTCTTCTCCTGGAGGAAGGGATCTGGCCTTTGTTACTGTGGGCAGTCTCCTGGCATTGTCAGAGGCCCATGTGGCCGGAAAGGAAAACATTATCGATTTGGATCCAGGGGAGTTGTCTCTGGATCAGACAGTTTTTTTTGCAGAATAGTTCACTGCTAGAGTGAGCCGGTTATGGATCTGATGGCAACAGTGGACAACAACAAGGCATCATGCTTTTACATTACGCGTCATGAACAGCTGTCCGAGGGGTTAAATGCTCTCACACAAATGTTGCCTCTCGGACAACTTCTATATGGGTTTCCTTGTGGGCCTTGATTGGTCACCTTCTGCCCAAGATAGAAGTGCATTGCGGCTTTGTGAATCTGATTGCGCCAGATTGGCTGAGACAGCCATGGTATGCAGATCTATGCAGATTGTTGGTGGACAAGCCGTGGCACCTCCCACGGAGGCGCAACCTGCTCTCGCAGCGTTCAATTCTCATGCCGCAAGTGGATCGGTTCTCACTTACGGCCTGGCTCTTGAAAGGGTGAGATTGAGGAAAAAAGGCTATTCTCCCTGGATCATGTCTACATTGCTGAAGGCTTGTAAGAGATCCATTTCTCTATCCTATGTCAGAGTTTGGAGAGTGTTTGAGAGTTGGTGTGCGGAGAGACACCTACAGGCTTTATCGGTAACGATGATGGGTGTTCTCGCCTTCTTGCAGGTGGGTCTAGAGAAGGGTTTGGCGTTGAATTCTTTTTAGGTTCAAGTGGCAGCCTTGACATGTTACCGGGGTCGCTTGCACGGGACATCCCTAGCAGCTCATCTGGATGTGGTCCATTTTCTGTGGGTAGTGAAGCAAGCACATCCTCCGATTCATCTCTTGGTTCCTCCACGGGATCTAAATTTGGTGCTTTCAGTCTTTGTGGAAACTTCCTTTGAGCCCTTGGTGAGTGCTGTGCTGAAAGATCTTACTTTGAAAACCATAGTCTTGGTGGCCATTTATTTGGCAAAGTGCATTTCCGAGCTGCAGGACTTTCCTGCTCATTTCTAAAGATAAGGTGGTCCTGAGACCGGTACATTCATTTTTGCCTAAGCTGCTTTCAGTTTTCCATCTCAATCAACCTGTGATGCTCTGTCTTTTTGGCTATGGTTACAGGTCCTCAAAAGCGTAAATTGAATTTGCTTGATGCGCGTAGGGTTATGCTGAAGTATTTGAGGCGGGCCCGGGTCTTCCGAAAATCGGATAATTTCTTTGTTTTGTTTGGAGGTTACTGTCAGGGGGAAGCTGCATCTAAGGCTTCCATTGCCAGATGGTTAAAGTAGACCATTGCTGCTGTGTATTTGTTGAAGCACAAGCCCCTTCCTCTAGGATTGTGGGCTCATTCGACCTGGGCGCAAACGGCATCCTGGGCAGAACTGGGGCTAGTGCCTCCAGTGGATTACAGAGCAGCAATGTGGTTGTCTCTGCATACCTTTGCACGGCATTATCGCCTTGATGTGCAGGCTCAGTGTGATGCATATTTTGGGTCTACTATGCTGTAGGCCGGGCTTTCCAGTCCCTCCTGTTAAAATGTAACTGCTTTGATACATCACACACATCTGGACTGGAGTGGACTGGAGGGATGATAAGGAAGGTGAAATTAGGTCCTACCTGATAATGACCTTTCCTTGAGTCCCTCCAATCCAGTCCAGTCCAGACCCCGCCCTAGAAGTCAGCCAGAGGGGCAAGCCTGGGGGTGTTTAGGTTGCAGTGTCCGTCTGTCAGTGGAAGGGATGTCCAGGAGCAGCATAGTTTTCTTGCCTTGCACCTGTTGTGCTTGCTTGAAAAGTTAAAAAAAAACCCCAAACTAACTTACAGATAAAGGTGAAGTTTTAAGGTATGTAGTGCAGTATACTTTGATGTCCTTGGAGTCTGCTTTGTTAACAGTATACTGGCCATGGAGGTGGAGGTGCTGCAGGCGGGCTCTTCTACTGTGACATCAGAGATTCTGACATGTTCAGTCACCAGCTGCTGGAGATGGGAGAGAACCCATGACTCTGGACTAGATTGGAGGGACTCAATCAAAGAAAGGCCATTATCAGGTAGGATCTAATTTCACCATGTGTAAAATGGCATGATGTGACTATATGCAATGCATGGATTGCCATGCCGTTCTTCTGAGGCAGTGGAGGGTAAAGTGGCCTGCCCATGGCCACAAGGAGTGCCAGTGGGAATGAAACACTTGGTCTTTTGGTCACCAGGCTGCAGCTCTAACCACTAGGCTACCATACACCAGACAATTTTATAAAAATCCGTTTCCATACATTGATCTCTGTTTTCTACATGGAAATGGGGTTTTAGAATTAACCCACCTAGAATGTACACTCTCGGGCAGTGCCATACCTAGCTCTGTGCGAGCGGTGTAGCTGCTCAGGGTGCAAAGAAATAGGAGCACATTCGGGGCTGCTAGCCTCTGCTTCCTCCAGCACTACCTGCCCTTGCCCTGCCGCTGCCTCTTTTAGCGTTGCTTTGGCAACGGCAGTAGCAGCAGCAACATCCATTTGGAAAAAAAAAAACCCACGGGTCTTTCCAACTCCACTCTTGCATGCTGTCCTGTCCCTTCCTCCTCTGACGTATGCTAACGTCAGAGGAGGGAGGGACCAGATCAGCCATTCAAGTGCGGAGTTGCAAAGATCCGCATTTGAATGGCTGGTCTGATCCCACCCTCCTCTGATGCAAGCATATGTCAGAAGAGGGAGGGATCAGACCTGCATGCAAGCATGGAATTGGAAAGACCTGCAATTTTTGTTTTCAATTGGATGTTGCTGCTGCCACCGCTAAGGCAACATTGAAAGTGGCGACAGCTGGACAAGGGCAGGCAGCACGGGGGAGAGCCAGCTGGATATGGGGGTAAGATTGGGGAGATGCATGGGGCAAATGGCAAACCTGTGGATTGGAGGGTGGGAGGAGGCGTGCCATAGGTGCAAGTCGCACAGGGTGCATTTATGGCTTGGTACGGTCCTGCTCTCAGGTGTGAACACACACACATTTACACACGTACGTCCACATGCATGTTCAGGATAGATATTTGGCACATACATATATGTATGAACACAAACATTCACTATTGCCTGAATGTGTGCATAGTAATTCACACATGTGAATAAATATCTGGAGGAGAATTTTGGAAAGGCAACCTGGAACAATTAAGCAAAAAAAGCAGGTATGTCCAGATGCAGACATAATTTCACAAACGTGGACATGCCTGATATGGATGTCTGCAGGGGTGTCTACATAGACATCCCCAGAATAGTATTTCAGTACCTGGACGTCTAGGAGTAGCCTAATGATTAGAGTAGTGGGTTAGAAACAGGGCAGCCAGGGGGGAAATCCCATTGTTGCTCTCGTTGACATTGTACTGAGTACCGGGGATGATGGAGCACTATCTTCTGTACACCCTCTGGATGTTTTTCAGCCAAAAGGAGCACTTTTCGGATGCCTATTTGTGTCTGGAGCAGGACTAAACTTAGATGCGATTTTAGACATCTGAGATTAGGTGGTGATCTCCAGGTTCCTGGGAACACCCTGGCCATGCCTCCAACCCCCCCCCCGTTCAGACTTGGACATCCGCAATGGTTCTGGAGACAGTCTCTGTGCTTTGGACATCTCTATGCCCATTTTCAGACGCCTAAAGCACAAATAGGGATTCCAAAACGACTCCCATAGTGAACAGCACAAAGATGTACAAATGGGCCAAGATTGATTAAACCATTACACATACCCGATGGCATCAATAGGCATATGAGCACATAGCTCCTGAACTGAAGCATTCTCTTTTATTCCAGTACTGAGACCCCACAGATGACTGTCAATACACCTCAACCCTATCTGCAGCACACATTGACTCCACTTATGTCAAACTGAATTACTGCACAGGGGCACGGTGTACATCTCATGCTGCAGTTTATTAAGGACATTGCTGTTCATAACAAAGTAGGGATATCCATTTATTAGAAGGCCTTAAAAAATTAATGCATGCCTAAATCGATTTAATTAAGATTTATTTAGGTGCATATAAGTCAGTTTATGCATGTTAAAATGTTTTTTTTAAATTAAAAAACATTATGGAATGAGCCAAAAAAAAAGATCAAAATTGCAAAAAGGTCAGAAAATGAGGCCAGAAACGATCCCAACATGTTACGTGCACATCCTTACACCATATTAAAAATACTTACATATTGGTTTGTTTCTACTTTCTGCTTTTCTACAAGCTACTTAGGTGAAACAAAAGACCTAAGTAGTCTATAGAAATTGTGTTCTACAAGTGTGTTACAAGCCTGCTTGGATTATTGCAGTGTTTGTGAGAGATCTGTTTGCTTTGCTTTGCTGAAGACTTACATAAGAACATAAGATATGCCATACTGGGTCAGACCAAGGTCCATCAAGCCCAGTATTCTGTTTCCAACAGTGGCCAATCTAGGTCATATGTACCTAGCAGTTTCCCCAAGAGACACAAGTTCCACAATGTTTGTACTGGGTCAAGCATTGATATCTTACAGAGGATACAGCTAGCATGATGCTAAATGTAATGGCTAAAATGTCAGAGTCTTCAGGAAAGTGCTTTAACCTGGGCATGGGGAAGAAAGCATTTGAAATTTGGTCACCTTATTTCAGGTTTTCTCAACCCAGTCCTCGGGAAACACATAGCCAGTCAGATTTTCAGGATAACCACAGTGAATATGCATGAGAGAGATTTGCATACAGTGCCTCCACTGTGTGCAAATCTCTCTCTCGCATATTCTTGTGGCTATCCTGAAAACCTGACTGGCTATGTGTGTCCTGAGGACTAGGTAGAGAAAAACCCCTGCCTTAGTTTATTGCATTCTTGAGAAACAGTTTGGGATATCAGTTGTGGGCAATGGAGACATGGCATAAGGATCAATTGAAATATACTAGACCGAACTGAATGTTTTGTAAGACAGGAAGAAAGAAATGGATCTTCTATACAGGGTTAGTAATTTTCGAAGACATTTATGAAGACAACTAGTGTTTTTACATGCATATATTTTTTGTCTGAAAATTGCTCTGATTCGCAATACACCAGCTACATTTACAAGCGGCCTTCTCTGGTTGGAGAAGGAAACTAACATGTAGATTACATGTTTGAATCTATGCACCTAATTTTCAATGAAATAGGGTGATAGAGAAAAGTAGATGCAAATTCTGCGGCAAGGTTCAAAGTGAAAATACTTGCAAAGTGTGCAGATAAAAAGTACCCAAGGCAGGCAGTTTGTAATTGTCCCAAAAATACCTACAGTTCGATATACAGTGGCATGTATCCAGATAGCAGTAAGATAGTATATGGCGGCAGATAAAGACCATAGTATGGTCCATTTAGTCTGCCCGGTAAGGTGGCTAGAGTAGGTATACCCGCCGCTCTGTGCAGGTCACCCCCCTCTGTTTGTTGAGGTATAAGAAATAGCTACGTTTATTTTTATTTTATCCTCTTGCTATCTGGACATTTTCAGTGGTACCAGCTGAAGAATCATGCTGAAAATATGACTGACTTCCTTTGCACTGTTTTTATAGTGCCAGGACACAGCCGAAACTTATCCACCTAGCGCCATTGTTCAGTCCGCTACCTGGGCTGTCCTAAGTTATCTGAGCAGCAGACTAAATATTGGTGCTGTCAGATAAGTTCCCCCTCTGCCCACATAATTATCTGGATAGTTAGCACCGGTGGACTAGTGGCACTGAATATCTGGGATTTTTAGCTGTGGGGTCTGGTGACTGCTGTGGCTGCATACTGACTCCCAAGGATATATTTTTGTCATTTCACGCATATTTGGCGTTTGGTGGGCCCTCCCATTCTCTTTCTCATGTGTGGCACAGCAGACTGGCACCAGCCCAAAGGCTGGATGGGTACCTCAGAGCAGGGACACCCTCAAAGCTCCGCACTGGCCAACGGAGTCTGTCATAACCATCATCCTTCCTTTCTCTCATATCTGAGTGCACTGCTTCTGTGAGTACTTGGGCCCAACTGGCCCCAATGAATGACAGATCTGTGCTTCGATCCCTTGTGCCACATGAGGCACAGGGTGTTTGTAGTCGAGCCAGCTTCCAACCCACATTGGGACTCTTTCTTCAAATGGGAAAAAAAAGCTTTTGAGTGCTGCCCAACTCCCCTAAGGCTCCTCTAATTGAACGGCTGCTGTCCAGAGACTGAGACTTGTAAGATATAGCAGAACGCAATCTGCTGTCCTCAGCATCAGGCCACAGCAGGGTCTGACTGAGTCAGTAATAAGATAAATGAAAGCATCCTGTAGGTTCTGAGTTCAGTGTCGCAGATATTTGGAATGGCCAAACAATAACATGCATTAAATGTTACAAACTACTGCAAGTCTGTACAGCATAAAAGTGTGAAAGCAATACAAAGGCTTCAACTTGGTAAGCTGTTTAGTTCTCCTTTCCTTATTTCAGTAAGGGAGCACATTTATAACAGAGTGTACCTGGAGGTCTTCCATGCATATTTTCCCCTATGCGAGTACCAGCAAATTTTCAAAAAGAAAATATGGGCCTACTCCTGCTTTGAAATGTATCCAGGGAATTTGTGTACTTACATTTCCACCCCCTCTTCCAGAAATCATCTGGGTTGCTTTATATGCGCGTATGCAAGAGTGCAGAGATTCAAATCCTCCCCAGCCCTGCCCTTGGGAACACCTCTGCTTTGTCCGGGTAAAGGTATAGATGTACAGGTTGTGTGCAGAATTTTTGTAAGTGCCCATTTCTGTGCTTGAAGTATTGCTTTACATGTGGAAATGGTTTTTAAACCATCCAAATAAGAATGTAAGAGATGCCACACTGAGTCAGATCAGTGGTCAGTTAAGCCTAGCCCCATGTGTCTAGCACCGGCCAATCCGGATCACTCTTATCTCATGACTAACAACATATGATTAATAAGGGGTCAATACTGAGAGGACTTACTTGCATGAAAACTGCCTCTCTCTATATGCGGTAAGGCTGTGCGTGCTGCTTAATAGCACGAATCCTTTTCTCCACAGGAAAAAGGGGCAGACTTAGGCCGCAGGGGAGGGAGAACAAAGGCAGAAATTTCATTTTCAAATTCTGTGTATGCTTTCCAGCTACTTCCACACTGTGGGCACCAGCTACACGAGGATTTTCCTTTTGTGAATGAGGTTACAGTCGCATGGTTGCAAAGATCCTGTGGGACCATAGGATCCTTGCCGGGTCTTATTGCTCTGCAACCCACCTCGTCCCCCTTTTTTTGAAGGGCTTTTTTATTTGAAGATTCTTGAAAGTTCTGGTCATGAGCTGTGTTTTTGGCACCACACATCACAGACTGGCAGGGTTGAACAAAATAATAATAATCATCGAAAACTCTGCAAATACCCTTGCTGGAACTTCTGTAGGGATTGTGGCTTTCAAACGGCTGATTGCTTGCAGTGTTGCAGCAGTAGGATAAGAAGTGACATAGAAACCTAGTAAATGACGGCAGAGAAAATCCAGCAGTGCTCATTCAGTCGACCCAACAAGGTGTTTAGGGTTTTAACTGCTGCTCTGTGTAGGTTTCTCCCTCTTAGATGCTTTTTTTTTATTTTTTAATGAAGTGTGAAAGTTTTGAGTGCCATAACAGACCACGAACACCCAGACACAAGAAGGTCCATATTCCAGAGCATTTTTGCAGTGCTAGAAATTTTAGATAAGCACTGTGTTGTGGTTTCCTAGCCATTGCCATGCCACCGCTGTCGGCCCTGGAGAGGGGCAGCAGCTGTGGCAACGGGGGCAGGGGCAGCAGGATAGCGGACCTGCTTAGGGTGCCTCCAGTCTTTCCACCAACCCCGCACAGAGGCGCCTTTATAAACTGCTAATGCACGTGGCAGAGATCGGGCCTCAATAACAGGCGAGGAACCGTTACAGCTGCTATAGATCAGGTGTAAAGATCCGCTTGTAGCATACTGAAGAACACGTGCAGTTTAGCTTAACCTATTTTGTAATCTACTTTTGTACTTTGCGACTCCGACCAAACCGTGCTCCTGGCTACGCCTACCAGCAAAGTATGCGTCTTCTTGAAAAGGAACGTACTTTTAAGTTAGTTGGTATGTGGACACATACGTGTTAAAAAAAAAATTTAAAAGATTACCCTCATAACATTTTCATCTAAGTAGCAATATTCAGCCCCTAAACGGCAGGGCTGGTGCGACCCGCTAGGCAGCCGCCTAGAGCACCAGTGTCCCCATTGCCGCTGCTGCCCCTCTGCGTTGACATTTACACAGTTCCCAAGCTAAGTGGAAGTCCGCATCGGAGAGGGCAGAAGCGGAAGGTCCTAGAGGGCAGGAACCATAATGCAGCACCGGAAAATTCCGGTAAGCACCGAGTAGTGGTTTAAATGCCATTGCTGCTGCGGCAGGTTCCCGGGGCTGGGTGAGGGGCAGGATTGGTGGCTTGCCTAGGGTGCTTCTAATCCTTCAACCAGTCTGGATAAAACTAGAATGCGAAAATATCTAAGTTAGATGTTTAAACGGCACAGCTGAATATTGACTTGAGACTTTCGGGTCAGTCGTTAACTTCTGTTCTCTTAAAGTCAGTTTAGCAAATGTCCACTTGAGCCCCCTTCTCACTCTCTCTCAGCTTCTTTCCTAAAATTGCCAGTTTGGGATTTTTTTCTTCTCAATATCTTTGCACCGCTTAATTCCCTCTTTTTTGTTTCTCTCTCAGACCTCACCGTTCAGCTGCTAGTCTGTTTTGATTTCTTTTTTCAGTCTGTTGTCTTGGCAACTCCGCAATCTTGCTCTGCTCTGCTTGAGAAGGTTTTAGAACAGAGAGGTAGCAAGATAGATAAACACAAGCGTGCACGTTTCCCCAAAACGTTGCAGCGCTTCGGGACCTACACATACCAAGACTCTAAGTAGTGTACATGCATTTTGTGACATTGTAGACGACCCAAATACTCCTCGCAATTGCATTCTTTAATATCCTGGTACCACTTCACAGATCAGTGGCATCATTTTTTGGTATCTGTTGCCATACTGGAAATCTGCTCATGGTTTATTTATTTTTATTTATTTATTTACATTCTCTTATATACCGCACTATTCTGCATCAGTGCGGTTTACATTGAACAAACTGAAATTACATTGAACAGGGCATTATAACTTGGAGATAACTATTTTACAGGGAACATGGGTTTAGGCTTTTCTGACCTCCCCGAATAATGGCCCATATCTTCTCTCTGATTTTGTCGTGCTGGCTATTCATATTTCCTGTTCCGCTTCCCCCCACCCCCACAGCATTTCCTTATTTTTTTTACTTACTTCATATTTCATTCCTTACGTGACACGCAAAAGCTGTTAGAATTGGTAAGTGGCCTATAAGATATTAATTAATTAATTAATTAATTAATTAAATAGATTCCCATGCCAGCCTGATGACTCAGGTGGTAAGTGCTGTGCATTGCCTTGTGGAAAGTGCCCGGTTTGGATCCCGAGTTGAATCTTCAGCTGCTGGGGAGGGCTGGGGCAGTGTCCACAGCCTGTGGAGAGGAAAGCAGGGTCACTGCTTAAGGGCGGCACCTTGTGGCTGGATTCAGAGTCCATGATTTCAAGATACTGGAAGGGGAGAGCCCTGGCGTATGGCCCCCAGCCCGGGACCACTGCTGTAATAACCAGACTATGTATGTTGAGCATGGTGGGCGGAGGGTATAAACATACTAGAGGGAATCTCCCTGGGTAATTGTGAATGAAGGTCTTGGTGCTACTAGATCCCAGCCCTGGAAGCACAGTGCGAATGGGGATGGTGGTGAGGGGAGTTTCAAGCTGCAACCTGACAGCAGAAAGGTCTGGGCCGTTTCTGTTCCCTCTTGGTGATCAGAGAGCAACGTCTACCCATTTTCAGCGGCGCACCCTCTGAAATAAAGCAAGAGATTGCCTGTATAGAGGCTTTCATGAACCACTTCTGGGTTCACCCTGTTGCATTAATGGACTTTTAGTCTTGCCCTTTTTGGAGTCATTAAAATTACAAGTCTGCAGATACAATGAGATTGAAACAAGGATTGACTCAGCCTGCCCAGATGGCATGGATCTACCGGCAGCCCTCTTAGGACAAGTTGGCAATTAGCCTGTGTCTCTGCTCTAAGCTGTAAACACGTAGAATGCTTTGTATCCTGCGCTGGAAACTGAACGAGAATCACGGTGAAAGAGCCAGAGCCCCACTCACTGCTAGGAGAAGGGAATGAGAAGCTGTATAACGCACACTCTGCTCTGCTCTTTGTAGCCTTGCATTTCTTATTAAGGCTTCATGGAGCTTAGTTATGCCCCAAACACTCTTAGGAGCCCGTTTGTTATTCTTTCCAACCCAGTGGAAGTCGGAAAGAATTATAGAAAAGGAGTCAAGAAATATTCTGTCTGTCCATCCATCTATCTGTCTAGGGGCAAAATAACTCTGAAAATTAAACAGAATGGGATGAAACTTTATTTATTTTTTATTATTTATAGTCTCATATACCGCACTATTCAGCATCAGCGCGGTTTACAATAAACAAGGAGTTACACAATTCAACGGTACTTTGTGTTTACAGAAAACTTGACTGGGAAAAGACACATCGAATTAGAAAATGGGCTCGATTGGACTGGGGGTTCCAGAGAAATAAGAACCACCTCTCCCCCTCCCCTAATAAAATGGCTCAGTGAATTTCTATGGGAAGAGGAGTTCCAGCTTCTGTAGCATACATACAGTGAAACATAGCAGTTAGAGAACTGCTCTTTTCAAACTACTTCTATCCTCAAGTCTCCCCAAACTTCAAACTCCCCCTCCCCCTGAAAAGTACTCCCTGCAATTGCCCCCACAAAATGCCACCACCCCAATGAAATATCCCCTGCGACTCCACCACAACCCCACTAACTGCCCCATTCCCTGCAATTCTATCACAAACTACCTGCAGCTACCCCCACAACTGCTCTACCACCCGCAACTACCCCCACAAACTATCCCTCCTGCAAAAACACTATCCCATCTCCCACAACCCTGCAAACAGCCCCACCCTCAAACACCCCTCCCCCACAACTCCTCCAACACACCACAAAATGCCCCACCCCTAAAAACTACCCTTTCTGCAGCTATGCCACCACCCTGCACAGTGTCCCATCTTCAAAAACTACAATGATAGCTCTTCTTTCACCCCACTAACTTCCCTCACTTTTGAAAGATTTCCCCAACACCACACACACAAATTGGCATTTGCAGTATGTTCAGAATATGATCACTAAGGTTACTGGGGGTCTTCGAAAGTTCGATCATGTTTCTCTACTGCTGCAGCAGATCCACTGGCTTCCAATATGACATCACATTATGTGGAAGATTGTATTGTTGATTTTTAAACTGCAGTCTGGATTGGACCCTGTATATCTTCATGAGAAAGTAAGGAGTTATGTACCAGATATGTGGATCGACTGCAACCAGTGTCTTGGTTTGAGGTGAAGTTGGCGACCCATCACTCTAGGACTTTTTCTGTAAAAGCTATTGAACGGTGGAATGATTTACCAGTAGAGGTACTCCAGGAGACTAATTTATTGGTATTCAGGAAGAAATTAAAAATGGATTGCTTATGCTTTGGATTTTTCATGTAAGGTTGGGGGGATAATAATTTAATATTTTACTTAATATGATGATGTTATGTTGATTCTGCTGTTATGAAAACCATGATGTGTAACATTGTTATAATTAATTAATAGTAAGTTCATACATATCAAAGACGTACACACATAAACAAGCTCATAAGGAGAGAAGTAGTTTGAAAGGAGTAAACTCAGGTCTAGATTAAGATGCTGGCAACCTAGGAACACACTTGGGTTCATAGTTTAGAGGGGCCCCATCAGATGTGCTTAGGACTTAGCAGGTTAGGATTGACAATTGTCTGGCTTTCTTTTCAGGATTTATTTTAAAAAATGTTCTATTTATGCAATTTTTAAACGTAACATCATTCAAGCAACATTAGAATGATCCCAGAATACCATAATAAAAAAAGAAAATACATAAAAGGAAATAAAAATAATTTTGGTAGTCCACAACTAAGGACAAGGTAAGGAAAACAGCAATAAAGAAAAAGAAAGAAAACCCAGGAGGCAGATAGAGGGGCAGCCGCAGACAGCTGGGGACTTCACAGCTGCACACTCTCTTCCTTAGAACAGATAAACTCTAAGGGGTATGTCTACTAAGCCGGGTTAATGGTTAACCTGGTCTGTCTGCCTCTAGGTCCCATGTTATTCAATAGAATCTAGTTGCCCACAGCACAGGTTAACATTTAGCCCGGCTTAATAGACACAGAGTGGAGGAGTAGCCTTGTGGTTAGAGCAGTGATGGCTAACCTTTTTGAGCCCGAGTGCCCAAACTGCCGCACAAAACCAAAGAATTTCCTCAAAGTGCCAGCACGTCAATTAAACCTTAACAACAATATTTTAGAGCCTTATAATGATGTTCCAGATCACCCATTTTGGGCAAGGATACTGGGGCGTTACAAATTACACAACACTTGTCTTTCACCATGATGAAGAAGTAGTCCATTTCCCATTCATCATGAAAGTGGTAGGTTTTGCTCTTCTTTGGAACCCAGCTCCCGCGCGGGTCCTATAATCTCGCGAGAGGACGGCGCACGAGCTCTAGCGTGCAGCTTCTCGGCGAGAGGCGCGCAGAAGCTCCGACCGGAAGGGGAAGCGCGGGGCCGAGCTGGGGCCTTTCTCCTAGCACAGGGGTCTGCAACCTTTAAGACATAAAGAGCCACTTGGACCCGTTTCCGAAGGGAAAAAAAAAACTGGGAGCCGCAAAACCATTGCGACATTTAAAACAAATCTAACACTGCATATATTGTTTCTTACAGTGTACCATCATAATCACAATCACAATCATAGCCTGAGGTAAATATGAGGGCCCAAATGTAATCCACATTATAAATATATTATTATATTATTGTCACTTTTCTTTTAATATTTTTTTGACCCCCCTCAGAACTACTTTTCATAGAAAACGTTAAATTTACTTACCGTATTTTCCGGCGTATAAGACGACTGGGCGTATAAGACGACCCCCCTACTTTTCCTGTTAAAATATAGGTGTTTGGCCTATACTCGCCGTATAAGACTACCCCTCTTCCAGCGCACACCAAAAAAAATACGCCGGAAAATACGGTTAATTAATCACAACAAGTAACAATATTTGATTTCAAAATTATGATGATTTTGTAGTCAAATCACTAATATGAAATAAAATTATTTTTTCTACCTTTGTTGTCTGACCAATTTATTCTCTGATCATGCTGGTCCCGATCTGAGGCTTCTGCTTTCCTGTCTTCTCTTAGCTCTGTTTCTGTGGTCTATGGTCCATCTGCCATTTCTTATCTCTTCTTTCGTTTTCTTCACTTCTTTCCATCAGCCTATTTCCAGTCCCAGTAACCCTCCCCAGTATCAGCCCCTTTCCAGTCCTCACTCCCAGTACCTTCCAATGTCAACTTGCATTCCCATGATTGCCACTGGTGTCCATTCCCTTCCAGTCCCCCTCCTTCCCCACTGACCAGTCCCTTCTAGTACAAATACCATGGCAGCCCCTCTCAGATCCACTCCCTTCCAGTTCCATTCTCCCATCCCCTCGCATCAGCCCATTTGTAGCCTTAGCCCCCAGTTTTCTTCCAGGGCCAGCAGCTCTATCCTCCCCTCCCCACAATCAGCCCATTCTCAGTCAAAGCCCCCCAATCAGCTCACTTCCAGTGCTAATCCCCCCTCAACCCCATTACCAGTGCTAGCCTCCCCTAATCAGCCCAATACCACCAGTCCTACCCCCCCCCATCACCAGTCCTATCCCCCCATTAGCCCATTTCCAGTCCTAACCTCACCGATCAGCTCATTTCCAATGCTAGCCCCCCATCAGTCCATTATCAGTCATACCCCCCTATCAGCCCATTACCAGTCCCAACCCCCCCCCTTGATCAGTCCATTCCCAATCCTAGCCTTCAACCCATTACCAGTCCTAGTCCCCTCCCATCTGCCCATTACCAGTGCTAGCTCCCCCATCAGCCCATTATAATCCTAAGCCGCAATGTCTCTCGCCTCTCTCCAGCATTTATCCTGTCTGTCCAGTATTTCCCTGTCTCTCCCCTTTGTGCATGCCAGCCCCCCTCCCTCCATGCCAGCCCCCGTCCTTCCATCTGTCCATGTCAGCTCCCTCCCTCCCTCCCTCCCTGTCAGCCCCACTGTCCATGTCAGCCTCCCTCCATGTCAGTCCCCCCTCTGTCCCTGTCAGCCCCCTCCCTCCATCTATCCCTCCTTCCATGTAAGCCCCCCGCCTTCCATCCATCCATATCAGCTCCCTCCCTCCATCCATCCATATCAGCTCCCTCCCTCCATGTAAGCCCCCCTCCGTCCATCCATCCTTATCAGCTCCCTCCCACCATGTAAGCCCCCCTCCCCCCCATGTCGATGGTAGCCCCCCCTCTCCCCATGTCGATGGTAGCCCCCCCCTCTCCCCATGTCGATGGTAGCCCCCCCCTCCCCATGTCGATGGTAGCCCCCCCCCCTCTCCCCATGTCTTCCTCCCTTCGTCTGCAGCCGCGGCTCCCTGCCTGTTAGGGAACCGCGGCTGTGCTTGTAAAATCGTTGCGGAGCCCTTCCTGTCTTGACGGGCTCCGTGCAGCATTGTCCTGCCTCTAAAGGTTCGCCATCGCTGGGTTAGAGCAACTGCCTAGTACCCAAAAGATCAAGGGTTTGATTCCCACTAGCACTCCTTGGGCAAGTCACTTTACCCTCCATTGCCTTGGAAGAAAAGACCTGGCAATCTACTTGCCAAGAAAACCCAGAGGTAGCTGGGTCGCCAGGAGTCAGCATTGACTTGACAGCACTAAAAAAAAAAAAATAGACATATCCCTAAGATTTGTTTAGGTTCAAAAAAGGAGATACTTTTTTCTGAAAAAACAACAAAACATCTGGAAGGAAATTTAAGGAAAACATTAGTCCCAAGGGAAAAGCCCCTAGGTCAAGAAGTCCCTTCTCCTTTTCTGGGTATCCCTAGCTTGGGCAGCTCGAGGGGGCTTTGGGGCCATATGTGGAGAATCATTGCGGGTACTCATTTGCCTGTAGTATTTATTTGGCCAGTGTTATCACCAAGTTACTGATGAGGAGGGAAGATATAAAACGAGAAAATAAATTTTGCTAGCAAAATAACATGCACTGAATATCACATATAGACTCTTACCTGTGGACACATTGGGCAATAATCAAAGCCATGATTTCCATTGGTAAAATTCTCTTTTACCTATTGAAAGGGCTTTGATCATTGTCCTGTAATAGGGGAATTTTATAAACTCCTGCCTACTTAATACACACTTTTATGCATGTATTTCATGATTATTTTAGAAAATCAAGTATATTCATATTTGACTTTATTAAATACAAGCATAAATGGCCAAAAGCATGATCTTGTAAACCAGCCATAGGAAAGGTATAAATACTTGCACCTAAATTTGTAAGGAATGTATAAAATACTGGATTTTATCATTTATACACATAATCTTGTGCTCTACCCAAACTCCCCCCTGTGCAAGTAGGCACAATTGGATGTGTTCATGGACTTACCAAATAGTGACTAAAATACCTAGATTTGCATGTGTTTATGCATAAGGCTAAGCGGCTCCTTTAAAAAAAATTACTCCCTAAATTTTTACACTATAAAAATGAAATATTGCACAATATTGTAAACATTAATTAACATATAATTTTTTATTCTAGTAAACTCCTCTTCCCCACACCTCTTTCCCAATTTAATACAGCTCCAGACCTCCCCACACATATGATCCATCCCTAAGTGCTCCTCTTCTCCCATACGTGTGACCCTCCAAATGCAGTACTTTCAGAATACATACGTTCTGCAGTGTGTCCACAGAAGCACCAAACACAGTGGCTCTTTCCCCACTTAGCTGCCAGCTTACCCCAGATTGATTCAGTTCTGATTTTGGCACATTGGATTCATGGATTTGTGCTTTTTTTGATTATCTATTTTGCAGAAGAAGAACTACAGCTCTCCGCAAGCAATAGTGTAAAACCAGGAATGGATCAGTCTATTTGGTCAACGTAGGATGAGGTGGCAACCCTATGCCCTTATCCCCCGCCATGTACTACAATCCTTCCAGTGGCTTTGAGCTCCCCCACTGTCTCCCATGGTCACTAATTCCAGTTTCAGCCTCACTGTAAAACTACCACTGTTATTTGATAGCATCATTCAGAGTTTTCTATGCGGGAGTAAAGTCTGAAATCCTATACAGGATTGGACAGAATGTACAGTAAATATATTAAAAGCTGCACCTATAGTTCCATAACACAGATTCTACATTCCCCAACAAAGGTAGAATGTTTCTCCTTCCAACTCACCATACAATAATAGATAAATACAGTATTCAAATTGTGGTATCATCTCAAGAATAACAATGCAATCACATTCCACTGCCGGATACTTTGCGCTAGGTTTACTAAAGTGCGTTACTGTGTTAGTGTATGCTAATACAATGAATATGTTCATAGGTCTCATTGCATGAAATGGGACCTGTGATAAATAACACATTTTCAGTGCATGTTAGTATGTGGTACTGCGGTAGAATCTTTTAGTAAATCTAGCTCTTTGTGAAGTAACAAAAAACCCTGCAAAAGAGAGTCAAAACCTATAAAATAAATACCATACCAAACTGGTATTAACTCCAAGGATTCAAACTGCAACACCCCTACCTATGTAAAGAAAAACTGCAAATATAATACCATGCCGTAGAACACCCATATTCCTCCTACAGGGCTGGAGAACAAACAAGACTGCTATGGATCTCTGCTCAAGAGCTACACACTAGCATAAAACTTTACCTCAATAACAGAGAGAACATAGACAGACCCTCCGCTAATACAGAATAAAGGCCCAGAAATTAGAAACATGCAGCCATAAAGTTAGCAGCTGCAGTCCCATGGACCTTTCTTTAGTCTACTGACTCAATCACAGTCCTAGTGCCTGCCATGTTCTCAGAATAAATTGACAGCGCTTCATGGTCAGGTTCCTGCTCCAGTCTGATTGCCTGAGTTTTGGGAAGGTTTATCCTCCCCAAGCCTCTTACACATGGCACCTATGTAGACTATAATTATGTGGCTAGTGTGAAATGGGTGAGCATGAATTGGCGTATCTGGTAGTAAGCCTTGTTTGGTTTCTTCCTAACTGCTCTTGTTTTCTTCACTCTTGTTTTTTCTGCAGACATCTGGAGCCTGGGAGTGATTCTTTACATGCTGATGTGTGGTCAACCCCCCTTCCAGGAAGCCAATGACAGCGAGACTCTCACTATGATACTGGACTGCCGCTATACTATCCCCCACCATATGTCTCCAGAGTGTTCAGAGTATGTGTACCGCTTCCTTTTTGCTCCCTTTCATTGGTTGGTTGGATAAAGAGAAATTGTGCAATCTAATTGGCTGAATGGGGCTTCATAGGTTGTAGGGGCTCATATGAAAAGTAATAACCGAACTTGAGAAGGGAGAAAAGGGGCGGACTGTATGATGAAAGTACAGAGGAACAGGGGGAATGCCGCCCTGGCATTTGGAAGAGAGAAGGAGGAAACGCTGAAGAGAGAAGAGAGGCAGATCTTTCAAAAGGAAGGAGAAAGGTTTTTAGGGGTGTTCATAGGCAAGGAAAATTCAATTGATGTTCTTTTTTTCATGAATTTGTCTGGATTTTTGGTTAGTCTCGCACATTCATTTGGATAGTGAATTTTAAGTGCGCGCTAAATTGGTTTAATGTATAGTAACCGATGAATCAAGGCATGCTAAGTTAATTACTGCACTTTGGATCAATTTAGCATGCACTAATGAACCAAATGCACACTGACAAAGACATACCCCTAAAGATGTCATCCTTCAGAGGCAGCCATTCATCGATGCCCTTGCAATGGACTGTATTACCATTAATGGACAGATGTTGAAGATATTTCTTCCGCTAATGGACAAAAATGACAGCGTTTCTTTTCATCTGTCCCTGTACATCTGCAGAGCTGCCAGAGAGGGGGAGAGAAAGGGCCGAACATGGTGGATTATGTTCCTCAAGCCTCTTTGGCTGTATTACAGAGGGAGAAGGATAAAGGAATCAGCATGGGAGGAGGAGGGACCTCGGAAAAATGTTGGCGAATGCTTATGTCACCATAGTCATCACTGGGGCAGGTTCCAGTTGAGTTAGGAGATCAAAGGAGCCGTAGGAAGCTGCTTGGCCAACCCCCACCCCTCCTCCTGTGTGCCCCACCAGCTTTATTACTATGCGCTGCAGAATTTAAGTTCGGTCTTCCATAGCGTCGTTATGATATTCTGCTACAGTCCCTATTTTAGGTGGAGGCACATTTTAGAAAAGAGGTAGAGATTGGAATTGAGATATCGCGGTCGTGACATTTACAAATCTGGCTGGTATTTTTCGAAAGGACTCTGTTTAAATGCAGAGCCGTTTCTAAAATACCAACATGTATGTGCTGATATGTGGAGTCGAATGAGCCCTTTTGCGATTGCTCATGTGGGAAAAGGCAACAGGGAAACATGGCTAACATACATGTGTAGGTGCCGCACATAGACAAGAACGTTGTCCATTTTGCAAGCCTGCATGTTAAATGCTGCCATTTATCTTCAGATGCCTGCTCTCTTTATCTAATTTCAGTTTAGAGGGGGCAATAAAAAAAATAACAGCAGGGGATCAAGAAGGATACCCCCCTTAATTCCCCCTGTAAAGGGCTGAACGAAATTAGCACTTAAAAAAAAAAGCCTAAATGTGCTAGGGAGCAAGTATAACTCTCGACGTGGACATTTTTGGTCATATAGGTGTATTTCCTATGTGAAATGAAGAATGCATGAGTAGTTTTTGACCCACTCTAACCACGTCCCTGACTCTCTCCCTTACAACTTCCACATAGTAAGTACATCCATGTATTAGCTGAGCTCCTTCTAATATGGCTATTTACACTTGAATGCCTGATTATACATGGGTAAATCACAAATAAGGCTTCTAAAATAACCCCCATAGTATCCTATAGTCTTTGTGGAGGTAATTTTGGTAAACATTTCCTGTGAGTAAACCCTGCTTTACCTGCAGGGAAGGGTGTTTATAAAATTATTTATTTATTTACATTCTCTTATATACCATGCTGTTCTGCATCAGTGCGGTTTACATTGAACAAACTGAAATTACATTGAACAGGGTATTATAACTTGGAGATAACTATTTTACAGGGAACATGGAGGGTTAAGTGGCTTGCCCAAGACCACAAGGAGCACCTGTGGGACTAGAAACCCCAGTCCTTCCAGCCCAAGGTTGCTGTCCTCTAGTGGGATTTGAACCCCCGACCTTCTGGCCTGAAGTACCTTGCCCCAACCACTAGGCCACTCCTCCACTCCAATAGCCAGGGGTTATTTGCATAAACTGGAAGAGTGGCAAATGTTCATACCTACAGTTACATGATCTGAGAGTTGCTGTGCTTGAGGGAGGAGTTTTGGCCAAGCATGGGTGGAGTCAAGATGTTCATGCTTAAATTTATACCAATTCCCCCAAGCTGCTGTGAATTTACTTAGGCAATATGGTCTTTTTCTGCCGTCACGTTTGTTTCTATTTAGTCTGTCCTTCCATATCAACTACAATAGTCCCCATTTTACCTTTAGAGATCCTCTGTGTTTGTCCCATGCTTTTTTGAATTTAGATACTGTCTTCGTGTCCATCACTTCTACTGGGAGACTTTCACGCATTTACCACTCTTTCTGGGAAAAAATATTTCCACATATTATTCCTGAGTCTATCCCCTTTCACGCTCATCCTATGTCCCCTCGTAGCAGAGATTGCTTTTAATTGAAAGAGACCCTCCTGTGCATTTATGCCATGGAGGTATTTAAGGGTCTCTATATAAGAACATAAGAACATAAGATATGCCATACTGGGTCAGACCAAGGTCCATCAAGCCCATTTTTCTGTTTCCAACAGTGGCCAATCTAGGTCATATGTACCTAGCAGTTTCCCCAAGAGACACAAGTTCCACAATGCTTGTACTGGGTCAAGCATTGATATCTTCGGTCACTTCTTAATAATGGTTTATGGACCTTTCCTCCAGGAACTTGTCCAAACCTTTTTTAAACCCAGCTACACTAACAGCCTTTACTACATCCTCCGGTAACAAATTCCAGAGTTTGGTTACACGTTGAGTGAAAAAATATTTTCTTTTATTAGTCTTAAATAGTTTACTCTGTAGCTTCATTGCATGTCCCCTAGTCTTTCTATATTCTGATAAGGTAAACAATCGATCTACGTTTACCCGTTCCACTCTGTTCATTAATTTATAGACTTCTATCATATCTCCACTCAGCCGTCTCTTTTCCAGGTTAAAGAGCCCTAACCTTTTTAGCCTTTCTTCATAGGAGTATCCTTCCATCCAATTTACCATTTTGGTGGCTCTTCTCTGTACCTTTTCTAAAATCGCTATATCCTTTTTAAGATACGGTGACCAGAATTGCACACAATATTCAAGGTGCGGTCTCACCATGGAACGATATAGAGGCATTATAATATCTTTTGTTTTATTTTCCATTCCTTTCCTTATCATACCTAGCATTCTATTTGCTCTCTTGGCCGCCGCTGCACACTGGGCCGAGGGTTTTAACATGGTATCCACAATGATGCCTAAATCTTTTTCCTGGGTGGTGGTTCCTAATGTGGAACCTTGCATCATGTAACCATAGTTTGGGTTGTTCTTCCCTAGGTGCATATATCCCCTATCCCGCCTTTCCTCTAAGTATACATATTAAGATTTTAAGTCTATCCTCATATGCTTCATAACAAAGACTTCTAACCATTTTAGTAGCCATCTTCTGCACAGACTCCAACCTGCTTATATCCTTTAGAAGGTGCGTTCTCCAGAATTGCACACAAATGAGGTTGCACCAGAGACTTATACAGAAGCATTGTCACCTCCTTTTTTCTGCTGGTCATTCCTCTCCCTATACACCCAAGCATCCTTCTGGTTTTCGCAGTCACCTTTTCTACCTGTTTAGCTACTTTAACATCGCCAGTCACAATTACGCCCAGATCCCGCTCTTCTTTTGTGGACCAAAGTACCTCACCCCCTACATTGTACAGCTCCTTTGAATTTTTGCAGCCTAAATGCATGATCCTGCATTTTTAAGCATTAAATTTCAGTTGCCAAATTCTAGACCATTCTTCAGACTTAGCTAGATCCCTCTTCATGTTATCAACTCCTTCCTGTTTGTCTACTCTATTGCAGATTTTGGTATCATCTGCAAACAAGCAAATTTTACCCGACAGCCCTTCCACAATAGCTCTAACAAAGATGTTAAACAGAATCAGACCAAGGACAGATTTCTGTGGCACACCATTGGTAACCTCTTTCTCCTCAGAGTGAGGTCCATTTACCTGTATCCTTTGTCACCTCCCACTCAACCAATTTCTAACCTAATCAGTAACTTTGGAGTCCATCCCTAGGGTGCTCAGTTTGTTTATCAAGTCGCCTGTGCGGAAAAATGTCAAAGGCTTTACTGAAATCTAAATACACCACATTTAGGGCTCTCCCTCAGTCCAACTTCTAGGTCACTCTGTCAAAGAAATCTATCAGATTCATCTGTTAAGATCTGCTTCTGGTGAATCCATGCTGCCTCGGATCCCGCAATCCATTGGACTCCAGAAACCTCACTATTCTCTCCTTTAGTAACCTTTCCAATAATTTACTAACCATGAGGTTAGACTAATTGGCTGTAGTTCTCAATGTCATCCTTGCTTCGGCTTTTGTGTAAAGCGACCACATGTGCCTTTCTCCAGTCCTCTGGTATCGCCTCCCCTTCTTCAACCCTGTCCTTCCTAAATAAAGTATAGCCCGGTTTAATTACATCCCAGTTATGACTGTCCGTGAAACATTTCTCTGTAACCGCCACTAAATCCGAGTCAGCCTCAGCACTAAATCTGAGAGCCTCAGCAATTGTGGCTAAATGCACGCGAGTGCATTGAGTGCACTTGAGTGGTTTCTATGGGGTATGTTTACTAAACCGTCTTAATGTTCCCAGCGCTAGTTGCAGCGATAATGTGAAAGGATGCCATATAAGGAGTGGGTGTTCCGGTCTTAAGGTAGCAATCGTGGGTTATCGTGCGCTAAAGTGTGCCGTGTCCATATCGCGCAATAGAGGGAGCTGCGCATGTTACCGCGCGTTAACCTTAACTTCGCGTGCTGACCTGCAATCACAGCAATAGAGGTGTAGCACACTGGTTAATACAATGACTGCTGAAACAGGGGTCATGAGTTCAATCCCCCAGTGGGCTTAATGAATAAGGGTGACCAAGGCAATTACTTTTCCTGCTCGTAACAGTCCAACAATCTGTGCTGCCAGCTAAAAATACCCGCACCCCAGTGCCATAAACTAATGCACCTTTTAGGGCGTCCTAGAAGGCACATCTTAAACCACCACGTCAGCCAAGGTGGGTTATAATGTGCCCCAGAGGGCTTGTTGAAAGGTTGTCAACCTCCAAGGCACCATATTAGGCGCCCCATAAGCTGGCTGAATCTAAGGTGTGGTTAAAGATACCCCAAGGATGTATAGGGCACTCAAGAAATGTTGGCGAAGGGCAGTAAGGTTCCCCAAGTTGAAAAGCAAGAAAGGTATGGGCCAAACACAGATGTAACCCTAACATTGCACAGAGCACCAAGGAAAGACAATGCACAAGTGATGGAAGGAAGTAGATCTGAGCTGATGGATCAGACAAATTGCGTTCATCCCATGTAGCAGTTTGAAAAATGGACAAACATATCGGGGCCAGCTGTAGTGATGCACGGGGTGATGGTAATGTACCATGCAAAAATGACAGTGTGTGGCAGAGGATGGGAAGATGTGTCCAGCAGAGGAGGTAGAGGTGGCAGGATAGGTGCAATGATAGGAGGACAGAGGAGTAGCAGTGCCATGCACAGCACACACAGGAGAGGCAACCAGGAACAGCTGCAATGCAGAAACATGTACCAGTGCAGGTCATGGGGTAGGAACTTGCACATCAGGGCAGGACGGCACACAGCTGCCAGACGCACAGAGAAGGACAGAAGGATGGTTGGCAACTGTGATAAGGGTACAATGTGCTAACAGCACAGATCTGCACAGATATGACTGTTACAGGAATGAAAAGTAGCTGTGCAGGACAGGCATACAAATGAAAGAGAACAGAGGGGAATCAAACCTATGATCATTAGCACAAATGTCAGTGCACAAACCGGTAGGCTACACCACCAACGTGAGGTCATTAGCAAAGGCTGCATACAAGAATACTGCAGGGCATCACACAAGCAACCTGCTGGCTGCCAGGATAGGCAAACCTCCAACAGTAACCATGATGGAATGCATATGCAGATCTGGTGTGTACAGCTCAAATCACAGTCTGTAATTGGGACCAGAAGCACATATAACTACATGCACACACACAATGAAATGTTATGCAGTGGATACAGCATGCAAAAGAGGAAAGAACCTAAACCCAAAGGGCGGCAGGGGATGCCCTGTGGAGCAGGGCAAAATATGGAACAGAACAGAAAAGGAGCATGTGAGAATTGAACCTGCAAACAGGTGTGCCACAGACCAGCTAAACCACAGCAATGCCAATCCCTCAAACAGACCTCCTATGTGAACACTACAAAGAAAGAGACATATGTAACAGCTAATATGTGATGCATAGGCAGCACAGAGGGCACACATTGGTGTACAGTGAAGAGGTGGAAGGGTGTGTGGATAGGTGATGAACCTTGTAGTTAGCTCATGGTCAGGTTAGCATAACACAAAAAAAAAAACATGTGGGAATCAAACCTGCAACCTATGGTGTTACAACACATGTCCGTAACCACTATCCCAAACAACCACAGCAAGCACAATGCAAAGATATTACCTCAAAGGGAATGTGTGTATGGGAACCTGTAACACCCAGTGATGTGGCAGACGGCTGGCAGATAGACAGCTGGCGCCGTACAAGGATGTGAGCACAGGTGGGCCATGTACATGACCAGGAAATCACTAAATACGTGTGCCAGTGTGTTCAAGCAGCAGCAGCGACAAATGTACGTCCAACACATATTTTTATTTTGGTTAATCATCAGAGATAGTGTAGATACCAGCTATCATAATATCAAGGTGATTGGATTCCAGGTGAAAATCTGTAAACACATTTTGCAGGGCAGCAACCCACATGTTACAGAAAAGTCACTGGCCCGTCTACAGATGATGGGCAGGAGAGATAATGTGCATCAGGTGCATGGTATGCAGTATGTATTAGGCCCCAACCCCTCACATGCTGTTGCATGCCCCAAATGTGTTAGTTACATATGTGTGCATGTAGACAGTAGGCGGTGCATGATGAGGGCCCAACACACATCAATCATGATCTGTTCCTTAAAACATATCTGTCTGCCAACACAGGAGGCACACAAATGAAACAGCATATATTGTTAAAAGTAAGAAAGTGTAAACACACATATCGAAATATATGTTACAGCTGTCACATAATGCCTGATATAGGAATCAAAGCTGCAACAATGTAATCCTAAACAATCGTCAAATGCACAATGAGGATATGCTAACAGGTAGCAGAGGCACATGAACACATGAAACCATCTGCAGAAACATGCAGAGATAACACTATGCAGAAGGTCCCCCTGCACTGGTTGGTGTGGATACAGTGTCTGTACACATATATCACGGTACATGGAATGCACAAATGAAGGAAGAAAATGGGCACTCACACTGCCACACTCCAAATATAACGGGGCATTGTGAGTGTCGTTACCTCAGGGGATAAATAGGACTGTACAGACATGCAATGCTAGGTTTGTAAATCAATGCAGAGTGTCACATCTGTACAGTGAACAGACACAATAACCTGTATATAGAGATGGAAAGAAAGGTCAAACATGTTACAGTAACCCACACAGAAGCCATATTGCAACATGCTGTGTTGCACCAACATAGTCAGTCACATGCACATGCACCGTGTACGTTGAAACATGATACAGCGATGCCACACATGCACTGTAACACCCTTGGTGATTGCAAACATCAATCCAAGATGCTGGTGTGCAATAAAGTGTTGTCTTGTCAAATACTGTGTCATGTCCAAGTGGAGGCTAGGTGGATATGGACAAGAGGACCTCCCCATTGCTCCCCCTGTGCCACATGCATGGCTGTATGCTTGTGTTGAAACAAACAGATGAGCGTATCCTGCGTTCCATGTCACACACATGGGCAAAACACAACAACACAATGTCAGAAGGATGTACAGCATACAGTGACAATGTCAGTCCCTGCTGCACATGTGGGGACCAGTACACAGTGTCCAAAGTGCAAAGGGTGTCTGCATTCCAACAAGTCATGTTACGACTGTTCTTGAAACCCTGGGCATGCATAGTCAAGTATGACATCCCAATATGCCACAGTACTGGAAAGGTTATGTGTGTCTCCTGCGATGAACACAACACCAAGCCAGAGCACAGCAGCAGCGGTGTGTTGGACAGGCCTGTCGTGCCCAAAGTAGCAGTCCAACAATAATACTGTCCATCCTAGGCATGTATCCCACTCGCAGAGGTCAAACATCCTATGGCACCATTTCCCAGGGATAGTTCCATGGTGGTGTTGTGTCCTCCAACAGGTGGTTGATGGTGACGCCGGATGCACTGTAGTAGATGTGCTTTGTGTGTTCAGTGCCCTGTGTCAGAAGAGGATAAACAATGTATTGATATGCTGCTTGCAACATCAGCCCAAATTGCAGAGAGTCAAACATCAATATGTACGTAAGGAAATGTCACACAGGCAAACATAACATGATCACAACACAGAACACACTGCATGTTGGGGACATTTTGAATTGGAACTGCAGACGAGGGTGTCACATGGATATGGTCATGTCCATGCCCATGTTACACAGGCGTTTCACAGCTCCGCCCCATGTGCATCAGCGTTCGTGTGCAGAGACCCAACAGGAAATGTCTATGAGACAAACAGTACATCATTGACATGTAAAGGCTGATGTCATTTACAAAAGACCAAAGGTGGAACCTACCATGTGTTTGCAGCAAGTGTATGTTTGGGGATCCCCTGAGGCTCTCAAAGACCACAACACATCACAGTGAAGGGAGAAGATGTCATCGAAATGTGTAGAGTCACCATGTCCCCATGTCCAGCCACTGTTGATGCATGTCCACATTATGGCAATATCTGTGATACAAAAATGCTGTTGCACAGTGGTCTGTCAGCACACAAAAGAGAGGTCAGCTCACAACACACAACACATGTCCACAATGTCCACAAGGTAAACAGCAGTAAGGTAGAGATATAACAGTCACCACCGCTCCCCAGGTGTACAGACCCCTCACACCACATGATAGTGCAAACTGCGTGCACACTGTATCATAACAGAGCCACACACACACACAGTATGAGAAGGTGAGCGTGGCACCATTAACATATGGCCTGTATGTGTACAATGGGCGAATAGTGGAGATAAAGGCCTGGCAAATGCTATGATACACTGCTTTTGGCGGATGATGCTACAATGTCATGGAAGAGTGTAGGTGGGGTCCACCAGCAGAACACCTAGGACCTGTAGACACACACAGCCCTGTTGGATGTGTCCCAGAGACACTGCCGGAGAAGACAAACTGTGCATGAACACATGTAGATATGTGTGGCCAACATCAACATATGGGGTACCGGGGAGCCCGATAAATAGGTCTCCCACAACATATGTGCAGTAGACAGATAACCTGTGGCATGTGTTGCTTCTGACTGTCCACACACACAAATCACCTTTATGTCCACCTATCCCAATGTCCTGCAATTTGAATGAGGTACACAAAGCTGACACTGCACTACAGCACCTGGAACGTCACCAAGCATGTCCTGTGGATTGAGAAACACAAGGGAAACATACATATGTCATGTTGGAGCTGTGCAACAAATACACCAGCTTCACGTCAACATCTCTCATAACCCCCTAGACCCGTCACAGTCTGGCAGTTTGTCATGACACGGTACCTAATTGTCCCCACCCAAACACGCCACTGATGTGTTCCTGGCCAGGTCCAAGGGCCTCTAGCCTGTCTGTCCCCTCTGGGACCTGTCTGCTGCCCTCGAGACTGTTGACCACAACTGTCACTGCGCTACCCTGTACGTGCTCGTCCCAAACGTCTTGGTACAAGCTTGCCACCCTCATATGTCTCCCGTAGCACCCTCAGTGTGTGTTCCTGTGGGTCCACCTCCCCTGCTAACCCGCTCCTTGGTGCTGTAAGAAAGGGATATATGCAGGGGCTGCTACATTCCTCTGGCCCCATACCCAGTTCCCTGGTGCAGCAGGCACATCCCCTGGTTATCCCTAGCAGCTGTACGTTGATGTGACCCAAAGATATCTCACCACGCATGAGCTATGTTTGGCAAACCACACCCCGACCTCAGTTTGCCCCCTGACATTGCTGGCTGCAGGTACCCCCGCTGCATGAATTGAGCATGGCCACGACTAGACATCTGGGCATCGCCCCTAAACCCTCTCCAACCCTTACAGTGTCTGTGTATAGGTTAGATACACCTTCTGTCGACGTGGTCGTCAAGGTAGGTCTCTATGACTCCTCACTCCCCATCCCCACACATACCCACCATGTAGCTAAGGCCTGCGGTGTCCCCCTAGATAACATCAGCAAGGTCCCTGCCGTCCACCCAGAACACACACATAAAGCACTAATGACCCCCTCCATCACCCACCAACCCGGTCACTGTAGCCTACACCTTGCTGGTCTGCCTCGAAATCATCTATGTCCGTCGCAATGTATGCAACACTGCGCTGCATGGCTATGCTACCAACAGCCACAGTATGACAATAACACCCCACCTGCCACGACACCTCACAGGCCCAGGTGAGTTCAAGACGCACCTGCTGATCTATACATGGAGTCACACTGTGGTTGCCCTGTATCTTGACCCGCATAACCCAAGTACTACAAATACTACTACTACTACTACTACTAATACTGAGCATGTAAACAGTGCTAACACCTGTATGCATCGCCATACCGAAACCTATGAGACACAGTCCCTGCTTATCAGAGCATACGATCCATTCAATCCCCTCATATTCCCCAAATGTCATCCCCACACGTTAAGCCAGTTGGCCCTATCTATGGGCCGCTCACCCACTGTTAATTTGGATCACACACCTGTCACCTTGCAGCACCCAACGCCTGGAACTAACTACCTGTGGCTGCAGGGCAGCCACCCTTAACAAACCATCCAAATTCCTGTGTGACAGCCTACCACATCACCTAAGCCTAACAAACCTGCACACATTAATCACCTCCTCCCACTGTTGTCCCCTGCCCACACCGTCTGTGTTAGCAGTTGGACTACATTCTTAGCTCAGATGGCCAGGCATTGTGTCAGCAATGTCAGTGCAGTGCTGTGTATGACTGGTAGTGCGATACCAATGCTTAGTAGTAGTACAGATATCTATACAAAAGTGTCATTCGGAAACATCCATTACTTACATACAAATAGCTCCTCAGTCAGCTGGCGCCTGAGTGCTGCGCCCTCACGTGTGTCACCACGGCCACGTACAGGAGGGCACGTTGGATCGTCTTCCAGATCCTCATTAATTTTGACATCGATATCGTGCCTGAGAGCAATGTTGTGCAGGATGCAACAGGCAATAATGATCTCTGCCACTGTCACGGGTTGGTATTGTAAGGCCCCGCCGGTCCTATCCAGACACCTGAAGTGACTTTTCAAAACACCAAAGGTACGTTCGATGATGGAGCGTCTGGGAGGCATGGGCCTCATTGTACCTCATCACTGCACGTGTCCATGGTAGACGCACAGGGGTTAGCAACCACTGCCGACACCCATATCCTGCATCACCTGCAGAAAGACATGTTGAACGTTAAAACAGTACCTGATGTCCGCACACATGCACACATGAATGTATGTGCAGACCCACAGCACCTACAGGTCAGACAGAAACATAAGGGAATACATGATGGGACACAACCACTATGCGCCAGTGTCTGGAGGTGTGAGATACAGAGCACACGGGTGAGGTAGACGGAGTGCAAACAACAGTAACCTGAACCACAGCAGACACATGGGCAGAGGCTGAAAGGTATTTGCGGCAGGCCTGAACACATCAGAGACACACATGCAATGCACCCTGGACAAGGGCAGAGATGCACACATGTGCAAGCATGTGACAGTCATGCTATTCCCCACAAACAGATGATGCAACAGGAACAGTTACCACACCGTGGCAGGCAGGATGGCATAGACAACACCACACTGTTGATAAACAGGAAGTATACATGTGTGTCGTACCGTGCCAACCTAAACACACAGTGCCAAATGGTGTGAAACGTCAAAAGTCAGTGTGCCACCAACACACAGCACCGCAGCACAGAGGACCTGGCGTCAAACCCCCGCCCTCCCCCCCAGCAGCTTGCACATACACAGATGACACACACACACAACTCGGGACACACGTCAAAGACAGACATGTGTGCGGACGGATAGCAGGGGTATACGATGTGCATGTCAGAGATGACAAATACCCACCCAGCAGGACACAGTCCTCAAATTGTCCTACCTCAAATTGTCTGAACAGTGCCGAGTGACACAGGATATAGGAGTCATGGGTGGACTCTGCAAACCGCGGGACCACATTCATAATACGCATACCTGCATCACATACAACCTGAACATTCAGGGAGTGGTAGTGTTTGCGGTTGCGGAACACTGCCTCCCTGTTTCTGGGCAGGACCAGGGCAACATGTGTGCAATCAATAAGCTCCCATCACATGTGGTAACCCAGCAAATGCCTCAAAGGCCTTGTTCAGGGTCCCCCACTGTTGCCTAGTGTTGGGAAATGCAATGTAATTCCCAACCCAGCTGATCATGGCACGCAGTACTTGGTGGAGACAGCGTGAGAAGGTGGGGCGGCTCATGCCACCCACTGTGGCCACAGATGACTGGAAACAGCCAGAGGCAAAGAAATGTAGGGCACCAAGGAGCTTGACCAAACCCGGTATGGCATGTGACCGACCAGTCAGGGGCTCGAGGTCAGGTCTCAGATCCTCACAGAGCTCCCTAATAGCCCTTGTGCTCAGGTGGTAGAGGGAGATGACCTGGTCCTCAGGCATGCCCTGGAGCCGGGCCCTGGGCCTGTAGAGGCGAGGCTGGCAGGCCTGCAACTCAGCACGCCTCCTGTGCCGTGCCAGCACAGCCCCTGCCTGGCCTGCCCCACAGCTGCAGGTCGGTGTTGGAGCAGGTCTGCACCCCCGCCCCATGCCCCAGCCCCATGGACACCATCTCCTTTGTCAGGCAACCGCAAGCCATCCACAGCCCCCAGTGTAACTGAAGCAACCACAAAGGCCGCCATAGCGGACACTATTAACCCAAACTCCCTCACCACCCCACCTGACGCTAGCCCTGCACTCACCTCCACCACCAAACACTGACCCAGCCACACAGCACACCCACCACCCACCAACTGTACCATCCATCAACCGTGCCACCTACCTCACCCACCACCCACCAACCGTGCCACCTACCTCACCCACCACCCACCAACTGTGCCACCTACCTCACCCACCACCTACCAACCCTGTCCATGCAGGTGGTGGTCGGGCACTACAATGTCCCAGCCATTGCCCTATGCCCTGTGCAGATGCATCCTGCCCAGGCCGCTCTGTCCGGGCAATACCCATGGTACCTTGCTTCTCATTATGCACATTGGCAGGCTAACACTGGAAACATTGCAAGCATTGTGGGCTCAGTAAGGTGTAGGCAGCCACAACACACTGGGTAGACATACACACACTCCCACACCTATTTCAGCATTGTGCAAGGATAGAGGTGGTTTGCAGCCCTGGCCGCCACACCAGTCCTGGGCACAGTGCATGCATTGCTATGGTACTCAATACTGTTGGGGTCACTCCCCGGGGTGGTACACACTGTCTGGAACATACACTGAATCACACTCCACAGATATCAGAAAGGTTGCTATGATGAATTTCTGTCAACAAATTGTGTTTAACATAGGATGTGTTATCTGACTTTGATCATAGCGACCTTTTGATATATGTGGAACGCGTTCCCAAGTTTAGAACGGCATTGCTAAGATATGCAGGTGCTAGTATTGGGAGATGCTAGTCTGCACAGGGCCCAACGGCCTGACTCTCCATGAGGCATTGGATAGTGGAGCCTGTGGGTGTGGGTTTTTGTGCCGCTGCTCTAGGGCAGAGGTTCCGAACTCCAGTCTGGGTGGGCCAAACATGGTTCAGGTCTTCATGCTGTCCCTAATGAATATGCATGGGCACATTTGCATACAATGGGGGCAGTGCATGTAAATACATCTCATGCATATTTATTAGGGACAACCTGAATGATGTTTGGCCCTCTAGGACTGCAGGTGGGACACTCTGCTCTAGGGATTGCACATGTTTATGGTGTCTGTGCTCTGTAGGGTGACATATAGGCATTTATGGCATGTTTCATTTCTCTGCAAGAAAGGTTCTGTCTTTATTACCACGGTTTACTACTATGTAAAATATAGGGACATGGTTTGCATGGGCCACAGCTGGGACTTGAATCTGTGACCCTCTGCCCCTGAACACACTGGCTATGTCTACTGCATCACACTGTTGCCACAGAGTCAGATCATTCCCTGGGGACACCATAACTGTACTTCAGACAGATCTTGTCTGTTGCAGTGCACGGCACATACCTAAATGGGGCTTGGCCGTGGTCTGCTGTGGGCAGCTGCCACTGCCCCCTCTGCCACCAGCATCCCTCCGCCATCATGCTGACATGCCCTTAAGCCGGTGGTGCTGGTGGTGCGCAGGCCCATGCCAGCCAGTGTGCCAGTAGGCAGCTGCCTATGGTGTGGGTTATCGGGTGGGGATGCCTACATGGACATGTGCGCTTCCCCCCGGCACCGCCTGCCAATGTTCTGTGCCCTTGGGGGTACCTGCTGGGTAATATCCCCTGGGACACTGTGGGGAACACACTCGTGCCCATGTTTATTTATTTATTTAACGTCATTTATATACCGCCTTATCCTACAATCAAAGCGGTCTCACAGCAAACAATCAAGGGGTGGTCATGTGTTATCATGCAGTGGTGGGAGTTTGTGTGTTGGTTGTGGGGGGATGATTAGGGATGATCTCTACCTAGTGCACTATATACATCGTGAGCTACAATACATTCAGTTTTACTGACTTAGGGTGGGGGAGGGGACTGTGGTCTGTCTTGGGTGGAAGTTCAAGGGGTGAGACCATAATGTTCGATGAATAGAGTTGTTTTCAGCTGTTTTCGGAAGTCCTTGATGTCTGTGTTTAGTCTCAGTTCAACTGGGAGGGTGTTCCAGATGGATGGAGCGGCCAGCGAGAGTGCTCGTTGTGTGGTGTCTTTCCGAGTCTTGGCAAAGTCTTTTGGTATGCTTACACGATTGGAGGTGCCTCTTCTCCTTGGGCGTGTGCTTGAGTCGGCTTGTATGAGTGTGTTTAGGCTTATGGCAGATGTGTGTTGTTTGATCTTGAATATATTTATGATAGTTTTGTATTTGATGCGTGAGGTGATTGGGAGCCAGTGTAGGTCTTTCAGTATGGGTGTGATGTGATCATGGATTGAGGTACCAGCTATAATGCGGGCGGCTGTGTTTTGTGCAAGTTGTAGCGGTCTGAGGTACTGTTTTGGTAACCCGTTGTAGATAGGATTGCAGAAGTCTAGTAGTGGTGTTATCAGAGCTTGGCATACAGTGCGAAAGTGCTCTGGAACGAGGAGGGGTTTAAATCTCCTGATGTACCCATGTTGGACCCTCGTCAGTTGCTGTCTTGCTGCTTTACAGTTTCGGCATTCCTATGTGCCACCTAGGCATCTGTCTAGTCTGCAGTGTGCCCCAGCTGGACCACAGCATGTGCCACCTGCAGCCCTCTGTATCCCATTTCCAGCATCAATACAGTTGCCCTGTCCTATGTGCCCACTCTGCTGTTGCTGCACATTTGCACGCCATAACAAACCTGCCCAATATAAACGACAAAATCCCTGATCACCGCTATTTCAATGTGGGATCATTCACTTTGTAGGGGGACAGAGAAGAGACCCTTCCAAACGTGATATCTTCTTTTTTATGCATTGTCAGTAATGTTGCTTTATGTTTCTCATTAATATCACTATTGGCCAGCTTGGTTAGTGGGATTTCAAATGTGGTTCTGGTCATTTTATCTGTTTCTTTGCTTTTTGGCTCCTGCACATGTATCACTACTATCACGTTATTGGGTTTCCCTGCCTTTGCTGTACATTGCTGACTGAAATGGTTTCTCTGACCTGCAAATGTGCCTTTCTGAGCTTTCATTTCATGACGTTAGTGTGCAAGGAGGCACTCCACGCCCACTCTCCTCCCATTGACCCCTTCTCTCCTCCCCTGGGGAGCCTTGCTCCACCCTCTGGGGAGCCTTGCTCCACCCTCAGTGCACCTTACTGCCGCAGCAGACATTATCGCGTGATACGTGACGTTCTCACACGGTAATGCGCCATTATCATGCGATAACTGCGCAGCTGCGACTTTAGTGCCATTTAGCAAACATACCCCTATGTTGTCTTTTTATAAAATACCCCCAAAATAGGCAGTCAGTTGGACTTGCAACCTATTATAATATTACCCTCTAAGTAAAATATAAAGAGGTCAATATGCAACTAGCGCAATAACCGTACTAAGTTAAAAGTTAGCACCAGCCTTTGACTTAGTATCTACCAGAGGACTCATTTGCATATCCATCCCAGCAACCCCAGCAGAGGACTCCATAGGTCACCGCGAGTCAACCAAGCAAGAGCTGCCACAAACCTCACACTCTCCTCAGCAGCAGAGGACTGGAAGACTCATCTGCATATCCATCTAGTCTCTCATTTACTTCAACAGATAACAAAGCTCCACCAACTGAACGATGACTGGGAAAAATCGTATTACCAAAGCAGTTGCCCCCGTTACAGCTTCTACCTCTGTCCAGACAGACAGCCCAATGCCAGTCGAGGGACTGGTTCCATGTGCAAGATGCCTGCAAGCTGAAGCCCTCATTATACAAGTGGAAGAGCTCAGAGAAGAAGTGGTGAGACTGAAAAGAATTCAAAACAGTGAGAAGTACATCAATGAGATGCTTCTTGAAGCATCCAAGTTCTCCGACAGAGGTGAAGATGGTATACTACAGAATGAAGACAGTTGGACATGAGTCACCAGAGCCTGCAGAATTGACAATCAAACTCCTCCAGCTCTTGAATTGAAGAATCAGTATGCAGTCCTAGAAGTAGAGGAGGTGGAAGCATCCCAGGAAAGGGAAGAACCAGATCTCAAGCACCCCAAAGTTGCAGAATCAGTGACCAAAAGGAAGCGCAAGGTACTGGTGGTTGGTGACCCTCTTCTGAGGGGTACTGAGGCATCCATCTGCCAGCCTGAATTGATGTCCAGGGAGATGTGCTGCCTGCTAGGTGCCAAAATCCGAGATGTTATGGCGAGTTTGCCTAGGCTCATCAAGCCTACTGATTATTATCTGATATTGTTCATCCATGTTGGCACAAATGATACTGCTAGGTATCCCTCCAAGCATATCAAGAGTGCCTTCATGGCTCTGGGACTGAGGGTGAAGCAGATATGTATGCAGGCAGTGTTCTCTTCAGTCCTCCCTATCGAGGGTAAAGGCCTAGGTAGAGAAGCTCACATCCTGGAGATGCATGCATGGCTGTATAAATGGTGTTATTGAGAGCATTTTGGTTTCCTGGACCATGAGATGATTTTCCAAGGGCTGCAGAGCAGAGATGACATCTATCTTTTCAAGAAGGGTCAAAGTGTCTTCCACAGCAGACTGGCTAACCTACTGAAAAGGGCTTTAAACTAGATTCATTTGGGATGGGTGAAGAAAGCCCCTGGGTAAGTAAAAGCCCTCAGGTAAGAAAAATATTGAATACTTCTGTAGAAATAGATAAAAGGGGCAACATCTGGAAAGCAGTGTGCATAAATGCTCGTAGCATGGGAAATAAGATTCCAGATGTTGAGGCTTTAATGGAAGAGGCTGACTTGGATTTAGTGGCAGTTACATGGTTCATGGACAGCCATGACTGGGATGTAATTATACCAGGCTATACTTTATTCAGGAAGGACAGGGGAGGAGGAATGGCACTATATGTAAAAAATAATATTAAAGCTATAGAATTACAGGGCTTAAAAGAGAGAAAAAAGCAGGCAATAGTGCCTTTGTATAAGTCTCTGGTGTGACCTCATTTGGAGTATTGTGTGCAATTCTGGAGATCACACATGCAAAAGGATATAAACAGGCTGGAGTTGGTGCACAGCATACCTACCAAAATGGTCAGTGGTCTTTGTTATAATCCATATGGTGACAGACTTAAATATCTCAATATGTATACTTTAGAGGAAAAGCGGGATAGAGAGGAGATATGATAGAGATGTTTAAATACCTCCGTTGCAAAAATGCACAGGAGGAGAGCCTCTTTCAATTGAAAGTAAGCTCTGCAATGAGGGACATAGGATGAGGGTGAAAGGGGATAGACTCAAGTGTAATATGCGGAAACAGGACCGTACCTAGCCCTGTGCGAGCGGTGCGGCCACACAGGGCACAAAGGCTTAAGGGGCACATTTCAGCTGTCTGCTTTTGCCTGCCGCCGCCACTTTTTCTTCTCTCAGCGGCAGCAGGCAACGGCAGACAGTTGAAATGTGCCCCTTAAGCCTTCTCACGGCACGCTAAGCAGGTCTGGTCCCTTCCTCCTCTGATGCGGCGTTAGAGCAGGGAGGGACAGATCTGCTTAGCGTGCTGGCGACTTGCACATCGGGCATGCCTCTTCTCTCCCGCCACTGTCCAGAAAGTAGCTATCTGGAGGTGCGGGGGGGAGGGGGGGCGCACGTCTGATGTGCAAGTCGCACAAGGCATGATTCACGCTCGGTACGGCCCTGTGCGGAAATATTTCTTTATGGAAAGAGTGGTGATTCATGGAATGGTCTCCCAGTGGAGGTAGTAGAGACGAGGATGTATCTGAATTCAAGAAGGCATGAGACAAACACAGAGGATCTCTAAAGGTAAAAAAGGAACTATAGTAGTTGATATGGAAGGGCAGAATAGATAGGCCATATGGTCTTTTTTTGCCATCATGTTTCTATATTCAGCTCACTATCCATATAGGTAGTATTGCTAAGTTTGCATATAGTGCAGTTACAGTGTCAGCACTATCCATTTAGTTTTGACCTGATTTCCAGCAAAATTAAATGGATAAATTATCCATACAGCAGTTGAATATCGCTACTATCTGGATAATAATTTGGCCTGTCTTCACCCTACCCCTGACCCCACCCATAATTGCCATATAGGAGGCAATTTTCCAAAGCCTTTTTGGTATGTATTTGGCCTTTTTAAAAATACTGATTGTTTGAAATGTAAGTGCCTTGTCAAGAAGGTGCATACTTTGCTGGTAGGTGTAGCCAGGGGCATGTCTGGGCGGAATTTGCAAATATGCATGTTGATTTATAAAATACTTTAATCAATGCATACTTCTGAACTTTACACGTAAACATTTAAACTATCTCTCAAGCAGATGTAAATGTCCATGACCGCATTCAAGGTGCAATTTCTACCATTTACAGTAATATTTTGTAAAGATACATAGATGCCTACATGTCTTCATAAAATAGTTCTAAGCAGGTGACTACTTAGCTTCTTAACCTAAGTGTCCTGTAAATTACCCTCATAATGACTTAACTGGCCTGATATTCTCTATACAATTTTTAAAAATTTATGGATGGGGTCACGTGATGCGGTGAGCTGAGGTAATTGCACTCTCCTCATCTCCGGGGCTTCCCGCCTCCAATGTGTTTTTACAATGTTTCTAGCTCGACCTCCCCCCAATAGGTTGGGTTGTGTGTACTACTGGGTGCAACATTCCTCCGTCAGGCTTAGCGGTTCTGCTTGGTCGCCAATGGTTTCCAAATTGATGAGGAAGGAGAAGAGCTGAGCCTCTGATACCAAAATGGCTGAATCGACCCGCCTAGCTTGTGAACTGAGCAGCTTACCAGCGTTATCAATGTGGTCTCTACAGTGATGGTTAAGGCGCTTGAAGAGCTCTTTTGGAGCTTATCAGAGTAGATCTTCCAAGTGGCTTGGGGTCGCAGAGTTTAACGGCCAGCTTGATTAGGTGGAGTGTCGACCGTTTAGGATGTCCAGCAGTCACAGACTGCTAGCCTTAAGCACATGGAGAAGCTTCTGCAGCAACATGGAGAAAAACTTGATGATCTTAAGAATAAAGGACTCAGAAAGAACCTCCGCATAGTGGGCATTGCGGAATCCGTTGCTGAAAGCTATGGGGATTCCCCGAGTCCTGGTTCCCCCTAATTTGACTCTCAACAGCCATGTGGGCAACATTATTCTGGAACGAGTTCACTGCCTGGGGCATCGAAAGGAGGGCAGCTCCTGCACGAGAGTCATTATCACTCGCTTTCTCAATTACTCACAGAAAGAGGCAGTGCTGAGAGCGGCACGAGGCTGGCAGAATGTAGATCCAGGAACCCAGAGCCTGCTGATCTTCCAGGACTACTCTGTGCTAGTCAGCAAGTGGCGGAGGGAGTTTGCAGAGGTCAGTGGTCAATTGGCTACTTGGGGACTGCGATTTGCCCTATTATATCCCAACTGGCTGCATGTAGATTATCAGGGACAACAAAAGTACTTTTTTAGCCCACTGGAGGCCACCTAGTTCTTGGAGACTTTACCGGCCTGACCTGTTCTTTCCACCTGTGCCTGGTTGTAGGCACGCTGAGATTAAATTTGGCTGCATGGTATCTTCGGGTACATTTGGTGGTGGTGACGGCCCCCCAAGGTAGTGGGACGGATTCTTATGCAGAGGAAGGAGAGAGTGAGCTTGGCATACCATCCTTGAAGGAGTACTATGTCTCTGCTATGCTAAGTAAGCTGGTGGAATGGGGGGGGGGGGAGGGGCTGAGGTTAAACAAGGCCCTATTCCCCTGGGATGACCGATTTGGCTCCCGGTAAGAGGAAGAGGACCAAGGGCTCAGTCACCTTGTGTTAGCGCTAGTTGGAGGGTGTGGGAATGCTTTTGCAAAAGACTTTGCAGAGCCTCTACTTTTTAATGAACAATGTGCTCCCAGACAGATGTATAGTATCTACAGTGGGTGGAGTAAGAAGTGGCTGGATAACCTGGGATACTTCCTCGATTGTGAAGGAGACATGGTGAGCTTCAAGACCCTCCGAGACCAGTTTTAGCTGACAGGGGACCAGGAGTTTTATTACAACCAGATTTGTCACTATGTGCAATCCAGTCAAATACAGGATGGCCAGGGAGGTCATAGAAGCAAATTTGAGAAGATTCTGGAAGCTTGGGAGGGGAGCGCACAGGTTAATCTCTGCTAAATACAAAGTGCTTATCCAGCAAATTGTGGGAACCTCTAGGTGTCATAGGAAGTGGGAGGAAGAGCTCGGGCTGTAACTAGACGAACCAGGAGCAGTTCTACCATTAGGCCAACTGAGGCGGTAGTTTTTAGGGGGCGGCACCGATTTGCCGCTCCCTAGAAACTGCCTAAGGTAGAACCGCCGTCGCCGTCCATCAAACGAAAGCAGCCGCGGGAACATTTCTCCGTTCCCGCAGCTCTGCTTTCAAAGACTGCTGGGTCGCATGGAGCTGGGGGGCCCCAAGGTCATCGCTTCTGCCGCCCTTCTGCTTCCGAAGGGTGGCGGAAGCGATGACCTAGGTCCCCACCCCACCGGCTCCACGCGACCCAGCAGTCTTTGAAAGCAGAGCTGCGGGAATGGAGAAATGTTCCCGCGGCTGCTTTCAATGATGAATCGGTGAGGTGAGGAGGGAAGGGAGCAGACACGGGGGGGGGGCGAGAAGGGAGCAGATAAGGGGGGGCCTGGAAGCTAGCAGACAAGGGGGGGTCGGGAAGGGAGCAGACAAGGGGGGGCCTGGAAGGGAGCAGACAAGGGGGGGCTGAGCTGGAGGGGAGCAGACATGGGGGGGGGAGCTGGAGGGGAGCAGACATGGGGGGGGGGGGTGGAACTGGAAGGGAGCTGACACCCGGGGATGGCACTGGAAGGCGGATGGACAAGGGAGGGGGCACTGGGACTGGTGGCGGTACTGGGAAGGCAAGGGGGTTGGTACTGGGAGGGGAGGCTGTAAAGGGGGCTGATGATAGGGAGAGTTACTGGGACTGAAAAAATGCTGATGGAAGAAAATGAAGAAAGCAAAAGGAGAGACAAGAAATGGCAGATGGACTATAGATCATAGAAAGAGCTAAGAAAAGACAGAGGAAAACGGAAACCTCAGATCGGGTTCAGGATGATCAAAAATCATCAGACAACAAAGGTAGAAAAAATAATTTTATTTTCAATTTAGTGATTGGACTTTGTGCTATCTATATTTCACATAGTATGGGGAACTGGATCTCTTATCTGGTGTGGCACCGCATGTGGAGTCTGGCTTCTTGGAGTTTCATTTTAATTTTTGTCTAGATATTTTTATTTTTGCTTTAGGTTGTGGTCACTTATTCTGTACTTGGTGAGGGTCTGTGTTCTGAGTGTGCGACCAAGGCCAGGTGTTCTGTTAACATGGAGTTTGTACGTAGGGATCTGTACTATAGTAATTTGACTTGTTCAGCTTTTCAAATAGGTGTATGGATGTTTTGGGGCCCATTGCAGTGTTTATAGTGCTGCCTTTTTCTTGGTAGGCCCCTTATTGTTTGAATTTTGGAAGTGTATGCTGGTATGGTATGGTAGATTTGGCCTTGCAGATCTTAGTGATTTTAGTAGGGTTTTATATTAGTTCCCAATATGCCGGGTACTGGACAGGGGCGGCCCAAGGGAGGTGCGGGGTCATGTGCGGAGACTCGGTGCAGGGACTCATTTGCATAAGGGACTCATTTGCATAAATATTTGCATAATGTTATGATACACTAACGTTTAGTAAACATGCCTCTTCATGAGTGTATGGATAAAGAAAGACTAAAAGATTTCTACATTACTATAATCCAGTGCCAACCGCCAGGCACATTAGGAACTACTACAAACACTGCCCATTTAGAACCCATAGCAAACCCGCCATATCCTAACAGCACTACCAGGACTCACAAAGCACCATACTCTACCTATCAAAAGGTAACACTGCAAATATTAAACCAATACATTTCAGAGAATAACAATACATGACCTACTGGGCAAAGAGAACAAGTGGCAATGTCAAATAGGAATTACATAAACAGAATACCTCAGCTCAGTTACACATGCAAACATAGACCATCACCAAACAAGAAATCACAATTTAGAAACAGGAAGACAATAATTAAACTGGGAACCCTAAAAGCCAAACTTGGAATGTACAACAACAATGTAGAAATAAAACTATAAATTCCTGATCGTGTCCCAGTCTAGTCCCGAAACCTCTGGGTTCCCCATCTTATGCAGCAACTTGGAGACTGAGAAACTCCTCTTTTTGTGACATCATCAGTATATCCCTCTGGTGCCCGCCTCATGCCACCAGTTGCCTCAGTCTCCAAGCAGCTGGATAGATGGGAGCCCGAGGGTTCGGGCTCATTTGAGAAACAATTGAGGATCTAGGATAGTTGAAATTTCTTTCTTTAGCAGTTTTCAGAGTTCTTTCTTATTTAATGATCTGTGCCTTTAAGACTTGGAGCTGCATACTTTCTCCCCCTCCTTCCTCCCTTTCCTCTCCTGTCAGTGTTTCGTGCGGGGGACCGGGCCTGCCTTCAGACGTCTTGCCTGGTTCGGCAGTGCCACGGATCAGCCGAGTATATTACATGCTTTAAGTTTGAAGGGGAATTTGCCGACGACACGCAGAGAGCCTTGCCTGCTAGTGCGTCTGGCGTTTCCCGCCTCAGAAACCTCCGGCTTTGAAATTGTGAGGTCGCAAGTTGCGAGCGCTATCCGTTCGGGCCAGAGACTGCTGATCAGTGGGGAGACCTCGCCGAACGGTGCGGGCGTTAGAATTCAGCGTCCCTTCCTAAGGTAAGAGTTTGCTTGGAGCGGAAAGGGGAAACTTTAGCTCGGCTCTGCTGCAGCGCGGTTTGGCGCGCTTTTCGTTGGCTGGGCCCTGGCCGCGTGGCAGCGGTGTGCTTGCAAGGCAGGCACTTCATTGCAATTTTGCTTAGGGCAAAAAGGGGGGAATCCCCAGACTTAACGGCTAAAGCTCGTTACCCGCGGTGTGTCCCTTCTGTCTGACCAGCCGGTCTGATAAGGATTTGTTAGATCTGCCGGTCTGTCTCCGGTTTTTTTTGAGCTCGGGGGGGCCGCGCAGCGCTCGAGCACCTTTTATTGACTCAAGTCCTTAACAATTTACAATGCCCTCCAAGCCCCTCTGTGTGGTGTGTGGGGCTAAGAAGGTGGCTAATGCAGGGGTCTGCAAAGCTTGTGTGGGAGAGGCTGGGCAGTTAGAGCAGCGCTCCGCGCCAGCGGACAGGACCCCGGGTACCGCACCGGAGGCCTCTGATGTGGCCTTGCCAGTTGTGGAGCCGGAGGAACCGCGGGCAGGGCCGTCGTCCTCTCCCAACCTTCCCTCCTCTCAGGGGGGATTTCCCGGGGAGCTGTCTGCCATTTTCTCACAACAGTTTATGGCCCTGCTGCAGCAGTCCGTGCTTTCCACTTTTGGGCCAGCACGGTACGACGACAGGGTCGGATGGAAATCGAAAGCGCCCAGCTTCTCCTCAGCTTCAGCCTTCCCCTTCTGCTGGCAAGAAATCGCGGGGCGAGAGGGATTTGTCGGATTTTCCGGGGGGCTCCGAGGATCCGATGTCAGATGAGAAGAATCACAGTCTGGCTATGGAAGAAGAATTAGAAGAAGGGGAGATTTCAGAGCGGAAAGATCAGGCCAGGGTGGTGAGAGTCTTCCGAAGGGAAGAACTACCCGCTCTCATTGCCGAGTCTCTTAAGGTACTCAATATGCCAGCGCCAGGGGCAGCGGAGGAGGAGATGCTGGAGGACCCTTTGCTGCAGGTGTTCAGGCAGACTCAAAGGGAGTTCCCGGTCCATCGTGTCTTTCGGGAAATGATTCAGGAGGAATGGAACATTCCAGAAGCCCCACTGAAAGGTTCTCGAGTGATGGGACGACTATACCCGTTGTTGGACCAGGACAAAGAGGTATTTAAATCTCCCAAAGTGGACACCGCTGTCTCGGCTGTCACCAAGAAGACTACCATTCCGGTGGAGGGTAGTGCGGCCCTCAAGGATGTTCAGGATCGTAAATTGGATGTGTTGTTACGACAAGTTTTCGATGTCAATGCCATCTTCCTACAGGTGGCTATCTGTGGGGCTTGGGTGGCTAGGGTCTGTCTGCGCTGGGCTCAGCAAGTACAAGAAGGGCAGTCGAGTCCTGTGGCGGAAGAGCCCGCTCGCTTGGAATCGGGGGCGGCCTATTTAGCGGATATCCAGTATGACCTTATGCGAGGGCTATCCAAGAGTATGGCCTCGGCGGTCGCCGCTCGGAGGTACTTATGGTTGCGTAATTGGGCGGCTGATACTTCCTCTAAGGTTAGGTTGAGTAAGCTGCCCTTTAAGGGCCGTCTGCTGTTCGGGGAGGATTTAGACAAACTAGTTAAGGATCTCGGGGAGTCTAAAGGCAGGAGATTGCCAGAGGATAAGCCAAAGTCGTCTCGGGGAGCCCCGGGGGGCGTGGGCAGTTTTGAGATTTTTGCCGGTTTTGTTCCCAGAGATTCGCTCCAGGCCTCAGGGGTCATTTCCCCTATAGAAGTCAGGGATTTTGAGGATTCCGGGGAGCGGGAAGGGGCTTCAGTTCCGTCGCTTCCTCTTCCTCCCTTAATTTTAAGAAGTCACAATGAGATGAGGAGGGCCCAGTCGTCCCTCATTCCCGTGGGAGGCCGTTTGCGGGAGTTTTATCTGGCCTGGGCCCAAATTACGTCAGACCAATGGGTGTTAGAGGTCATTCGGGAGGGGTACGCCCTGGAGTTCTTGCATCCCGTAAGAGAGTTCTTTGTGCAGTCCCCCAGGAGGTCTCCCGCGAAATCTGCGGCCCTCCGGGAGACAGTTCAAAGGTTGTTGGATCTCGGAGCGATCGTTCCCGTCCCCGCAGACCAGTACGGCTGCGGTCGGTACTCCATTTACTTCACTGTTCCCAAGAAAGACGGCGGAGTTCGGCCCATTCTAGATTTCAAAGGGGCCAATCGGTGCCTGCGGGTGTCGCATTTTCACATGGAAACGCTGCGTTTCGTCATAGTAGCGGTAGGGCAAGGGGAGTACCTCACATCTCTGGATTTATCGGAGGCGTATCTGCACATCCCGATACGTCAGGAGCATCACAAATTCCTCAGGTTCGCGGTGCCCTTCGGTCATTATCAGTTTCAAGCGTTGCCTTTCGGGTTGGCAACTGCCCCACGAGTCTTCACCAAGGTGATGGTGGTGGTAGCAGCGGCGCTGCGCAGAGAAGGCATCCTCGTTCATCCTTATCTGGGCGACTGGTTGATTCGGGCCAAGTCGCGAGCCGAGAGCGAGCGCGTCACAGCTCGGGTAGTTGGCTTCTTGGAGGGTCTCGGGTGGATAGTCAATATGTCCAAAAGCCGCCTGAGACCTTCTCAGAATCTAGACTATTTGGGGGCACGTTCGACACAAGAATTTGAAGAGTGTTCCTCACGGAGCAGCGTGCTCAGGTTTTGAGAAAGTTACATAGAAACATAGAAACATGATGACAGAAAAAGACCACAAGGCCCATCTAGTCTGTCCTTCCATAACAACAACTACAACAGTCCACTTTTTACCTTTACAGATCCTCTGTGTTGGTCCCATGCTTTTTTGAATTCAGTTACTGTCCTCATCTCTACCACCTCCACTGGGAGACTATTCCACGGATCCACTACTCTTTCCGTAAAGAAATATTTCCGCATATCACTCCTGAATCTATCTCCCTTCACCCTCATCCCATGTCCCCTCGTCGCAGAACTTGCTTTCAATTGAAAGAGGCTCTCTCCCTGAACATTTATGCCACGGAGGTATTTAAACATCTCAATCATATCACCTCTATCCCGCCTTTCCTCTAAGGTGTACATATTAAGATCCTTAAGTCTGTCCTCATATGCTTTATAATGAAGACTACTAATCATCTTAGTAGCAACCCTCTGCACCGACTCCATCCTGTTCACATCCTTTTGAAGGTGCGGTCTCCAGAATTGCACACCATACTCCAAATGAGGTCGCACCAAAGACTTATACAGAGGCATTATCACCTCCTTTTTTCTGCTAGCCATTCCTCTCCGTATGCACCCAAGCATCCTTCTAGCTTTTGCCGTCGCCTTTTCTACCTGTTTAGCTACTTTAAGATCATCGGACACAACTACGCCTAGGTCCCGCTCTTCTTTAGTGGACAAAAGTACTTCATCTCCTATGCTGTATTGCTCCCTAGGATTGCTGCAGCCCAAATGCATGACCTTACATTTTTTAACATTAAATCCCAGCTGCCAAATTCTAGACCATTCTTCAAGCTTAGCTAGATCCCTCCTCATGTTATCTACACCTTCCTGGGTGTCTACTTTATTGCAGATTTTGGTATCATCCGCAAAAAGGCAAACCTTACCCGACAGCCCTTCCGCTATATCACTAACAAAGATGTTAAAAAGAATCGGACCAAGGACAGATCCCTGGGGCACACCACTGGTAAATTGGTGGAGCGGTTTCTAAAACTCAAGTCTCCAACGGCATGGCTTTACCTGCAGTTGCTGGGCACAATGACAGCGTCAATAGAGACGGTAGCATGGGCGCGGGCCCACATGAGGCCCTTGCAAAGGGTGTTGCTTCGCCGCTGGTCCCCTCAACCACATTCCTTGTCTCAGAAACTAGTCTGTCTGGAGGAGACACGTCAGGCCCTGCTCTGGTGGTTGGTCCCAGAGTCGCTGGAGCGGGGGAAGGCCTTAGAGGTACCGGATTGGGCAGCAGTGATGACAGACGCCAGCTTGGTGGGCTGGGGTGCTCATTGTCAAGGCGTCTTCGCTCAGGGCACTTGGAATGTGCAGGAAAGACTGTGGACGATCAATCGTTTGGAATTAAGAGCTGTGTATCTCGCTCTGCTGGAGTTTCGGAAGATCCTGGCGGGACAAGCGGTGAGAGTGTTATCAGACAACGCAACGGCGGTGGCGTTTGTCAACAGACAGGGGGGCACCAGCAGCATGTCCCTAGAAGAAGAAGCCGAAGTCCTGTGCGGATGGGCAGAAGAGAACCTCCTGGACCTGTCGGCGGCTCATGTAGCAGGGGTAGACAATGTGCAGGCCAACTTCCTCAGCCGGGTTCGGGTGGATCCCGGGGAGTGGGTGCTGCATCCCGAGGTGTTCGACATGCTTGTTCGCAGGTGGGGGTCGCCGGTCATGGACCTCATGGCGACTCTCGCTTCAGCAAAATGCAGCCGGTTCTTCAGCAGGCACAGGGAGCGGATGTCCGAAGGTTTAGACGCCCTTCTTCAGACCTGGCCGGAAGGACAGCTCCTTTATGTATTTCCCCCATGGGCTCTAATAGGGAGAGTCCTACAAAGAGTAGAGAAGTTCGGGGGGCAAGTCATCTTGATAGCGCTGGACTGGCCACGTCGTCCCTGGTACGGGGATCTAGTGCGGTTGCTGGTGGCGAGGCCATGGCGTCTACTGTGCCGGGTAGACTTGCTGTCGCAGGGTCCCCTGTTCATGCCTCACATAGCTCGGTTCTCGCTTACGGCTTGGCTCTTGAGCGGGCGAGGCTAAGGTCTCGGGGTTACTTGGCGGCGGTCGTCTCTACCTTGTTGAAGTCCAGACGGCGTTCTACTTCCCTAGCGTATGTGCGGGTCTGGAGGATCTTTGAAGCATGGTGCGCGGATAGGAAGTTTGTGGCTCTGAAGGCTTCTCTTCCCCAGATTCTCGAATTTCTGCAGGATGGTTTTGACAAAGGGCTGGCGGCGGCGTCGCATCGAGTACAGGTGGCCGTTCTGTCTTGTTATAGGGGCCAGCTGGCGGGACATTCTATCGGGGAGCAGCGCGATGTGAAAAGGTTCCTGAAGGCGGTCGCGCTTGCTAGGCCTCCGTCTTGGCCGGTTTTTCCCAAGTGGCATCTCCCTTTTGTGCTGGAGGCGCTAGAAGGGGAACCTTTTGAACCGATGGCCCGGGCGTCACTCAAGGATCTTACGTTGAAGGTGGTTTTCTTGGTGGCAGTCTGCTCGGCCAGGCGAGTGTCTGAGTTGCAAGCTCTTTCCTGTAGGGAGCCTTTCCTGTCTTTCCTGACTTCTAAGGTCGTTTTGAAGCCGGTTCCGGCTTTTCTTCCTAAGGTGCTCTCGGCGTTTCATGTCAATCAGGAGATTTCTTTGCCAGTTTATGCGGGAGGGGGGGGGGTCGGATCCCTCGGCGTCGAGAAGGATGCATCTTTTGGATGTCCGTCGGGCATTGAAGAGGTATCTCCGGCGGACGGCGGTTTTTCGAAAATCTGACAGGCTGTTCGTGCTCTTCGCGGGGCACCGGAAGGGGGAGGCAGCGTCGAAGACTTCTATCGCTCGCTGGATCAAGGAGGCCATTGCCTCGGCTTATGTGTTGGGTGGTAAGCTAGTGCCGGAAGGCTTAAGGGCACATTCCACAAGAGCGCAGGCGACTTCCTGGGTGGAGGCGCGACTGGTGTTGCCGGTGGAGATTTGCAGGGCGGCGACGTGGTCGTCGTTAAATTCCTTCGTTAAGCACTATCGTCTGGATGTGCAGAGAGCGGAAGAGACTGCGTTTGGTTCAGCGGTGTTGCATGCTGGTTTGCCGGGTCCCTCCCGTGCTTAGGTTTCTGTACTGCTCTGGTACGTACCCAGAGGTTTCGGAACTAGACTGGGACACGATCAGGAAGATGAAATTAGACTTACCTGCTAATTGTTGTTCCTGGAGTGGAACCAGTCTAGTCCAGTATCCCTCCCAGAGTTCCTTGGCAAACAAAGAGATGGGCTAAGGTTTCTTGCACAGGTAAGTTGTTTTTCTTTGGATTTTCTCCAGAAGTTCAAATATAAAAAAAAAAAAAAAAAGGAAAAGGAATACGAAAGAGGAATGGGTAGGTGCTTCTCCAAGCTTTTAAGTCACAGTAGGGACAGGATTCTTTCCTCTGTCCTAGTTTACGAGTTTCTGTAGGTATGTTGGTTTAACTTGAGTTACATAGATACTTACTTGTTTCTCCGGTGAGTCTGCTTTGTCAATAGGTCACTGGTGGCATGAGGCGGGCACCGGAGGGATATACTGATGATGTCACAAAAAGAGGAGTTTCTCAGTCTCCAAGCTGCTGCATAAGATGGGGAACCCAGAGGTTTCGGGACTAGACTGGTTCCACTCCAGGAACAACAATTAGCAGGTAAGTCTAATTTCATCTTAATTTTCTCTTGTACTAAACAAAGCACAGACGTTAATGATGCACATTTCCCAGAGCTGACATATTCCAGTTAATAAATTCAAAATAAAGAGATATCTTTGTACCTTTTGTGCATTTTTTTTCAGTTGCAATTGTTCCAGCCACTTTCTTCTGGTTTCTTTGTGTCTTCTGCTAACTCTCCATCGTCTGCTGTCCATTTGTCCTTTCTTCTCTCTTCTAGTTTTTTTCCATTCTCTCTCTACATCTGCTTTAACATACTAATCTTTCTCCTTTTGCTCTTTCCTCATGCCTATTTCATCCACTCAGATTTTGCCATTCCATCCTCAATCCCCACTTACTCTCTCAATACCTGGCCAATTGTAGATTTTTCTTCCTTCCCACACAAAATATTTTTCCCCTCTCCATTTCACTCTCCCAGCCCCATCCCCATCCCATTCTAATCTCCCCAAACATCAGCTCCCTTCTAGTTCCAGCCCCACCCAGTATCTGCTCCCTTCTAGTCCCCGCATCAGCCCATTTCCAATCCTAGCCCCCCATCAGCCCATTTCCAGTCCTAGCTCCCCCATCCATTTCCAGTCCTATCCGTCCCTTCATCAGCTCATTTCCAATACCAGCCTCCCATCAGCCCATTTCTAGTCCTTTCCTAGCCCCACCATCAGCCCATGCCAAATCCTAGCTCCCCTCCACTCAGCCCATTTCCAATCCAAGCCCCCCATGAGCCTACTTCCAGTTCTAGCCCCGCCATGAGTCCATTTCAATCCAAGCCACCACCACAGACCATTTCTAATATTAGCTCCCCCCAACACCCAATTCCCAGTCCTATCCTAGCCCCTCCATCAGCCCATTTCCTGTCCTAGCTCCCTCCCCTCATAGCCCATTTCCATTCCAAGCCCCCCTCCCCATCAGCTATTTGCAGTTCAAGCCCCCCTTCCACTCAGCCCATTACCATTCCAAGCCCCCGTCCCCATCAGCTATTTGCATTTCAAACCCCCCTCCACTCAGCCCATTTCCAGTCCTTGCAACCCCCCAACCCATTACCAGTCCTAGCCCCCCCATCAGCCCACTCCCAGTCCTAATCCCATCAGCCCATTTCCAGTCCTAACCCCATCAGCCCATTTCCAGTCCTAACCCCCATCACTCAATTTTCAGTTTAAGCCCCCCATCAGCCCACTTCCAGTCCTAACCCCCCATCAGCCCACTTCCAGTCCTAACCCCATCTACCCATTTCCAGTCTTAGCTCCCCCATAGCCCATTACCAGTCCTAACCCCCAGCACCCCATTTCCAGACTTAGCCTCCCCATAGCCCATTACCAGTCCTAACCCCCCATCAGCCCACTTCCAGTTCTAACCCCATTAGCCCATTTCCAGTCCTAAGCCCCCCCCCCAGCCCAGGGAAAATTTAAAATAAAAAAAAAAAGCTGTCTGCTGCCGTGGCTGCGGCCGCCGTGGCAGAATCGAGTGTCCCGCGGGGCTCCCCCTGCCCAGCAAAGCCTGCCCTCCCTGCATCAGCTCCCTCTCCGCAGTCGCACCGGCTTTCAGAGTACGAAGGGAGACTAGTTTCCCTTTCATAGCTCTGTTAAGCCCACGGGGGCTGATGGGAACTTTCCCATCAGCGCCCGCAGGCTTAACAGAGCCACGAGGGAGAAACTCTCCCTTCGCGCTCTGAAAGCCGGTGCGACTGCGGAGAGGGAGCTGATGCAGAGAGGGCAGGCTTTGCTAGGCAGGGGGGGCCGCGCAGGACACTCGATTCTGCTGCGGTGGCCGCAGCCGCGGCAGCAGACAGGTTTTTTTTTTTAAATTTTTAAATTTACTTTTAAATCAGAATGTTCTTTGCGCGGGGCCCCCTGAAACGCGGGGCTCTGTGCAAAAAACATTCTTGCTCAATGGACGGGCCGGCCCTGGTACTGGAGAATGTTTGTTGTTGGTGAGATGACCAGAATCAGATTTTTTTTTAAATATATTGAGTTCTGTGGGTGAATGTCCTACCTCTGCTCTGCACCCATTGTTGAGGAGGGGGTTCTGTGAATGCAAAATGTATGTTCAAAAAGAAAAAGCAAGCACCATAACACAGTTTATAACAAAATACAAATGAATTATAATTTGGAGTTATAAACTGCTGTGGTTCTCGCTCTTTCTTTTAGTTCCTTGGTGTGTGACCATCTTGCATTTGCTCCACATTATCTAATTGACTTTTTGATTTGGTTCAGTCCCTGACTGGAGTTTTGAGAAAGATCCCCACCCGGGGGAGGGGGGGGCGCACGCTGGGGGGTTGCCATCTCATCCCTCGCCTCAGGCAGCAGATTGCCTTGAGCCGCTCCTGAGAGGAGCTGTAGTGGACGGCAGTCTATGTGGCCAGTCTATGTGGCCACCAGGAAGTTATTACCAGCAGTTCCTATTGTGGAGCATGGTTATAAAGTCCTTTACGGGATGTATTGGGATCCTGTTAGGTTACACAAGATGAGCTTGGCAGAGAATGGGCTATGTTGGAGGGGTTGTGGACAGGAGGGTGAGTTCCTACTCATGTGGTTGAGATGCCCAGAGGTGAAGAAATATTTTATTTATTTATTTAACCATTTTTTTATACCGCTTTATCCTTCAATCAAAGTGGTTTACATTGTAACTCAACAGTATACATAGAACGATTAAACAGGGGAGGGGCAGGTGTAGACCAGTAACAGGTTAACTTATGTACAGTGTCGTGTGTATATGACATAAACTATGTACAGTTCAGTTTGTGGTGTTAAAGATAAGTTGTTGGTCCATGGCCGAAGGTCAACAGGTGATGGTTTGGGTCTTTTCATCGGTCAGGTGGTTAAGTGATATGTCCCAAGTGGTTTGTGTAGAGTAGAGTTTTCAGCTTCTTCCTGAAGTTTTTGCTCGCATGTCATCTGGAAGCAAGTTCCATATTGATGGGGCATATAGTGAAAGTGCTCTTCCAGATGTGGATTGTTTGGTCTTGGAGAGCTGTCAAAGCACTGGTGAAACTTGAAACTTATGCCGACAGCATGCCTGTTGAATATGCCAATGGAGGGAGTGGTACGGAGGACCCGAGAGCCTACTCTGATGTGTATTGTGGCAGCATGCATGGCGTTGTCCAGGCACTGGTGAGACCGTATAGTATGACAGTCGCTACAGTGGGGCAGGGTGCACCCGTGGCACATTTTGCATGCTAAACGGAGTATTTATGAACAGTGGAGACAGCTGAGAGTGGACCACTGCGTTGAACCTACAGGGTGGTTGGGGGGGATGGACGACCAGGGAGGAACAATAACTAAGAAAACTTGGTTGTTTTAGTGTGATGTTGATGGACTGTAAATGTTGCAGATTGCTCAATAAAAAGTTACAAATTAAAAAAAAAATGGCTACATGGCTCGGCTTCACTGCCGTAGTCCCAAATGGTCTGTCTGTTTTTCCCACCCTGACTTTGTAGTGGGTGTTCTGCCCTCCATTGTTTAGGGGCGTGAGTTGGACGTTTGGACTTTTTTTCCACAGACTGTTTATGGCCTACTAGCTTGTAACGACACCTCTTGGGGAGCTTTGATACTACTGGGGTTCGTTTCAGCTCCTATGGACTTTATGGTGCTGTACCCTGCCATGTTGGCGATCTTGTCTTTTGTTGGAATTTTTGCTTGTTGAGCCCTGGTTGTGTCTGCTAGCTTTTTGGGTGGTATATACATATACATGGTTATTGATAACTTGATTTGTCCTTTTCTCCTCTTTTCTCTGTGGGCCTGATCCTCCTATTTTATTTCCTTCTCTTTTATTTTCTATTTGTGCTTTACCTTTTAGCTGGGGCCCGCTGCTCCCCGTAGTGTATGTGATCTTTATTTGACCTCTCATCCTCGGTGCCCATATTTGCAGAGGCCCAGGCACCCCCTGCCTGCCCCTTTGCTTTGCATATTGCCCTTGTCGGTGCCATGCACCCCGCATCAGAAATGTATGAGGTTGTTCACTCCCTCACTCATCCCATGGCATGCATCATGGCGCCATTGGTTTGCTTTACCGAAGTGGGGCGATGCTTATAATATTGATCTGGCCTGGTACTCCTAGTGCCTTTCCCTGATGCTCGGGGTATATGTGACTCTCCAGGGTGGGCCGGGAGGTGCCTTTTTGTAGAGCTCGAAGGCCCATCCTGGGGTAAGGAAGTCTGTTGTATCGCGGGTGAGAGGGGGAGGTATCGGGAGGTTTATTTACTGAATAATTCAAATGTGTGATGGTATGCCCGTCTAGGGGTTGGGGGCTCCGAGTAGACTGTGGATGGGCGTTTGTCAGTGTGGGTGGAGATTAGTGGGGCACGGATGGATGTAGGGGCTGATGAGTGGCTGTGGAGATGGGGTTCTGGTGTTGGATCCAGAGTGATGGTGCATGTGTGCGTACCTAGGTCCGGGAGGTAGGAGGGTGCTAGGATTTGGATCTTGGAGTGTCTGGCGATATGGTTGGAGTTGGGGACTGCAGGGGTCATGTGAGAATGAGTGGAAGGGGAATGGGTGTTTGAGGAACAGGGGGTTCGGAGCATCTAGTAGTCTTGGGGGTAGGGCCCCAATGCCATGTTGACTCCCATGGTGGGCTCCAGTATGGAGCGGTGCTTGCTTTAGGGTGGTGGGATGGGGGTTGAGGGGGAAGGAGTGGGGGGGGGGCGTGGTTGGCTGGGTTGCTATCAATTCCTTTTGGAATGTTTGGAAGGGTGCTTCCAGAGTCTGTGTGTGGGGGCTGCACACTAGTGGTGGTATTACAGTGGGATCATGTCTGTGGGGGTTCAGCTGTCTGCATTTGATTGCTGTTCCAGGCAGGAGTCATTAGGCTGGTGGGGGGGGGGTCCCTCCTGTTTTTGATTTGGCTTGCTGAGTTTTGGATCAAGGACTACTATTGATTGGTTGACAATGGGTAAAGACCTCTTTTTTCTCTCCTGGAATATATATGGTATGGGTAGCCCAGTCAAACGTTACAAGTTGTTTGATTTACAACAGCTGGTAGCTGTACAACAATTTGCTCATTAGTTCCTTTGGGCATAAACTTTTTGGTTTTCCTTATTTGTGGTCACAGTCCCCTGATGAAGGCCTGTTTGGCCGAAACATGTGTAGGGCCGACCAACCAATAAAGATTACTTTTCTTCCAAGGGTTTCCTGTCACCTGCTTTTGTTTGTTGTTTTGGAGCCTGTGAGGGACATGACCTGGTTGATGTTTGGCGAGCCTTTCATCCCATGGACCAGGATTACACTCACATATCCAGGGCTCATGATACTGGCTCCCAGATAGATTTCTTTTTGGGTTCCTCCGCCTTGTTTGATCATGTGGTCCATGCTGACCTCGTTTCGGACTACGTGATGCTATGGGTTGATTTTCACTGGGGGACTGCTGTGTCTGGTGCCTCCTGGCGGAATCCACTCTCTGTGGTCTCAGATGCCCAGTTTGGCACCTTTTTACAAGACAAGTGGATGGATTATGCCAGAACGAATGCAGTTCACCGGGACAATCCCTCTCTTTATTGGGAAGCCGCAAAGGCAGTGTTGCATGGCCACATAATTGGGTATGTGGCCATTCACAGCAAAGCTCTGCAGAAGCGGTTATTGCAGTTGGAGAAAGAGTTGTGTGTTGCCTGTCAGTTGTTTGCTGCCCAACATGGATCTCTTCTAATTAGTGACTCTACACCAAATCTGTTGGACTAACTCCACATTCACTGGAAAAACCTTTTATAAACTTCCCCGGCCTTCTCAAGCGTGCTTTGAATATCCTTTTATGACATGGGAAGCAGCCGCATGTGCACCTCCGTGTACTGCAGCACCTATGGCAACGTGGGGGAATGGGGATTCTGGACAATGATATAATGTGGCTTGTCTGTTGCAAACTGTTTGGGACTGGCTAGACGAGACCTTTGATTACACTCCTTTCCTTATGGAGCAAGTGGTGGCAGCCCCACTGGCACTCTGTTACATAATTCATGCTTCTTCTGGTGCACTGCTGCATGCCTTGTGGTGTTTTCATAGATGCAGAGGGTGTGGCGGCTTATGTGTCGCCAATGCTGTTGCAATCCTTGGGTCAACCTGTTCTTCTCATTAAATGGTAATGGCATACTCCGCCCTGGGATGGATGGGAAGGCTTATCGCCATTGGGAAATGCGAGGCATACTGGGAGTGGAGCAGGTAGTGGATGATAAAGGAGTCCCCTTGGGTTTTTTTGGAGTTACAAGCTTGATTCGGTCTTACTCTGTTTGATGTTTTCCAGTAACGGCAAATTCAGAGCTATCTGCGTAGTCTATCTGTTAGCGATCTGCAGTGGGGGGAGGAGGAGTAATGTGCTCCCACATAGAGGAACTTCTGTACTCCGGTGGTGCGGGTTGAGTGCAAATAGTGAAACTTCAGCTGGCCATTCTGGCATTGAAAGCTGTGCTGGTGGAGATGGAGATAGCTGAGGTATGGGCAGCTGTTGGGAGTACCTCTTGCTGGCTTGGATGTTCTGGATGCTTTCTGGCTTATTCCAGAGTCGAGGAGTTGTGTGAAATTTCAGAACCTGCAATATAAGATAATAAGATGAACGCCCTTTGCACCGCATAGGGCGTATAAGGTGGGATGCAGTTCCTCTCCTGATTGTCCTCAATGTGGAGGTGCTTGTGCCACTCTGGGGCATATGTTTTGGGGCTGCCCGGTGATTGTGCGGTTTTGGAAGTCTGTTCATCAATATCTGACTTCTGTACTGGGACTGACTATTGCTGTCCTACCACAGGTGGCTTTGATGGGCTTGGTTTCGTGTATTGATGGGGCCGCTGGTCCACAGTGCCAGTGGATAGGTCATGCCTTATTAGTTGCGCGTAGACTTATTCTTCATTGTTGGCTGTCTCCTATGGGGCCTTCATATGTGGCGTGGTGTAATGAACATGGCCTTATGGCACTTGAACATGTTGGTGCACAGTGAGGGGGGGGGAGGGGGTGCTTGCATAAGTAGTTCTTGGCAGATTGGGAGCCTTATATTTGGTCCTTATCTTCGCATGTGAGGAGTCGTATCCTCGATGTTCTTTAAGCCAATGTCGACAGTTGGCTTGTTTCTTTTGTGGGGGAGGTGCCTCCCGCATGGACCCTGGGGGGTGGGGGAGGGGGTATAGAGGTAGAGGGAGGGGGGTTTGGAAGGGAATGGGGGATGTCGATCCTTACATTCTGGCTGGTACCTGTTTGGGGGTGAATTTGTTGTAGTTGATGTATTATAAGCACACTATTGTGGGTGCCTGGAAGGCCATGGGTGGCTTTCGAACCTCTGGATTCTCCCTGGGTGGGGAGGCTCTTTGGGTTGTTGGTAGGAGGGATGGGGTTCCTGTTTGTGTTTCAGTCCTTATACATATTTGTTTACTGTAGAGGCGTTTGGAATGCCAAAAATCGTACCGTTGTTGAGTGTTGCACAGCTTGGATACTTTATGTTTGGGATATTTGCATCCTATATATCTTCTTTTTGGTATTATGCACCCTAATTTGATATTTTCATTTGGGTGTGCATAGTGTATATTGACTTTTTTTGTTAATAATGTTTTGAACATAAAAATCTATGGATTATGCATTTGCTGGCAACTGGTGAGCACATAATTGGCTGTGAATATCAGCTTTAATATGTCCGAAACATATATTACTAGTGAGTAGGAGAGGTCAAATGATCAGATGGATTCAGAGAAATTTTGGGACATGAGTTGAGGACAGAGAATGTGTGGAAAATTCAAGGCCAAACTTGAGCAAGGTGCATTTTGACCTGGTTTGAGTTTGATGGACTTTTCAGATCTTTGTCAGATTTGCTGAGGAAGTTTATAAAAAAAAGTTTCCAATGAATGCGGAGTTAGTCCAGCAGATTGATGCAGAGTTGCTGATTAGATGGGATCCATGTTGAAGTAAAATGAAGAGTGAATCTGCTCAAACCCCAATGCTGATTTGAGGAATTACATCAGTGTTTGTTTTTTTTTGTTGTTGTTTTAAAAGATTTTAACATTTGGCAAACAGCAATCTTTCTTGCATCCTTGTTGAACTAGTTGGCTGCTATTGTGTGCCACTGAGTCGATGCCAACACCTGGCAACCCAGCCCATGAGTTTTCTTGGCAAGATGCGACCAGAAGTAAATTGCAAGGCCTTTCTTCCATTCAGTAAGCCTGCAGCACCTGGTATTCCAAAATGATCTCTCTTCCAAGTACTAGCCAGGCCTGACTCTGCTTAGCTGAGAGCAAGTCCATTCAGGGCAGCATGGCCATAGTGACCTAATTGGTATACTTTTTAAAAATAGTTTTCACTGACCATATGATCTTGGACAAGCCTCTCCCAGTTCCTTGATCATTGGCTCTGTTAGACCTTGTCTAGGTCAGTTTATCTCCCTGTGTTTCAGCCACTGATCCTGTATAGCTCTGGGAGAGGGAATTGGGTGTAGTATTCAGTAAGCTAAGTGCAAGGTACATGGATCCCTTTTGCACCCGCTTAATTCACAGTGAATTCTCTTAACATTTACATGGATACAAAGTTCCCATGCAGCTTATTTTACTTTGCTGTCCTGACTACTGCTCTACCTGTAACAGTTTTTATTTCTGCCATTACAGTCCTCCTGGTTTTGCAATAGGACGTCCCTGCTAGTTCTCTGTGCCTAAGCTCCGCCCACCGGCACGCCTCCAGACTGGTGTCAGCAGATGATGTTGACTTGCTTTTAGTTAAATAACAGCTCAATTCATGGCGATCACACCGCGTGCGATGAGCAGGTCCTGCTCCTTGGGGCAACTTTGGGGTGATGATGCCCCAAGCCCGCCTCGTTATTGCTTTTTCTCTCCTCTTGGTTTCCCTTCACCCCTTCTGGTTGCCCGTTAAGTTTGCTTATTCTGCTGATAACATGATTGCCATTCCAGCCTTCTGGAACCATCAGAACCCACACCAGCTTGGCTCTGCCCATCCTCTTTATTCTGGCCAGGTAAGACACCTAAGGCCTTATCAGCCTTTCTCTTCTTGCACTGTTCATTCTAATTCTAGTTTGCGCTATCCTGGGGACCTTCACACATCCTTGTAGATCCCTTAAATCTAAGACAGATCTAATTTTTGATGTTCTCCTGCACTTTAACCTAGATATTCTTTGCCTAATAGAAACCTGGCTGAAGGACCTGACTGATGAACCTTATCTATATCGCTGTATGACTCCGGGTTATTCCGCTCTTTCAACTCCTTGCCTATCATGCTCTGGTAGTGGGATTGCCCTTATCTTCAAAAATTCCCTTTCTGTAGTGGAATTCCCAGGAGAGTCTTGGGCCAGGCCCAAAAAATTGCTCATTAAAGTTGGCTCTTCCTACCCTTTCCACATCTGCTTCTGTACTGTGCCCCTTCTCTTCAGGGTTTGCAGTGGGATACCATTCACCAGACCCCTCTGGATCTGACAGTTGCTCTACCCAATCTTCTGATTCTGGGAGACTTTAACATTCATTTTCATACCCCTTCCAGGCCCTGCAACCACACCTTCATCCAGTTCCTTGGTGACCACGGGTTTCTCCAGCATGTTCCTTATCCAATTCATGCTGGACCTGATAATTACTCAACAGGACTCCCCCCCCCCCCCGCCTTCTAATGATACCTCTCACTCGCTCCCCTGGACAGATCAATTTCTTATTGGATTTCACTTCCCTGGGGCTACTATTGCTGCAACGAGGTCCTCTCCTACGTCTTCATGGACTCCCCCTTCATCAATGAATCACACCAGATACCTTTTGCAGCTTTCCTCAGTGTGGACAGTCTCTGCCTACCTCAATTCCCTTCTCTGTCCATTGAACAACAAGTGGATCTATGGAACTCCACCCTTTCCAATTAGCTAGATTTAGTCGCGCCCAAAAGCCAACCCCTTGGGTACTTCATCGCCCCCCCCCCCTGGTATCACTCTGGCTTTCGTCTTCTGAAAAAGCAACTCAGGACTGCTGAGAGTAAGTGGTAGAAATCACACGATATGGCTTCTCTCCTGAACTTATTTATTTATTTATTTAACATTTCTTATATACCACGCTATTTCTCATCAGTGCGGTTTACATCGAACAATAAACACTTGGACATACAGATTTTGTCCTACGTTTACATAAAACAGGGTTTTAACATGGACTTAACTGGGGAAACTATATACATATGAGATTTAGCTACAAGTGATTAACAGGTTGAACTCATAACAAGTTTTACAATCCAAGTTAGATTACAGCATGTTTGTACTCTGCTGGTCAAGAAGAGTTAAAGTGCTGTAATATCCTATGGTGTATAGTCAGATTGCAGTTTTAGTGTGAATGTGTTCTCCGTTGAAATAGATGGGTGAGTGTGTGGGTAGGGGGGGATCATCAGGCTGTGTAAACTTCAGAGAGCACCACCGCTTCTATAGGGCCCAAATTTCATCTGCTAAAAAGAAACGCTTCTTTTCCCTTATAAATGCCTCCATGCACAATTCTAGGGTCATTATCTCCATTGCTGCCTGTTTTTCAACTCTCAGTACATCCTCCCCTGCCCCCCCCCCCCCTATGGGGAGGAGCCTTCATCCGATGACTTGGCTGTTTTTTCTTTGCCACAAAGATTTCCTCCATTCGGTCTGGCCTGCCAGTAGTCCCCCACATTTGTCCCCTCCCTCCCCCTGTACCTTCTGGGTCTGTTTGTGCTGATCTCTCCCATACTTGTAGCAAGTTTGCCCCAGTTAATATCATAGCAGTGACTAAGTTTGTTTTGTCTGTCAGGAAGTCCACATGTGTCTTAGAATCCTATTCCTTCATCCTGGCTAACTGAAAACTCTCTGGGTCTTATCCTCATCATCCATCAATGATCAAGAACAGCCTGACCTTTGGCCATAAAACTGACGGGCCCTAAATTAGACCTTTCTAACCCAGTGCATTATCGCCCCATTTTTAATATGCAGTTTGTTTCTAAATTGGTGGAATGTTCAATCTTAACTCATTTAACTGATCACCTGGAACAGACTTCTGCTGTACATCTGCACCAGTCTGGCATCCGTGCTCTTCATAGCACAGAGACCATTGTTACTTCCATCTTTAACGATCTCAACAGTATTTTTGATCAGGGAATGTTTGTGCTGGCCTTTTCACTTGATCTCACAGCTGCGTTCGATTTGGTGGACCATAATCTTCTGCTCTTTTGACTGTTAGATATTGGCCTTCGCGACACTGTTCTTGCCAGGTTCTCCTCCTCCTTTTCTGATAGGACATAGAAACATAGAAATATGACGACAGAAAAAGACCACATGGCCTATCCAGTCTGTCCTTCCATAACAACAACTACAACAGTCCACTTTTTACCTTTAGAGATCCTCTGTGTTGGTCCCATGCTTTTTTGAATTCAGTTACTGTCCTCATCTCTACCACCTCCACTGGGAGACTATTCCATGGATCCATTACTCTTTCTGTAAAGAAATATTTCCGCATATCACTCCTGAATCTATCTCCCTTCACCCTCATCCCATGTCCCCTCGTAGCAGAACTTGCTTTCAATTGAAAGAGGCTCTCTCCCTGAACATTTATGCCACGGAGGGATTTAAACATCTCAATCATATCACCTCTATCCCGCCTTTCCTCTAAGGTGTACATATTAAGATCCTTAAGTCTGTCCTCATATGCTTTATAATGAAGCCCATTAATCATTTTAGTAGCAACCCTCTGCACCGACTCCATCCTGTTCACATCCTTTTGAAGGTGCGGTCTCCAGAATTGCACACCATACTCTAAGTGTGGTCCTACCAAAGACTTATACAGAGGCATTATCACCTCCTTTTTTCTGCTAGCCATTCCTCTCCGTACGCACCCAAGCATCCTTCTAGCTTTTGCCGTCGCCTTTTCTACCAGTTTAGCTACTTTAAGATCATCAGACACAACCACGCCTAGGTCCCGCTCTTCTTTAGTGGACAAAAGTACTTCACCTCCTATACTGTATTGCTCCCTAGGATTGCTGCAGCCCAAATGCATGACCTTACATTTTTTAACATTAAATCCCAGCTGCCAAATTCTAGACTATTCTTCAAGCTTAGCTAGATCCCTCCTCATGTTATCTACACCTTCCTGGGTGTCTACTCTATTGCAGATTTTGGTATCATCTGCAAAGAGGCAAACCTTACCCGACAGCCCTTCCATTAAATCACTAACAAAGATGTTAAAAAGAATCGGACCAAGGACAGATCCCTGGGGCACACCACTGGTAACATCCTTCTCCTCAGAGTGAGCTCCATTTACTTGTACTCTTTGTTGCCTCCCACCCAACCAATTTCTAACCCAAGCAGTAACTTTAGGGTCCATCCCTAGGGTGCTCAGTTTGTTTATAAGTCGCCTGTGAGGAACAGTGTCAAAGGCTTTACTGAAATCTAAATACACCACATCTAGAGCTCTCCCTCGGTCCAACTCCCTGGTCACCCAGTCAAAGAAATCAATCAGATTTGTCTGACAAGACCTGCCTCTGGTGAATCCATGCTGCCTCGGATCCTGTAATCCGCTGGACTCCATAAACCTCACTATTTTCTCTTTCAGCAGCGTTTCCAATAATTTACTCACCACCGAAGTTAAACTAACCGGCCTGTAGTTTTCAACCACATCCTTACTTCCGTTTTTGTGTAAAGGCACCACATGAGCCTCTCTCTAGTCCTTTGGCACCACTCCCGACTCCAACGAGGCATTGAAAAGGTCAGTCAGTGGAGCTGCTAGAACGTCCCCAAGTTCCCTCAGTATTCTAGGGTGTATCCCATCCGGTCCCATCGCTTTGTCTACTTTAAGTTGAGCTAGTTTCTCACGAACATAGTCTTCTGAAAATTGTTCAAGATGTCCCTCGCTTCTGTTCTTATTTGTGGGTGTTTTCTGAGGTCCTGCTCCTGGTTCTTCATCTGTGAACACAGAACAAAAATATTTGTTAAGCAATTCCGCTTTATCCTTATCAGCTTCTACATATTCCCCCCCTGCACCCTTGAGTCTGACAATACCACTTTTGCCCTTCCTCATCTCACTAATATATCTGAAAAATGTCTTATCCCCCCATTTTATTGCATTGGCTATTTCCTCCTCCTTTTGAATCTTTGCCTTCTTGACTACTTTGCTAGCTTCTCTAAGTTTTTCCAAATATAGATGCCTGTCTTCCTCTCTCTGTGATCTCTTGTATTTCATGAAGGCCTCCCTCTTTTTCTTCACTTTTTCAGCTACTTCCTTCGAAAACCATAGCGGTCTCCTTTTCCTTTTGCCTTTATTTACCATTTTAACAAAAAGGTAGGTTGCCCTTAAAATACCCCCTTTCAGTTTTGCCCACTGTTTTTCTACATCCCCCAGCTGTTCCCATCCCACTAACGACTCCCTGAGGTATTGGCCCATCTTCGCAAAGTTAGTCTTCCTAAAGTCTAAGATCCTCACCTTGGAATGGATTCTAACAGCCCTAGTCCTAATACTGAACCACACCATCTGGTGATCACTGGATGCAAAATGATCTCCCACTACAACATCAGAAACACTTTCACCATTGGTAAGCACCAAGTCCAGTATGGCCCCTTCACGTGTGGGTTCTGTTACCAATTGCCTGAATAGTTCTCCCTGTAGAGAATCCAGGATCTCCTTACTTCTAGATGATACTGCAGCAGGAATGTGCCAATCAACATCTAGCATATTGAAATCTCCTATCAGTAGCACTTCCCCTTTCCTAGCAATGCTGCGTATGTCTTCAATTAACTCTCTGTCCACCTCTTCCTCTTGTGAGGGAGGTCTGTATATCACACCAATGCAAATAGATTTCTCTTTCCCTCTTTCTAGTTTAACCCACAATGCCTCCTCTCTCCCTTTTAAGCTCTGTAATTCCAAAGCTTTAGTAGTAGTTTTTACATATAGTGCCACTCCTCCTCCCCTTCTTCCTACCCTGTCCTTTCTGAATAAAGTATAGCCAGGTATAGTTACATCCCAGTCATGGTTTTCTGTGAACCATGTTTCTGTAACTGCCACTAAATCCAAGTCAGCCACTCCCACCAAAGCTTCAACTTCAGGGATCTTATTTCCCATGCTACGGGCATTAATACACACTGCTTTCCATATGTTACCCCTGTTACCCATTTCCATAAAGGTATTTAATGTATCACCTACCTGGGGGCTTTCACTTACCTGGGGGCTTTCTTCACCCAACCCCAAGGAATCTAGTTTAAAGCCCTCTTCAGTAGATTAGCCAGTCAACTACTGAAGATGCGTTGACCTTTCTTGGACAGATGGATGCCATCTCTGCTCTGCAACCCTTGGAACAGCATCCCATGGTCTAGGAAACCAAAACGCTCTCGATGACACCATCCACGCAGCCATGCATTCATCTCCAGGATGCGAGCCTCTCTGCCTTGGCCTTTACCCTCAACAGGGTAAAGGCCAAGGACGTACCATGTTAGTATGCATCACACCACATCTGCCTCTTACTCTCTGCCATGTGGAGTCCCACAGTGTTCTGCTCTGTTACCAATATTATTCAATATTTTTCTCAGCCCCCTAGCTAACCTCATCCAGCCTATAGTTATCTTATTTTAAATGTACGCTGACGACATTCTTCTTATCACTTATAATGACAGTACATTTCCTGAACTCGCTATTATCAACACTGTCTTAGAGAACATATCTACCTGGCTCCATATGAACACTTTGAAGCTGAATCCATCAAAATCTACAGCCACGTGGATCACCAGTTTGAGTACTGCTCCGTCCCTAGCCCCATCTATTGGCTCCACTCTCATTGCTACCTTCAAGTATCTGGGCATTTACATTGACATGGAGCTCTCCTTTAGTACCCATATCAGTCATCTTTCAAAATCTGCCTTCTATGCTCTGTGTAGGCTTCACACGTTACGCCCCTTCCTAAACTGCTGCTCAAATCTCCATCATACTTAGCACTGTAATCACATGTCTCGACTATTGCAATACTGTTTTCACCAGCCTCCCAAACCACCAGTTGAAAAGGCTTCAGTCAATCCTAACACTGCCCCTTTGGGTGCTAGCCCAAGCTAAGAAATTTGTCCATATGACGCCACTCTTCATCCATTATCATTGGCTCCCCCCCCCCAACTTATCCAATATAAGATCCTCACTTTAACGCATAAGGCTCTTCACCAGTACCTCTCATGTCTTACTATCCCATATGTCTCCCCCCACTGCTGTTTACACTCCCTTCACGATAACAAACTAGTTCAACCTCCTCTATCCCCTGTCAAATACGACTGTTTTTTTTCTTTCTGGCTCCGACCCTCTGGAATTGTCTTCCTTCATATATTCACCTCAAGCTCTCTTTTTGTCAATTTTAAGTTCCTTCTAAAAACCCATCTTTTTGAGAAGGCTTTTGACTTCAGACCTGGCTAGGAGAGATATGTGTAGTTATATATGTGTGTATCTCTGTTTGTGTACATGTACATACTCTCTCTCCTCCTGTGCTGTGTACTATATGTGTGCATATTCTATTTCCCTTTTTTTTCCTGTACCACAATGGCGTTCCTCTCTGGTTTTTCAGATTTTTTTTTAAAATTATTTGTAAACTGCTCTATATGCTCCAAAAAGGGTGGTATATCAAGACCCGATAAACAATATTTTCTTGGGCAGAGGAAAAAGAAGAAAGCTATAATTTTATGTGTGCAGAGTCCTTCTGCTAAATTAAACATGCTGCAAGATTGCTTTCTTTGAATATGGCTAAAGGTATGTGTATAATTTTAGTTGCTTTCAAAATACAGTTTTCACCTCCAGACAGAGCCATCTCTAGATACTTGCAAAGCCAAGCACATTTCTGGGGGTGGCATTTTGGGTATTGTTACCATGCATTTGGTTCGTTAATGTGCCTTAAATATTTTACTGCATGCAAAATTGATTTAATGTGTGTTAACCTACAAATGTGCATTCAGTCGATATACGAGGGTTAAAAAATACTAATGCACATAAAAAAAGAATTACCCATGCCTGCGCTTTGCAAAAACCAACAAAGAATTCATGTGCGGGGCGGAGTCAAAACTGTTTTGCTTGGGATGGCACAAAACCTAGAACTGTCTCTGCCTCCAGGGGATCTAGCTAGCTAACCTGGTTGATGCTCATCTAAATCCCTTTGCAAACAGACCTCTTTATTTCCCTGGGTCTCAGTTTGTGACTCTTGGCAAATTACTTTCTCCTAGCCTAACACGATTCTCTTGAAAATAAGGAGTTTCTTTTTGCTTGGTTTTCCTAGTTTAATCTTCTAAGATTTTAATTTTAAAGGTCTTTAAGCAGTCTCTCGGCCAGTCCCGCAAAGCCTCAGATGCAGCCCTTTTTGAGAGATGGCCACAGTGTGGCTGGAAGGAACAGATACCAGACTGGCAGAGTTTTTCAGGTTTGAAAAAAAACCTAAAATAAAGAAAGGGTTTTTTTCAAACCTGAAAAACTCTGCCACTCTGGTATCTGTTCCTTTGGTCCTATTGTATCTTACAGATACTTTGTTGCTTTCTTTGGTCTTCACAGTATGGCTGGGTCATATCCCGTGTGTGTGACAATATTTGAAGCACCACAGCCAACCTGATCCCAGTGTGGTAATGCCAGCTGTGACCCTGCTGCTTATGTATCACCCTCCAAGTAGCAAGGGTGCTGTTTTTATAGGCTTTTGAAAGTACTGGCTGAATTGTGCATTGCACCTGTTTTAAGTGATGACATGAGGATTCCCAGTTTCCATGTGGTCTTTTGATGTACTGCACGTTACACAGAAGGTAAAGCTTTTCTTGAGCAAATGAATTGTAGAAATAGAAGAGCCTTAAAATTTGAACACAGACGCGTGTTGGCATATTATAAATCATAGATACATGGCTATGCAGACGTGGGTGAGTACTTTTTGTAATTCGCTGCCTCTCCTTCTTTTTCTCTCGTTAGCTTGATCTCCCGGATGCTGCAACGAGACCCCCTGCAACGTGCTTCTCTGGAGGAGATTGAAAGTCACCCCTGGCTCCAGGGGGTGGACCCTTCGCCAGCCAGCCGTTCCCTGCTTCCTTTGACATCCTACAAGAGGGTCTCAGAGGAAGAACATGAAATCATCATCCAGGCCATGACCTGCGGGGGGATCGCAGACAGGGATTGTGTCCAGGAGTGAGTCTCTTGCCTTTAATATAGACAGCACTCAGCTTCCTACCAAGTTTCTGTTACGCAAGCAAGAGCCTTGTATTCAAGTCTAAGTTTTTATTTAGCTTTCCAAAGCAGAGATAATAAATTTAAACAGTAAAACAGAATATAAAATCACCCATATATATGTATCTTCAAACATAAAGACAAAACATTTGTGAATAAGTTATCCACCCAGTAAGACAGCATATCCTAATAAAATCAAGGATAATCACAAAACAACAAGTAGGTATTGAATATAACCACAACATAACAAAAATATTAGAAACAAATCATAAAATTACAGATTCAACATGACGTATACAATACAAGGGAAGAGACCAAACATAGGCTTGGTTTAGGGGGGCCATGAGGGGGAGTAGTGCCCCTCCCCCCCAAATGTTGCAGGCACTAATAGTGAACTGGTCCCCCTCCCCCACTGCCAGTATAAATTCCTTACCTTTTTGCCCCCTAAAGTAAGAAGACAAACAATACCAATGGGTCCAGTGGTCTGTGATGTGGCTCTTTTCAATGGCCTTCCCCTTAACTTCCTTCCGCTAGCTAATCCACTCAACATTGTACACCTCTCTTCCTCCCCTTTTCCTGTTTTTTTCCCTGCCCCTTCTTGAACCTTGTGTTTCTTTTTTTTTATAATTTAATATTTATTACAGTTTCCAATGTACATCCAAAAAGAATATACATTGATAGGAGAAATAATGGTGCAATATATCATAAGGAAATAAACTAGGGGTTAATCAAATTCCATTGAGTTAGACCACAATCAAAAGGAAAGTTACAGAGGCACCAGGAAAAATAACACATAAGGAACAGAAAAACCACCCCTTAATCAGAAAAATAAATATAATTAAAATGGGGTGTAGTCTTATGCGTCAGCCATATGAGACGCTGCAGTGACCACTGTCTCCTCCCTAACAGCAAGAATTCTAAGAGCTGCCCAGGTTCAAAAAAATGAAAAACTTTCTCCTGATAAGTAATTAGAAACATAGAAATATGAAGACAGAAAAAGACCACATGGCCTATCTAGTCTGTCCTTCCATATCAACAACTACAAGAGATCCTCTGTGTTTGTCCCATGCTTTTTTGAATTCAGATACTGTCCTCATCTCTACCACCTCCTCTGGGAGACTATTCCACGGATCCACCACTCTTTCCGTAAAGAAATATTTCCGCAAATCACTCCTGAATCTATCCCCCTTCACCCTCATCCCCATGTCCCCTCGTAGCAGAACTTGCTTTCAATTGAAAGAGGCTCTCTCCCTGAACATTTATGCCACGTAGGTATTTAAACATCTCAATCATATCACCTCCATCCCGCCTTTCCTCTAAGGTGTACATATTAAGATCCTTAAGTCTGTCCTCATATGCTTTATAATGCAGCCCACTAATCATTTTAGTAGCTACCCTCTGCACCGACTCCATCCTGTTCACATCCTTTTGAAGGTGCGGTCTCCAGAATTGCACACTATACTCCAAATGAGGTCGCACCAAAGACTTATACAGAAGCATTATCACCTCCTTTTTTCTGCTAGCCATTCCTTTCTGTATGCACCCAAGCATCCTTCTAGCTTTTGCCATCGCCTTTTCTACCTGTTTAGCTACTTTAAGATCATCAGACACAACCACGCCCAGGTCCCGCTCTTCTTTAGTGGACAAAAGTACTTCACCCCCTATACTATATTGCTTCCTTGGATTGCTGCAGCCCAAATGCATGACCTTACATTTTTTAACATTAAATCCCAGCTGCCAGATTCTAGACCATTCTTCAGGCATAGCTAGTTCCCTCCTCATGTTATCTACACCTTCCTGGGTGTCTACTCTATTGCAGATTTTGGTATCATCCGCAAAAAGGCAAACCTTACCCGACAGCCCTTCCGCTATATTACTAACAAAGATGTTAAAAAGAATCGGACCAAGGACAGATCCCTGGGGCACACCACTGGTAACATCCTTCTCCTCAGAGTGAGTCCCATTTACCTGTACTCTTTGTCGCCTCCCACCCAACCAATTTCTAACCCAAGCAGTAACTTTAGGGTCCATCCCTAGGGTGCTCAGTTTGTTTATAAGTCGCCTGTGAGGAAGAGTGTCAAAGGCTTTACTGAAATCTAAATACACCACATCTAGGGCGCTCCCTCAGTCCAACTCTCTGGTCACCCAGTCAAAGAAATCAATCAGATTTGTCTGACAAGACCTGCCTCTGGTGAATCCATGCTGCCTCGGATCTTGTAATTCACTGGACTCCAGAAACCTCACTATTTTCTCTTTCAGCAGCATTTCCAATAATTTACTCACCACCGAAGTTAAACTAACTCGCCTGTAGTTTTCAACCACATCCTTACTTTCACTTTTGTGTAAAGGCACCACATGAGCCTCTCTCCAGTCCTTTGGCACCACTCCCGATTCCAACGAAGAATTGATAAGGTCAATCAGTGGAGCTGCTAGAACGTCCCCAAGTTCCCTCAGTATTCTAGGGTGTATCCCATCCGGTCCCATCATTTTGTCTACTTTAAGTTGAGCTAGTTTCTCACAAACACAGTCTTCTGAAAACTGTTCAAGATGTCCCTTGCTTCTGTACCTGTTTGTGGGCGTTTTCTGAGGTCCTGCTCCTGGTTCTTCATCTGTGAACACAGAACAGAAATATTTGTTAGCAGTTCCACTTTATCCTCATCAGCTTCTACATATTCCTCCCCTTCACCCTTGAGTCTGACAATACACTTTTGCCATTCCTCTTTTCACTAACATATCTGAAAAATGTCTTATCCCCCCATTTTATGGCATTGGCTATTTCCTCCTCTTTTTGAATCTTTGCTTTCCTGACTACTTTGCTAGCTTCTCTAAGTTTTTCCAAATATAGATGGCTGTATTCCTCTCTCTGTGATCTCTTGTATTTCATGAAGGCCTCCCTCTTTTTCTTCACTTTTTTAGCTACCTCTTTCGAAAGCCATAGCGGTCTCCTTTTCCTTTTACATTTATTTACCATTTTAACAAAAAGGTAGGTTGCCCTTAAAATATCTCCTTTCAGTTTTGCCCACTGTTTTTCTACATCCCCCAGCTGTTCCCATCCTGCTAACGACTCCCTGAGGTATTGGCCCATCTTGGCAAAGTTAGTCTTCCTAAAGTCTAAGACCCTCACCTTTGAATGGATTCTAACAGCCCTAGTGCTAATACTGAACCACATCATCTGGTGATCACTGGATGCAAAATGATCTCTTACTATATAACATCAGAAACACTTTCACCATTGGTAAGCACCAAGTCCAGTATGGCCCCTTCACATGTGGGGTCTGTTACCAATTGCTTGAATAGTTCTCCCTGTAGAGAATCCAGGCTCTCTTTACTTCTAGATGATACTGCAGCAGGAATGTGCCAATCGACATCTGGCATATTGAAATCCCCTATCAGTAGCACTTCCCCTTTCCTAGCAATGCTGCGTATGTCTTCAATTAACTCTCTGTCCACCTCTTCCTCTTGTGAGGGAGGTCTGTATATCACGCCAATGCAAATAGATTTCTCTTTCCCTCTTTCTAGTTTAACCCACAATGCCTCCTCTCTCCCTTTTAAGCTCTGTAATTCCAAAGCTTTAATAGTATTTTTTACATATAGTGCCACTCCTCCTCCCCTTCTTCCTACCCTGTCCTTTCCGAATAAAGTATAGCCAGGGATAGTTACATCCCAGTCATGGTTTTCTGTGAACCATGTTTCTGTAACTGCCACTAAATCTTAGTCAGCCACTCCCACCAAAGCTTCAACATCAGGGATTTTATTTCCCATGCTACGGGCATTTATACACACTGCTTTCCATATGTTACCCCAGTTACCCGTTTCCATAAAGGTATTTAATGCATCACTTACCCGGGGGCTTTCACTTACCTGGGGGCTTTCTTCACCCATCCCCAACGAATCTAGTTTAAAGCCCTCTTGAGTAGATTAGCCAGTCTACTACTGAAGACACTTTGACCTTTCTTGGGCAGGTGGATGCCATCTCTGCTCTGCAACCCTTGGAACAGCATCCCATGGTCTAGGAAATCAAAACGCTCTCGATGACACCATCCACGCAGCCATGCATTCATCTCCAGGATGCAAGCCTCTCTGCCTTGGCCTTTACCCTCAACAGGGAGTTTTGAAGAGAACAGCACCTATGCACCTAACTGCTTCACCCTCTGTCCCAGAGCCATAAAGTCACTTTTGATACGCTCAGAGGGATACCTGGCAGTATCATTTGTTCCGACATGGATTAGCAACATTGGGTAATAGTCAGTGGGCTTGATGAGTCTTGGCAACTCTCTGTAACATCTTGGATTTTGGCACCAGGCAGACAGCATACCTCTCTGGACATCAAGTCTGGTCGGCATATGGACGCCTCAGTACCCTTCAGAAGAGAGTCACCAACCACCACTACCCTTTGCTTCCTTGTGGTCACTGATTCTGCAACTTTGGGGTACTTGAGCTCTGGTTCTTCCCTTTCCAGGGATACTTTCACCTCCTCCACTTCCAGGGCTTTTCCTTTTACCTTTTTTTACCATTTCAAGAAAAAGGTTGGTTGCCCTTAAAATATCCCCTTTCAGTTTTGCCCACTGTTTTTCTACAACCCCCAGCTTTTCCCATTCCGCTAACAACTCCTGGAGGTATTGGCCCATCTTGGCAAAGTTAGTTTTCCAAAAGTCTAAGACCTTCGCTTTTGAATGGATTTTATCAGTCGTAGTCCTAATATTGAACATCTGGTGATCAATGGATACGAGATGATCTCCCACTAACACATCAAAAACACTTTCACCATTGGTAAGCACCAAGTCCAGTATGGCCCCTTCATGTGGGGGTTGCATGAATATTTCTCCCTGTAGAGAATCCAGGATCTCCTTTCTTCTAGATGATAATGCAGCAGGGATGTGCCAATCAACATCCGGCATATTGAAATCCCCTATCAGTAGCACGTCCTCTTGGCAATGCTGAGTATGTCTTCTATTAAATCTCCATCCACCTCTTCTTCCTGTGTAAGAGGTCTGTATATCATGCCAATGCAAATAGATTTCTCTTTCCCTCTTTCTAATTTAACCCACAGTGCCTCGTCTCTTCCTTTTAAGCCCTGTATTTCCATAGCTTTAATATTATTTTTTACATACAGTGCCACTCCTCCTCCCCTTCTTCTTACCCTGTCCTTTCTGAATAAGGCATAGCCTGGTATAGTTATATCCAGTCATGGTTGTCCGTGAAAGATGTCTCTGTTTACCGCCACTAAATCCAAGTCAGCCACTCCCATTAAGGCCTCAACATCTGGGATCTTATTTCCCATGCTATGGGCATTTATACACACTGCTTTCCATATGTTGCCCCTTTTACCCATTTTCATAAAGAATTTAATATTTCACTTACTTGGGAGCTTTCTTCACCCATCCCCAACAAATCTAGTTTAAAGCCCTCTTCAGTAGGTTAGCCAGTCTGCTACTAAAGACATGTTGATCTTTCTTGGACAGATGGATGCCATCTCTGCTCTGCAACCCTTGGGACAGCATCCCATGGTCCAGGAAACCAAAACTCTCTGTGACACCATCCATGCAGCCATGAATTTATCTCCAGGATGCGAGCTTCTCTGCTTTGGCCTTTACCCTCAACAGGGAGTATTGAAAAGAACACTACCTGTGCACCAGTCTGCTTCAGCCTCTCTCCCAGAGCCATGAAGTCACTTTTTATATGCTCAGAGGAATACCTGCCAGTATCATCTGTGCCGACATGGATGAACAACATTGAGTAATAGTCATTAGGCTTGATAAGTCTTGGCAAACTCTCTGTAACATCTCGAATTTTGACATCTGGCAGAGAGCATACCTCTCTGGACATAAGTTTGGTTGGCAGATAGATGCCTCAGTACCACTCAGAAGAGAGTCACCAACCACCACCACCCTTTGCTTCCTTGTGGTCACTGATTCTGCAACTTTGGAGTTCTCGATCTCTGGTTCTTCCCTTTCCTTAGGATACTTTCATCTCCTCCACTTCCAGGGCTGCATAATGGTTCTTCAATTCAAGGGCTGAAGGAGCAGGATTGGTGATGCTGCAGGCCCTGGTGACTCTTGTCCAACCTTCATCATTCTGAGGGCTCCCATCTTCTCCTCTGCTGGAGAGCTTGGATGTTTTAAGAAGCATCTATCAAAGTACTTCTCACTGTCTTGAATGCTTCTCAGCCTCGCCACCTCTTCTCTGAGCTCCTCCACTTGTTTTCTGAGAGCTTCAGCATGCAGGCATCCTGCACGTTGAATCGGTCCTTCAACTGGCTTTGGGATCTCTGTCTAGACAGAGGCAGAATCTGTAACTGGGGCAACAGCTTTGGCGATATGATTTTTCCCAGCTATTGTTCAGTTGGTGGAGCCTAGAGACCTACCAAAGTACCAGCTGGTTTCCCAGCTGTCCTTTCAGAGCAAAAAACCCCCAATGAATCTCTTTTAAGTATGTTCTAAATGTGTTGTTCCAATTCCCTGTGTGTAGCTAATTGCGGAGGTGTCCTATAAAGCAAGACTGCTCACATGGGGTGGGTGGGAGTTGGGGGGATAGGGAGGAAACTAACACCTGATGAGGTGTCAGCAGCTTCAAAGAGTTGAGAAGGTTACTGAAAGCAGAGTTTTAAACCTACACCGCTAAAGAAAATATTTCTCCTTTTGAACTAAGGCACCAAAAAGAATGTACTTTATTTTAAAAATGTACTAAAGACCTTTTAAGAGCTCCCAGGCAGAGAACTGTAATTTAAAACGCCACAAACTCTTACCTTTGCTTGAAATGTATAGCCCCTGTTATGAATGCCTCAACAGTGCAGGGCTCTGAAGCCTTTTATGCAGGCCTCAACTGCTCTCAGTTCTTTCACAGGCTAATCAGGCCCACTAACTCCTGATGAAGGTTCTTGAGAAGGATACTGATACAATGTGAAGGAAATCTCTCACATTGCCACACAGAGAGAGGCCCTTGGTTTAAGGCCAAGGAATTCCTTCCTTCTCTGTTGGGTAGAATGTGACAAATCAGAAAAAATGCGGACATGAGAACCAAGGAATTGCTCATTGAAATTCCTAAAATAAGATTGAAGTTTACAGATTTGTCAGGTTCCAGAGCTAGAATTACAAGCAGGGTAGTACACTCAGTGACTATCTCAAGGGAATCCTCCAGAAACCCCATCAGGTCCCTGGGAACCCGAGAGGAGTCATTGAAACCAGTACCTCGAGGGCTGGTGCCCAAGGACAAATACTGAGCCCTTACGAGAGGGGGCAGATTTTCCAGAGGAAGCTTAAGAATCTCCTGGAAATATCTACGTACCGTCTCTGAGGCAGGCAGAATAGGTGACGAGAAAATTTTATAGTCTTAAATTATTCCTACAGACTTGATTGTCCAAATACTCTCCTTCTTGAGAGCAAAATCTTATCTTTAGCTTGGGCAGCACCCAGTCCACAAAGCTGGGCAAGCTCTTCTTCCATTCGGACTATCCTGCCAGCTTGCTCCTCCTGCAGCTGAGAAACCTCTAAGACACTAATTTCACAGTTGAGAGTTCCATGCTCACTGTCCCAACAGTTTTTGCAGGTTTAACCAAGCCCCCTGACACCGGAATCAGCACATTTCCACATCCTGTGACTTAGGGATCCACTCCCATGGCAGTTGGACCCGCTAAACCTCCAGCGCACCTCAAAGAAGCAGTAGTGGAGGAGATAGAAACTGGCATTGCCTCGGAGCCCCCTTCACTCCCCCGCACCAGCGTGCTCATCAGCAAACCTGGGGGAAGCACTCCATCAGCTGCAGCTGTACGTCTGGGTCTTCATGGGTTGGGGGGGTGTTTGCTGCTCCGGGGAGAGTCATACCCCAGATGTGCTCAGAGCCGTGATCCTGCCGAAGACGCTGCTCCAGCTTCGGAAATGGAAAAGCCACATGCAGTCAAAGTCCTTTGCCCCGATTGAGTGTTACCGGCTAAACCCGAGGGTAGGCCGGCCTGCTTTCGCTTTCAACTTCCCATCACCTCCAATGAAGCTTCAGTGCAGTTCCAGACAAGAAGGTCAGTGTAGCACAACCACACCGAGGCACCTCCCTGCCGCCATCTTGCCTCGCCTTGTGTTTCTTTTTAACTTATGTAAATTGCCTTGACGACCTTTTGGCCATTTGGCAGTATAGAAAGTACCTGGAATAACAAATAAATGAATCAAAGACTTGATTGTAGAGCCAGGTCTTCATGCTCCAAAACCCAGGATAATCATTGATAAAGGGGGCAATGCTGGCTAACAAGGAATCCTTGATTGAAAAAAGCCCTTTCTAGCAGACCTCAGAGTACACGTAGGAATGCATGTAATAGATCTCTAAAGGCAGGGTGAGAGCTTGCCTCGGAGAGTTTGCAAAAATAATAGTAAAGCAATAGTTTAAGGGATTCTGGTGAGAAGGGGAGGGAAACTGCCCCAAGGTCTTCACTGGTTGACTCCTGAAATCCCCAAATGTCCTGCAAAAACCCATAGATTTATACCAGGGTTACATATAAAGCCACTTTCATTAGGCATATCCCTAAAAATGAGGTATATTCAGGGCCATAAATCAAAGTATTAAAATAAGCTAAAAAAGTCCCAATTTTTTCTATCTCAGATTTATTTATTTAAAAATGATTTGATTTGCTGTCATTCGAGTTGGATGACATGCAAATGCAATGTGTGCCTTCGAGTCCATGTTGACCCAGCAGCTTCTGGGTTTTCTTGGCAGTGTGACTGGAAGTAGATCGCCAGGCCTTTCTTCCAAACCAATGGAGAGTTGTGACTTGCCCAAGGCCACAAGGAGAGTGCTAGAGGGGAATTGAAGCCTAGTCTCTTGGTTATCAAGCCAGTGCTATAACCCTTAGGCTACTCCTCCACTCTTGTACGGCATGGTGGTGTACAAAAACAAATCCAAAATACAGTAAAAGCGGAACAATCCATATACAATGCCATGGACAAAGGACAAAAGGTTGGGGAAAGCAAGTAAAACAATAATCTCCTTAGACAATGAACATAACTGTGAAAAACTTCTTGCAGGTATGCAAGTTCCTTCTCCCTTCATCATCTGCTTTTTCCTCTTCTGGGGTCCTGGATGGATTCCTCCTCTGCTTTTCTTCAGGGTTCCAGACTAGGTACCCAAAACTCCTCTACAGTTTCCTGCAAGAACACTTTCCAGAACCTCAAAACCTTTCCTAAAGTTGGTCTAAGTTCATTTAGGGATATGTTTTACTAAATGGGGCTCCCAAGGGGAAACAGCGGAAGTATGACCACGGCCTACCAGATGGTAATAAATATTCTTTATTAGGGTCCCTAATAAAGAATATTTATTACCATCTGGTAGGCCGTGGTCATACTTCCGCTGTTTCCCCTTGGTTGTCCATTTGCGGAAGAAGATCTTCTTTTTCTTCCTTACTAAATGGGGCTAACAGTTAACCTGCTAGAGCTAAGTCCCATGTTATTCAGTGGGACCTAGTTGCAGATAGCCCAGGTTAAATGTTAGCCTGGTTTAGTAAACATACTCCTTAGTGCCATTGCCACTAGATCTCCACTTTTAGTAATACCAAAATACTCCTCAAAATGCTTCCTTTGGGGAGCAATAAAATAGGGGAAATTCCTTGCCCTCCACAAAGACAAAAAAAATATTAAACACTTCTACTCAGACACTCCTCTCTGACTCTTAGGGATATACTGTGGTTTGGCAGCTCACACTCAAACTGGACCTCCCAGGGGGAGAATATGGGATGTTTCATATTGGCCCATTCACTCTCTGAGGGATATTAAAAAAATTAAACTGGTTCTTCTCTCCCTTGGGTCTGTATCTCTTCAGTTCTCTTCCTTTGGTTAGGCCAAGCCAGCCTATGACAGCTTTTCTCCCTCTACAAGTCCTTGTTGGCTTGAAGCAAAGAGGCTTCCTGCTTCTCCTTAAATCTCATCTCCTAGGCCAGACAAACATCTTCCATTACATCTCAACATTCCTAGGTCATATTAGGAGTAAGGGCTCCAGAATTTTCTTAAGTAGAGTGGGACAATTCCCAAAGTCCTGCTACACAGATCATAGCAAGACATGACTTGGGGCCATTCTGCTTAGGGCTCTAAGACGGTAATTTTATAAAGTCGTTTTTGGTATATGTGGCACTGGCATAAAACTGTGTGTTGACAATAGTGATTCTGCTGGAGTGTACGGGGCAGAGCGTGGGCAGAGTTTGCAAATGCACACACAGATCATGCTTAAGTTATAAAACTTAAATAGATATTTACACCAGATCGTGAGCAGGTGAATGTCTGTGCCTGCTGTGTAGGTGTGATTTCTGCCACTTACGGGTAGTGTTTGATAAAGACACAGCTACCTATATGTCTTTATAAAATGGCGCCTAAGTAGGTGCCTATTTGACCTATTGAACTAGGTGCTTCCTGATGAAATTAACCTCAAAAGGTCAAAATAAGGACATTAATAGGGATGTGCATTCATTGACTGAAGGAAAAGGCGGGATACAAAACTTGTTAAACAAACAAATAAATAAATTAGCATACATTTCATTTGTTAAAGTGCCTCAAATTTAGTGCACACGATTTAATGCATATTAACCTATGAAATAACATGCGTACAATCAATTTCCACACATGAAAATAGTTTTAACCCACATTAAAACTTTTTAATCAGCACAAATGTGTGGAATGAACCAAAAATAATTAATGAAAATTGTGAAACCCCCCTCCCCAGATTTTCTAAAAAGAATCAACAATGTTTTGCTGTGTATAGCCAGGTGATCAATTGGCAACCAGTGGAAATGGTCTAGAACAGGTAAAATATTATCCCTAAACCTTATTAAAGTTATTATCTTGGCTACTGAGCTTTTATACTAACTGCAAACCTTTGATCAGATTTTGTGGTAACACAGTCACAATGCCAAACAATTACAATTATCACGTCATGAGTGAATAAAGATCTGCAGCAGCATAGCAAATGTGGGTTGTTTAAAGTAGGGACAAAGGGAACGAAGTCTCCTAAGTTGATGATAAAAGATGTTCAAAGTGGCCGTGTGTAGTAGAAGACAGGCTGTATCAGCAAGGCTCCACCATACATCCTGTATTTCTCAGAGTACAACAGGTATTGGTTGGATCAGTGGAAGGACAGAAGTTGGGGAAAAAATGAAGAATTCCTTAATTAAAACTGGATCCCTCTTTATAGTCCTACACTGCGAGACATCAAACAGAGGGTTCTTCTGTATTTCTGTGCGCGTTATTGGTCTACTCATGTCATCAATTAGAGCAAAGTCTAATGGGCGTTTCTCAGAGCAATATATTTTGTCATAGTTAAATATCAAAATCGCTCTATAAAAACCACAATCCTATTTTTATCTATGAGTATTGAATTCACTTCACTTTAAATTGTAGAATGCTTGGGTTTGCACCAGGGTCTCAGACTTATCGGCGTTCTTTTCAACTTGGATAGTTGACAATTTGTTAGGAGTAAGGCGTTTGCAGCAACAAGATTGTTTCTCTAAAAAGCATTGTGGGACTTAACCCCTGAAGAAACTCATAAGAGTGAAACGCAGAGAGGTGCCGATAGGAGGCATTGGGAAGAAGACACACTATGGGAAAGAAGACACCTTAAGAAAAGAATGAAAAAATACAAAGGGAAGACAATCCATTAAGATAAGCAATAATATATAAATAAGGACAAGAAAACGGAATATTAAGGTCAATAATATACACACATTTTTAAGGAAAAAAGGACTGCACAATAATCACATTGATGCAAGCAGGCATCGACTATTCTGACGAAGTTAAAGTCAGTAAACGTCTGCCGATAAGTCTGAGACCCTGGTGCAAGTCCAAGCACTCTACATTTTAAAGTGAAGTGAATTCAATACTCATAGATAAAAATAGGATTGTGGTTTTTATAGAGTGATTTTGATATTTATCTGGATCAATTAGACCAAACCTATGCACTCAACCTAAAGTATCTCTCTGTCTAATCAAACTATAGACTCAATGGGCCCAAAATTCAACTAGGCAAGCTATGCGCCGCTATGGTGCATAGTCCTGCCCGCTAACCCATAACCCTGGATATTCAGTGCAGCAGCAACGGCATTGAATACCTAGGTTTGGTGCAAAGCAGACACTGCCATAGAGCCTAACCGGATAGTGGCGATATTGCACCACTACCTAGCTAGCATCCATAAGTAAAACTAGGCCAGCAAAAAGCACTACCTGGTTAGTGGCAATCTCTGCCTCCGCTTTGCCCAGGACCGCCCCCAACATGCCCCGATGCTAACCGGATAGCAAGGGGGTATGTAGGGGACATAGATGGGGCTGTAAACCGTGTAAATGCCTTTCGAATATCGGGCCCAATGTGTCTAGTCCAGTGGTTCCCATCCTATGGTTCATGAACCCCTGGAGGTGCGGGAGACCATTATAGGGGGTCCACAGAACGCAGAAAATAGAAAAAAATGAGAGACAGACTGCTGTTTGTTAGCTTGGGAAAAAAGAAAGACTGGAAGGAACTGACAGACCTAGAGAGAGAGAGAGAGATTGAGACTAGTGGGGATTGGCTGGAGGGAGAGAAGAGAGAGAGAGAGGAAAGGGAATAGCGATAAAGAGAGCTAATGGGAACAGGCTTGGGGATGAGGGGAAGGGATCTGGGAAGAGTAGTGGAGATGAACTTGGGGGTCCCTGAACGTTTTGGAAATTTATAAGACGTCCATACAACTAAAAAGGTTAGGAACCTCTGGTCTAGTCTTGTATATCTGTTTCTGTTGTCTGTCAATTTGCCCATTTGTTTTTATATTCTACAACACAATATAAAAGTTGTAACTTACAGAGTGAAAAGAAATAAGTTAAAAAAACCCAAATATCCACTCTACTACAATTACAAACTTGGCTAAATATAAAATGGCAATAACATGCCTTGCACAGGCATCATAAAGAGGAGAAAAGAGCATCAAAGCATACTTATGCCTCCATCTATAATATCAACAGCCACAAAAAAACTCCTCTTTAAAGACATTTTCAATATTTTCAATTTTTCAAATTTTCAATCATATTCTCAAATTTCAACATTAACATTTTAAAGTTTAATAATGCTCTGCTCTCTCTCGTCTGCCCTAGATATGGATACATTGGTAATTAATCTGTCAAATTTTTCTCTTACACCACGTCAGTTATAGGTTTTGAACAAAGGGCTATCCTTCGTCCCAATGATGGATTTTGGTTCTTTTCAATTTTGGATTGATTTTGAACGATTTTTGCTTAAACTGAGATTATGAGTATTTTTTTCACTAGTGAAGAAGGACAAAATCATGTAAGATCGTTTCAATCTGATGGTCTTTCTGGTCCTGATAACTCTTCTGAGGTAGCTGAAGCAGGTCCAGGACGAATTGCTTTACCATTCAAATCAACTTGGAGTCCTCCGGGTCCAACTCATCCAGCTCTCTTAGTATTTTGAGAGTTGGTTCTGCAGGAAGTGGTGAAATTAGAATGAGCAAGGTGTAAGAAGAAGCAATGGGTTTTGACATCTGAGGAACGACATGCTTTATAGGAACTTCGATGTCAGAACTAGTGATTAAGCGAGCAGATAAAGGTGGAGACATTGTGCTTCTTGACCGGATTGACTATGTAGCAGAGGCGCATCGTTAACTACATGATAGAGCATCATATGTTTCTTTGGAACATGATCCAACTGATGATTTGTGCCATTTTATTCAGGACTTGACAAAGACAGCATTATCTCAACATTTGATCACCAAAAAATAATTTTTGGTTTTGAATGTTTCTTCAGTGAAATTAGCTAATTCTATTTGCTACCAAAAATTTGTAAGAGTCTGGTGAATCCGCCGGGGAGGCCGATCGTGTCTACAAGGGGTACTCTCTTGGAGCCACTTTCGGTTTTTGTGGATTCTTTTCTACGTCCCCTTCTATCTGGGATTCCCTCTTACTTGAAAGATACCACTCATTTTCTGAGCATTTTGCAGGAAATAGGGCATTTGTCTGCAAGCCCTAGTATTTTATTGGCCACCTTAGATGTAGTGGCACTGTATACCAGTATCCCTCAGAAGGAAGCTTTGATAGTGATACGAGAGGTTTTCACTCACCGGGGTGATCTCTCTGATGCTATGTTAGAATTTTTAATGAATCTAGCTGAGATTGTGATGAAAGAGAAATTTTTGAGTTTTTTATCAGCAGGTTTCAGGGGTTGCGATGGGGGCAACGTTTGCCCCCTCTGTTGCAAATCTATTCATGAGGCATTTTGAGCAGCAATGGCTGACAGCTTTTCCGTTTTCCTCCCATGTAAAGGTATGGTGTTTTATTGACAATGTGTTTTTTGTGTGGGATGGGTCTCTTGATAAGTTGTTGGAGTTTCATCAATGGTTGAATAGCCTTCACCCCAAGATTCAGTTTACCATTAATTATCATGTGAATGAAATTGCATTTTTAGATGTATGGGTAGTTAGACAGGAATTAGGATGGGGTACTTCTGTATATAGAAAGAAAACTGACAGGAATACTTATTTGCATTTTTCAAGTGCCCACCCCCGAAGACTGCGAGAAGGACTCCCCTTTTCTCAATTCATCCGATATCGCTGTAATTGTTCTAGCATGGTGGATCTTGTTGATCAGTCCAGACAGCTGAGAGGCTTTTCTGATGAGGGGATATCCTGGTGAAATTGTTGATAGGGCCTTTAGACATGCTAAATTTAATAGTAGGGAATGGTTGTTATCTACTCATGCTAAAGAAAGTTCCAGTGAGGATAGTGAATATGTGCATTTTGTAACTAACCTTTCTCCGCTCAGTTATCGGTTACAACCGATCATTCAATGGTGTTTTTCAGGTGACAAGAGCCATTCCAGGTTTGCGAAATGTCACTCCCTGCTGTGTATGGTCTTGTAATCGAAATTTGAGAGATTTGCTTAGCCCCCTAGTGTGATGAGGAGGTCAGATGTGATGGTAGAGACCCGTATTGGGCATAGACCATGTGGTCATTGTTCAGTTTGTGAGATCACAGAAACTTTGTGTGTTTACTTATAGAAGTCGGAAACACTGGTTGCGTTGTAACACACGTGATTCTTGTTTTGTGGTCTATGTGATTAGATGCCCTTGTGATATATTGGCGGAACCAAAAACAACTATGTATCTGTAAAAGTAAGCAAGAACCAAGGAACAGACATAAGGACTGGCAGTAGGCAATGAAAGTTTTTATTGATGACCCCTACGCGATTCGGCCATTAGGCCTTCTTCAGGGGGTAATATACAAGAGGGCAAACCTCAAAAAAATAAAATCATAATGCATAATTAATAAATAGTCATAAAAAATAATAAAAATCATAAGAGATACATGTCTTAAAACATATAAACATATTAAGAAGCAATCAACCATGATAACAATAATAATAATAAATAGGAGACACACATACAATGATTAATATCATAAATAAACAATAAGAATAAATAAATACCATCAAACAATATCATCTTAAATATCAAATCAATTAAAAAATGCAATGGATAAAAAAGGATAAAACGGAAAGAGATGAGGAGGATGAATACAGAAAGTGTTATAGTAAAATGATACATAGTTATTAAATTCCAAAAAATGATAAAATAAGACTATGTAAATGATTAAATTATAATTGGCCAGAAAACCAGTAAATAGGACAATAAACAAATTATATAAATATATAAATACCTTCTGAACCGTACTTATCGCATAAGAAGACACTATGGACCACTAAAATATAAATATAACACACAAACATCATATAGAGACTCATTAATAATTAAAATATTATCTTCAAATTACCAGAAAAAATGAATAATTAAGTGATTATATACATAAAGTGATGGATGAGAAGAATATATTGGACAGATTACTCAACCTTTTAGGTTGCATATGAGAGAGCATAAAAGTCATCTGCATTGTGGGAGACTAGAGGCTCTGATTGTTCAGCACAGTAAGGAGAAGGGTCATGTTTTTGCTGATCTTGTGTGTTTCTGTATTGATCAGATATGGACAGGTATAGGTGAGCGCACTAGAGAACAATCCTTGCTCTTTAGGGAGCAAAAATGGATTTTTTGTTTAGATTCTGTATATCCTAGAGGTTTGAACTCTCAAATTGATTGTCATTTGTGTGTCTGATGGGTGGGAGGGAGGTTTTGTTGTTTTGTATACTCTTTTGAAATTGAAGACTTTTCATAGTGTTATAATGGCTTTTGAGGTGGTGATGATGTTCCTGCGTTTCTTTTTTGGTGAAGCCTTACCTGTTTGCCTACGTGCGATCCAATTAGATTCATGCAGGTCCATTATTTAAGCACTGCTCACGCGCGGCGTTTCTAGTCGGCTAGAACTGCTGAGCATGTCGAATGATAATGGCAGTCAGTTGAGGTGAGGGAAAAAAAAAATTCGGTCCCTTCTTTTGGTTATCTATGGGGAGGATCTCTTGCTATACTATTTTCTCGTGGAGGGTATGATCTTTATAGGTTTGCTGTTTTTTAGATTGGTATTGTCTATTGATTAGTGGAAAGTACGGCTGTATGTAGTGTAGTTCTGGGTTACTCAATATGCAGTTGGAGTCTGTCGGTAATTATTTTGAAAAATCTCCTTTAACACAGGTTTTTCTGCTCTCTTCTACAGCATTTTGTATTCCTTTGGGACCCCCTGAAAAATTGCTATGCGAAATGCTTAGTCGACCGGATTGTTGGCGTCAGGGTGGTGTTTAAAATCCTGGCTATTTAAATGCGATCGTTAGACTGCTTCAGTTAAGTTTTTTAATGACATTCTTTAGAGGAGAGCATTATTAAACTTTAAAATGTTAAGGTTGAAATTTAAGAATATGACTGAAAATTTGAAAAATGTCTTTAAAGAGGAATTTTTTTCTGGCCATTGATGTTATGGATGCAGGCATAGGTATGCTTTGATGATCTAGCCTGATCCATGTATACTGAGGCCTTTTTCTCCTCTTTTTGATGCCTGTGAAAGGGATGTTATTGGCATTTGATATTTAGCCAAGTTTGTAATTGGTAGTAAAGTTTCTATTTTCTACAAAGCAGGTAGAGTAACATACATCTCCGTGTTAGAGTGTGTTACAGACCTCACGGGGTGCAGTGGAACCTAATTATGAATAATTCATATTAACACAGTAGCACAGACAAATAGGAATATGTATTCTTGAGTGTGCATTTGGTTTGTTTAAGCACCTAGAAATTCAAAGCGCACACGCATACAGTATATCTATGAATTGATGCGCATAACTTCAATCTGTACAGTTAAAGTTACAGCGGGAATAAAGTGCATGTCTAAAGAACAAGTATGTGAAATGAAGATGAAAAAATGCCACAAAATCTGAAAAAATGTGTTTAAACTTGCATGAATGGAACTTTTTTTGACTCTGTTTTTAATTTTTGTGCTGTTTTTAATTTTTAATTAATTTTCTGCTGGAATTCTTAAGCTGTTCTGTGGTGGTAGACATTTCTATTCTTCTTCTTGCAGAGCACTGGAAGCTGACCGATACAATCATGTCACAGCCACTTACTTCCTGCTGGCTGAGAGAATCTTGAGAGAGAAGCAGGAGAAGCAAAATCAGACCCTCAATGTCATCTACAGCTGGACTGATCCAGTTGAAAGCAGGTATTGTAGCACCTTAGTGATCCGTCAGGGCCGGCCCGTCCATTGAGCAAGAATGTTTTTTGCACAGGGCCCCGCGCAAAGAACATTCTGCTTTTTTCAAAATGAAATTAAAAAAAAAAAAACGCTGGCTGCTACCGCTGCCGCTGCCGCCGCAGCAGCAGCAGAATGGACTGTCCCGCGGGGCCCCCTCTGCCTGACTGAATCCCTCCCTCCCTCCCTCCGTGACGGCTGAGCCCCTCCGTGCCGGCTTTGAGAGTCGTGAAGGGAGAGTGTCTCCCTCGTGTCTCTGTTAAGCCCGCAGGGCCAGATGGGAAATTTCCCATCAGCCCCTGCGGGCTTAACAGAGATGCGAGGGAGACACTCTCCCTTTGCGACTCCCAAAGCCGGCACGGAGGGGCTCAGCCGTCATGAAGGGAGGGAGGGAGGGAGGGATTCAGCCGGGCAGAGGGGGCCCCGCGGGACAGTCCATTCTGCTGCTGCGGCAGCGGTAGTAGCCAGCGTTTTTTTTTTATTAATTCATTTTACTTGAACCGATGGGGAGGGGGGTTAAGACTGGTAATGGGCTGTGGGCTGATGGGGGCTGTCTGGTAATGGGCTATGGGGGGGGGCTAGGACTGGAAATGGGCGGGGGGTTTAAGACTGGAGGTGGGCTGATGGGGTTAGGACTGGTAATGGGCTGTGGGCTGATGGGGGGGTAAGGACTGATAATGGGCTATGGCGGGGCTAGGACAGGAAATGGGCTGATGGGGAGGGGTTAGGACTTGAAGTGGGCTGATGGGGTTAGGACTGGTAATGGGCTGTGGGCTGTTGGGGGGGGGTTAGAATTGGTAATGGGCTATGGGGGGGTTAAGACTGGTAATGGGCTGTGGGCTGATGGGGGCTGTCTGGTAATGGGGGTAATGGGCTGTGGGCTGTTGGGGGGGGTTAGAACTGGTAATGGGCTATGGGGGGGTTAAGACTGGTAATGGGCTGTGGGCTGATGGGGGCTGTCTGGTAATGGGCTATGGGGGGGGGTAGGACTGATAATGGGCTATGGGGGGCTAGGACAGGAAATGGGCTGATGGAGGGGTTAGGACTTGAGGTGGGCTGATGGGGTTAGGACTGGTAATAGGCTGTGGGCTGATGGGGGAGGGGGTTAGGACTGGCAATGGGCTATGGGGGGCTGACTGGAAATGGGTTGATGGGGTTAGGACTGGAAGTGGGCTGATGGGGGATTAGGACTGGTAATGGGTTATAGGGGGGGGCTTAAACTGAAAATGGGGTGATAGGGGGTTAGGACTGGAAGTGGGTTGATGGGGGGGGCTAGGACTGGTATTGGGTTGGGGGGTTGCTAGGACTGGAAATGGGCTGATGGGTGGCTAGGACTGGAAATGGGCTGATGCAGGGACTAGAAGGGAATGGATGCTGGGTGAGGCTGGAACTAGAAGAGAGCTGATGTTGGGGGAGGATTAGAATGGGATGGGGCTGGAAGAGTAAAATGGAGAAGGGAAAATATTTTGTGTGGGAGGGATAAAAAATCTACAATTGGCCGGGTATTGGGAGAGTAAGTGGGGATTGAGGATGGAGGGGTAAAATTTGAGTGGATGAAATAGGAATGAGGAAAGAGCAAAAGGAGAAAGATTAGTATGTTAAAGCAGATGTAGAGAGAGAATGGAAAAAAACTAGAAGAGAGAAGAAAGGACAAATGGACAGCAGACGATGGAGAGTTAGCAGAAGACCTGAAGAAACCAGAAGAAAGTGGCTGGAGCAATTGCAGCTGAAAAAAAATGCACAAAAGGTAGAAAAATATCTCTTTATTTTGAATTTATTAATTGGAATATGTCAGCTCTGGTAAATGTGCATCATTAACGTCTGCGCTTTGTTTAGTACAAGAGCAATTAATGTATAGTTTTATTTCTACAGTGTTGTACATTCCAAGTTTGGCTTTTGGGATTCCCAGTTTAATTATTGTCTTCCTGTTTCTAAATTGTGATTACTTGTTTGGTGATGGTCTATGTTCTGCATGTGTAACTGAGCTGAGGTGTTCTGTTTATATAATTCCTATTTGACATTGCCACTTGTTCTCTTTCCCCAGTAGGTCATGTATTCTTGTTCTCTGAAATGTATTGGTTTAATATTTGCAGTGTTGCCTTTTGATTGGTAGAGTATGGTGCTTTGTGAGTCCTGGTAGTGCTGTTAGGATACGGCGGGTTTGCTATGGGTTCTAAATGGGCAGTGTTTGTAGTAGTTCCTAATGTGTCTGGCAGTTGGCACTGGATTATAGTAATGTAGAAATCTTTTAGTCTTTCTTTATCCATACACTCATTAAGAGGCATGTTTACTAAAAGTTAGTATATGGTAATATTATGCAAATATTTATGTAAATGAGGCCCCTTATGCAAATGAGGCCCCGCACCGAATCTCCGCACATGGCCCCGCACCCCCCTTGGGCCGCCCCTGTGATCTGTTATGCTTTGTAAGCCCTCTGACAGAAAACTACTTACTGTACCTGAATTGTGACTTGCCTTGAGCACAGGTTTGGAAATGTGAATATTGGAATTAAAATCTATAGTGGCTATGTGCTGGTGCTACAGAATAAACTGTTGGAGGTTGAAAAGTGGAGCATGTTTTACTCTACAAAGCATGATGTCTGACCTTATCTCATACCATTCTGTAAAGTGAAGGGCTGAAAGGCTAGACAATCTCCATTGTGTATACATTACAGCCTCAGGTGATTTTCTGGGTATGAGTAAGATGAGCCCCCAGTAAAAGCATGGATCTATCTAGGATTATTTGCAAATGCAATTTGTGCCTTTGAGTCAGTGCTGACTCCTGGTGACCCAGAAGCCCCTGGGTTTTCTTGGCAGTGTGACTGGAAGTAGATTGCCTTGGAAGAAAGGTCTGGCAATGGAGGTTTAAGTAATTTGTCCAAGGCCACAAGGAGTGCTAGTAGGGAATTTTGAACCCTGGTTGCTTGGTTACCAAGCCAGTGTTCTAACCACTAGGCTACTCCTCCACCCCAGGATTATTTAGGGACAAGAAAAAGCAATGTCTCAGAGATAGGTTGGGGTCCAGTAGTAATGAGACTTGGACGGAGTGCTTCTGAAAGGGTCAAGGAGCAATCGTAACGTGGCTAGGGCTTGGTTTCTCCGAAGGAGCTCACTGAGCAGCAATTTGGGTGTCCCCTGGATAGCTTGGGAACCAGAGATTAGAGGCTTGGGTTTGCGTGTTAGTGATATTGTTTGGGAACCAACAATAAAGGGGTTAGGATTGGGTGTCTCTGAGTTTGTGCATCATCAATAAAGGACTGGGATGATTTTCTCTGAAATAACTTGGGGACCAGCTGTACATGTGCCAGGCTTAGGTAATAGTGAGCGAGCTCGGGTTCAGCCATAAAGGGGCTTGTCATTTGAGATACTTCAGAGACTTAAAGGAGCTGGGGATGAGTGTCTCTGAGATAGCCTAGCAGTAAGAGGGTTGAGTTTAAGAATTTGTGAGAGAGAGATATGAAATAGGGAGATTGAGGTTGACGGTTTTGAGATAGTCAGGGATCAGCAGTAAAGGGATTGGCAGTTTCTAAGGTAGCTCAGGGACCAGCACCAAAAAAGGCTGAATTTGGTTGTCCTTGAGATAGCTTGGGGACAAGGTGTAAAAGACTTGGGGGTCTGTTTACTAAACAGCGGTAGTTCAATGGGGCCGCGGCTCCGATATCGCACAGAGTCCACTACCGCCAGTTAGTAAACAGACCCCTTGGATTTGAGTGTTGGTGATAAACGTGCTCTGGGTTCAACAATAAAAGCAGTGGAGCTGGGTGTTGCTGAGATCACATGGGAACCAGCGTAAAAAGTTTGAGGTTTGTTGTTAATGTAATTGAGAGCGCTTGAATATTAACAATAAAGAGTCTGAGAATGGGGGGAGGTCTCTGAGAATTCTTTTTTTTTATTCTGGTAGGAAAACTAGTTTTAATTGAGTATCTCCTGTGTTGGTAGTTGACCGTTCAGTTATTTTATTGTTTTTTAAATTTTTGATCTTTGATCATTTTGGGGGGGGGGGGGGGTTATGCCAAGCTTTCCTATAGATGGATTTTGAATTTATGCAGTTTGGTTCTCTGATCTTTGTTTGATGTTGTATTTATTTTTTGGTTCATTTTATTAGATTTTTATTTTATTTTATTAGTTATAGCATTGTTTAGTGATTTTTAGACTATTTTACCACCTATGCTTTTGGGAAAGGTAGGGTACCCATTTGGAATAAATAAACTGAAAATGCCCTCTTGTTCCTGTCAGTGGAATAGTCCAACTGGCAATTCACTGTGCTGAACAACAACTGTCCTGGGGGAGGGGACATGTCATTTAACCAGTCTAATAAAACGTATAACAGTATTAAATTCTATAGCTGAGAAAGGAAAGACTGACCTTTTTGTATTATAGTCAGGGCTGCCAGCAAGCTCCCTGTCGTAAAGGAGAGACAGAGCCACTCCTGCTTTTACAATTTTGCATCTGTGGACTTATAATTCCAGCTTCTCTAAGGAGGATGAAGTCTAGAAATGTAACTGGGTAAAACCAGGACTGGGTCATCTTGTGTCTTTTGGCATGGGGCTTACTGGCAACCTTAATTATGGTATCTAAAAATCAGCTTATGAGCTGTAATCGTTAATGTGAGTCTCTGTCTTCACCCCCTCAGGTCCCTAGTGCCAGAGAGCCTGGCCACAGATGCTAACACTGAAGATCCTTCGACTTTTATGACGATACCAGCTGAGTTGGCAGCTTTCTCTGTTCTTCAGTGCTCTTCAAAAACATCCAGAGCAGATTTTGGAAAGAATATATCTGAAAGCAGGAAGTTGGTTTCCCTATCTCTAGAGGGTGGGGAGGATGCCTTTTCTGGTTTCCATGGCAATGGACAACTAGTGAGAGCACTCCTTAAGCCTTCCATAATTGAGACGCCTGTTGCCAGGAGTGTCCCTGCCCTGCAGCGGATATGTGAAGAGGACGAGGAAGAGAATGAACAGGAAAAGAGCAAGGCCAACACAGCAGAGGACAGAATTACCCCACAAAATCAAGAGAAGAATAGAGACTTGCAGAGTGCCCAGACCTTCCATGGTGGTGAAGTTAAAGCTCAGAGAGAGAGTAATGCCTTAGATGAGGGCATAAGGCAAAGTGCTCCCAAATCTGTTAATCTAGAGAATGCTGGAGATGCGGCCGAGCCGAAAGAAGAAAACAGTCACAGAGAAGTAACCATTACAACCTTGAACGTGGCAAGAGCAAACAGTCAAAAGTCAGTTGATAGCAAGAAGAGGAACACTAGATTGAGCGTTAACGAGGATACCCTTGGTATATGCAAACAGGTATCCCATGGGAGTATGGAGAAGGGAGGAGGAAGTAAAAAATTCAAGCACTGCTGTGCAGAGGCAGAGAATGTGGTAGCTGTTCTGGAAGAATGTGAATCTGAGAACAGTTCGGGAACGGAAGACAATAACAATACTACCAAGGTAGTGGGGAATGCTATGGTGAAGCTTGCAAAATCAGGGAGCCACATTGATTGCGTGGTGGACCAGGGAGTCCAGGGCAGAGAAGGCACCAAAGGAAGCTCGACTGCTGCATCAGCTCTGGAAGAGAGATCTAGAATGCCCAAAGGGAGCTCGGAGACAGGAGCCTCCAAGAGGCCAAAGTGCTCTATGGACAATATTGACAAAAGTTTTCATGAAGGTGGCATAACCAGAATTGAGAGCACTGCGGACCCTGTCATTAAGTTGGACCCTGCTAAAAATAAGAGTGGCAACCTCAAGGACAGGATCTTGCAGTTTCCTTTATGCGAGAAGGCATTAGCATTTCGGATCAAACCAAGTTCCAAGGAGAACCTTCTGTCCTTTGGGCAGTTTAACTGTTGCCATGTGATATAAATGTGCAAAGCATGTGTGATCCATAATGCAAATTGCTCACGAGGGAATCCCACATGGGCAGTGGGCTTTGATATAAGCTGTGGAGGTAACAAGTGGATAAAAGGCATGCTGTAAATCATGCTTCTCAAACACTGTATTGACGCAGTGTCTATGGGCACTCAGACTGAAATAGGAACTGTCGTCTTTAAGCTATAATTTAATATTTCTTAACTGACTTACCTTGTGGTATAAAAGCATTACCTCATGCAAGTCCAGACTAGGAGATTCTAAGATGCATGAAGTGGCTCTGTCAGTTCTACTGGCCTCAAGTTGTGCTGGGTAATGCTCACATTCCATAAGTAGATTAACTAACTTATTATAAAGCACCTACAAATTTCTTACTCAATGCTTTATAAAATTCTAGTTGAGACTGGGAAGATAAAGCTAAGGCCCCCTTCCCCTCAGTACCCAGGGGAAAGACACACAGTACACAGCTATACTGCATGCAAAACCATGCTGAGCATATGCTGGACCATTGGTTCTCCATCCCCTGTATTTTTGTATTAATGCGTATCGGAATGCATTATGTTGTTAGGGCAGAGGTGGACAGCCTTTTTAATGTGGCCACAGGTGCACTGAATGAAAAGTAATATTCACCACACCATGGATTGGGGGGGGGGGGGAGGAGGGTGGCTAATACTGGCTGGTAGCACTGCATTGATGAGTTAGAGGGTGGAATAGAATGAGCAAGTGATCACGTGGTAACGGTGCTCTCTCATTGGTTGACCACTGTCAAGACAAGGGTATGCTGCAAAATATGATGTACTCAAATTCGCCACTTCTGGCGATTGGTGACAGGGTTGCCCACTCTGGTTGTAGGGTGACGAAACAATGCATTTGCCCTTTAAGATACGTAATATTTGACGTGTGCTGTGCTTGGGACTCCTCAGCTCTGCTTCTCTTGCTTCCGCCACTGGTAATGTTAAGTAATCCCATTTAGGGGCTAGATTTTGGTGATGCCTCTGACTAGTGTACGGACATGTTTCCTGAGTGCACACAATAAACATGTATTGCTGGGGCCTGTTGACAAAAGAACATTTTCTTTATACAATTTGCAGTGCTGTGGGTTGATAACTGCAATAAAAGTCCCTTAAGTCAGTGGTTCCCAGCACGGCTCCTCTTTGTTCCTAAACAGGTCAGGTTTTGAGGGTAAAACCACAAAAAGAGAGCTGAGGGTGCAGAAATAGCAAATTCCACCAACAAGTTGTGCCAACTAGCAATAAACAAATAAAATACGCAGGGACGGTTAAAAACCTGGGACGGCCATGTTTCGGCATCAAGGATATACACAAATATGTCAACAACCTATATTATTTAAGAATGGTCCAAGATACACAGTCTTACTATTTAGAGCAGTGATTCTCAACCCAGTCCTCTGGGACCCCCAGGCCAGTCAGGTTTTCAGGATATTCAGAATGAATATGTATGAGATAGAGCTGCATACAATGGAAGCAGTGAATGCAGATCTCTCTCATGCATATTCATTGTGGATATCCTGAAAACCTGACTGGCCTGGGGGTCCCCGAGGACTGGGTTGAGAACCACTGATTTAGAGTGAGAACTGTCCAAGATCAGACTCCTATAAGGGGTTAGAGAAGAAAAAAGGAGAGGGGAAGAAGGGGTTAAAAATAGAGACAATAAAATAAACACATCATCTGTGTAACAGGGTGCACCTCCCCACAGTCTATATATGCAGCTCATATATGACAAAGCTTTTGTTAGCCTTGTAGTTTTCTACTAAATATAAAGAAAAATATCTCATGCATATTCATGGCAGATATTCAGAAAAGCAGACCACAAAACTGACATTGAGAATTTACTGCTCAGGGCTATAACTTCAAAGCATTCACAAGCCAGTCTGGATTCAGAGCTCTCTTATTCACTGGCTAGATTTTCTCCGCTTCTCTGTTTGCTACATGATCAGTTACTACCGTGTGAACCTGGAATAGCAGACACAGCAGGAGTGTGTTCTTCGCTCACTCCATCAGCATTAGTCGTGTTGGGGTGAGCTCAGTGGCTCAGTGTCAGTGCCGTGTGGAAGATCTGAGATTGATTCCTGAGCATGGTGTCTGCTCTTTCCATCAGGGATATTGCAAGACAGTATTCACTGGGGAGATAGTCTAGGCATAGCACAGTAGCAACACCTAGAAATGTATAGGGGGTTGTGCAAGGGTAAAGCCTGTTTACATGTGGAAACGGCCTTGTATAAAATCACACAGTGGTATACATGCGTAACTGCGAGCACTGATAAGAAGGCTCTTACTTATGTGCGCTATTTGTAGGCATCCCCGGAGGTATAATTTGGGTGGAGCAGAGTTGGTATGTACGTGCATAGTTGATGAAATACTCACAGGCATGCATAGAGTGTATGCACAGGTTTCCGCCTTCTTTGGAGCAGGTGTCAATGGGCATTTGTGAACTTTCGGAGCTAGCTCTGGGAGTCTGTTTTATAAAGGCACATCAGCACCTGCATTGTCTTTTTTAAAATACGCACCTTTTTAGATTTTCCACACAGGCATCCTGTTATAAAGTGGCCCACCTAATATCCAGACTCGGGATACATGTGTAGTAGGCTCTGTTGGAAGCCTGAGTCTGTGGTTTCTGGCTGAATACCATTATCGCAGTGGCTGGGCTGGGTTAAAAAAATGGAAAAATGAGAGTGAAGGTGTGGGCTAGTGATTACAGCAAGGGGCTGAGAATCTGAGAAACCAGGGTTCATATCCCACCTCTACCATTGGCATTGCTTGTGATGTCAGGCAAAGGGTACACACTTAGGATTGTAAGCTATTATGGACAAGGCATATTGTAACCAAATAGTTAACACCGCTGTACAGGGCTGCATACGTCTGATAGTGCTATAAAAATAAGCATTGGTTTTATTAATAAAGCCTCGTGGTTCCATAGTGCAATAGAGGCCATATGCAATAAACTGGAGCCCAAATGAGGAGGGATCTCTTGGGACATAAAAAAGCAATAAAAATTAGTCCCCCTTCTTCCTGATCATGGAGCAGCGGTGCAATATGTATTGCACACGTGCATTTCTTTAATACATACTGAGTATTGCATTCCAGTTTCACCACACTGATAACAGGATGTAAAAAGAAATGATTTTAATCAGGAAAACAGGCCAATACGGCCTGGAAACCCCAGAGCAGCAATATACAAGTCTCCTTTACAAAACAGTTTTTGTCACAGGAGAGATTCTGTAGGATGAGAGGGGCTCTGAGAGCAGTTATAGATTAAAGCCCAGGGCTGGTCCCAAAGTTGGTTCAAGGTGTTGGTGCTCTAAGTAAACCTTAAGCCTTATGCCCCCCTCCACCCCCCCCCCCCCTCGGCTGTCAGAATCTATTGTTTAGCTTAGAATGCCCTGCTGTTTGAAAACACCTCCCTCCCAGAAGCAGTCACCCTAGGCAACTGCCTAGATTGCCTAGTGGTTGGGCCGACTCAACAAAAGCCTGCCTAGATGGTACAAGGCCTTGTGGTTTTCCACCTCTCGAGTCTTCTCCTAAGATGGCCTGAACAAAGGTACATAGAGGAAGATTTCAGTAAGTCTAATAGGGGATAATTAATGTATGACTTCCCTATCTGGGTGTTTTCAGCTCTTATATGGAGAGTGGTAGGTGGAAAATCCATCTGACTGGCCAGATGCTATCTGTATAGGAAAGAAACAGGGAGGCGGGCCACAATGATCCGGAGAGCGGCAATATTCAGCTGAAAATGGATAAGTTATACATTAAGGCCTGCTGCTGGCATGGTGACTACATTGCACTGAATAATTTGAATAAGTTAAATGCTGTGACCGACACTTAACATATTCTGGTCGCCATAACGGCTGAATAGCAGGGCCCTAGATGTAGATTGTTTGAATCATATCTTTTGCTGAGAGCCATTACTATACATTTTTCCAGTCCATATTTGGATTTGTGGGCCTGGGTAAGATGGGCTCAAATTCAGGCATTAATATTTATATATGCGGTTGGCTATGCCAAAAAGTAATTTAAAATGAACTCTTTCCCATTAGAATAAAACTCATTCTTACCATTTCTTTATTCCATCTTTTTCTCCCAATGAGATTGCTTGGGGCGGGCCTGGTGGTCTACTGGCAAGCTCTGTGTATACCACATCTGTCCCTTATCCTGGTCAGAGCTGGGAAAGCTGCAGAGGGTGGGGAGGGAGTCTTAACTATCACTTAGTGGTGATACTCAGGATCCATGTTGGCAGATTTTCCAAGGATGCTGTGATTTGTGGCCCAGGACTGTTGCTTTAATAGCTAGGAAGGGGGGTGGAAAAAAACTACTAGGTAGTTGTAAATGATGAATCATGGTGCTGGATCCTAGCCCTGGTTCCGACTGAGCTGGAAGACCAAAGAAATAGGAAGAAATTGCTTGGGTGAAAAAAAAGGGGCTTCTTCCTGCAGGATAATCATGCATAGTGCTTTTGTCAGAATAGAATGAAACAGAGCATCATTTCATGGTATTAGAGTTTTACCATGTGTAAGCTTGATCACAAGGAGCTCAACACTTGTCAGCTCCCAACTTGTGGCAGCACTCGTTAACTTATGTTTCACATTTGTAGGTGCTTTATAAATTGAAAAAAAGTCTAATCATGTGCAAAGAGTTTCTATTGTTACTTATATTGGAATGGTCCTCTTGCCATTCGATTTCATGCAGTCTCACTAAGCTAGAAACCCTTTGAAAGGGGCGTGTCTCATAACTGAGTGACTTCCTTGGATGAGTGTCTGCTGGTGTCATGGCAACTAACTTGGAAACATGCAGTCCAGTAGGCTTAATGCTGGTCCATGGTTTAATAATCACTCGGAAGTTCAAACCAAAAATATAACTCCTCCTTCACTGGCTTGTAATAGCAATAAATTTGCATTAAGCGTTAGCACTGTATGTAAATTGCTTTGATGTGGACGGGTTGTTGGCATGATCTGAGGTCCTTGATGTGCCAAGTCCACTCTAACATAAGGTATAAGTCATGGGAATGTTTGCATTGCTGAGATGTCAATCATAATGTAAATATGAGATCAGGAAGTTACGATAGGTTCTTGTGTATTACTGCAGTATCAGAATCCCTATGAAGAAATGACAGCTTATAATACTGTTATGTCATTGCTCATCTGAGTGGATGGTATTGCCCTATGCATCTGGTTTCTCACATTGGGGACAAATGAGACCCCAGTCTGGGCTTTAAAACGTCAAGTACATGTAGTCTGTGGCTTAATATGCAATAGGGTGATTTACAGAGAGATCAAAAATATTATCTGGCCTGATATTCAGTGATCCAGCTGCTGCATAAAGATAAACACATGATTTATTCATTTACCTTTGTGCCCAGTATTCAGCAGCCAGGACCAGCCCCAGAGTTCTTACAAGGTGTTGGTGCCCCATCCCCCCACCCCACCCCACCCCAGCTGTCAGAATCTATTGTTTAGCTTTGAATGCCTTGGCCTTTGGCGCTTTCTAGAAGCTGCCGCCCTAGGTGACCTCCTAGTTTGCCTAACAGTAGGACCAACCTTGTCAGGAGCACTGTCTATTTGGTCAGGACTGCTGGATATATGGAAATAAATCTGAATGAATAAATTATGTGTTTGCCTTAGGTTTGCTATTTGTGCAAATCTATTAAACAGATAAAAGATTTTGGCTGCACATTCGAGCTATATGGTCAAAATGTATCCATTTGCCAGCACAGCTTTTTGGAACTAAAGAACTCATATGCAGTTAGTGACTCCATTGTATACTACTTTCTTCAGCTATTTCTCTGGACAGTCTATAATGGTTGTTATCTTCCCAATGCAGTTGCTTTCATGATCCATTATGACTGAGTCCTCTCTGCCTAGTCCATGCCATCTGAGTAGAACTCTGCTTTCTTCAGCTATTTCTCTGGAAGGTCTATAGTGGTTATCTTTCCAATGCAGTTGCTTTTGTGGTCTAGAATGACCGAGTCCTCTCTGCCTAGTCTATGCCATCTGAGTAGAGCTCTCCTTCAAACTTCTTGATTGCCTCACTTGTCTATCTTACACAAGTAATTAGATGTTGGGGAACTCCAAAGTATTTGGTCCAGTCACCCTGAGGTACCCGCAACTCCACACCTTGTCCCCTCAGTGAGCACAAAAAGCCTTTGAAAATAGTGCTCTCGATGAGGTAGTCCTCCTTGGGATCAATGTTCCACCACAGTCATTACCCTCCCCAGCAACCTTGATCCTTGCCAGAGGATGTTTTCCCCAATTATGGGTCCACTGTTCCAGTCATATGCAAATGAGGTAAATGAAGTTCTCCATGCAGTTTCTACACTCACCGTACAAGTGGTTCTATTGAGTTCAGTACTCCTTTTCACCATCATCCCACAGTCTAGAGCGAATACTAAGTACAACACAGTTTTTTTTTAAAAAATGTAACCACCTGGTCAGCTCACTACCCTTCACGTAGCTCCTCCAAGCTACTTCTACCCCACAGGTGGGTTGTGCTCGATGGACTTTTACTGTCCACTAGATCTCCATCTCTACACTATGAGGTATGTCTTGAAGAGGAAGTGTACCCTCAAGCTCTGTTTCCTCTGGGGTGTCTTCAGACCTGACCTTCATCTCCTCCAGGAAGTCTTCATGTCCAACCTCCCATCTCCAAGGGGCAATTTCCTGCACCTTGGGAGGAATCCCCTAGTTCCCCTGGACAGGGTCACGGGTTGGGTATGTATTCCCGGGGTCTCAACTATCCCACCTTTCCCTTCTCTGGACCCTACCTCTCTCTGGCAGGACCTGGGTCGGGACATACACCCCGTGACAGTGATTATCCAAAGCAAAGCAAAAGAAACACTATTGCAACCAATTTTCTCTTCAATCCAACCCCCAGAATTAATCTCTGAATCAGAACCTAAAAAGGGCTTTTAGGAGGCCTGACTGGGCTATGTCTAGGGAGCACTATTCTAAAATCAGTTGGACCAGTACTCCAAACCCTTATCCAAATGGCCAACAAAAGGCTGTCTGTATAAGGGTGCTGAGTGAGATATTTAGGGGCACTGTCGGACAGTGCCACTGAATAACTCCACAGACTACCCCAGCACTATCCAAATAGTCTGTGGGCGGAGCCAGGCAATACCAGGCTACCTGGATAAGCAGCACACAAAAAGCTGGCCTAAGTTGCTATCCGGATAAGTGCTGACTGAAAATCGTGCTCTTTGGATAAGTGCCACTCAACTGGGATATTCAGCTGGGGCTCCTATGAAGATACTGCTGCTCAATATCCTGCCTATATTTCAGCACCTTGGCAGACTGCTGCCGTGTTTGAATATTGGCCCTTTTGAAAATTGGGCCCTATTTATTTTTTGACCTAACAGTGTTGTCCTCTCTTGAACTTCCATCTTGGGGAGAATGCACCTCAATAAAGGCTGTAGCATCATGTGCTTTCATTTGCAGCAGAACTGGATATTAACTCATTCTCTTTCTTTTACCGATCTCCATCTGATCTCCATCTGTAGTCCAGCTGATACAGTAATAGTCCTCGGGAGAAAAGAGAAATCAGTGGGTATGATACTCTGGTTAGATTCCAGGGAACTGAGCTGGTCACGTTTTGTATAGGTAGGGTTTGGAAAGAATTGTTTCTTACTGATGGAAACATGGAAACATAGAAACATAAAAATGGACAGCAGATAAAGATCATACAGCCCAACCAGTGGCTCATCCAGAAGAACTACTGTTCTACAATCCCTTCCTCTCCCTCAGAGTTCCTCTATACTTGTTCCATGTTTTCTTGAATTCAGATACAGTTCTCATCTCCATTACCTCTACTGGGAGGCTGTTCCATGTATTTATCACCCTTTTCATAAAGAAGTATTTCCTTGGATTTCTCCTATCCCCTTTCACTTTCGTCCCGTTACCCTTTGTTCCAGAGATTTCTTTCAATTGGAAGAGGGCCACCTCCTGTGCAATTTACCACAGAGGGTTCCCTCTCCCGTCTTTCCTCTAAAGTATACATATTGAGATCTTTAAGCCTATTCCCATACGCCTTATGATGAAGACCACTGACCATTTTAGTAGCCGCCCTCTGGACCAACTTCATCCTATTTATATCCTTCTGAAGTTGTAGTCTCCAGAATTACAGTCGAAATGAGGTCTCATTAGGCACTATCACCTTTCCTGCTGACCTTTCCTTCCCCTAAGCACCCAAGCACCTAAGCACCCAAGCATTCTTCTGGGTTTTGCAGTTGCCTTTTCTACTTGTTTGGCCACTTCAAAATCGTTCAATATGATCAGGTTCCACTCTTCTTTCATGCACTGAAGTACTTTACCTTCTATGTACCACTCCCTTGGGGTTATGCAGCCCAAATGCATGACCTTGCATGTTTTAGCATGAAATTTTAGCTGCCAAATTCTCAACCATTCTTCATTGCTAGATCCCTCCGCATGATATCCACACCTTCATGTGTGTCTACCCTGTTGCAGATTTTGCTATAATCTGTAAAGAGGCATACCTTTCCCAACAGACCTTCCACAATATTGCTTACAAAAATGTTAAAAGGAACAGGACCAAGGATCGATCCTTGCAGCATGCCACTGGTAATGTCCCCTATCTTCAGCGTGCACTCCATTTACTTAATGGGGACAAAGGACTCAATATATACAAAGCATTTCTCCAAGCCACACCTGTTTGCTTGTCTTATTACAAACCCTCCTGCGTCTGTGAAGTGAAATGAACCCAGGACCTACAGAAGAATAACCGGACTCACATCTTACACATGGCAACCCCTGTTTTTCATAGAAGGTTAAGTGCTGTGGTTCTCAACCCAGTCCTCTGGGACCCCTAGGCCAGTCAGGTTTTCAGGATATCCACAATGAATTTGCATGAGATAGATCTGTGTGCACTGCTTCCATTGTATGCAGATCTATCTCATTCATTGTGGATATCCTGAAAACCTGGCTGGCCTGGGGGGTCCCAGAGGACTGGGTTGAGAACCAATGGTTTACTGCTACAAGAATTGATGCCGAAGACCATTTTTTTTCCACCTTCCAGAATCGAAGATTATCATAACAAATCTTTCTGCTAAAATTTAAAATTCCCTGCCTTCCAGAATTCAAACTTGCACTTTCCTGCTTCATTTCCCTTGAATTTTCCTGCCACAATTCAAATTTCCCACCAAAATTCAAATTTCCCACTTTAATCCCACCAGTCCGGTTTGAGAACCACTATATATCAAGACAGACATCCACCTTGTACCCACTTCACCTTAAGTAAAGCCACAGCATGATGGCTGAAATGTCGGTTCCACTTACTAAGACGCAGCATGTCCCGGAAAATTGCAAAGGTTATGTCCCAATCATTGTTTTCGGTGTGCCAGGTCTCTTTGAGTGCCACTATATCCAAGTCTGCCTTTTCCATCACAGCTTCTAAATCTGGACCTTGGTATTGCATATTATGGGCATTAGCATATGTAACTCTCAGTTGTTGCTCTTCTTTTACTCTTTTCTATATTCATTTTTTAATGTTTTACTTACCTGGGTGCTTCCTTCACTCATCCTCAACAGTCTTAGTTTAAAGCCCTCCTCCGTATATTAGTCACTGTAATGTGGAAGATGCTTCTCTCCTCCTTCAATAGGTAGATGCCATCTGCTTAGCAGCCCTTGGAAAGTCATGCCAAAGTCCAGGAAGCCAAAATGCTCATGCTGACACTTTCCATGCAATCGGGTATTCATCTCCAGGATGTGAGCTTTTCTGCTTCATTCCTGACTCTTGACAGGGAGGACTGAGAATATCTTCTATGCATCCAATTGCTTACCCTTTTCTTCCAGAACCACAAAGTCACGTTTGATATGCTTGGATGGGAACTTAGCATTAGCAATGTAGTGGCTTCAAAGCGTATTTACTATCTTCCCCCTTCCTTGAACTTAAAGGTTAAAGGAAAGAAAATAACCCAGCAGCAAAAAAAAAAAAAGCCTAGTGTAAAATAGAAAAATCCCCTTCTGCAAACAACTACAAAAAAATAAACCAATAACTTAAGCAGGAAAAAATGTTATATAACAAAAATGGACCCCTTTTTAAAGAACTCTCAAGCAGAGAACTTATAGTAAAAGTCACAGAATTGCGTTACTTGAAATGAAGCCCCTCCAGGAATGGCTATAGGGCCATAGTAGATTTTTCACCTTTTCTGGAGAATTTGAATAAAGTAAACACGTGGGGGACCAATATTCAGTGTGATTAACATGGTTAGCAGACCTGTTCATTTATTTAATTGGTTTTATACATTGCTTTATTGTTTCAGTCAAAGCAGTTTACATTGTAACTTAAACTTGATAATGCACAGTAAACAGGGACATTGATAACTTGGATTTTTCTGAGGCAATGGAAGGTTAGGTGACTTGCCCAAGACCACAAGGAATGCTAGTGGGAATTGAACCCTGGTCTCTTGGGTCCCAAGCCAGTGCTCTAACTATTAGGCTACTCCTCCACGTGCACTGAGTGGGATATTTAGCATTAGTGCTGCTGAATATCCGTGGGTGCTGCCGCTACATGCCCCAGTTCTAGCTTTTGCATTTCACTCTAGTTTATAACGTCAAGTATGTGTATATGTGATGTCATAAAGGAGGCATACACAAACATGTGTTTACGAGGTGCCAGTTTATAAAATTACCCTCTACATGCTTTGGATATGGGGCAGCATGTGTGCCGGTTGGAAGAAATGCTGTCCCATGGGTATGTTGGTGGTAAAGTCTGATATAGTTCATCAATAGTGATTCATTCTGGTTTGTGTGCATATGCTTTCAAGTCTTTCCCCACCAAATACCCAAGGCGATCATAGAAGTGCATATGATATAAGAAATTAGTATGTGGGAAAGGCCAAACAAACCAGGATGAACTGCTAGTGATTCTCTATCTATCCCAAACACTAACATAGCTGTGGGACAGTCTTTCCTTCAATCAGGATATTCACTTTCCTATATTTAATTCTTAAAATCAACATTAACACGTTTACATGCATGTTTTTAATCTATAAGATTAAAAAATGATAACCGAATTGAGGCATTGGATTCAGGTTCATGGTAGCTTTTAACAATTGTTGACATTCCTAATTAAGTGCTACGGCCACACACCCATTTTACAATATTTCAGACATCTCTAATGACTACATTTTGCTACTTACTGTTAATTTTGGGCTGATATTCAGCACTGGTAGTCGTACATTTTAAACACTGGCCACCAGGACTGGAAAAACACCTGGCTATTCAGCACCAGTATCTGGATAGCGGCCGGTGCTAAATATACGGATAGTAATGCTATTGAGCCTGCTAGCCACCTAGCTAAGCAGATGATGATAGGACAGTCTTCTTGCTGTCCTAACTGTATCCTGCTAGTTTTCTGATTAGGAGACTGAATATGGCCACTAACTGGATAACTGAGGACTCTGCCCAAGCTCCGTCTGCGGACCACTCTGGCACTATCTGGAGTGTAGCAAGGCAGTCTGTAAAGATATTCAGCAGCAATCTCTAGATGGTGCTGCTAAATAGCCATGGCTAAGGGTAATATCTAGATAACTTGCCACACTTCCCTTTCAATATCGGGCCCATAATTTCCAGCAGAAGCTGAATTCTTCCAACAGAAGAGTTTCTAGAAATAGATATTTTCTTCCTTCAATCTTTCTATTGCATTTGAAGAAAGGACCAAGGAAGTTTCTAAAGCTCACCTGCTACTTCATCTGTGGATTATTTTTATGTTGGCTCAGTAATAAGAATCCCATCCTACAAATACCTCAGTCCTACTTCTGTTTAAGAAAACATGACATTAAGCATCTCTCTGCAGATGGGTCAGGATGACTGAGCAGCTTCTGTGCCATACACCAATCCATGCAAGTCCTTCTCCAGTCTGTTGCCTTTTAAAATATGTCTGTCACATTAGGGATCCCCTGGATTCACTATTTCTAGCGATTTCTGTGCCAGTCATGACTGTAACTCATTCATACTTCTAGTTGATAGATCTTGCCTATCAGTTCAACTTGCTCTCGGATACAGAGCCCAGGGTAGATATACATACTAGTGCAATGGAAACGCTTCTCCTGCACGGAGAGATCTATTTTAGCCTTTATGGACCAAGGAGTATCTGGGTCACTAACAGGGATCAAAGGAAACCTAACAAAAAAATTTTAAAATATTAATGCACCAAATTGTAATAGTCCTAGTAGACTTCAAGCTTTGGAAATACATTAAAAAAATTACTGTTGTAATACTGGTAACTTGACTTTTGACACTACTGCAGGTATGAAATTCCTTCAGTGACATCAATTCATTTTCATCTATGGAACGACATGCTTGTACTGATAGTGAAGCCCGGTTCCAGCACTTACAGTGCTACTGGAATCACTTGCAAACACCATTATGAAAAGTCCAGATTCTGTTCTCAAATCCACAACTTCCCATGATAAGTAATTACAAACTTTATTTACAGAAACGTTCCTAACAAAAATCATAGGTGGCACTTTGCTCCCTTAAATTCCAGACCCTTCAATGTTCAGATTCTAAACTTACAGTGCATTCAAATCTTTGAAGTCTCTGCAAAAGGTGCATCTTTTCTGTGTCTAACACAAGACCTTGATCTATAAGGAATCAACTGTAATAGTAGATTTGCCATACTAAAAAAGTACTTTATATCACTATGACTCAATCTTGAGTACAGAGCATTTTTGCAAAAAATCCCAAAACAAAAAAACAAAGGGTGCAATAAGAAACTGGCATAGAAATATAGAGCCTTCCACCTCTAGGACTAGATGGCTCAGGGAATCAGCATGTAGAGTTATTTGCTTGGATGCTTTCATGCATGTGTGACCGATTATAACCAATCAAATTGCTCATTCCATGTCTTGAACCTTGATGGAGTGCCCTAAAACAGAATTGTTGCCAGCTTTGAATTCCATTCCAACCAGGGTTTATCGGTTAAATGTAAGCTGAAATCCAATAGTATGTACTGTACATGATATTCCTTGTAAGATAATATATTATCTCCTGATATATCCCATTAGCAATATGCCTCTCTATTTATTACTGTGGCTCTTTGTTTTTCTTGCTGGCAAGAATTAACAGTGGCTTGAGATGTACCTTAGTTCTGGGTGCTGTACACCGATGGATTGAGGAGAACCCAAATAAAGAAAGATCTTGCTTTCATCTTTTGTCTGTGGTTTATTTTCTTCTGCCGATTAGGCAGGTCTGAGGCTGATTCGACATCAAGAGGCATGGAAGACAAACATTCTTGCAGTCATGCACTTTGGCAAAATTGAACCAGCAGATCATGGTATGGTAAACCCTATCCGTGATCTGGGTAATCACCATTGGGCAGGTTTTATTAGTTTTGCAGTCTGACTTGAAATTAAAGAAAGTCTGAGCTAAATCAGTTCTGGTGTCTGCCACATGGTATTGGAGATTTATGGTTTAAATTTCTCTACCAAAAGTGAAACTACTGTTACTACTATGAATAAAATAGAATAAAATCAAGACTGTCAGTCTGTCAAGTAATCTGATCACCTTAAATTAAATGGTGGATGGTGGACTGTGGTATATTTCCTCAGATTAGTTAAAATCTTTTAAAAATTCTATGTTGGATCATGATCTAACAGTAATTAGCTGAATAAGGGACAACATATATACTGATGATTTTTTGTTCTCTTTCTGCTCCTTGCTTTTTATTTTTATTTTGGTATTGGGGTCTATTCTGTCCCACGAATAGCAGGGATGGACATCCAATAGGACATCCATTCCCGCTATTTGCCCCCCTGTCAAAAGCCTCCCCATACAAACAAGGAGAATGGATGGGGAGGCTTAGATGGGGGCAGGAGTGGGCTTGCGGAGGCGGAGTTAGGGCGGGCAGTGGGCAGTCCACGACCCTGGACACAAACCAACCAGAGCCGTGGATTGTATTGGAAGGAACAGTTTATTCAAATAAAAATCAGCCAGGCCCGACACAGGCCGTCTTTCGCAACACCTTCTTCAGGGGCTATTGGCTAAACATACAAATATTAAAAATAAAAATAAAACACATAAACATAATTTAATTAATCATAAAAGGACTAAGAACAATCATTAGTGCACTCAAAATGATTACATAATAATAAATAAAACTATGAACACGTTATCAAATAAAAATAATGAATTACTTAAAGCACGAATCGGAACTACAAGTGAAATTACAAGATAAAAACATATATATAAATAAATACTAAATGAAACAATATAAAAATTCATATGCGTATGTAGTAATCAATAAATAATAACATATTAAGAAATAAATAGTAATACATAAAAAATGAATGAACAACTAAAATAATATGTAGATAAACTAATGAACTACTGGAGTGTGACAACAAAATAACTAAAACGTCCGAACTAAAGAAAAAAATCACTATATGAAAGGACATTATAAAATAATCTAAAAGACCTAAAATAAGACAATGTGCATACACACTAAAAATTATGTTTAAAAAGAAATAAAGAGAAAGGTTAAAAAGATAAAAGGAGAGGGACCAAATAGGAATACATGCCTGTTTTAAAAACACTCATATGATGTCTTGATGGATGTTCTATGTCAACAATGAAATGGAATCGTTGGTGGAGATAATATGTAACACATGGATAATGGGGTATTTAAAAGAAAGTTATTATAAAAGGACTAAAAAAATAAATAATAAACCGATGCCTACGTCTGGTTTCTTCATCAAATAGCGTGTATTATACATGCCATGATAGCCCCATTTAGAATAACGTTTTTAATAGCGGTATGGTAGGCATCGGTTTATTATTTATTTTTTTAGTCCTTTTATAATAACTTTATTTTAAATACCCCATTATCCATGTGTTACATATTATCTCCACCAATGATTCCATTTCATGGATTACCTTACTCTATGTTGGGGTCTATTATCATTTAATTATTATGTGGTATTACATCTTTTTACACAATACCTCTTAGGTTGTTTATGTTGACATTGTGGTTGGCAAAATATTTTTCATGAGTCCTGGATTGGATTACCTAGAACATCCATCAAGACATCATATGAGTGGTTTTTAAAACAGGCATGTATTACTATTTGGTCCCTCTCCTTCTATCTTTTTAACCTTTCTCTTTATTTCTTTTTAAACATAATTTTTAGTGTGTATGCACATTGTCTTATTTTAGGTCTTTTAGATTATTTTATAATGTCCTTTCATATAGTGATGTTTTTCTTTAGTTCGGACGTTTTAGTTATTTTGTTGTCACACTCCAGTAGTTCATTAGTTTATCTACATATTATTTTAGTAGTTCATTCATTTTTTATGTATTACTATTTATTTCTTAATATGTTGTTATTAATTATTTATTGATTACTACATACGCATATGAATTTTTATATTGTTTCATTTTGTATTTATTTATATATATGTTTTTATCTTATAATTTCACTTGTAGTTCCGATTCGTGCTTTAAGTAATTCATTAATTATTTTTATTTGATAACGTGTTCATGGTTTTATTTATTATTATTTAATCATTTTGAGTGCACTAATGATTGTTCTTAGTCCTTTTATGATTAATTATATTATGTTTATGTGTTTTATGTTTTATTTTTATTTTTAATATTTGTATGTTTAGCCAATAGCCCCTGAAGAAGGTGTTGCGAAACACAGCCTGTGTCGGGCCTGGCTGATTTTTATTTGAATAAACTGTTCCTTCCAATACAATCCACGGTTCTGGTTGGTTTGAGTCTTGGCATGTGGATAAGTGCTTCTTTGTTGGATCCACGACCCTGGACATACAGGGCCGATTTTGAAGCCAGTCTTGTACGTCTGGGGTCGGCAGACTGGACAGGGGATTTATTCCACCTCGGAGGTGGAATACGTCCCCCTGGATGTCAGGGGACGGCAGGCCCGGGCAGCACAAGGAAGGTGAGAGGGTGAAGGGGGTTCCGCACAGCTCAACCCTGGCCATAGAAGGCCAGTTCGAGGGTCAGGCTGCGGGGAAAGGAAGGTGTGGTTGGAGGTCGGGGATCGTGGCTCCTGAATGAAGCCATGGCACCACGGCTCCATTCAGGAGCTTGACTGAGTTAGCCGGGCATGGCTCTGTACATGCAGGCCGTTTGGAATCTGGTCCCGGCCTGAATGTACAGACCCTAGACCCGATTCTGATCCCACGGGGCACATCTAGCCTCCGCAGGATCAGAATCGAGTCTGCCTTTGTGCGTCCCGTTCCAATTGGATGCACAGGGGCCTGGACATGCTCTATGGAATGTGCCTCATTATTTCTCCCCTATATGTTTTTTTTTTAAACTCTCATGCTGACCACCTGACTCTGCAAAGCATTCTGGGAGTTTCTCAATGTGAAGTCCTTTGAACCAGAAACTGGAAAATCAAGACTGACTTGCACATTCCAGATTACCTGGAGCCAGGTGGTTTCACTACCTGAATAGTTGTCTTGGGGATTCATGTCTCCTCTTCCTAAGGACCAAAGCCTTCTCTACAATAAGCCCTTTAATACTGCTTATGTGCCAGTAAGGTCTGCCGCCCTCCCTCCAAGAGCCTACACATCACCTTTGTGGTGTCAAAAATATGAAATCTCAGATACAACAATCATGTCTGTATCCCACCATGACTCTCTGTGGTAGGACCTCATACTGAAGTTGGGGCACTTAAATGATTATGGCATAGCTATACGTCATAAGAACATAAGATATGCCATACTGGGTCAGACCAAGGTCCATCAAGCCCAGTATCCTGATTCCAACAGTGGCCAATCTAGGTCATAAGTACCTAGCAGTCTCCCCAAAAGACACAAGTTCCTCAATGCTTGTATTTGGGTCAAACTGTGATATCCTGGGTCCCTTTTAATAGTTGAAAAACCCAAATGGATGGATGTCCCCAGAGGACTGGGTTGGGAGCTAAGGGTTTGATATTCAAGATCAGAAACAACATTAGTGGGAGAAGGATTTGAAATCTGCTCCAAGCACTAGGCTCATCCTCTTTCTACAGTCATGAAAACATGATAACTCTTCTAGAGGTGTATAGAGTGGGTTTTGCTGGCTTGTCTTTCATTTCTATTTTTTTCATTTCATTGAGTTTTATTTTATTTTAATACACACACTAACAAGAAATACAATGCACTACAATCAAATAAGATGTGTCAACATGAAATAATGCACATTATTTGGATCAGTGTACAGAGCATGATAAATGAAATAACTCCAAACTCAATGAAAAAATGCAGATCCCTAAAGTCTACCATCACAGGAGCTCCTAGTTAGTAGCAAGTTGATGAGACGTTTCAGATACAAACCAAAACCCACCACCATGCAATAATTCCACGTTATCACCGTGGTAGCAGCTAACACCCTTTAGTAAACATACCCGTTAATGTACCCCATTGTAACTCACTTTGAACTAGGATTTAGAAAGACAACTAATTAAATCTAAAATTCAAATCTAGTTCATTGCATGCATGCATTTGTAGTTCCTGTTTCCTAAAACAGAGCACTGAATGCAATGAAGAAAAACCAGGACTGACTCAGCCTGTCCCTACAGACAATACGGTAACCCAATCTATCATCTGTGATATGGTACATGCTTTCCGTAGGAACTCGGAAGCCCAGTCACTGAAGGCTAGAAGGGCAGCCTCGTTTGAAGCAAAACTCACCAGACCTGTTAGTGTAGCTGGGTTTAAAAAAGGTTTGGACAAGTTCCTGGAGGAAAAGGCCATAAACACATTGAACTGGAAAACTTTGAAGTTATAGGACCCTTGGCTAACTTGGTTTTTCATTGTTGTCCCACATCTTGCAGTCAACCAGGGCAGTTCTACACCAGTGCTTCTTAATCACTCCACAGCAAACCAGTTTCTTTAAATTTCTGCAATGAATGTACATCAGAAATATCTGTATACAGTGGAGACCCAATATATGTAAATTTATCTCATGCAGATTCAGTGTAGATATTCTGAATATTAGACTTGAAGACCACTGCTGTACTTGATGGACACAATATGCTGTGAGATGGAGGATCCTCAGCATATATACGCAGGACTGGTGCAAGGACTGGAGGTGTCCTAGGCAGGCGCAGGACTCTCCATCCTGCTACTGTCGCCACTCTCTGGGACCTGCAGCAGCGGGCATGGCATGGGAACTATGACACAGTGCTTACCAAAGGCTCTGGCGCTGCATCACGGTTCCTGCCTGCTATTATCGGCCACTTCCACTCCCCTCTGGCACACTTCCAGTTTACTGGAGAGGGCAGCAGTAGAGGTGCTCTAGGCAACTGCTTAGTTCACCTAATGGTAGCACCAGCCCTGTATATACAGTACAACACAGAGTTTGTGACTCCCCCTAGTAGGGTCTGTATTTTAATGTGTACTCAAAACATGATTAGATCTTGATCTGAACTCAGATTAGTTATAGCTTGGCTGACCTCGTACCTATTGATCAATCGTACCTATTGGGTTGAAACTATGTCCCATTCCTCTTCTATATCACATCAACTCAATTCCGGAGTCCCTCAAGGTTAAATTCTGGCTTCTCTTGTATTTGACATAGTTCTAGCCCTCTTGAGACTTTGGCTCAATCTTTTGATGTCATCGGCTATTATGATGATGATATCCAATTAATGGCCTGTGTCAATCATAGACTGCTTGATCTCTCTTCACTCAACATGTTTCGCTGCTTTGAAACACTAACTTGTAAATAACACATTAAAACTCAATTCCCAAAAGTCCACTGCAATGTGGATTACTGACTCTGATGAACAACCGGATTCTGCAGCTATGTTAGCAGGCTCTCCATGTGTACTTCAAAAAAATGTTAAATACCTTAGGCTGCCATTTCAAGTCAGAATTGAACTTTGGCATACAAATCTGACCTGTTACGTGCTTCTGTTCTCTTTCTTTATGACAGATTCATAAGAACATAAGAAATGCCATACTGGGTCAGACCAAGGTCCATCAAGCCCAGTATTTTGTTTCCAACAGTGGCCAATCCAGGTCATAAGTACCTGGCAGGCTCCTGTCTTCAGGAGGTACTGTAGATGCAGAGAGCTCTAGTACAGTCCAGAGTGTGGAGCCTCTGCTCTTCGGCAGAGGAGTGTGATTCTAGATAGAAGATGGGTAGCTCGATGCTTTGGTTGATATGGAAAATGGATGCCACTTTGGGGATAAACTTGGGGTACATAAGCAGGGATGCTCTGTCCTGGAGGAGCTGCATGTACAGAGGGTGTGCCACGAGGGCTTTGAGTTCAGTGATCCAACGAGCAGTCGTGATAGCAATTAGGAAGAGTGTCTTCCAGGAAAGATGTTTCACTGAGGCGGAGAGCATGGGCTCAAAAGGGGTCTGTGTCGGGTGCTGTAGAACAATGTTAAGGTCCCATGGTGGGTCGCCAGTTGTTGAGCCCCTTCATAAAGCTTGCCACCAGGGGTAGTGAGGCGATGGAGTCGCTACCCACACGGTCATGGAAGGTGGAAATGGCGGATAGATGTACCTGGATAGAAGCTGTCTTCAGTCCTTGGTCGAAGAGGGAAGTGAGGTATTATACAACAAAGGTCACCAGGCAGGAGACCGGGTTCACCTTCTTCGAGGCACACCATATACTAAACCTTTTCCATTTGTCCATAAGATTTTCTGGTGGATGGGTGCTTGGCCGCCAGGATGATGTGCTGGACCTCCTCTGTGTGTACTGAGTGAGGGAAGGTTCATCCGCTCAACCTCCAAGCTGTTAGTGCTAGTGCCCTCACGTTGGGGTGAAGTGTGTGTCTGTTGTCCTGGGTAAGGAGGGACGGGCGGAGGGAAAGGCTGAGTGGCTGGTCTTGTGAGAGACGGTAAAGTATTGGGTACCACATCTGGTGAGGCCAGTGTGGAACCACCAGGATGATGTGTGCCTTGTCCTGGACCACTTTCTGATCAGGGGAGTGGGGGGGGGGAGGCATACACAAGAGACCACTCCCCCCAGCATACATTGAATGCATACGAGGCTATGATGTGGGCTGATGGGTGCTTGGAGCAGAATAGGCAGCACTTCTGCTCCCTGGCGAACAGGTTGACTTGAGGGTGACCCCAGCGGAGGAAGATAGCTTCGGAAACCTCGGGGTCCAGGGTCCACTCGTGGGGGCTCAGCTGTCAGCTCAGCCTTTCTGCTAGCAAGTTCTGTTTGCCGGGGAGGTAGGATGCTTTCAACTAGCAGTGATTCACTAGGGCTAGGGACCAGACGGCAAGTGCCTCCCTGCACAAGGTCCGTGATCCTGTGCCCCCTTGTTTGTTGATATAGAACATGGCCACCTGGTTGTCTGTCTGTCTGAGAAATGATTTGTGTTTGATGTGTAGCTGGAAGGCTTGTAGAACATATCGGATAGCCCTGAGTTCCAGTAGATTTATGTGGCGAGCTGCCTCCGTTATTGTCCAGGCTTCCTGGGTGCGTAGGTGTAGCATGTGGGCTCCCCAGCCTGTCCTGGATGCGTTGGTAGTGATGATGACCTGGGGGCAGGGTTGATGGAGACTCCTCCCCACTATGAGATTCTGTTTGGTGATCCACCAATGAAGGCTCCATCTGGTTTGTTCATTTGAGGGTGACACGCATGGACAGGGGTTGTGTGCTTGGTTCCAACATGACTGCAGGCGCCACTGTAGTGTGCACATGAGGCAGGTTTGGTGTGGAGAGTGGCTGGGTTGGTGAGTGGTGGTGGAGTTGTGTGGCTGGGTTGGTGAGTGGTGGGGGAGGTGACTGGCAGGGTTGGTGAGAGGTGGGGGAGGTGTGTGGCTAGGTTGGTGAGTGTTGGGGGAGGTGAGTGTCTGAGTTTGTGTGAGATAGAGGAGTTGAGGGGGCGGAGTTTATGGCGGGCTTTGTGGTTGCTGCATGTGCAGTGGGAGGTGTGCAGGGGCTGTGGTTGCCTGATGGGGGAGATGGTGTCCATGGGGCTGAGGCACAAGTCATGGGTTTAGTCCTGCTGCAACACAGACCTGCAGCTGTGGGGGCAGGCCAGGCAGGGGCTGTGCCGGCACGGCGCAGGAGGTGTGCAGAGTTGCAGGCTCGCCAGCCTCGCCTCTACAGGCCCAAGGCCCAGCTCTAGGACATGCGTGAGGACCAGGTCATCTCCCTCTACTGCCTGAGCATGGGGGTTATTAGGGAGCTCTATGAGGATCTAAGACCTGACCTCGAGCCCCTGACTGATCGGTCACATGCCATACCGGGTTTGGTCAAGCTCCTTGGTGCCCTACATTTCTTTGCCTCTGGCTGTTTCCAGTCATCTGTGGCCACAGTGGGTGGCATGAGCCACCCCACCTTCTCACGCTGTCTCCACCAGGTACTGCGTGCCATGATCAGCCGGGTGGGGAATTACATTGCCATTCCCAACACTAGGCAACAGTAGGGGACCCTGAACCAGGCCTTTGAGGCGTTTGCTGGGATACCACACGTGATGGGAGCTATTGATTGCACACATGTTGCCCTGGTCCCGCCCAGAGACAGGGAGGTAGTGTTCCGCAACCGCAAACACTACCATTCCCTGAATGTTCAGGTTGTATGTGATGCAAATATGCATATTCTGAATGTGGTCCCTATGTTTGCAGGGTCCAACCATGACTCCTATATCCTGCATCACTTGGCACTACTCAGACACTCTGAGGCAGGACAGTATACTGCTGAGTGAGTATTTCTCATCTATGACATGCACATGGTGATCCTCTGAATAACCGTATGTGCACATGCCTGTCTTTGAGGTGTATCCCTAGTTGTGTGTGTGTCTCATCTGTCTGTGTGTGATCTAACGTTGGGGGGGGGGGGGGAGTGCCCTCTAGCTCTTCCTTGCTACGGTGCTGTGTGTTGATGGTAGAATGGACGCTAGCATTTGTGTCGTGGTTACAGATTATGTTGATTGCAATCCTTACACCTACCCCTTGTTTTGTGTGTCATACCTTCAAACGCTGCTGCATAGTTGTGGTGTCCCATCATGTGATGTCATATGTTTGTGTCAGGATGTTTTGTGCGTTTGGTTTGCATGTACATACTTTTGTCCATTTTGTCCATTTGTCCATTTTGTCCTGCTTTAACGTTCCACATTTCTTTCTGCAGGTGATTCAGGATATGGGTGTCGCCCCTGGTTTCTGACCCATGCGTCAACCACGGATACGTGCAGAGAGGAGTTACAATGAGGCTGAAGCCTCCAGCCGCTCCATCATAGAGCGCACCTTTGGCATTTTAAAGAGTCGTTTCAGGTGTCTGGATAGGACCGGCGGGGCCTTACAATACAAAGCACAGACTGTGGCAGAGATCATTATAGCCTGTTGCATCGTGCACAACATTGCTCTCAGGCACCATATCCCTGTCCAAATTAATGAGGATCTGTAGGAAGATCCTACGTGTCCTCCTGTACGTGGACGTGGTGACACACATGAGGGCACAGAAGTCAGGCGACAGGTGATTGAGGAGGTCATCTCATGTAAGTACTGCATATGTTGGCACATACATTGTTTAGATATGTGTGTACTACTACTACTAGTGAACATTTGTATCCCAATAGCAGTAAGACGCAACACTGCACTGACATATAACAGACACTGCCTGGCCATCAGAGCTTACAATCTAGTCAGGACTGAAACACAGAGAATGTGAGCAGGGCACAACAGCGGGTGGAGGTGGATTATGTGTGTCAGGATTAGTAGGCTTGGGGGAGGTGGTAAGCTGTCACACATGATTTGTGGCTGATTGGGAAAGGGACTGCTGTACAGCTGCAGGTAGTTAGTTCGAGGCTTTGGGCGCAGCAAGGTGAAAGGCGTGTAGTCTGGGGTCAACAGTAGGAGAGCGGGCCATAGATGGGACCAGTTACCTAGACGTGTGTGCTTCACATTTTGTAATATGAGTTGGTTGATTGGATTGTATGCTCTGATGAGCAGGGTCTGTGTGTTACTTGTTTCTGTATAGCGCTACATATGACAGGTAGCACTATATACATGCTCAGTAGTAGTTGTAGTTGAGATCAGTAAGGGAAGTTACTGCAACACCACAGTGTGACTGCATGTATAAGTCAGCAGGAGAGCCTTGACATGGATGCGGAGATGGATAGGGAACCTGTGAGGTGTCCTGACAGGGGGAGTATTATTATCATTATGCGTGTGGCTGTAGATTGGTCATACAGTGCAGTGTTGCATATTTCAAGGCAAACAGAGATGATTCAAAGGTAGATCAGCAAGGTGTAGGTTACAGTAGGCAAGCCGGGAGCTGATTAGGGGGTGGATTGGGGTTTTAGTTGTGTGTTCAGGGAGGACTGGGGAAATATAGTTAATGTCATCTAGAAAGATACACAAGCCTCAGCTACAAGCTGGGTATGTGTGGAGAGGAGGAGAGTGGAGTCCAAGACAACACCTACATTGAGGACCCTGGAGAAAGGAAGGTGTGGCCACACACACATAGATGCTCTGATGGGAGGGGAGAGTTTAGGTGCATATATGGGATATCCATGCTTTACCATTGTCAATATCACACAGTGGGATGACATGCAGCCAGCAATGTCAGGTGTCAAGCAGACATCGGGGTGTGGTTTGGCAGACATAGCTCAGGTGTGGAGAGATATATTTGCAACTCATCAGCACACAGCTGGTAATGTAAGTCAAGGGATGAGATAGGCCACACCAAGGAAACGGATATCGACAGAGGATAAGGAAGAAGCCCCTGGATATTTCCCTGTGGTACAGGAACTGACAGTAGGGTAGCAGAGGACATGCAGACACCAGAACACACACTGAAGGGGCAGTGGGAGCGATATGGGGGGCACAGGATAGTACTGCGGCCTTAGAGCCGAGCAGGGACACGGTAGCGAGGAGACGGTTCTGTTCAACAGTTTTGGAGGCAGCAGAGAGGTCAGGAAGGGGACGGACAGAGTACGGCCCTTGTATTTTGCCACACACACTTCAGTGATAACTTTAGCATGAAGCAAGTCTGTACATTGTGATGGGGAACAGCCAATCTGTAAAGGATCTTGGGGGGTCTGCGAGCTGAGGACGTGAAGGTGCAGTGTGTGTTGCACAGCTCCAACATGACATATGTATGTTTCTCTTATGTTCCTCAATCCACAGGACATACTTGGTGAACCTCCTGGTGCTGTGGTGCAGTGGCAGCTGACTGTACGTCATCCAACATGCAGTAGTCTGGGGTAGGTGGACCTACAGCTACTTTGTCTGTGACGACAATCAGAGGGAGCACATGTCTGCAGTGATCTGTCATATTGTACATATGTTGTTGTTCACCTCTTTGCCCTGCACTCCCATACCCCATATATTGCTGTTGGCACACATATCCACATGTGTTCCTGGCGAGTTCGTCTTCTCCAGCACTGTTTCTGGGACACGTCCAAAAGAGCTGCGTGTGTCTGCAGGTCCTAGGTGTTCGGGTGGTGGGCTACACGTACACTCTTCCCTGACATTGTAGCATCAGCCAACAGCAGTGTATCATTGCATTTGACAAGCCTTTATCTCCACTTGTGCACCCTATGTGTGTCTGCCAGCTGTGTGCCGTCCTGCCCTGATGTGCAGGCTGCTATCCCATGTCCTGCACTGGTACACGTTTCTGCATTGCAGCTCTTCCTGGTTGCCTCTCCTGTGTGTGCTCTGCATGGCACTGCTACTTCTCTGTCCTCCTCTCATTGCACCTATCCTGCCACCTCTACCTCCTCTGCTGGACACGTCTTCCTATCCTCTGCTACACACTGTCATTGTTGCATGGTACATTACAATCACCCTGTGCATCGCTACAGCTGCCCCCGATATGTTTGTCCACATTTCCAGCTGCCACATGGGCTGGACGCAGATTTGTCTGGTCCATCAACTCTGATCTACTTCCTTCCATCACTTGTGCATTGTCTGGGTTACATCTGTGTTTGTCCCATACCTTTCTTGCTTTTCAACTTGGGGCACCTTACTGCCCTTGGGCACCATTTCTTGAGTCACCTATACATCCTTGGGGCATCTTTAGCTGCACCTTAGATTCAGGCAGCTTATGGGGCGCCTGATATGATACCTTGGGGGTTGCCAACCTTTCGTCACGCCCTCTGGGGCACATTATGACCCGCCTTGGCTGACGTGGTGGTTTATGATGTGCCTTCTCGTGCACCCTAAAAGGTGCATTAGCTTACGGCACTGGTGTGCTGGTGTTTTTAGCTGGCAGCACAGATTGTTGGAATGTTTCCGACTGTTACAAGCAGGAAAAGGAATTGCCTTGGCCACCCTTATTCATTATGCCCACTGAGGGATAGAACTCATGACCTCTGTCTCAGCAGTCATTGTGTTAACCAGTGTGCTACACCTCTGTTGCTGTGTGTGCAGGTCAGCGCGCGAAGTTAAGGTTAACGTGCGGTAATGTGGCACGGCTCCCTCTATTGCGCGATAACCAACACAGCACACTTTATCATGTGATAACCCGCGATTGCTACCTTAAGACCGGAATGCCCACTACCTTATATGGCATTCCCCACAGTAACGCTGGAACTAGCGCCGGTAACATTAGGACGGTTTAGTAAACATACCCCTAAGGCTCCTCAGAGGGTGGAGTAAGGCTCCCCAGGGGCGGAGATAAGGGGTCAATGGGCAGAGAGTGGGTGGGGAGAGGCTCCATGCACACTAACGCTGTGAAATGAAGGTCTGAAAATTAGCACCAGTGAAAATCCTGTGCTAGAGGCACATTTGCAGGAGAGAGAACCCATTTCAGTCAGCAATGTACAGCAAAGCCAGGGAGACCAAGAAAAGTGATAGTAGTGATACATGTGCAACAGCAGCATAGTGGCCAAGTACAAAGGGCACAACAGTAAGGCTGCAAATGGGGTACAGGGCGCTGAAGGCGGGACATGCAGTGGGGCAGCTGGGGCACAGATGCCTAGTCCACCCTGTGCCCCAGCTGCACACAGGAACACAGAAATGCGTGGCACATAGGAACACAGAAACTGCAAATCAGCAAGCCAGCAACTGACCAAGGTCAAACATGCCCACAAGTGTGTGTCCCACAGTGTCCCAGGAGACATCACCCAGCAGGTACCCCAAAGGGCACATAACAGTGACAGGTGGTGCCGGGGGGAAGCGTGGATGTCTATGCAGGCACCCCTACTCCATATCACCATAGGCAGCCGCCTATCGCCACACTGGATGGCCTGGGACTGCGCACCACTGGCACAAGGGCATGTCAGCATGATGGCGGAGGGGTGCTGGTGGTGGAGGGGGCAGTGGCATCTGCCAACAGCAGACCACGGCCAAGCCCCGTTTAGGTGGGTGCTGTTCACTGTAACAGACAAGGTCTGTCTGACGAACAGTCATGGTATCCCCAGGGAATGATCTGCCTCTGTGGCAACAGTTTGGTGCAGTACACACAGCCAGTGTGTTCAGGGGCAGAAGGTCACAGGTTCCTAGCTGTGGTTCCTGCAAACCATGTACCTATATTTTACCCAGTACTAAACCGTGGTAATAAAGACGGAACCTTTATTGCAGATAAAATAAACATGCCATAAACGCCTATATTTTACCCTACAGAGCACAGACACCATAAACATGTGCAATCCCTAGAGCATAGTTTCCCAACTGCAGTCCTGGAGGGCAAAACACCATTCAGGTTTCGTGCTGTCCCTCATAAATATCCCTGTGCTGCATTTGTATGCACCACACCCATTGTATGCAAATTTATCTCATGCATATTCATTAGGGACAGCATGAAAACCTGAACTGTGTTTGGCCCACCAGGACCAGAGTTGGGAACCTCTGCCCTAGAGTAGCGGCCAACATGGGAAAAAACACCCACACCCACAGGCTCCACTATCCAAAGCCTCATGGAGAGTCAGGTTGTTGGGCCCTGCGCGGAGCAGCATCTCACAATACTAGCACCTGCATACTTTAGCAATGCCTTCCTAAACTTGGGAACATGCTCCACATATATCAAAAGGTTGCTATGATTACTGTCAGATAACAAATCCTAATTTAAACACAATTGTTGATAGATTCATCATAGCAACCTTTCTGATATCTGTTGGAATGTGTTTCAGTTTTTGTTTCTGAGAGTGTTTACCACCCCGGGGAGTGACCCCAACAGTACTGCGTACCATAGCAATGCCTGCACTGTGCCCAGGACTGGTGTGGCGGCCAGGGCTGCCAAAAACCTCTTAATTTGCACAATGCTGGCATAGGTGTGGGAGTGTGTGTATGTCTATCCAGTGTTTTGTGGCTGCCTACACCTTACTGAGCCCACACTGCTTGCACTGTTTCCAGTGTTAGCCTGCCAATGTGCTTAATGAGGAGCAAGGTACTGTGGGTATGGCCTGGACAGGGCGGCCTGGGCAGGATGCATCTGCACAGGGCATGGGGCAATGGCTGGGACATTGTAGTGCCCGACCACCACCTGCACGGACTGGGTGGCCACAGCAAGTCATGCTGGGAGGTCACTCTCAACCTGACTGAGCAGTGACCATGGCATGGTTAGGTTCCCCCATAGTGCTATACAGTATTTCTCTCAAGTGATATCTATGAGTTCCTTTTTCTGGGGCCCAATCACAGACATACTTGCTTGGTGTGTGTGCTCACATCCCATTTTTGGATGCACACGGTTCCTCCAGGAACATGCACTATGTACTAGCTAGCAGACTGTCTGCAGTTAGCATGTGTATGGCTGGAACACCTTGCAGGGTGCAGCGGGTGGAGACTGAATGTGCCCTCTGCTGGTGAATGTCAGATAGTGGTGGGGGGGGGGCAGCTGAGCTTTTCCAGGCCTACAGTCTGTCTGGCAGTGCCCTATCTGATGTGAACAGCTCTGCATTGACTGCCCTGTAGGCTGCCTATTCCCCAGCAGGGCTGGGGTTGATGTCCCCTCTACTGTCACCATTGCAGAGATGTAGAATGTGGATCTGTTGGTACAAGATCCTGTCCCCCACCCTGACCCACAGAGGGCAGGTTGGGTGGTGCTACATAATCTGCTTTTGGGTCCAAACACCACCCTTTTCTTATAACATGTGATCATGGCAACCACACAGGATATGCACTATTCTGGGTGCATCATAGTCCACAAGGGCTAGGGGTGACTGGGGAATACAGATGAACAGAGGTGTGTCTGCAAGGACTACCTGTCATACAGTGGCACTGATGGGGACCTGCAGCACAACCTATCTCAGCCATGCCAGGTGCTGTGGACCTGGTGCTGGACGCCCCACCTCACCCTCAGGGTGAGCACAGGAACCGCACAATGTCACGGTCTATAGCTACTCTGTGCCAGTAACACACACGGTCAGTTCCCCCTACCACGCCGGGGTGCTATAGAGGCACATACCCCATCTTGTGATCAGATGTAGGCTGCTGATCTGCATGTGCAGTGCATCATGGGTACGGGTGGGTATACCCTATCCTGATAACTACAGCAGACAGTTTGTGTGGTGACCTGCAGTCTTTCTGTAGCCAGCCAGCAGTGTGCTAGATGCTCTAGAGATGTAGCCCACTGGTTACTTCAATGACTGTGGTGGCAGAGGTCATGGGTTTGAGCCCACAGTGGTGTTATTTAATAAGGCTGTCTGAGGCTTTTCCTTTTAATTTTAAATCAGTGCTGCTAGCAAAAACACCCTCACAGTGCCGTAACCTAAGGTGCCTCATAAGGCACCCTATAGAGAGTATTATAAGGTGCCTGGGTGGACAAGGAACTTTATAATATGCCCTATGGGGCGCCTTATAGGGCGCACTATAGGTCGCGTTATGCTGCACCATTGGTTATGGCACTGTTAGGGTGTTTCTACTGGCAGCACTGCTTTAAATTAAAAGGAAATGCCTCAGACAGCCTTCTTACATAACACCACTACGGGATCGAACCCATGACCTCTGCTTCCGCAGTCATTGCAGTAACCAGTGGGCTACATCTTTATAGCTGCTAACACTGTGCTGGCATGAACTTAGGGTTAACGTGCTATGGCGCCCACTATCGCGCAATACAGATTCTTGCAACCTTGCCGCCGGGCCACCCACTACCTTATATGGCATTCTTCACATTAACGCTGCAACTAGCTCCGGTAACATTAAGACGGTTTAGTAAACATACCCCTAGCTCTCAGGAGCAAAAATTCTCTTTCAGCATTGAGTTTCTTTAGCTAGGACCAGAAACATCCGGACTAAACAGCCCTTGAAACATATATTACGCTTCCTAAAAAACAGTTTGAGAAGCCGTTCACTATCTGATAGAACTGCCAACATTAAAACACATGTAGCAGGTGTAATAACCTCAGTCTCAGAGGGTTCAAGTATGGCAGAGACAATTAAAACATCAACCACCTGAGGTCCTGGGATCCCAATGCCACCCTCAACTTTCCACCCCGTTGGCAAATAATAAATCTTCACCAAGAGAGGACATAAATCAGAAGAAATATCCAGAATCTCAATCACATATAACTTAAACATTTCCCTTGCAGAGATAGAAGACCTGGGAAGTTTATCAACCGCAAGTTGGCCATTCTATACCAATTGTCCAACTGGTCCAATCAAGCTTTCATACCATTAGGGTGCTTAACAAAAGCTTCAGAGAAGGAAACCAAATAATCCACTCACAGGGAAAGAGTTTCCATAGAAGTTTAAGGGATATGTTTACTAAACCGTCTTAATGTTACCTGTGCTAGTTGCAGTGATAACGTGAGGAATGCCTTATAAGGTAGTTGGCGTTTCTGCGGTAAGGTAGCAATGGGGGCTCATCGCACGATAGAGGGCGCCTTGCCGTTATCACACTATAGAGGGCACAGTGGCGCGTTATCGCGCATTAACCTTAATTTCGCACCGTGGCAAAAGATCAAAGAAATAGAGGTGTAGCACACTGGTTAATACAATGACTGTTGATACAGCAGTCATGAGTTCGATCCCTCAGTGGGCAAATTTCATTAGGCTGTCAGAGGCAATTCATTTTCCTGCCTGTAACGGTCAGACACATCTCAACAACCTGTACTGCCAGCCAAAAAAACCCTCACCCCAGTTCCGTAACCTAATGCACCTTTTAGGGCGCACCATAAGGCACAGCATAGAGCACCATGTCATCCAAGGCGGGTCATAATGTGCCCCAGAGGGCGGCACGAAAGGGTGGCACCCCCCAAGTCAGCATATAACGTGACCCATAAGCTAGCCGAACCGAAGGTGATGCTAAAGATGGCCCAAGGATGTTAAGGTGACCCAAGAAATGTTGGCTAAGGGCAGTAAGGTGGACAGTCACAAGCATGAAATGTATGGGCCAAACACAGATGTAACTCTAACACTGCACAGAGCAGCAAGGAAATCCAATTAACAAGTGATGTAAGGAAGTAAATGTCAGAGATTAAGGACCTGCCAAATCTGCATGAGGTGTATAACACTATGAAACAAGATACCGTTGAGACCCTCAGTGATTTGTTTTACATTATTTTTTGTCGGACATAAATCGTGAAGGGAAGGCACTGTGAACCATCCCCCAATCACAATACATATCCCTTTTATTCAACCCAAAAGGTTTAAAACTAACTCAAAAAACAAAATAGTTTCATCAACAATAAAGAAACCACACTTATCTGAAAACATGCGCGACGTGCACGTTTCGGGGGAAAAACCCCTGTATCAAGCGCTCTCAACTCCGCTTACACAGGACTCAATCCACTATGTAACTGGCAAAAAACGCCGAAATGTTGGCTGCTAAAATCGAGGATACTGACTTAAGATTGGCTAGTCTGAATCTGCCTATCATGTCGAATCACCAATCACAAGAAGGGAATCCCCACACATTAGGGAACCCCCTGCCGTGAGAGGTTGATGTCAAACAACACCCAGCCAATCAATTTCACAGTTCAATCCAGTAGGAGAAACAGCTTGTAGAAGAAATATCCAACGCTGTTCAAGCTTACGCAATTTAGAAGTCCGGTCCCCCCCTCGAGGGTCCTCCGGGACATGGTCAATCACTGTCCACCTCAATTGTTGAAAATCATGATTAAATTGTAGGCAATGTTGGACCATCGGGGCTGTCAATAACGATTGCCGAAGACGACAAGCATGTTCAGTTAAACGAACCCTGATCTGCATGAGGGCCATGTGGCAGCTGGTAAAGTGGACAAATATAACGGAGACAGCTGTACCGATGCACAGGGTGATGGTACTGTAAAGTGCAACAATGACAGTGTGTGGCAGAAGATGTGAATACGTGTCCACCAGAGGAGGTAGAGGTGGCCGGATAAGTGCAATGACAGGAGGACAGAGGAGTAGTAGTGCCATGCAGAGCACACACGGGAGAGGCAAGCATGATGAGCTGCAATGCAGAAAAGAGTCACAGTGCAGGTCAAGGGGTAGCAGCCTGCACATTAGGGCAGGACGCCACACAGCTGGCAGACACATATAGACAGAAGGATGGTTGGCAACTGTGATGAGAGTAGAATGTGGCAACAGCACAGATCTGCACAGATATGACTGTCACAGGAATGAAACGTAGTTGTGTATGACAGGCATAAAATTAAAAGAGAATAGAGAGGAATCAAACCCATGACCAGTAGCACAAATGTCAATGCACAAACCTGTAGGCTACACCACCAACGTGAGCACCACAGCAAAGGCTGCATACAGGAACACTGCAGGGCACCACACAAGAAGCCTGCTGTCTGCCAGGATAGGGCAACCCCCAACAGTAACCATGATGCAATGCACATGCTGATTAGCTGTATACAGCTGATGACCCAATGGGATCTGCATCTCTCCGGTACCTCAGCCTGAAAAAAAGACCGGACACTGCATGATGCTGCCACAGAGCAGCTACAGACCAGGGCATTGTGCATATTCAGAGTTCCCCCTGAGTGATAGGATGGCCGCACAGCACTAGGTCGGCAGCACATGTGCTGCTGGTGAGCAGTTCTGCTGTATGTTCCCAACACTACCACTGTGTGCCGTGTTCCCTGCAGTGCATCTGAAGGTTATTTGGTGTCCATCTGCATTACACACTCACATATGGCCCTCTGGGTCAAGTCACCACCCAGATTATTGCATACCCAGTGTTAGGGTATGGCTGCCATTGATACCTGTTATTCGGGTGGAAAGATGTCTAGACACACACCATGTCTGTGTGGCCGTGCCTCTATAGGTTGACATAGTATACAGTACACACCCCATGGCACCCTAAACACCCTTTTGGCAGTTGAGGAAGTGGAGCAATGGCTGTATGACCAGCAAACCCCATTCTGCTGTCAATAGACAGCACCCCAGGGTTTGTGGCCCACAGCCATAACTGTGACTGGGCCAGTGACACCCCAGCAGTACTGCTGTGTCTATGCCTGTGAGGCCTCCACTGCCTCACACCGCGGTCTGACACTTACCAGCAGACTGCACAGTCAGACTGCACCTGCAGCACCCTCAGGAAATTCCAACCATGCACAGACTAGCTGCAGACAGTCCACTAGCCAAGCCATAGTGCATGATCACAGAGGACCAATGTGCACCAAGCAGATAGCACTGTGCTTGCCAACAGCACTGGGAACACCCAGGTGTGACACGAGACACATGATTTATGGCACTATGTGGGAACATAGACTACCCATGGTCACTGCTCGGTCAGGGTGAGAGTTACCTTACAGCATGACATGCTATGGCCTCACTGTCCATGCAGGTAGTGGTCAGCCTCTACAGTGTCCCAGCCATTGACCTACACCCTGTGTAGATGCATCCTGCCCAATCCGCCCTGTCCGTGCCATACCCACAATGCCTTGCTCCTCATTATGTGCATTTGCAGCCTAGAACTGGTAACAGTGGGACATTGTGGGCCCTGTGAGGTGTGGCCAGCCACAAAAACAATGCCTGGACATACACATACACACTCTCCTAATGCATCATTGTGCATAGATACGGGTGGTTGGCAAGGCTGCCAGGCACACTGGTCCTGATCACAGTGCCGACTTTGCTCAACTGTGCAGGAGGTAGTAGTTGTGCACTGGTGATAACTGAAGCTCCGTGCTGTAGGCAATAGCATGAGCCGCCATGACGCTTTGGAGAGTGAAGGCTGTGTGAGTGGGTGTTTGTCACCCTGTTTGCCGCTGCTTTGGGGATTGCACATTCTGATGGTTTATCTGCGTTGTAGGGTAAAACATGAGGGTGTGCTGTGCGAAAGCCACAGCTGGGATGCAAATCTGTGACCTTCTGTTCCAGGACACACTGTCTGTGTGTACTGCAATACCCTGCTGCCACAGAAGGGCTGTGGTCCCAGTGGCTACCTTTGCCTTTCATCTTCCAGACCTTGTCTGTTGCACTGTCCACGATGCCCTGGAGGAGGGCATGGCCTTGGTCCCATGAAGGCAGGTGTCACTGCCCCATCACCACCAACACCCTCTCCCACACCATGCTGACATGCCCATATGCTGTTTGTGATGGTAGTGCGCTGTCCCAGGCCATCCACTGTACAGGTAGGCAGGTGCCTAGCGTACGGCTTCTGGGGTGGTGTGGCCTACCTGTACATCCCCACATCACCCCCATCTCTGCCTGCCAGTGTTATGTCCCTTCCACATGGGCTGATGCTGGCTTTGAGTGTCAGGTTGTTGATCCCGCAGCTATTGGCTAGGGTGGACCTGGTAGATAGCTGGTGTTATGCCAGCAGACTATGGACTGGCTAGGGCATGCAGTGCGGGTACGGTATACCCGGTTTGGACTACTGGTTGTACATCTGTTTCAGATGACATGTGGTCACACTCTGCACCGCCCAGAGCTGAAGTAGCTGGGTGTTCATTTAGTTGGGTGTCTGGTCTATTTTGGACGTAGCGTGTGGAAGGTGCAGGGACCCTTGTAGGCGTGATCCCCAGATGTGCATTGCTTGCCCCATTACAGGCATTGTGCTTCCTGTGTGACATTTGGGGTACCTACTGGCCATGTGTCTCCTGGATGCGACACTGTGGAGCACAGACTGATGTGCATATTTGGCCATGGTCATATGCTGTCTTGCTGCTGGTTTGTTTCTGTGTTCCTATGTGCCACATAGGCGGCTGCCTAGTCCCCTCTGCACCCCGGCTGCACCCACTGCCTGTCCTGCATGCAGCCCCATATGCCCCATTTGCGGCATCACCATAGTGGCCTTTCATACCTGGCCACTATGCTGTTGCTGCACAGGTAGCACTACTATCACCTTTCTTGGGCTCCCTGCCTATGCTGTACATTGCTGACTGAAATGGTTTCTCTCTCCTGCAAATGTACCTCTAACGCAAGGTTTTCACTCGCGGTAATGTTCTGGCCTTAAGATCAATGCGTTAGTGTAGCAGGGACCTCTCCCCGCCCACTCCCCACCCATTGACCCCTTCTCTCTGCCCTATCTCCACCCCTCACTGGTCCTTAACACAGCCAGTAAGGTTTACGCACGTTATGTAATGTTAACGTTAAGTTAACGTGCGTTAACGTTATGTTAATGTGCGTTATCATAGACACTGTAACGTTACTGCAGTTTAGTAAACATACCCCTAAATGTTCCAGTCATTCCAGCATTTGTTACAAGTTCAACAAAACTTGGAGGCTTCTTAATTGCAACATCTTTATCTGAGGAATAATGGCCTCCCTCAACTGCTTGATAGCGCTCCATATAGTTTCCAAGGTAAACTGTTCCGGTCAGGTCAACTGGAAGAAAAAACATTTTAGAGGCCTGCACAGCGTACAACATTGCAGCTTTGTCTGGGGGCCTCCTGGGAGGTTGGGAGGAGAGGGTGTCATGTTAGCATGACTATTTAGCACAGACATGCCACCAATCTCAGGCTGTGAGCGGGACCATGGTTGACTCCACAGGGCACTTCCACCCCTCGCTTCTAGCTCCAGAGACAGCCTCAGCAGGGCTGAAGATATACCACTCGCAAGGGAACTCAATGCTTCCACATCTCTGGGACTCACCTCTGCATGCAGCTGCTTCCAAGGTTGTTGTGTATCTGGAGGCGTGAGATCATTGCTTAAGAGAGATCCTGAGCTTCCCAGCTCCAGAGATCTCTCAGCTGAGGATACCGCCTCCACTCACGTTGACTACCATTCCAAACGACTCATAAAAGCATCCATTGGACCTGAGGCAACTGGGGTTGAGGTATGTTGGGGAGCCTGGAACTGCTTCCCCTGCTTCTCCTTCCTTTTCTTCCCCATCAGAAACTGCCGCTGGAGCTGATAGAGTTGCGTGTAGCCATTTTGGATCCCTCTGAGTGCCGAGATGCTGTTTTCTTGAGGGTTATGGATAGATGGTTTGATTCCAGCCATTGGGATATATCTGTGAAGCAATGTTGTAGGGGGGATGGGTTGTGTTGAATGCAGCATATAGCAAAATGTCGTCGGTGTAGATGTGGTAGTAGATATTGTGTGAATGGATGTTGAATAGATTGGTTGTATGCAGATGTTGAATAGCAGTGCTGAGAGTGTTGAACCCTATGGTACTCCTTGTGTCCGAGGAAATGGGGTAGATGAGAGTGCTCTGATTTTTATTTGTTGTTGACAGTTGCTCAGGTAGGACTGGAATCATTTCAGTACTATACCCTGTATTCCGACTGTTTAAAGTTGTTGTAGGAGCAGGTTGTGACTGATGGTGTGAAAAGCTGCTGGTATGTCAAGGAATATTAAGATGTATCCTTGGTGGGTATTTTGAATTCCTTTTATGAGCCTTTTCAGGAGGGAGATTATTAGGGTTTTGACACGTGGGGTGGTTGGAATCTGTGGTGTTGTGGATCAAGTGTGGCAGATTTGTCCAGGTATTCTTGGTGGTGGTGTTGTTGGATGCTTTTTTCGAATATGTTGGCTAAGAAAGGTAGGCTTGCGATTGGCCTGTATGAAGTGGGGTTGGTGGGGTCGAGGTGGCTTTTTTTTTTAGGATTGGCTGTATGGATGAGGTTTTCAGGTATGCAGGCATGTGACCTTGGTGGAGGGAGGCTTGGGGGAGTATTGTGAGGAGTGGGGCGAGTTCAGTTTTTGTGCATTTGAGACAGATCATCGGGCATGGATCAAGTGGGGAGATGGTTGTATTAAGTGAGGAGATTGTGGTTTCTACGATCTCATTGCTGATGGAGTCAAATATGGTCCATGGGTGAGTGTTGGTGGTGGGTGGAATAGGTGGCTGGGTGTAGCGTGTGCGGTAGTGGTTGGCTAGTTGTTGAGGGGTGATAGGGATTTCAGGGGAGTTTCGTTGAGGGGTTTTGTCAGTTCTTTTACCAGGTTGAATAGTTCTCTTGGTCAGTAGAGGGAGCTTTGAATCATTTTGGTATGGTAGGCTTGTTTGGAGCAGTCTGTTGTGGTGTTATATTCTTGTAGTAGAATCATGTAGCTGTTTCGATCAGAGGGGAGTTTTGATCTTCTCCATTTGCGTTCCAGTGTTTTGAGTTCACAGAGTCTTGGTGAATATCATGGGGTTTTGGGTAGTTTATTGTTCTTGTGTTGTGTGAGTGTTGTGGCTGAGGCAGCTTTCAAGACAGTTTGGTTCCAGGTGGATATAGTTGCACCTACTGTAGGTCAGTTGGGTCTGCGTTGAGAAATGAGGAGAGATTGTTGAGGAAGTATTTCTTGTCAAATGGTTTGAAGTGTCTTGTGTTTTTGGGATATGGTGGTTTCGTTGGCATTGCACTGAGAGGTAGGTGGAAGCTATGGTTGGACCATGGGACTAGAAGGATTTGATTTTTTGGGGATGGATTGACGTGGAGTGGATTTTTGTTGATGAAAATAAGGTCCAGCATGTTGCCTTTGTCGTGTGTGGATGCTGTTATGATTTGAGTGAAATCCATGGCTGCCATTGCTTCCTTGAAGGCTGTTGATTGCTTTGGTGGGGCGGGGTGGAGTGGAGATTGAGGTCTCCTAGGAGGATGAGATCCTTGTTTGTCCTCGTGTTTTCCAGGACTTTTTTGAGTAGATTGGAGAGATCGCTGGTTGGGGTTGGATGGAGATCGGTATGCGAGGCATAGACTCAGTTGCTTGTTTGATATGGTGAGGATATCTAAGGCTTCAGTACATTCAGCAGATTGTTTGCAGAAATTCAGGTTTGATTTAGCCAGGAGGAGTATGCCCCCACCTTTGCGGTGGGATCTTGGCAATGGAAGAGGCTTAGCTGGGGGGCTTGCTTTGATTTAGGAGTACTGTGACTGACTCAGTGAGCCAGGATTCTATTACGCAGACTAGATCTACTTTTTGGGTGAAGAGGTGGTCTCTGATGATTGGAATTTTATTCCATATGGAGCGTGCATTTATGAGAGCACAATTGAAGTTGGTTGTGTTGGATGTGAGTGCTTGGGGGGGGAGGGTCCTTGATGGAATGGGATTGGTATGAGGTGTTTTGTGTTCTGGAGTTTGGCGGGGGTGGTAACAGTTTGTGTGGTAGATGGTGTAAGTTATGAGAGGTTGGGAGCTTGGGATGGGGATTTGGAGGGCATCGGTGGTAAAGGTGAGGAGGAGGAGGGCGGGCAGTGAGTAAAGTATAAAAATGGAGCCTGGATAATGAGTTGTATTCATCTGTAGAGAATGAGTTGCTGCAACACCAGGTTCAATGCTGCCATAGTCATGTCTGGAATGGTTCCTGCAAGGTGATGCAATGTTGTGTTTCTGGCTGTCTGATCAAACAGTCAAGCCATGGTCCCTGCTGCTCCTATGCCGGGATCAACATGGTGTACTGCAGGATGTTGAAATTGACTTGCATCTGTGGCAAGCCTTGTTGGGTCATCATGTTCTCCATGACAACTGCCTTCAGGAACTGTGAGAGGAATAGCTCCATGTGCTCTTGTGATGACTTATGGTCTCCCATGGTCCTTGCTTGGTGCCGGTGTTCTGAGTGCCATGATGGGCAGCCGGTCCGTCTGCATGGTCCTTGGGTGTGACTCTGTTGCTCACCTCTGAAGTGCTTGCCTCCACAGGTTTGGGAGCTGGGATGTTGATGCTTGACTGTGAGCCTGGTCTCGAGGTGAAGGAGGGCCCCATTGGAATTGGTCGTGTGGCAGGAGCTCTAATATGGGAGGTTGCAGCCTCGGGGGTGTTGCTTTATCTTAAGTCAAGTCCAAAGAGGGTGAGCTCTCCGACCATGCTTCTTAAATTGCTGCCAGATCACAGCGATCCTGCAGCGGCTGCCATTGCAATGTCAGGAAGAAGCGGCAGGAAATTTTCCTGTTCTGGAAAGGAGATGGGGAAGAGGAGTGTGGCCCAGCAGCAAGGCCCCCTCTCCTGGGGTGCCACTGAGTCCCACTCTTAATGTTCCCTGTGAGCAAGACATTAAAAGGCATGGGCACTTTCCTCTTAAAGTCACTACTGAGGGGGAAGATGCAAACGTTGGCAACTCAGGTCCTCAGGATCTGGTTTTACTGTGTCTACAATGAATAAGGCCTGAATATATTTGCATACATTCAGGACAGGCCCCAGAGTTGGTTCAAGGTGTTGGTGCCCTAGGCAGACCTTAAGCTTTACACCCTATTGCCTATCAAAATCTATTGCTTAGCTTTGAATGACCCACTCCTTGCTACCTCCCAGAAGTTGCTGCCCTAGGCAACTGCCTAGTTTGCCTAGTGGTTGGACCGGCCCTGCATACATTTGTCGCAAAGTCAAATTAACTTGTGTATTTTAATTATCTGGAAAGCTAGATTTGTTCATAGTACTTAAGAGCCAGAGCTGCAAAGCCTTCTGTTAGGGGATGACATTTATTCTGTGCAGGGTTTAATTTGTGGCAGAATGAGCTGTAACGCAGTTCCATCACTTCTTTTCACAATCCCCAGCTCCAGCCTTCTAGGCAGCCTGCAGGGAAGAAGAGGGGAAGGAGGGAGCGAGCCTGAAGCAGAGCAGAGAACAGTCACTGTACTCCCTAAGCTAGTGTTGTTATTCTGGTTGTTAGTTATGCCTGGTTGGGAGTCGTCGCTAGAGTGGAAGTAGTACTGAAGGAATAGATGGTGCTTAAGTGCCTTCCTAAATTGGGTGAGATCACTGATGGACCAGGTGGTGGATGGGAGGGCGTTCCTGCATGTGGGTGCGTAGAACACAAAGGCTCTGTTCGTTGTTGCTCGAAAGCATTTCGTGATTGTATTTGGGATTATCAGCGTGTTGGTGGCGAATGACCTTCTGGCTCTGTTGGGGGAAGTGGGGTGTACGAGATCCATGAGGGAGGTGGAGGAGCACTTGTGGATGGCTTTGAAGTCATCAGTAGTATTTTGAAGGAGATTCTACAGTGGACTGGCAGCCAATGGAGGTGTTTCAAGATTGGGGTTACGTGATCCGTCCTGGAGGCTCCGTGTAGTATTTTGGCAGCTGCGTTCATTGCAAGCTGAAGTGGGTTCAACGTGTTCTTCGGGAGACCCTGTAGAATTGAGCTGGCATAGTCAAAGTGGGGGATAACCAGTGCTTGGTAGATTGTTCGGAAGTCGTCTGGCTCCAGCAGGGGTCGTAGATGCCAGATTGTCTGTATTTTGTGGTATACTGTCTTGACGGTGTTGTTTATATGAGCTTTCATGTCTAGCCTTTGGTCCAGTGTGACCCCTAGATAGCATACCATGGGCTTGCTCAGGAGCTTGGTGCTTCTTACTCTTAGTGAAATGGGAGAGGTAAATGCTTGGTTTCTGGTAATGAATAGGGCCTCCGTTTTGTTGAAGTTTATTCTGAGGTTTTGGGTGTGGAGTCAGTCAGTGACAGCATCGAAGCAAGTTGTTAGTGGGGAAAGGTCTGGCTGGTCAGTTGAGAACGGCATGTAGAGCAGCACGTCATCGGCGTATACCAGGCAGACGATGTTGAAGGAGCGGATGAGCGGGCAGATGGGCTGCATGTATATATTGAAAAGCAGGGCTGAGAGTGAGGATCCCTGTGGCATGCCTTGTTTTTGTTGGACAGGTTTGGAGGTCGTGGAGCCGGTTCGTACATGTTGCCATCTGTCTGTCAGGTATGACTTGCACCAATTTAGAGCTGCATCATGGATTCCCTTCTCCTTGAGGCGTGCTAAGAGAGTTTCATGGTTGACGGAGTCGAATGCTGCAGCAATATCCAAGAAAATGAGGGCAAATCCTTGCCTGGTGTTGTCCATTCCAGTGTTCCCTTGGAATGAACTGCCAGTGGCCATTGGGAAATAATCCACATCTTCATTTTAGAAAAAAAACTTTAAACATAATTATTTGCTAAGGCATTTGGTGTTTAAAGGCATGGGGAGAGACATTAATTTTATCTATGCTATTTTTATGAATGTCATCCTGTAATTCACTTAGGAATTATGTGATAGGCAAAAGATGAATGTTTGAATCCCAGAGTAGTGGAGCACGTTTCTCGATAGACAATATGAAATTTCAAGAGTTGTTAAAGAATAGTCCAGCACCCCTTGAATGTTAACCTCCCTTAATAAAGAACATGCTCTGTTATGATATAAGACCTATACGAATGAGTCAGTGGATAGATGAAGACTGGACTTCTTTGCACCCACCCATCTTATTGCAGCCTGGAAATACTGGTATTTAGGGTATGTATTCAATTTGCCATTTTGGTTTGGAAAATTTATACACATAAAGAACATGCACAAAATCGACTTTATGTGCATAAAATCTCTGAATTAATGCACATAAAGTTGATTTATGCATGTTAACAAAACATTTGTGTGCATTAATCAAATTTTATGTGCATTCACTTCCAAAACAAACACAACAAAAAAAGTCACAAATCGCCTAAAAAATCCTGGAATTGATCCAAAAACGAACTGAGCATTTTCCTATTGGCATTGCTCTTTCTCTAGTTTGGTACAGACCATAACCTTGTTTATTCATTTGTAAACTCAGTCAAACAGATTTTTCAACTTCCTATATGTATTCAGCAGGCCTAAACTAAACACTGAAATTATTCAGACAGCGGCTGAATATTGGTGCTATCTGGCTAATTTTTTAACCTATCCTTGCCTTGCTGCAAATATAGCGTAGTTACTCACCTGTAACAGGTGTTCTCCAGGAGCAGCAGGAATCAGTCCTCACATATGGGTGACGTCGGCGCCGACGGAGCCCTCGCGGAGCAATTTTCCCCAGCTTTCAAAGAAAGCCTTTGGGAATTGCAGCGCGCATGTGCGGTCTCCTTCCCGCCCAAGGGTGCCATCTTAGCCAGTCTGATGACATAGCTAAAAGACAGCATAAAAATTTGCAAAAAAACTTAAGCAGATGATTGCAACTCCAAGGGGAGGAGGGAGGGTTGGGAGGACTGATTCCTGCTGCTCCTGGAGAACACCTGTTACAGGTGAGTAACTACGCTTTCTCCAGGACCAAGCAGGAAGTCAGTCCTTACATATGGGACTCCCAAGCTTAAGGCTACCGGAGACCCTAAGCACAAAAATGAGCTCCCTCTAGCTCAGCGGCACAGAAGGAAGGAATCTTCACTGAATTATTACCCACCGGTAGCCCCCATCCGGGATGGAGGGTAGGAGTTGCTCAAACCTCGAAGAGATTTCGGAGAACTGCCTGTCCGAAAGCACTGTCCCTGCGGGACTCCCTCTCGAGGCAGTAATGGACCGCAAAAGTCTGGCTCAAAGACCAAGTAGCGGCCCGGCAGATGTCTGCCAACGGAACAGAGCGGAGGTAAGCCACTGACGTAGCCTTCGCCCGAACACAATGAGCCGTGACTCGACTTTCTAACGAGAGTCCGGCAGCCCCATAAGCCCAAGCGATGCAGTCAGCAACCCAGATGGACAGAGTACGCTTGGAGACTGGGAGCCCCAATTTATTGGGGTCAAAAGACACAAAAAGCTGAGCAGCTTTACGGTGCTCCCGCGTACGGTCAAGGTAGAAGTTCAATGCCCTTCTACAGTCCAGGGTATGCAGGACCATTTCAGCTCGGCTGGAGTGTGGCCTGGGAAAGAAGGTCGGAAGTACCACCTCCTGATTGATGTGAAAAGGGGAGACCACTTTTGGAAGAAATTTTGGGTGAGTCCGTAGGACTACCCTATTTTTGTAGAACCGAGTGTAAGGGGGATCAGACATGAGGGCCTGCAATTCACTTACGCGTCTAGCGGAAGTGAGGGCTATCAGGAATAAAGTTTTCCAAGAAAGAAAACGGAGAGAACAGGTAGCCATAGGTTCAAAAGGCGGACAGGTGATCCGCTGTAAAACCACATTCAGATCCCAGTCAGGTGCTGGCGGGCGCAGAGGTGGTTTAAGCAGAAGGAGACCTCGGAGAAACCTCGCTACGAGAGGGTCGCTGGAAAGAGGTCTGCCGTCCATGATGTGCTGAAAGAGCACTGAGGTGAACTTTGACGGAGTTGGACTTAAGTCCCAGATTAGAGAGGTAGAGCAAGTACTGCAAGATCACCGACACCGAGCAGGAGAAGGGATCCTGAGACTGCTGGGCACACCAAGCGGAAAAGCGACGCCATTTAAGGGCGTAGCATTTGCGGGTAGAAGGTCGCCGAGAAGCTAGGACGACCTCTTCCACCTCTGCCGGCAGTAGAAGGGGAGCAAGGACTACCCTTTCAGCAGCCAGGCCATCAGATGTAGAGATCTGAGGTTGGGGTGTAGCAGGGACCCCTGATCCTGCGTTAGGAGATCCGGTTGAAACCCCAGAGGGAACGGATCCTCTACCGCTAATTGCAGCAGGAGTGGAAACCACGGCTGTCTGGGCCAGCGAGGAGCTATTAGGATCATGGAAGCTTTGTCTCGGAGAACCTTGAAAAGAGTTCGAGAGACTAGCGGGATGGGAGGAAAGGCATACAGAAGGCTCTTCGACCATGAGAGCAGAAAAGCATCCGCCACTACTCGAAGGGGATGCGGCTGACGAGAGCAGAAGCGAGGAAGTTGCCGGTTGAGAGGACTGGCAAAGAGATCCATCGTGGGGAGGTCCCACTTCAGGAAAAGTTTCTGAACTACCAAGGGATCCAGGCGCCACTCGTGCGGCTGGAGGATCCTGCTGAGTTTGTCGGCAAGGCAATTTTCTTGGCCTGGGAGATAAACTGCCTTGAGAAGAATGCCGTGGCTGACGGCCCAAGAGCAGAGCTTCTGTGCTTCTCGACAGAGAAGGAAGGAGCCCGTGCCTCCCTGTTTGTTCACGTAGAACATGGCAACCTGATTGTCTGTCTGGACAAGGACGGACTGGTGAGAAGTCAGGTGGGAGAAAGCCTTGAGAGCTAGACGGATTGCTCTGAGCTCCAGGAAGTTGATCTGCTGAGCAGACTCCCACGTGGTCCAGAGACCTTGAGTACATGCCCCTTGGCAATGCGCTCCCCATCCTAGGAGAGAAGCATCGGTCGTCAGCACTTGAGCCGGCTGAGGAGACTGAAAAGGCATTGCGAGCACCAGGTTCGGCCGATGAAGCCACCACTGTAGAGACGAGGCCAGCGGTCCGGAGACGCGCACTAAGTCAGCTAGGCCGCCCGTGGCTTGTTGCCACTGCTTGCGAAGGCACCATTGAGCAGGCCGCATATTCAGGCGGGCATTGGGGGTCACGTGGACGGTGGAAGCCATATGGCCGAGTAGTCTCAGGAAGCGCCTGGCTGAGACCAGAGACTGGCTGCGAAAACGGCCGGCTAGGTCCATGAGCCGTTGAGCCCTGTCGGGAGGCAGGAAAGCTCGCGCCTGAGGAGTGTGCAGTCTTGCGCCGATGAACTCGAGATTCTGTGAGGGGAGCAAAGTGGACTTTGCGAAGTTTATGACAAAGCCCAAGTACTGCAGAAGAGTCACAGTGCGGTGTGTGGCATTGGTGACTTCCGGAGAGGACGATGCTCTGATGAGCCAGTCGTCGAGGTACGGAAAGACATAGAGGCCGTGAAGCCGGAGATAAGCCGCCGCCACCGCGAGACATTTTGTGAAGACTCGCGGTGCGGAGGATAGGCCAAAGGGCAGTACTCTGTACTGGTAATGATTTCCTGCCACCACAAACCTTAGGTATTGGCGGTGGCTTGGGTGGATGAGGATGTGCGTGTAGGCATCTTTTAGATCCAAGGAGCATAGCCAATCTCCCTGCTGGAGGTAGGGCAGAAGGATTCCAAGGGTAAGCATCTTGAACTTCTCCCTCACGAGGAACTTGTTGAGGTTGCGCAAGTCCAGGATGGGTCTGAGGCCTCCTGTTCTTTTTGGTATCAGGAAATACCTGGAATAAAAGCCTTGACCTCTCAGGTGGTGGGGCACCGGTTCCACAGCCTGTTCCTGAAGAAGACTTGCTAACTCCTGAAGGAGTAAGTCCCTGTGCAGAGGGAGTCGTGGAGGTTCTCCCGGGAAATAGGAGGGAGGGACCTGGTGGAAGTGGAGAAGATAGCCTTCTCTTCCGACTTGAAGCACCCAGGCATCTGAAGTGATGTTGGACCACCTGTGGGCGAAGTGAACCAGCCAGCCTCCGGTGCTGGGAGGAACCAGCTGAGGGGGAGAGGCTATGCTGATGAAGTCAAAAACCCCCACCCTGCTGAGCAGGGGCCGGTGGTGCAGGCTTGGGGGCTTGCTGCCTACGGGACCCGTTACCCCGTCCCTTGGCCTGCTGACCCTGTTGGGGAGCTGCGGAGGCCTGATATTGAGGGTAGTGTTTATAGGCAGCCGCCTTTCTCGGGTAAAAGGACTTCTTTCCCGAGCCCTTCTTTTTCTGGGAAGGGGCGGAGGTCTTACTAGAAAGCCTAGTTCTGGTGAGAGTCTCCGTCTCGATTTGTGCAGCCTTTTCAGCCATGGGCTTGCCAAAGAGGTTCTCACCTCGGCAGGGGACATCGACCAACTTGTCCTGCACCCAGGGTTCAAGGTCAGACGACTGAAGCCAAGCCTGTCGGCGGGCACCGATGCCGGCTGCGGCCACTCGAGCCGATGCTTCAAAGCCATCATAGGCTGCTCGGGACATGAATTTGGAGCATTCCCGAATACCAGTTGTCAAGGCCAGGAACCTCCGCAAAGGTTCCTCGGACAGCCCTAGCTGGTAGGTCTGGACCCGACAAGCAAGCATAGAGCCCTGGAAACACTTCTTACCGAGGCCATCCAGGTTACGGGCCTCCCTGCCAGGAGGCACCGAGGAGTGCATCTTCTGGCTCTTAAGCCTATGCATGGCCGATTCCACTACCATGGAATGGTGCGGTAGCTGTGCTTTTTGGAAGCCGGGACTCTTGCGGACTCGATAGATGGAATCGACCCGCTTGCTTAATACCGGCGACGATGCCGGACTCTCCCACATGCGGAAGAGTAGTCGTTCTAGCATGGGAGGAACCGGTACAGTAAAGTGTTCCCTGGCGGGAGAGTCATACTGAAGGGCGTCGAGCTCTTCGGCTCGAGGCTCCTCTTCGGGATCCGCAGGGAAGGCCAAAGCCTTGGCCATATCCCTGACGAAGTCCGAGAACCGGGCATCCTCCGGAGGGGACTGCTTCCGAGGTTCGGACTCAGGTGAGTCCGAGGGGACACACCGAGTTCGAAACGAATCAGGCGACTCTTCCTCTTCAGACTCCCAGGCCGACTCCGAGGAGGAATCAGTGGGGTCGGCTCGGGCAGGCGGAGGCGTCGGCTGCCCCGACACCGAGGGAGTCGGCGTCGACGACCTCGGTCCCGAACGGGAGGCCGAGGGTGACCTCGACCGAGGATCGACTCGAGCTCGCATGGACTCGAGGATCGGCTCGGTCTCCGGGGTCAACTTAGACGTCGACGTCCCGGCGGTCGGGGCAGCGGCGCCAGCGAGGCTAGCGATCAGTGCCCGCTGCTGGTCCATGAAGGCAGATAGTCTGCTCTCCAAGGCCGTCAACCTGAGTCCGACCTCAGGTGACCCAGCAGCCCCCGACTCGGGCCCCGACGTCGGACCCCTCGGAGGCGAGTCCAGGAGGACTACAGGACTTACCCGAGCAGGCAACTCCGACTCCAGACGAGGTCGCTTCGGGAGGTGCTCCTTCTCCAAAGACCCGGGACGGCTATCGGGGCTATGCGACCTGGCCCTCGCGGAGCCATGAGCGTCCACCGACGCTGCCCTCGCGGGTTTTACCTTCCGTCGATGGTCCCCGGAGGGAGAACCCCTGTCGGAGGAACTCCGGCGATGGTCAGAGCTGGAACCTCTGGACGCCGAGGCCTCCGACGAGGTCCGGGTACGGCCGGGATCAGCGAAGATTCGTTCCCGCTGGTGCCGCCGACTCCTTAACGCTTTGGAGGACATTTTGCTGCAGGCCCCACAGATCAGTTCTTCGTGATCCGGGCCGAGGCAGCGGAGGCAATTATCATGTGTGTCAGTGAGTGACATATTTCTGTCACACTGAACACACCGCTTGAAACCACTGGCAGCCATCGGGGGAAAAAGGGCCCCTGCAAGGTCAAAGGACCGGGCTGCCAGCGAAAAACCGAAAAACGAAACTGACCAAAATTCAGAAAAACCGAAAAATAACAGAAGGACTCGCAACGGCGTCGCGAGTCCGGGCAGGAAAAAGACCGGCGTCGAACCGAAGAAAGAAATAGAAATAAATCACTAAAATCAACTTTTTCAGCGGGGACACGACGGGTACGTCTGTAGGGCTCCGCGGAAAAAAGAAGACTGGCTAAGATGGCACCCTTGGGCGGGAAGGAGACCGCGCATGCGCGCTGCAATTCCCAAAGGCTTTCTTTGAAAGCTGGGGAAAATTGCTCCGCGAGGGCTCCGTCGGCGCCGACGTCACCCATATGTGAGGACTGACTTCCTGCTTGGTCCTGGAGAAATGAATACTATTGAGATATATAGCAATTTAAATGGCCTGATATTATCTGCATATTTTCTGAAAGTACATTGTAAGGCAGTTATGCCTTTGCTGGCTGCTGGTGAATCCTCTAAATAAAAGTTTGAGTCTGTTTACTGTACAACATTTTTTTTTATTATACTTTATTTTCAGTGCATTTGTCAGAGTAAAAAAAAAGTTTTTTGCCAAACTTAAGACTTTGTAGATTTTGATTCCTTATAAAGGGCCAACAAAAAATGTGCTGTTGCACAAGGGGTTTCAATCTGACAGGCCTCTTTTTCACATATGAAAAACCACTCCTGTGCCACGTATGCAATGTGTGTGTGTGCGCCGCGTAAAAGCTGAGCACATGTCTGGTGCACACATATGACATAATGCACATACGCAAATGATGCACTCGCTATACACACACAACACACATGCATGCAGTTCTGCTGGGGAGGATGCGGATACCCAGGACATCTTGGAAGGGGAGGAGCCCCCAGCTCTGTGGCACCCTTACTGATGTGGCAAATCCCAGTCTCTTCCCAAAGGATGCTTCTTCTCTTCCTTAGCATATCGGCAGGGCTTTTTGATTCTCCTAATGTGAAATAATAAACCTGGGATTAAAGAGGTCTTATAGAGTGAATCAGGAAGATGTGAACAAATGATGTGCAAAACAGCTGCAGGTAAAGTATGCTGATTCCAGTAAGCACACATACACTCAACGGTGAGGGTGAGCACATGGTAACAATCTTTTTGTAGGGAGTATGGGTTGAATTCCAGTCCCTAAGCCGAAGGCACACCTGGCTCAGTCATGCCTCTTAAGTAGGAGAACAAGCAACTGAGTGTGTTCTGTGACCAGGCAGTACAGGTTTAGCTTGGACTTGAGTTGGGCATTGGGCACAGGCACAAAAGCATGATTTGGCAGTGCAAGTATTTGGTGGTCTTTCACAACTGGAAGTAGATGCTTGGATGGGAACATGGGTCATGATCTCAGAACTGTGTGTGGGAGCTCAGCTGCGGTCAGTCAGTAGGGATACGTACTGTGAATGGGACTGGGTGGGGATGCACATGACCGAAGAAAAGGTTTGGTTAATGTTCATATTGTCTGAATTTTTCCATTTTTGTAGGCTTTTCTTGTGGTTTTGCACACAGTTGTCTTAAACGTGTGCCTTCTATGCATGGTAAAACGTTTTCTGTATGTGCAAATTGATTGTACATACATTAATTCATAAGTACATACACACACACACACACACTAGCGATTTGCACACAAACATTTTTAAGTGCCTAAATGAACCAAGTATGTACCAGTGAATACCCCTCTGGGACTGGGTATTCCCATTTCCTCCAGTGATTCTCAGGTGGGGCAGGTGTGGAGCCATTTTACAAATCTATGTGAGGGAAAACAGAGTGCAATGAACATGGCAGCTTCCATGTGGAAGAGCCATTTTTGCGACTTCCACATGCAAGTACTACACCTGGGGGGATTCTGCACAAAAAATGTAAAATTCTGCACTAAAATTTAGAAAATTCTGCATGTTTTATTAGTACATTTTTGGGCAGAATTTTAATTTTTTCAACAGAATTCCCTCAGGTGTAAATTACAGGTCTCTCTCCTTCCCTGCCCACCCTCTCCTCTCTCCCTCTAACTTATAGGAAGATCCTGACTCACCATCAGTCCTCTCCAGCTCCTAGTCTCCCCTTCACACACCAACAGTCTTCTCCAGCCCCCAGTCATGCCCTCGGCTCACCATCAGTCCCCATTCACATCCCCCTACTCACCATCAGTCCCTCTTGAAGGACTACCAAAAGGGACTGTTACAATTGGAAGTAGATTTACACTTGTGAGTACAATCTTCTGGAATAACCTCCAACTCTTGGGTTCAAGCTGATAAATCTGTTTATTTTAGAATTCAGTGTTTTTACTGAGTCACTTAGGTCTTAGTACCATCAGTGAGCTTTGTATTTAAGTCAAAGCAGAGTATAGATTAGCAGAGAAGATAAAATAAGAGTAAATAGACTTTGAAATAAATTTGTTTCTAGAGAGCTTTTCATTTAAATCAAATCAGAGTATAGCTTAACCTAGAAAGTAAAATAGAGTAAATAGTTACTGAAATAAATCTGTTTCTAGAAAGCTTTTTCGCTTAAATCAAATCAGAATATAGCTTAGCATAGAAGAAGAATCGTCTCTGAGTAGAAAGAAAAATAAACTTGTTTCTAGTGACTTTTACAATGAGCCCTTCCAATTCGGAAGCAAAAGAAGTTGCCTTAAATAGGTGCTAAAGGCAAGTGATAGATCAAAGGGGCAATTTAAAAGGCCCCTTCTATCAAATCAAGGGCTGTGTGAATCACCCAGGAAATTGGTAAGACTATCTTAAAAGCACAGGACATGGCACTGTGTAGCAGCCAACTTTTAATAAGTCTTCTTTCAATCTCTCCCTCCCCGACTCCTATCTACCCCGGGATAATCATAGCTTTATAGGTGCTTAAACCTCTTAAAGGGAAGGAGGTACCCATATTCACTCTCAGGTGCAGATGTTTATCCTCATCAGGCATACATTAAGGACCTGAGATTAATTAATCTTGAGGTGAACAAAGTCCATTAAACATATTAGGTATAATTTTATTGACACCCACCACTTAAGGCAATACAAGGTTAAGCAATCCTCAGGCTGATATTATAACAACAAAGGACGCTGAGCAAAGCGTGCTCTCAAAACAGCTTGTTTCACATCTGAACGGGGATAACCCCATGCTTTATTAGGATCGTTAAGATTCTCCGAAAACATTGGTCTGTATTGCAGTTACATTTTGTTTTATCACTTCCCTTGAGGATTGCTTTCACTAGAGGTAGAAATATGGGTGAACTCTTTACCAATTTTTATGGATTTTTAACATCAAAAGCGATTTTGCTAACTAAGGGCCATTATTCATGCTCTAAATGTAATTGGTGCACTTTGGCACTGGTGGGACCTAGTTGGACACACAATGATAGCAAAGTATATAATTTGGTTAATTTCACCTCCTGTGATAGTGCTGGGGTGGTATATTTAATTTTTTGCCCCTGTTCTATGATTTATGTTGGTTGCACTTTCAGAAAAATTCACCAGTGGCTTTTTGAGCATAAATGTTGTATTATTAACAATGTTGTCTCTGCTCCTCTGGTAATGCACTGGCAACAGTGTCAGCATTCTGCTGATGATATTCGTTGACGTGTATTGGAATGTGTACCTCAATCACGGTGGGGTGGTGATTATAGGAGGAGATTGATTCATCGTGAACATGTGTGGATGTTTAAATTAAAATCTCTTGAGCCTGTTGGTCTTAACTAATCGGTAAATTGGTTTTCTTTGCTCTGACCTTGTGACCATGAAGTTGGTGACATATTTATGAAGGAGCGTCTCTGTATGTTGTAAGTCAGTCTGGTAATGTTTCCCCTGATGCAGATAAGTAGATTTATACTTATTTAAATGCAATATTGTATTGGGATTGTTTGTATAACATTATAATATGTATGTTTGCATAACATTTTGTTATGTTCATTAATATGGCTGTTTGCCCAACGAGTTCAATGATGATATGAGAGCATTTCAGTACAAGCTTCTAGGGGCTGCTATTCTGGCAGGTCACTGTTGACCGGTTAAAGTTCTGTTATTTTGAGAACTTGTTTTGGGTTTTTTCAATAGTGATATATTGCTCCTCTCGTTGAGATTATAACGTGGAGGTTGGGTTTATTTGAGTTTGATATTGTACCTTTGCGACAGGTTTTAACTGGTTTGCCCTTTGGTGTTGGAAATGTAGCATAGCCATGGGAGTGAACGGCAATGACGCAGGCTTGGGTGTCCTTAAAGCTTGAGCGCTCTGAGCTTGCCTCATTACTCGCTGCTGCTGGTTTTGGAACAGAAGTCTGCACAGGTGGGAAATTTTGGGCAAATTCTGCTCTGCACAGAATTCCCTCAGGAATAAAATGCCAACACTTCCACTTGCAGCAGAGCCATTTTGCAAACCTATACCTTATAAGTGCCATTAATTAAGTACTGATGCTTCGCTTTGGTTTACTTTTCATTTTGGAAGAAGAAATAAGCAATGGTAGATGGGTGGGTGGGGATAGGCATGAAGAAGAACAGCTCCCTTAATCCTTTGCGTAAAGCCCTGGCCAAAATGAGCAATTTGTAAAAATTTATTTGTCCCTCAGAGCAGGTGTAAATACCACCATGGGAATTTTTAGACATGCACGTGCATTCCTTTTGTAAGATGAGGAATACATAGGTACAGTACTGTACCAAGCTAGAAATGTACCCTGTGTGACTTGCGAACCTGGCATTCCCCTGTCATAGGAACTCACTCCTGTAGAGATTTCTAGAAGCCCAGTGATGATATCAATGCCCTTCTGTGTTTGCACCCTGTGTGGCTGCACCGCTCACAGCCCTTGGTACGGCCCTGCATAGGTGGGTTTCTAGGCTGCCCAAGCTTCTGCTAAATCACACCTCCATCTTGTCCCTGTGGAAGCTCTGCATGGTGCAGATTGCCACATGTAAATAACAGTATTCTGAAATTGTATTTACATGTGCAAATGCTGCTATTTACATATTGGGATGCTTTTAAAATAATATCCATTACTAAAAACACTCATAAGGCACAGAATCAGTTGGGACCTTCTTATCTACAGAAGAAACTGCTGGACATACCAGGTAAGGTACCCTGGAGGAAGGCTTTCCCTATTTCAGCTCCTACATTATGGAATCCATTGACAGATAGATCATGGCAAAAGACTGATTTCCTGGCTCTTAGGAAACCGGTTAAGGGATGCCTTTTCCTGCAAGGCATATTTAGTACAGGACTTAGAGATGTTTGTGAATATTGGTAGCTCAGGCTGATAATCATGATGTTGGGTTGTTCTCCGAGCTTGATAATTTGATTGCAGACGTTTTGTTACCATTTGAGGGGACATCATCAATGTGGGGTTCCAGATGGTAATGTTCTTGAATGCTTGCGTTTGAACTTCTGTTGGGATTGGTGGCGACTCAGCTTTTTGGTCCACAAAGATTGGTAGATAGGGTCTATGTTGATATGTCTGTTTATCAAATTTGTGGTGGAAAACTAGGCTTCCAGAAAGGCTCTCTCTTTTCTTTTGTGCTCATGCTATGATTTCAATTGTGTTCCAAGTTGTATTTGTGTCCTTCCACATCTTCATGGATTGAGACCAGGGAGAGTGGGTCATGTCTTTTGCTGGCTAGTTGGTGTTCATGTAGTCTGGTGGATAGTTTTCTTCCTGTTTGGCCAACATAGCTCTTTTCAGTCACCACATTGAATTTTGTACACAACGTTTATTTTTCTCTGGTTGTCCTTTCGATTTTGACAGGATTCTTCTCAGGGTTATGGTTGGTTTGTGGGTTATTGCAATGCTGTGGTCTCTTAGTAGTCTTGAAGTAATTTCAGAAGTGTTCTGGATGAAAGGGAGAGTAAATCATCAGGGTGCACTTTCGGTCTAGAGGTTGGGGCTTTTTGGCTGCAAGCATCTGTGGGTGAAGTTCCATGAGTATCTGTTCTTTATTAACGCCTTGTGTAGATGTTTCTTTTCTTCTATTTTAGCTTCTGTTGTGTTGCAGTGGGATTCTACTCTTCTGAATAGTGTTTTTATGCAGCTTTGTTTGTGGCACTTTGGGCGGTTGCTGTAGAAGTTCAACAATGCCCAGGAAGAGCAGCCCCCCCCACCCCCCCCCCCAGCAACCCTCAGGGAAACCAACCAATCAATCCCTGTGCACCAAAGAGATTAGTCATCATCACTAAGGCTCAGAAACAGCAACCACACCTCAGCAACCCTCAGGGAAACCAAACAATTAATCCCTGTGAACCGAAGAGCTGAGTCACCACCAACCCCAATAGAAGTAAAAGCACAAGCATTCAAGCACATTGCCATTTGGAACTCCACACTGATAATGGCCACTCAAATGGTGTTGAAACGTCTGCAATCAAGCTTGGAGAACAAGCCAACATCACTAGTACAGGACTAAGTGGGCTTTGCTGGCAGTGTCTGCAGGAGTACAGATGAGGTGGGGTATTAGGATTCGTGTTGCTTTATCATTCTGTTAATTTTATGCTTGCTTATTTTTATTCTGTATGCATATTGCTTTGGATTGTTTTAAATAAGATCATTAATAAGAACATTTATTATATTGTGAAGTTTCACAGAGTCCTCCATTATTAGTGATTCTAGGACTTGGTTGTGTTTATGGGTGTAGTTAGGGTGGGTGTGCTTGGATAGAGGGGAGGACTACCACCTCTCTCTTAATATTTCTAATGTATGTAGATTCTTTCTCACCGCCTGCTTCAGGGCCTCCCAAGAGCGATACTCCATCTGTAGGACCTTTATCTTCAGCCATTGGGGCTGGTCTGGAATAGCGAAGGCCATGATGATTTTCAGAGTGATAAGGATGTGCTGAGGGAAGAGCAAAATTAACTGCATTAACTATTGTCAAGAATAGCCAACAGACAAGATTTGATAGTCAGCCCCATGTTCATGTAGTTAGGAGACTTGGGTTCATGCTTCAACACCCCCCAACCCTTGGCCGGATCCTGCTGGAGTAGAATTCACAGCCCCTGAGGGTAGCTCAGGTGAGCCAGACAAATAATTACTTTGGAAATAGCCCTTGCATTTGGGAGTTATATCAGAATGATAGGGTAAATCAAATTGGTGGGAGGCGGCATTATATGTTAAAGAGGATCTGTAATCCTCGTTTACTATAAAGAATGTTACAAGAAAAAAAAAGAGGGCATTGAGTCAAACAGGATAAACATTTTGCAGGAAACAAAATGCACTGTAAAATCTTTATGGATAGGAATTCCATGTGAGAAGGGAAAGGGTATAGCAGTAGTGGTGTCCTACCATCCACTTGACCAGCATGAACAGACAGATGATAAATGCTAATAGAAATTAGGGAAGCTAACAAAATTGGCGACACGATAATAGTAAGTGATTTCAATTACTCCAGTATCGACTGGATCTGTGTCACATCAGGACATGCAAGGGAGATAAAGTTTCTAGATACTACTACTATTACTGAACATTTGTATAGCTCTACAAGGCATACACAGCGCTGCACAGACCTACATACAAGACGGTCCCTGCTCATCGGAGCTTAAAATCTAGTCGAGACAAAAAGCACAGTAGCTGTAGACATGAGATACAGCTAGGGAGAATGGTAAGGAAATACAAAATATCATTTGAATCAAGATCCGAAAGCGGCAGTGAAGAGGTAAGTTTTCAGCCTGGATTTGAAGAGAGTCAGAGAAGGTGCTTGACATACAGAATCAGGTAGTTTGTTCCAAGCTACCGGAACAGCAAGGTGAAAGGAGCGAAGTTTGAAGTTGACAATAGAAGAGAAGGGCACAGATAGATGAAATAAATGACTGCTTCATGAAACAACTGGCTCCCGAACCAACATGAGGGGAAGCTATTTTGGACCTAGTCCTTAGTGGGACGCAGGATCTGGTGGGAAAGGTGATAGTGATGTAATAAATGGAAGGAGGACAGCAAGTGAATCTATTACACTAGCATTTAACTTTCAAAAGGGAGACTAGAATAAAATGAGAAAACGGTTAGGAAAAAATTAAAAGGAGCATCTGCAAAAGTTAAGAGTTTACATCAGGCTTTGAAATTGTTTAAAAATACTATCTTGGGAGCCAAGACCAGGCATCTTTATCTTTATCTTTATTTGGTGCTTGACATACCGCCCAGGCGGCAGCATCAGGACAGTTTACAATAAAAATAAAACACTGCAAAAAAAGTCAGAACATGAAAAGAATGCCATAGGTTGATAGGACAGCATATTCAATGCTTGAAAGAAGGCCACTGCTTGACCCAATGCAAGCATTGTGGAACCTATGTCTTTTGGGGAAACTGCTAGGTACTTATGACCTAGATTGGCCACTGTTGGAAACAGGATATTGGGCTTGGTGGACCTATGTCTGACCCAGTATGGCATATCTTATGTTCTTATGGCTAAATAGCATAGTTTAAGAGTGAGGTGAAAGATGCTGTTATAGCCAAAAAAAAAAAAACATCTTTCAAAAAATGGAAAAAGGATCCAGATGAAGAAAAGGGGAAACAGCATCAGCACTGGCAAGTTAGATTCAAAGCATTCATAAGGAAGGCAAAGAGAGAATTTGAAAAGAAGCTTGTTGGAGAGCTAAAAACTCATAATAAAAACATTTTCAGGTACATTTGAAGCAGGAAGTCCATGAGGGCTATGGATGGATCATTAGATAATCAACGGGTAAAAGGGGCACTCAGGAAGGACAAGGTCATAACAGAACGAGTAAGGAACATGTTTACTAAATCACGAGTGCCTACCTGCATTTAGTCCTGAAAAATGAGAGTGGGGTTGCATTGGACCCATGCTAAAAAATGGAGGCGTGCCCAGCATGTCCCCATGTAGGTTTTGTGCCAGTCCTGCACTCATTCTGTTTGGTGTGATCAATGTGGCTGCACTTAAGGCCACCAACTGAGGTGATGGTAAGTGCACTCACACTAAATGCAGCATTGCTGGTGAGCACATGCCAAAGACTCACATGCTAATTGCAACAACCCGGTCTACAACCCAATCTGCATTACTCAGGTAGCATGAGATTTCTGGCGCAGCCACATCTTTGGTGTACATTAAATTTTACTGTGGTGTAATTGGCGCACGTTGAACACCATGTTACCCAGTAGCACAGTTTAGTAAACGTGTCAATAAATAAATTTTTTTGCTTTGGTCTTTACTGAGGAAGATGTAAGGGAGCTAAAAATGGTTGTTAAATCACAAGAGGGATGCAAAAATTTACAAGAGGACCTTGACAAATTGGGAGACCTGGACATCCAAATGGAAGATGAAATTTAATGTGGACAAGTGCAAAGTTATGCACTTGGAAAACAGAACCCAAACTATAGCTACCGACTGGAAGCTTCCACATTAGGAACCAATATCCAGGAAAAGATCTAGAGGTTTTTGTTAGTGACAGCACATTGGGTTGAACATTTCAACATATTCTTCACCATGACGCTAAGATCTTTTTCTTAGGTGGAGAGTTCTAACACAGACCCCAGTATTGGATACCTGTAGTTGGGATTATTTTTCCCTATGTGCATCTCATTATACTTGTCCACATTAAGTGAGTAATTTTACAACAAGGTACCTAGATAACGAAGGCATAGAGGGGGGTAACCGGCACAGAGCAGTGGATACACCTACTCTAGCCACCTTACTAGGCAGACTAAATGGACCATACTGGTCTTTATCTGCCGTCATATGGAGGAGTAGCGGAGTAGCCTAGTGGTTGGGTCAAGGAGTGGAGGAGTAGCCTAGTGGTTGGGTCAAGGTACTTCAGGCCGGAAGGTTGGGGGTTCAAATCCCACTAGAGGACAGCAACCTTGGGCCGGAAGGACTGGGGTTTCTAGTCCCACAGGTGCTCCTTGTGGTCTTGGGCAAGCCACTTAACCCTCCATAGCCCATGTTCCCTGTAAAATAGTTCTCTGTGTGCTGTGCTTTCCTGTCTAATCAATGTGTTTATACCTCAAAAATTTCCTGTCATGATTTGACAATTTCCAATCTGTAATCAAAAAACGCTGCTGATCGCTGGAAGTAGCGGTATACAAATGTATACTAAATAAAATAAATAAATAAATATGCTATATTACTAGCATAAAACCTGCAGAGATTGGGTCTAGATTGAAGGCATAGACACTAGGCCTGCTCGAGCAGGTGTAAACGTCCATGCATAGATTACTGAAGCAAGTATATAAATTAAGGTATTTTATAATTAGGGCTTCCGGTTCTAGGTGTTTATCATTTGGGATTTTAAGGATTTATTTTTGAGGCAATTAGGTGCTTTCCTAGGGACCGAAGAATAGGGGTTTATCGGTGGATTTAAGCGTGAACATTTTTTTTAATGGATTTTAGGTAGATTCCAGGTGGACTCCATTTAATGATATAAAACACAATTTCCCAATGCCAGCCGTTTCTCCCAGAGTCAGCACTGTCCCCTCCTTCAAGCTATAGCCACAGCATCAGCGTCCTCCTATTCGTGCTAACAGTACATCTGCCCTCACTCACTCACTCAGAACATAGATAGACCCTCACTGAGTACAGAATAAGTGATCACAAACTTAAAATAAAAAGATGTAAACAAATTAAATTGAAACCCCAAAAAGCCATGCTCTGCATGAACTGTAACACCAGCTCCCCCAAATTGCAAAATATAAAGATAGCAGATTCACATAAGATCTAAATTCTAAAATCTAACATATTACAATCACTAAATTGGAAAAAAAATAAATTCTTTTTTCTATCTTCATTGTCTGGCCATATATATATATTTTTAATTGTGTTGGTTCCAGGCCCTGTTGCAGCTTTCCTCCATCTGCCTCTCTATGTGTCCCCACGTCTTGTATCTTCCCTCTCTCTCCCTATTCCTTCCTCCCACATGTTCAGAATCTTTTCATCCCATGTTCCCCCTTTTCTAACATTCCCCCTCTGTCCCCACCCCCCTTCCCAGCACCTCCCTTCTGTCTCCCAGTAACAGACAGTGGAGTTGGGAGTGGGGATATCATTAATATTGTTTTATTAAATTGTAACCTTTTTTCAAGCTTTTTGGTGAGGCGTGTCGAGTCCTGTAAATGTAAAGCTAGTTAGTCCACAAAGGATTTTACCAAGATACAGTAGCCCCAGATGCCCTTCCTTAGTTTCAGCTTTCTTGATTTTTTTCACAATTTATCTTTTGAAGACCAGGTCTCCTACTGGAATACTATATTATGATCAGCAATTGATGAGATGGGCCCCTGTTTGAGGAAATCTCCCTGCCATCAAAGCATGCTTATGCCTGATATCATCGAAGGCTGCATTTGCTCAAAAGAATGCTTTACATGAGCAGAGAGAACATGGATAAATCTGCTCGTACTACCTGCTTCTGTAAAGAATGCTACCACCTGTTAGTATCTTTTCTAAAACTGTCAAAGCCTTCACAGCTTAGATCCTTCACCTACTTATTTCTCTAGCAAAGTGGCAGATCTAAGGAAAGGCCTGGACCTATTACCTCTGGTGGTCCCTCTGTTATTCTGATCAGTCTCTGTATGCTTCCTTCATCCACAGTTTATCTTGCCATACTTGGTCCACCTTTAACCAAGCTTTATCATTTGTTTCGACCAAGGCACTGTCCTTGGTTAGGGCTGTTCTACTATTGCTGATGATTTCCCTCCTTATTTAATTTTAAAAATCCTCTCTCTGGCCTGCATTTGCATCTCCTGACTATGATTAATAGCTGCTTGTCCTTAGGGAATTTTCCTCTTGCCTGGGAACATGCTTTTATATGTCCTCTAGCCCCATCTCATATTGCCAACTATTGACCTACCTCAGCCTTCTCCTTTGCGTTTTAAGTCCTTGAAAAAATGTGTCCAGAATCCCTACTTGTGGTCTTAATGAATGAACTGTGTTGCAACCTGGATGCGGCAGTTCTTCCATCACTGTTTCTCTTAAGATTAGTGCAGCATTTAATCTAGTAGATCATCGCCTCCTTCTATCTTGCTTATGCAATCTAGGCATAAAGGATATGGTTTAGTTTTCTTCCTGGTTTAGTTTTCTTCCTCTTTTAGGGCTCATGATTTTTTTGTTTTCTGTGGTCACCATTTCTCTAGTGCTTTCCGGTTTTTGTATGGTGTTCTACAAAAGTTGATGTTGGCCCCAGTTTTATTCAACCTCTTTCTAGCCCCCTTAATGCCCACAGTAGAAAGTTTGGATCTCAGTGATTTCTGATTTACAGATCACGGTCTCCGTTTCACCAGATCTTTGCCATCTGAAGCTAGCCTGGTCTCCATGGCTTTCGCTGAATGGCTTGGTCTTAAATCTCGCAAAGGGGGGTGCACTAGTCCTTCCACATGTCGATTTCAGGAACATCATCCTTCATGGCCTTCCACAATCGACCTTAAACCCGCTCCGCTTAGCCTTGAATGCAGCCGCAAGAGTCCTCTCCGGTTCGTCAAGATCCGACCACATAACGCCCATCATGAAGGGTTTGCATTGGCTACCTCTACATGCCAGGCTCCAGTATAAATCATTGGTCCTCACTTTCAAAGCCCTAAATAACTACCCCCCTACGCCAATCAGCAAGCTAATCCATAGCACTCTAGAAAATAGAAGCAGAAGATCTACTGCACGGAACACATAAGCAGTCCCCAAGCTAATGACTAAGTGCACAAAGGCTACCTCCAACAGAGCCTTCTCCTTATTCGCCCCTTTAAGCTGGAATGCACTCCCCCATGAAATCCGTGGAATAAAAAGCCCCATCCTATTCAGAAAAGCCTTAAAACTCCACCTGTTCACAAAATGTTACTCAGAAACCTCCAGCCATAGAAGCACAACCAACAAACATTCCCCATACACCAGTCGCCCCTGCACGTCAACATCACAGACAATAGGTAGTCCCCCCTCAAACCCTATCAACCTCACAAAACCAATGCAACACCCATTTACATTAGAGTATTGTACATAGTTCGAGTTAATATGTATTTAGTTTCCCTGGTTTCGCTCCCATGTTCAATTCCCTGTTCTTTGTAAACTCAATGTTGTTTGTATACATTGCAGTATTCTTGTTCGATGTACACCGCGCTGATTTTAATAGCGCGGTATAGAAGAAATGTTAAATAAATAAATAAATTAAATAAAATGGGTGGCAAGGCATTCTGTTCCTTTTCTACCCTTTCTGTTCAGGGTGTTCCTCTTACCCTCTCGAACATATTACTATTCTAGGTTTCCGTACAGACTCCTTCCTTACCTTTGATTCAGAAATATCAGTTGTAATCGTCCATTTTTTGCCGTAAGGCAGATTTGTTATGTTAGACCCTTCCATGCTCCTAAAGACCTGTGCATTCTCATATTTGTTCTTTTATTTAACCATTTAAAGTACTGCAATTCATTATATCCTGGACTAAAACTGACACTGATACGTCACCTTTAGTTACTCCAGAAAACTGTTGTTGGACTCCTTACATGTTACTCCACACTTAGCTGATAAAGCATTGTTTCCCAATCATACTTCGGATCTGGATAAGAGATTCTTCTCCTTGCCCATAAAGTGATTTATTCTATTTGTCCTATTGTCTTTTAGTTCCATATCAATTCCCAGTATTAGAACCAATTCGCTCCTATTACTGGCAGTACTCAGTTTGAATCTACATGGTGGCCAGCCTTTAGTTACCTAGCGCCTGTCTCCTGGAATGCATTACCCAATTCTTTGCACAGAGAACCTTCCAGAGCTCACTTTAAGGCTTGTTTAAAACTGACTCAACCAGCAGTACATAACAGGTGCACCAGGTGTACTTTCTTAGGAAGAGACCTCAACACATTTCGGCTTATTGCCTTCTTCAGGGGGTATTAGCCTCAAATCATAAAATACAACAATAGATAGTCATCAAAATAATCATAAAAACAATCCTCATTAAAAATACAGCTAATAGCAACTAAAGTAAATTACAATTATAAACAAATATTTGCAAGAACACAGGGACAATTGAGTAAGGTACATGAATTATGTAATTATACATAACCATATGTAAAATCTGTGTGTTTGACAGACTAGTACAGGAACATGGTTGATAAACCATTTTATATAAAGATAAAAACTAAACAGCTGGAATAATAAAAACCATAAGCAATAAGACATAAGTTAATAATAAATAATAAAAAAATAAAGTATAAAAATATTAGAGTACATGAATATTAAAAGAAAGATTAAGGAGAGGCGGAGCCAACACGGGTTAAGATGGCTGCTTGAATCCTGAGCTCCTCAACCCCTCGCATTGCAACTACCCTGGCAGTAGCGAAAGCGGGATCTGAGACTCCTCTGGTGCCCCGGGTGGTGAGTGAGATGTCGGCCGGCAAGCCTACGTGGCTGGACTTCTCCACAGCGGTGAGCGGTGGCGGCAAGAGAGCCAAAGCTGAGCCTCCTTCACCGCAGAAAATGGCGTCGGCAGGGGAAGAGGTGGCAGGCCTAAAAGAGGTGTTGGCTGAAATCCGAGAAGTGAAAGGTATGGTAGCCGTCAATGGTGCAGCACTAAGTGGTGTACAGGCAGACATTGCGGAGCTCAAAGAGATGCGGGAGCAAATGAACTTTCTGACGGAGCGGATGAAGAAGCTTGAGAGCACCGCGGAAGTCCACGAGGAGCGTTTCAAGATAGTGGGGGCAAACACCAAAAGAATAGTTGCCCTAGAACGCAGCCTCGAGGACTTGAATAATCGCACGCAACGAAACAATGTGCGCCTCGTCGGGGTCCCCGAGGGGGCCAAGGGAACAGATGTTATTGCTTTCTTGTGCACGCTGATTCCTAAACTGCTTAAACTGGACTTTCATTACCCGCTGGAGATTGAAAGAGCTCATCGGGTCCCCACGCAGCCGGGCCCCAACGTTCGGAGGCCTAGGCCGATTATCATGTGCGTCCTGAGGCATGGTCAGGCGGTGCAAATCCTCTCGACTGCAAGAGCACTCAGATCGATTCAATTTGAGGGGCACAGCGTCGCTTTCTTTCCCGACTACCATAAGGCGACAGTGGATAGGCGAAAGCAGCTACTAGCCTACAGGCTGCGACTTCAAGCTCTGCAAGCCCGCTATGGCCTTTTCGCCCCAGCCCGGATGCGAGTGACTTTACATAATCAGACGAGGATGTTTGAGGACGCAGAGGCCCTGGGGAAATTTTTGGAAGACAAGGAAGCAGAAATCATGCGTTGAGGTTGGAGTTTCTTGTGTGTGACTCAGACTGCGAGAACGCTGGAACAGTCCTGCCTTGCCCTGTGCCCATAGAACTTGTGGGTCTATTAGGGATGGGCACGCGTATGCTGTGCAATGTATAGATGTGAGAGTGTTACGAAACTGCTTGCCATGCTATGATTGTTATTTTGTATTATGATCCTACACTCAGTTGTTAAAGGTAGTTATAGCTGGGTTTGGTGTGTTGTGGGGGGCTGGATGCAACAAGGGTCAAATGCAGTGTCTCCAAGCTTCGGGGCCAGCACATGCCAGGAAATGTATATGGTATGATATGGTACTCTGTCAGAGGGATATTGTGTTATTGTGTTGTTGTTGTATGCATGCGGGGGGGAGGGGTGGGGTTTGAGCGGCTTTCTGACCATGATGGTTCACCCATTTGTCACCCGTTTCAGGACGGGTGTGGTGTCTCCTCTGGGGTGTGTGTGTGGGGGGGGTCGGGTTCTTATGGTTTTCTTTGGGAACTGGGAGCAGCAGCAGACTTATTATTGAGTCTGGAGGGCAGCTGAATAGGGCTAGTCGCCCCATTGTGGGCGAGCGAAGCATCTTGCCTCATGGCGTCACTTAAAATACTGACGTTGAATGTGAAGGGCATCAACAATCCTATCAAGAGGAAGAAAATATTGCAATATTGCAAGAGGGAGCACGCCGATGTAGTAATGTTGCAGGAAACGTGCTTGTCCGAGGCGGAATCCAAAAAGCTGGGCTTGGGGCAGTTTCTGCTTGTTGCGCATTCGGCAGCGCATCAAGGAAGAAATGGGGTGGCAATTCTTGCCAGAAAAACTTTGCCCTTGACTATTGAAAGGCAGCGCGCTGATGGGGAGGGTAGATGGGCGTCAGGGCTAACCCAGATACATGGGAAAAAATTAGCTTTACTAGTGGTTTATGGTCCAAATACGGATGATGCCGGGTTTTTCAGGGGGTTAGCCTTTGAGATACAGGAGCTGTCTGGTCATGAAGTAATTGTAGGGGGAGACTTTAACCTGGTTCTCGACCCTCTGCTGGATTGTGTCCCATATCGGTCTCACCAGTGTTGGAGGGCTGCCAAGGTCCTGCAGGAGTTTTATTAGGGCAGCCGGGCTGGTAGATATATGGCGACTTTTGCATCCTAGAGATAGGGAATACTCTTTTTTTTCTTTGCCACACGGCTCTCACTCCCGTCTGGATTTTTTTTTGATCTCCCAGACTCTGACAGCGTCAGTAGCAAAGTCTGAGATAGCTCCCATGCACATTTCAGACCATGCGGCGGTTTGGTTTACTCTTCAATTAGAGGTGGCTTCCCCACCGGCGCCGGCCTTCTTTTTTGATAGGAATCTATTGGAAAATGAAGACTTTTGTGCCTATATGCGTCGGAATATCCAGGAATATTTTGAAGTAAACCTTCCCAAAGATACTCCCGGATGGGCATGGTGGGAAGGTTTGAAGGCCTTTTCCAGAGCCAGAATTACCAGCTTTAGTATTGGCCTTCGTAGGGCGCAGAAAGCGCAGTTGGTTTTGTTGGAGGAGCAGATTAAGGCTGGGGAGCGCTTGTTAATTAACAGAAAGGAGGCGGGTGTTCTGCTTCGGTTGCAGCGCCTTCGATATCAGTACAACCAGATTTTGAGTAGGGAGGCCGAGCAAATACTATCTCTGCAGCGGGCTAACTGTTATCTAGAGAATAATAAGGCAGGAAAGTTGCTGGCTAGCACCTTGAAGCCTCGAGCTCTGAGATCTAATATTCAAGCCTTAGTGAGTGACAACCAAGAGACACTTACGAACAACGCGGCTATAGCCGAAGAGTTTCGGAGATTTTATGAGACACTGTATGCTTCTGAGTGTCAAGTCTCTGCTGAGGATTTTGAGGCCCTATTTGGAGATATGGTTCATCCATCAGTCACTTCCCAGCAGGCGGATGGGCTAGATAGAGATATAACTGTCAAAGAGATTTTAGCGGTTCTGAAAGGAGCAAGCAAGGGTAAGGCAGCAGGCCCAGATGGGCTCCCAACGGAGTTTTACCAAGTGTTTGCGCTAGACCTCGCCCCTTTTATGCTTGACTTCTTTAATAGCATAGAGGCGCAATTGCCCCACACGGGATTGTTTAGCGATGCAGTAATAGTGGTTTTTGAGAAGCCTGGGAGGGACAATTCGCGAGTGGGAAACTATAGACCTATTTCGTTGTTGAACGCCGACTACAAGGTGTTCTCAGCGATCTTGACTAAACGGCTAGCCCAGGTGGTGCCGGAGTTGATCCATGTGGACCAATGTGGCTTCATTACCGGGCGAGCAACCTCTGACAACTCGCGGTTACTGTTGATCCTGCTTTCTTTGGCAGAGTCGAGAGAGGAGCCGATGTTAGGACTCTCACTCGATGCTGAAAAAGCCTTTGATAGGCTAGAGTGGAACTTCTTGACCCTAGCATTGCGGTGGTTTGGTATTCGGGAGCGGTTTATTCGATTTATTCAAGTACTATATTCTCACCCCTCTGCTCGAGTGTTGGCCAACGGGGTTCTCTTGGCTCCTTTGCTCTTGTCACGGGGGTCCAAGCAGGGGTGCTCGCTTTCCCCTCTACTGTTTAATCTCGCCTTGGAACCATTGCTCTTGAAGATCAGGCACTCCCAGGAAATACGGGGATTACAAGTCAGGGATCTGGAGGTCAAGCTCTCCGCTTTTGCAGACGATCTTCTGCTTTTTGTTTGCCCCCATTCGGTGGAAGGGTTGCTTAGCTTGATTGATCGGTATTCGAGACTGTCGGGGTACAAGGTCAATTGGTCTAAGTCCTTGGCTTTCCCCTTAAATAAGCAGATGTGTAAAGCACTGATAGAACCTTGCGCGTTCGAGTGGCAGGTTAACGCGGTTAAGTACTTAGGGGTTCGGTTTTGCTTTGGGCTTGAGGAAACTATCCAGTTGAATATCAAGAACATAGAGGAGATGATCAAATCTTTCATGGTGCAGTGGTCCCCCTTGCACCTCTCTTGGTGGGGCAGGCTGGAGTCAATTAAGATGGTGTTGGCCCCCAAGATAAATTATATATTGGAGATGCTTCCATTACGGTTCCCGCAATCATTTTACCATTCTATTGATCGATACTTGTCTGGGTTTTTGTGGCAGAATAAAACGCCCAGGATAGCTCTCCGGAAGCTTAAGGCAGCAAAGAACAAGGGAGGAGTGCAGTTCCCCGATTTTTGTAATTATCATCATGCTTTCCGGCTTCAGCAAGGCGCGCTTTGGCTGGCACCTGAGAGTAAAGGTGCCAAGCCGACTTGGTTAGAGGTCGAGGAGCGGCTTGTCATGCCTATCGCCCTAGAGGGGTTGATTGGTATGCAGCTCCCTGGCGCTTTTCCAGCGGGCAGGGTAGTGCGAGATACTCAAGACTCCGTGTATGTGCTAGAGCGCGTAGTGAAGGAGGCTGGCGCATTGTCGGGCCGCATGCCCCTTTGGTTTAATTCACGTTTCAAGATTGCTCACAAGGCGCTTAATTGGAGTGAATGGCAAGCGAAAGGGATTTGGTCCCTGGACCAATTGTTGAAGGGCAGGTGCTGGAAAAGTTTCGAGGATTTGCGGAGAGAGTTTAGACTAGCGGACAACCAGTATTTACGGTGGATGCAACTGCGGCATTGCTTGTCGCACGCTGGGGTTATACCTGGTGAAGTCGCAGAGGAGTGGCAGCTCCGGACTTTCTTAGAACAGCATGCGGGGTTGCGGGGGGCCTCCTCTAAATTGTATGCAGCATTGAGGGAAGGTGTTTCTGGAGACCTTCTGAAGCTGGAGAGAGCGTGGGAGCGTGATCTGGGGGCTCCTGTATCTCAGGGGGGGTGGGTAGCGATATGGGGTCCTGTGGGCAGGGTGACGCAGGGAGCTTCGATGCTTCAGTCGTTCTATTTCCTGGCGCATAGAGCTTTCATAACCCCGGTTCGGCTCAGCAAGTGGGATGCGAGCAGAGCGGGTAAGTGCTGGTCTTGCAATATTGCACAGGGGACTCTTCAACACATGCTATTTGCTTGCCCGCACGTTCAGATGTTCTGGCAGGCGGTATGGGACAAGATGCTGCTAGTGTTGGATATACAAGGGCGGCTGTCCTGGCAGACTGTCTTTTTGCGATCTCAAGACCAGTCTCTACATGTCCCTCGAGATAAGTCCTTTCTGTTTGACTTTATGATGGCAGTTGCTATTAAGTTGATTTTGACTTATTGGAAGGACTCATCCCAATTGGGAGAGATACAATGGTGGAATATGGTCTGTTTATATGCGGGATATGAGAAAGGACAGGAGGTACGTAATAGGCGGAGGGCGAAGTCAAGGGTGGGCATGACCCGAGTAATGGGGGGTGGGAGACGAAACGGGAGGGCCAATAAATGGAAATGCCTCGACGAGTTCGCCGTTTTGGCAAGATATTGTTAAAGGAGGTTCCGGCCTCATTCAGCTATGTAACTCTGCTGCTGTAGAGGTCTAGGGTTGTTCCGAGCCCGCTTCCTCCTGCTCACGGGGAGACGGGGGGAGTGGGTGGGAGATGGGAGGGGACTGGGAGGTGGGGGGCAAGGGGGGTGGTGGGTAGCGGGGGTATGAGAAGGTAGGGGGTTTAGAGTTTGGAGTGTGGAACTGTTATTCTATTCTAGTGTACTGTTGTATTGTGGATGGTGTGGAAAAATTTAAATAAACATTTCAAAAAATAAAAAAAAGAAAGATTAAGAGAAAGCTGTGGACCAAACTAGTAAGATCAAAGGAAACAAAGTTGTGCCTTAATGTGTTATTGAGTGCAACAACGTGAAGAAGGATGAGGAGGATATAGGCTGTTGCAAAAAACTTGAGTTGCTAACCAGGCATTCAAACCTAAATACATAATTATGAGCAGGAGTGTAATCTTTAACATGTGAAAGGGTGCATTAGACTAGAGGAAGTGAACCATGAAAATATTCTTGTATAAGGGAGGAACTGTTGACCTCACTGCGATGTCAAAATATGACACAAATAGATGTAATCTGAAATGATGAATAAGCTAACATTTAAATATGAATGATACAGGACTCTCATGTAAATAAAGGGTGTCTGAATATACAGGAACTTGCCTCCTGCGACGGAAGCAGCAACATTCACAAACACCAGGCTGGCAGAGAAAAAAACTCTTGTGATCTGTCTATGCTTTTTTAAAAAAGACCCGCAGAGGTGACCGGGGTCATAGTTCAACAGGGGTAAACGTTGCAAGAAAATTATTCCAGAGTTTCAAAAACTAGATAAAAATAATAAAAATCCACTTTATGGTCAAATACTGTGTTCATAAAAACATCAAACGTGGGTAACATATGAAAGAGCAATAAAACCATGTAAATTGCCCTTGTCATCTGAGCTTCTAAAGAAAGCTTAGGTTGATCTCCTCTAGTACTGATTGGTTTGTTCTTTGGGCAGTCCATGGTATACAATGTATTCTTTGCCAGCACCAAAATTCAAAGACATTGATTTTCTTCCTGTCTATCTTTTTCACTGTCAACTTTCACATCCATATGATGATATTGAAAATACCATGGCTTGGACAAGTCAAATCTTTGTATGGAGAGAGACATCTTTGCTCTTGAGAATCTTGTCTAGGTCCTTCATAGCCATTCTGCCAAGAGCAATGCATCATCGGATTTCTTGACTGCTTGTCATTTCCTTATTGATTACTGATCCAAGCAGGTTAAAGTTGTCCACTATTTCAATTTCTTCTCCAAACGACGAAACCTGGAAACAGCACAAGCACTGGCAGGTCAAATGCAAGGCATTGATAAAGCAGGCAAAGGGAGAATTTGAGAAGAAGCTTGCTGCGGAAGCAAAAACGCAAAATAAAGATTTTTTCAAGTACATTCGTAGCAAAAAACCTGTGAGAGAGTCAGTTGGTCCATTAGATGATAGAGGAGTTAAAGGGGCACTAAGAGGTGACAAGGCGATAGCGGAGAGACTGAATGAATTCTTTGCTTCGGTCTTTACTGAGGAAGATGTAGGGATGTTACCCATGACTGAAGTGGTATTTAAAGGTGCGGAAGAATTGAAGGAAATATCGATAAATCGGGAAGATGTATTACAACTATTAGATAAACTGAAGAGTAGAAAATCACCTGGGCCGGATGGTATACATCCAAGGGTGTTGAAAGAACTGAAATATGAGATTGCAGACCTGCTATTAGTAATCTGTGAACTATCATTAAAATCATCTCTAATACCTGAAGATTGGAGGATAGCCAATGTAACACCAATTTTTAAAAAGGGTTCCAGGGGTGATCCGGGAAACTACAGACCGGTGAGCCTGACGTCAGTACTGGGAAAAATGGTAGAAACCATCATAAAGAATAAAATTACTCAGCATGTAGATAGTCATGGCCTAATGGGACACAGCCAACATGGCTTTAGACAAGGAAGATCTTGTCTTACTAATCTGTTATGTTTTTTTGAAAGTGTGAATAAACAGGTGGACAAAGGTGAGTCGGTTGATATAGTGTATCTAGATTTTCAGAAAGCCTTTGACAAGGTCCCTCATCAGAGACTTTTGGCAAAACTAAAGAGTCATGGGATAGGAGGCAGTGTACTACTGTGGATCAGGAACTGGTTAAAAGATAGAAAGCAGAGGGTTGGGCTAAATGGCCAATTTTCCCAATGGAGAAAGGTGAATAGTGGTGTACCCCAGGGATCTGTGCTGGGTCCGCTGCTTTTTGACATATTCATAAATGACCTGGAAAGAGGAATAACGAGTGAGGTTATCAAATTTGCAGATGACACAAAACTATTTAAAGCTGTTAAAACCCAAGAGGATTGTGGAAACTTGCAAGAGGATCTTGATAAATTGGAAGACTGGGCATTAAAATGGCAGATGAAATTTAATGTGGACAAATGCAAAGTTATGCACCTAGGGAAGAACAACCCAAACTATGGTTACACAATGCAAGGTTCCACATTAGGAACCACCACCCAGGAAAAAGATTTAGGCGTCATTGTGGATAACATGTTAAAACCCTCGGCCCAGTGTGCAGCAGCGGCCAAGAGAGCAAATAGAATGCTAGGTATCATAAGGAAAGGAATGGAAAATAAAACAAAAGATATTATAATGTCTCTATACTGTTCCATGGTGAGACCACACCTTGAATATTGTGTGCAATTCTGGTCGCCGTATCTTAAAAAGGATATAGAGTTATTAGAAAAGGTTCAGAGAAGAGCCACCAAAATGGTAAAGGGGATGGAAGGATACTCCTATGGCGAAAGGCTAAAAAGGTTAGGGCTCTTTAACCTGGAAAAGAGACGGCTGAGGGGAGATATGATAGAAGTCTATAAATTAATGAACGGAGTGGAACGGGTAAACGTTTACGTTATCAGAATATAGAAAGACTAGGGGACATACAATGAAGCTACAGGGTAAACTATTTAAGACTAATAAAAGAAAATATTTTTTCTCTCACCGTGTAATCAAACTCTGGAATTTGTTACTGGAGGATGTAGTAAAGGCTGTTAGTGTAGCTGGGTTTAAAAAAGGTTTGGACAAATTCCTGGAGGAAAGGTCCATAAACCATTATTAAGAAGGGACCCAGGATATCAATGCTTGACCCAGTGCAAGCATTGTGGAACCTGTGTCTTTTGGGGAAACTGCTAGGTACGTATGACCTAGATTGGCCACTGTTGGAAACAGGATACTGGGCTTGATGGACCTTGGTCTGACCCAGTATGGCATATCTTATGTTCTTATCTTATGTTCCATCCAAGATGAACTTTGGATATATACCGCAACTGAACTTTGGAAGATGCGGTATATAAATATGTATAAAAAAAAAAAAACAACTTATTGATTTTGCCAGTTGTCAGGATCTTTGTCTTCTTTACATTAAGGTACAGGCCCATTTTAAGACACTGTTTCTTGATCTTGAGAAGCAAATATTTCATATCATCTTTACTTTCAGCCAATATTGTGGTATCAGCATAGTGAAGGTTGTTGATGAGTCTTCCATCAATCTTCACACCTGCTTCTCTGATGATTTGTTCTGCATATAAATTAAACAGGTAGGGGGAAAGTATGTAGTCTTGTCAAACACCTTTGCTGATTTTAAGCCATTCTGTTTCTCCATGTTCTGTTCAAACTGTTGCTTCTTGATTAATGTAAAGGTTGTGCAAGGCGCTGTGTATGCCTTGTAACGCTATACAAATGATTAATAAGTAATAGTAGTAGAACTATCAGATGGTTCTGGTGTACCCATGCTTCTTAATGTGGCCCAGAGTTTCTCACTGTTTATACAGTCAAAAGTATTGTTGTAGTCAATAAAACACACATAGACATCCTTTTGGTATTCTTTTGTCTTTTCAAGGATCCATCTCACATCCACAATGATGTCTCTCGTTCCTTGCCCTTTCCTGAACCCTGCTTGCACTTCAGGCAGTTCTCGTTCCAAGTATGGTTGTAGTCTCTGCTGATTGATCTTGAGTAGAATCTTGCCAGAATGTGAGATCAGAGTGATTGTGTGATCATTTCCACCGTCACAGATCACCTTTCTTCAGTATTGGTATAAACACGGATCTTTTCCAAATTTCCTGGCAAAGCTTGTAAGTATGGTAACAGCCAAATCCGATTGCTGTAATACTTCAATGGGAATGCCATCAATGCCCATTGCTTTGTTCTTTGATAATGTTTTCAATGCTGCTTCGACTTCTTCACAGGTCTGCAAAACATTTTTTTTCGAGAGCTGTTTTGGTTATTCCACGTAATCTTTATATTTTGTGGTGCGCTGAATCCGAAACTGACCTCTATTTTGTCATAGGACATCACGTTTCCTGACAATTTAGGTAACTATGTTAAATAAGGCAATACCTCAAAATAAATGGAAATAGACTTATAAAATTAACGTTTTATTACAATATTTTCATGAAAATCCTTTTTTGAACTGAAATGAGCTCACCTACACACACTAAACTTGATTCTTCTTCCTTGTGAGGCTCCTCTTGGTGCATTTACTCTTGTGAGTAGCATCTGGAATGTCTCTCTGAAGCATCCAATAGTAGTCTGCCATCATTGTAATGCTCCATTTTCCCTGGTATCTCCTTTCCATCTCTTTAATGTCTTGGTGGAATCGTTCACCTTGTTCCTCACTCACAGCTCCCAAATTTTCAGGAAATAGTCAAGGTGGGACTGGAGGAAATGCACTTTCAAACTCATCAGGCAACCTAAAGCTTGAAATGCTTTCAGCATTCGTCTGATGATCTTTTTGTAGTGAGGATCTTTGTTATTGCCTAAAAATTTCTGTACGACTTCTTTAAATGCAAGCTACCCTTATTTTTGAGGATCCGTCATGGTATTGACAAACTCTTGACAAACTATAAGCCTTTTAATGTCTGGTCCGACGAACACACCTTCCTTCAATTTTGCCTCTGACAGGCCTGGAAACTTGGTGACCAAGTATTTGAAGCAGTCTCCATCTCTTGGAAGTGATTTTACGAATTGCTTCATCAATCCCAATTTTATGCGGAGAGGTGGTAGAAGAACTTTATGAGAAGGTACCAAAGTTTCTCGGAGGACATTTTTTTCACCGACTGTTAGCACCCTCGGCTGCCAACTCTTCTTGGTACAGTGATTTTGTCGGTCTCGACTGTCCCATAGACACAGAAAACAAGGATATTTGGCATTCCCAGCTTGTTGCCCGAGCAGCATACACAAGATCTTCAAGTCCCCACACACTTGCCAACCATGGTCGTCATATTTAAGTTTGCGAAGAACCAATTCCAAGTTCTCGTAGGTTTCCTTCAAGTGTACGGAATGACCTACAGTTACGGAAGCGTAAAACCCGTTGTGGAGTAAAACTGCTTTGAGACTTCTTTTTGAAGAATCTATAAAAAGATGCCATTGCTTTGAATCATATTGGATTTTAAATTGACCCATCAGACCTTCGATATCGATGCAATAAACCAACTTGTCTTCCTGGGTGAAGTAAGGAACGAACTCCTTTTCACGATGTCTGAACCATGAAGATGACACTCCTGGCAACAATAAATTCCTGCTTTTCAGCCTTGATCCGAGTAACTCAGCGGCATCTTTGGGAAGATTCAAGTCTCTTACCAAATCATTCATCTCCTCCTGAGAAAACAATTTTGGTCTTGTATCATCTTCAAAGTCAGAACTTGATTCGTCATCTGGTTCATGTATGACTTCACCTTCATCGGAGCTAGGTATCTCTTCCAAGGTAGCAGGGGGCTTGGGTACTGGTATATCTGTACCATGGGGGATGGGACGAATTGCCGAGTGAAGATTGGGGTATGAAATGGAATGCTTCCATTTGGAATTAAACCCTTTCACATCGCATGAACAAAAGTAACAGTCGTCACTATGGTTCTTTTGCTCTCGCTATACCATAGGAATCCCATAACGGAAAGATTTTTTCTTACCCTTGAACCAGTTTCGGAGGTCCTCAACACACCGTTTGCACACTTTATGAGGCGCCCAGACTTTATCTTGATCTCCAATTTTTAGTCCAAAGTATGCAAAGTATACTTTTTTCACAAAGTCTAATATTCTGCTGTTGCTTCAACACTGTATATTCACCACAGATGAAACAGAAACTGTCTGGTGAATTAATACACTTTCACGGAGCCATAATATAACGGTTGAAGAATGACGAGCTAACACGAATTGCGATGAAAAAGTGTGAACAGCCTAGAACCAAGAACCTGATGATGATTCGTGCACAAGTGTGGCATGCAGGAGAGAGCAGCTCTGTGTCTGTACACGAGACGTCACAGTGCTGGCCACGCCCCCCTGCACTGACCAGAGCTTCTGCTATCTGCCCTGTGTCTCCCTCCCACTGGATTCTTCAGGAAAGATTAACTCCTTCTACCATTAGAAGCACGGACTTAAAACTTGCTTAGCTTATGTATATATTGCTGACCATCAGATTTACAGTGCTATATTTTTTTTACATAACTCGGACAACCCCTTTAAGGTTTTTTTTGGCATTTTATATCTTAAATGCACTTATGTGAATTAATTAATAGTAATTTGAATTAATAGTAATTTGAAAAAATTTGATAAATTTGAAGACAATTTTGCATGTTGTGGCAAATCATGACATCTAGGAGTGTTTTCAATATTTTATTTGTTTTCAGCACACCAAAATACATGGAAATTAGATGAAAATAATCAAACAGCTTTTTAGTCGCAGACCTGTGATCATAAGGTACAGGTTGAAATGGCTATTGGTCCACTTAATGTTTATGGTATAATGACTCTATATAGTCTTTCTACCTTTTTTTTATCTTCTCAGCATCATTCAACATGAATCATTGAGCATCTTGTAGCATTCCAATTCAAGGTGGAATTTTCTCTAACTCTTGTAGCTCTAGGAAAGCTGATCCTGTTTCCCTCTGATAGTTTCTGATTCTATTTCCTTGCATGTGTCATTGTAGTACTTCTCCTTGTCTCATCTTGCTGTACATTGGATATCTCTGTTGAATTTTGTGACTGCCTCTAATCCTCCTCTAGCTTTAGCTTCTCTGCATTTCTGGGCAATTTTCACAGTTTCTTTGGTCATCCATTTTGGCTGTTTTTTCCTTTTCACCTTTTGCAGAGACTTCTCATTTTCTTCAAGAAGAACTTTCTCGATGTCATCCCATAACTCCTTTGGTGCTCTGTCATTTATATCCAATGCAGCAAATCTATTTGCAGGCAGTCTTTAAATTCCGGTGGTATATTCTCAAGGTCATATTTTGCTACATTCATGAGTGGCTTGCTCTTTTTCAGCTATAGCTTGAATATGCATACTAGTAATTGGTGATCTATACTACAGTCAGCTCCAGATTTTGTCTTTTGTTGATGTTATAGAGCTTTTCCATCATTGACTTCCACATATATAGTCAATTTGATTTTTGTACAATCCATTGGGTGAAGTCCATGTGTACAGTCACCACTTGTGTTGCTGGAAGAAGGTATTTGAGATGAACCAATTATTGGTCTTGCAGAATTCTTTATCAGTGTTTCTCCAGTTCCATTTATGTTGCCAAGTGTAAATTTTCTAACAACTTTGCCACCTTTTTTATTCCCAACCTTTGTGTTCCAGTCACCCATGACTATCAGGATATCCTGTTTGCATGTTCTCTCAATATCAGCTTGATCAACTTCTTCCTCTTCTGCAGCTGTTGGTGGGGCATGTACCTGAATAATAGTTATGTTGGTAGGCATTCCCCGCAGACGCATAGAAATTAAGGGTTCATCGATTACATTGTATTTCATTACAGTTCTTGCAGATTTCTTCTTAATTCTTCTTTGTCTTTCATTTCCAGCATAGTAGACCATGTGATCATCAGATGCAAAGTGCCCAATGCCAGTCCATTTCAGTTTGCTGTTACCCAACAGCTCGAGTTGCACACATTCCATTTCATTCTTGACCACCTCCAACTTCCCTTGGTTCATGCTTCGTATGCTCCGTGTCCCAATATGTAAGACATCTTTGCAGCTTCTGTCTCCTTTTAGTTGCAGATACATTAGCGGTCAGACTCCCTGGGGGCTTCGATCCAACCACATCATAAATGCTGGCTTTTAAATAAAATGCATGTATTCAGTTTGCTATCTAGATAGTGGCAGGTTCTGAATATACGTATAATGCAGACAGCATCAAAATTATCTGGATAGCTTTAGGATAGTCTTTTTTTCTGTCCTAAAGTTAACTGGATAGTTATCAAGATAATAGTCCGAGTATCACCATTATCGTGATAACTTGCCACACTGCTCTTGCTCCACCTACGTAGCACCTCGGTACTATCTGGACAGAGCCAAGGTGATCTGTAAGAATAATGCTTCCAGTATCCAGATAATTGTCTGGATAGCAATCTGTCCATTGCTGAATCCTGGACTGGCGTAGTTGCTTGCAAGAGGCCTCCAGTAACCTGACAGTAATAAAGTGATACTCTAATGTCTGAGGCATCATGATAGTGAGACAGTATTCAGTGATAAGCTGATGGCACAAATAAATGAGCAGTCACAGCTATGTTGTGTGTGATATTCTGATGTAATAGAAAACCCTTTCTTGGAATAAAGAGAAAGAACTTTAAAAAAAAAAAGTCTAGAGCTAAAAAGAGCCTCAGGGTGGAGATGCTGTGATAACACATGCAGAGGGATGTCAGCTAAATGATAGTAACCTACTGACCTCCAAGCCAATGGCATAGAGCAGGGACTGGTCAGGAGTCATTCCAAAGTCTTGACAGAGTTTTTTCACCTCAGGAGAGATGGTGATAATGAAGCAATTAGTACCGACCGCAAAAAAACCAAGCACCTCAAAGGCAACCTGTGGAAGGAAAACAGACAATTAGCCCAAACCTCAAAAAGTCAGAAAGAAGGACGGAAATATCAAGAGAGAGAGAGAAAAAGATGGGAAGGCAAAAGAGTTGGTGAGTGAGGGAGGTGTCAAATGTCATAAACACCAAGTGGACCAGTTCTGTTTTTCCTTCTTCACAGCACTTAACCAACCACCTCTTGGGGAGAGCAATTTCCAAAAGGTATTTACCTAGCTAACATGGCATGACTGCAAACCAAACCACCCTCCTCAAGTATGGATCAAAGTCTACACCGGTCCCATAGAGTGCTCCTTTAGCTGTGTTAAAAAGAGGTATTCCTCTGAGCATATTTAGATCAGGGGACTATATTAGCATACATATATTTGATTTTCAGCTTTGCTTTGATATTTTGCACCCTCCCATCCCCAACTGGCCACCCACAAATCAATGCAGGATCCTTGATGCATGCATTCTGCAACTGCAGTTTGTCGTAGGGACCCAGGTTGCTTTTTTGTAAACCCGCGGATAAAGAAAATGTTAGAAGCACTGCGTAGTTTGCAATATGTGGGCTATTTGAAAATCACTTTCACCAATCCACTCTTGGTAATTCCAATGCATTTCAGCTATGAACTCCAATTTCACAATGTGTTTACAAACAAATTCTTCGTATGTTCCATGGTGCATTTCAACAAATACAAGATGAAACCAGTGTCAAATGTCAAAACACAGTGAGCAATGAAAACATATAATGAAGCCGAACCAATGGGAACAGAGCTGCTATTTCTGTGACTTTCCCCATTTGAGTAACTTTCTTGCCCAAGTTATGTGAAATTTTTGAGGGTTGTGGATTATTTTTGTGGGGCGTGGACTACTGTATGCAGTGATTTAGGCAAGAAACTCACAGAAAAATGGAGCAAAACAATGGCAATTCACCAGTGTCTTCTGTTCCACCCCTTGCACTTGAATGCTAATATAATCCAACCAATCTGCTGTATTGGTTTAGAACTTGCAGCATGTCCACCCTTGTGAATGGTTGGAGGAAAAGGCGGCTCTACCTGTCCCACCCTGCTGCATCTCAGTGATCAGGTCCTAGACATCTAGTTCTGTTGCTGGTTGATCCAGGGAGCTGTGAAACTGCCAATGGTGGTGCACAGTAACCTGGAGTGTTGACCAATGTGATGCAGCAGGAATGAAGAGAGAAGGCAGATTTGTGTGTTCCCAGGCAATTGCATGGCGGACAAGCATGCTTGCTGGTGCTGACCAATGAAATGCCGCAAGGTAGGAGAGAAGGTGGGTCACCCTGAACTCCCCCAAGCTCCTCTCCAGTGAACTCATATGATGGGCTGCTAGACTCCAGTCAATCAATGTCAGTGAGGTTATGGCTAAAGGGAGTTGCTACTTTTGGGCTAGTTTTCAGTGAGCATTGGGCTGGACATTTTAGACTTTGCCAACACTGAATGAGAACCCAGAGCTGCCAAGTTACTCAGTTTCAGGAGTGAGATTTTCTGCTAGTTCTAGTTTTAAATTTACATTGCAATACATTGTGGGATTTGTAGCCCCTAATTTTACGCATTGAAATTAGTGATACAGATCCCATAATGCATCAGAATGAGACGATCAGAAATCCAGAACTGGCTTAAAATCTCACTCCTGGAAGTGGGGAACTTTGAACTGAGGTGCCCAGCATTGGCATTTCCAAACAGGCTGCTTTTGCCTATGGGCAAAAGGGGCAGCCGCCCTCCGCTCTATGTAGCAGGGAGCCCATTGCTGCCCATAAAAGCATGGTCCTTTTTTCCAGGCTGCTTTTCCTCTCTGCGATACTGATTGCCAATAAAACTGTTTGACCACACTGAGGAAGTGATGTCCCATGGTGGGGTTACCATAGTGGCATTGGGCCCAAAGCAGTTTTACTGTGCGATGACCCCTTCAGGTCAATGACAATCCTCCCTGTGCCACTCTAAATGGAGCAGTGAAAGCTACATGAGACGTCTGAACATGTGCAATGCTGCTTCTTCCTGTGACCCAGTTCCTCTTCAATGGAGGCGGGCCATGGGGAGAGGCAGCAATGCACATGTTCAGAGACCGCCTGCTACTGTGAGAAACATCAACATGAGTGGGGGAGAAAGGAAGGGAGCAAAAGAAGGGCAAGGTGGCAGAGAGAATGGGGGGAGGGGGAAGAGTGAGATGATGAAATCAAGAAAGACATAATGGAAGGAAAAGAGGAAGAGGGATAACTGAAGAAGGGAGAGATGGGAAAAAGACAAGGGAGGGAAGAATGGAGAAAAGAAGAGGGATAGAGGAGAAGAAGGGTGAGGGAAGGAGGTGAGGTATACGTGTGAGAGAGTAACAAGTAAGCTATCGGGGTGTGAGAGACAGAGAGGGGAAGGGAAAAATAGTAAATACTATGAAGTAGGATAAAGAGAAACAATAGTTAAAAATAAAGCAAAATAAATGACAGAAAACAAATGGGAAGAGAGGATAAGCTTGGCAAAAGGCAGCAGGACAGAAACATCTAGAAGAAAGTCTAACAATAGAAGGGGTAAGAGAAGAAGGAAATATAAAACCAAAGGGAGGGGAAATGTGGTAAAATGGAAAATGAATAAAGATAAATGAAATAGGAAGTATAGTTTAAAGCAGCGTTTTTCAACCACTGTGCCGCGGCACACTAGTGTGCCGTGAGATATTGTCTGGTGTGCCGTGGGAAAAATTCCAATTTCATCCGTAACATGTGGCCTCGGCTCACAAATTAGGGTTGCCAACCGGCCGGTTTTCAGCCGGCCTGGCCGGTTTTTCCATGGCCAGGCCGGCTGCCGGCACAGTTGTAAAACCGGCCATTGAAAAGCCGGTTTTTTGCTCTGGCTGCAAGATCGGGAGCGGCGAGTGCAAAAACCGGCTTTTGTGCCGACGTCCGCGGTGCCACCGCGATGCCATAGAGCTGTGCCGCGGCTGGTTCTGCTTTGTACAGAGCCGCGGCTGCACTACACTTACATTGAAAAGTAAAGAGAAACTGTGTCAGGAGCCCTCCGATCATGCAGAGCCCGAGGAAGTGATGTCATGGGGGCGGGCTCCTCACAGGCTGTCTTTCCTTTTCAAATTAACTTTAGCTGCAATAAAGTTAATTTGAAAAGGAAAGACAGCCTGTGAGGAGCCCGCCCCCATGACATCACTTCCTCGGGCTCTGCGATGACCGGAGGGCTCCTGACACAGTTTCTCTTTACTTTTCAATGTAAGTGTAGTGCAGCCGCTGCTCTGTACAAAGCAGAAGCAGTGGCTTGGGCAGAGGGGGGGTGTGTGAGTGAACCAGCAAGGGGGGGGGGGGAGTGTGAGTGAACCAGCAAGGGGGGGGAGTGTGAGTGAACCAGCAGTGGAGGGGGGGGGGGTGGTGTGAGTGAACCAGCAAGGGGGGGGGGCGATGGTGTGAGTGAACCAGCAGGGGAGGGGGGGTAAGTGAGTGAGTGACCCAGCAGGAGGGGTGAGTAAGTGACAGGGGGGTGGGTGAGTGAACCAGCAGGGGAGGGGGGTTGGTGTGAGTGTTTGATTCCTATTCAAGAGAATTACTTTATATATAGTCAATATAGGCACCGAGGTAAATTTTTTTAACATTTTCTAATGGTGGTGTGCCTCGTGATTTTTTTCATGAAAAAAGTGTGGCTTTGCACAAAAAAGGTTGAAAAACACTGGTTTAAAGCATGAAGAAAACAGATGAATGAAACTGACAGAAGCAAGAAACGATAAACAAAAGATGAAGATGAGAATAAAGGAGCAAGAAATTTTTCAACAAATTATTTTCAAATTCCTGCATATTATGTTACTTATAAATTGGTAGACGAGAAGGACCAGGCAGTAGTAGCCTTAGGGGTGTTTGAGTCTTGGATGAGAGAGCTGTTTGGGACTGCTTGGAGGATTAAATTAGATGACCTATGAGCAAGATGGATATTTTATTCCAATTTCACTCTCCCCTGTCCTTGACACTACAAATTGTTTCAGAGAATCTTAATATTTTTTGGGAGACTTAGATAAATACTCAAATGTTATAATATGAATACAACCATTTCTTTGCACAATTCTCCATCTAGGGTCTGACGCTCCAGGTAACTGCCAGGTTTGTCATACCCAAAGCCGCAAAGGTTACTTAGCTCTTTGGCTCTTTATCATGTGATTGCTGCATTTGATTCAGACTTTTTATTTCTTTGGAAACATATCACACATGATATGATATTGGGTAAAATGTGATTCCCTCATTAGATTAGTGGTGCATGGCTCTGGTAGCTGCAAGGTCCTGAGAAGATAAGATCTTTGTAGGCTGTGAGAAAGGAGTGTTATATCAGGGTCCAAAATGGACAATGCACTCTTTCTTCTATATGTACTGCACAGTGCAAGAAGAAATACAATTCCATTTTTATTTCTCCAGTTTAGCACTGCATGCAGTCTGGCTTCTTGGAGTTTTCAGTCTAGTTTCTAATTTGTGGTTCCTTTATTCTGTGTTTGGTGAGGGTCTGTGTTTCGCATGTGTGACCATTCTGCTAGTGTTTTAGATCAGTGGTTCTCAACCTTTTTTGTACCGCGACCCCTTTTACCATTGGTCAACTTGTGATGACCCCCAATGATAAAATCAAATGCATCTCTCTTCCTTTACCGTTAACACATTGTCGCTGTAATCATTTGTTGAATTATTAATATGTTATAGGCCTTTGCAATATGTTTTTATTTATAAAATTTACTTATTTAAACCACAATAATTAATCACAACAACAAGTAACAATATTTGATTTCAAAATTATGATGATTTTGTAGTCAAATCACTAATATGAAATAAAATTATTTTTTCTACCTTTGTTGTCTGACCAATTTATTCTCTGATCATGCTGGTCCCGATCTGAGGCTTCTGCTTTCCTGTCTTCTCTTAGCTCTCTTTCTGTGGTCTATGGTCCATCTGCCATTTCTTATCTCTTCTTTTGTTTTCTTCACTTCTTTCCATTAGCCTATTTCCAGTCCCAGTAACCCTGCCCAGTATCAGCCCCTTTCCAGTCCTCACTCTCAGTACCTTCCAATGTCAACTTGCATTCCCATGACTGCCACTGGTGTCCATTCCCTTCCAGTCCCCCTCCTTCCCCACTTCCCCCTTCTAGTACAAATACCATGGCAGCCCCTCTCAGCATCCACTCCCTTCCAGTCCCATTCTCCCTTCCCCTCGCATCAGCCCATTTGTAGCCCTAGCCCCCCGTTTTCTTCCAAGGCCAGCTCTACCCTCCCCTCCCCTCCCCACCATCAGCCCATTTCCAGTTGAAGCCCCCCCATCAGCTCACTTTCAGTGCTAGTCCCCCCTCAACCCCATTACCAGTGCTAGGCTCCCCTAATCAGCCCTTTACTAGTCCTAGCCTCCTCTAATCAGCCCATTTCCAGTCCTAACCTCCCCAATCAGCTCATTTCCAATGCTAGCCCCCATCAGTCCATTACCAGTCCTACCCCCCTATCAGCCCATTACCTGTCATTACTCCCCCATTGATCAGTCCATTCCCAGTCCTAGCCTTCCCTAATCAACACATTACCAGTCTTAGCCCCCCCCGATCTGCCCATTACCAGTGCTAGCCCCCCATCAGCCCATTATAATCCTAACCCGCACTGTCTCTCCCCTCTGTCCAGCATTTATCCCCTGTCTGTCCAGTATGTCCCCCTGTCTCTCCCCTTTGTCCACGTCGGCCCCCTCCCTCCCTCCATCCATGTCAGCCCCCCTCCATCCATCCATACATCCATGTCAGCCCTCCCTCCCTCCATGTCAGCCCTCCTCTGTCCATTTCAGCCCCACCTTCCTCCCTCCCTCCCTCCCTCCATGTCAGCCCCCTCCCTCCCTCCATGTCAGCCCTGTTGCAGGTTCCCTGCCTCATCCTCCCCTCTCCCTATGTCTGCTTGCTACTGACCTGTTCTGCTGCTGAGGTTCCCTGTCTCTTAGGGAACCGCGGCTGTGCCTGTGAAGCCGTTGCGGAGCCTTTCTGTCTCTCGACGGGCTCCGTGCAGCATTGTCCAAAGGAAGTAGTAAACAACTTCCTTTGGAGGCGGGACAATGCTGCACGGAGCCCGTCGAGAGACGGGAAGGCTCTGTAACATTTTCACAGGCACAGCTGTGGTTCCCTAAGAGGCAGGGAGCCACGGCTGCAGAAGTTTGCAGGCGGTGAGTTTGCCGCTGCTGAGAAGCGGACTTGGCAGTGGCAGCAACTTGTGCGATTTTTTACTTTTATTTTTTTTAACTGGAGTGAGGCGACCCCTGATAAATCCTGTGGCGACCCCCATGGGGGTCGCAACCCACAGATTGAGAACTGCTGTTTTGGATTCTGTTGCTCTGTTCCCACTGTTGAGGGAGTTTCTGTGAATTTGGGGAATAGTTTACAGAACTGGATTAGTGGGATTTATACTCAGGGATGGCCCATCCACTAGGCAGGCTAGGCGGCCACCTAAGGCAGCACCCTTGGTGGGCAGCACAGTAGCTCTGTATTGACCTGCTGCTTCTGACCCCCCCCTTCGATGCAATTTTCTGTTGGGGGGGGGTCAGAAGCGGCAGGCCATGTGTGCCGAAGCACATGGCCTGCTGCAGGCACCAATGCAGTGGCACAAAGCTGCCGCTTGCAAACTGCCACTGCCAAAACCCCAAAAGATGGAAGCAGCGGCTGTGGCAGCAGTAGTGGGGGGGGGGGGGCAGCGTGGCTTGTCATGGGAGAGACAACTCAGTGCAGTGGTGAGGGGAGGAGGAAGATGGCTTGGCCGGGGTTCCTGCCTGGGGCAGCAGAAACCCTTGGGCTGGCCCTGGTTATACTGAGATTCGGTCCCATCTTGTGTGGATTCCAGACTTATTTCCCCATATAGGAGTAAATAAAAACACTTGGAAGCATGCTGACTAAAGTGCAGTAAGCGCAAAGCCTGTGTGATAAAGGCAGGGGGCGTACCCAGCACCTGACCTGCATTTATGGAAGGAGCCCCATGTTATATGGATCAGCAGATAGCGCGAGTGCATCTCCCCCTCCTACTACTAATCATCTGTATAGCGCTATGAGGCGTACGCAGGGCTACGCAAAGACAAAATCCTACGCTATCTGCCGATACTTGTAATGTGTAGCCCAATGCTGCTTTAACCCCAGCCAAAAAAACCCCAAACCCACCAGCAATATGTGCTGACAGCTGCACCCTCCCATCACAGCCCTGATGATCTCCCGATCCACCCTCCCTATGACAGTGCCTGATCTGATGGCCCAACATATTCCTCCCTCCCCCAGTCACAACCTTCCCTCCTCAGGTCGCCCCCCAACCCTCACTCCTCCTGGCACTTACCAAGATATAATCCCTGGTGTCTAGTGGATGGAGCAGAAGCAATCCGCTTTCGCTCCTGCCCTGTTGCTGCTAGGCTTCAAAATAGCATATCTGATCCCTAGAAGTAATATCACTGCACTACCGCTAGAGGCTGGAACTTCATCTAAGGTGGGGGAGTTATGATTGTGTGGGGCCATTGGACTGGGCACTGTCCTGGGGAAGGGAATTAGGGGTCTCTAGTCTATCATTGAGATTGAGACGGGAAGGGAGCAGCAGCTGTCAGCATGGATTGCCGGCGCTGTTTTTTTTTCTTGGGCAGGAGTTGCGCTACCAGACTGCCAGTAACATGGCTGTACTTAACGCCCTCTCTTAGCACCTTGTTAATCCAATCACATCACCATTTGCCCCTATCCCTTTCTTATGTGCTTGCCTTGTTTCTGCCCTTCGTATTTCCTAACATGGGTGTCCGAACGGCATGACTTGAGCACACGAGCATGACGAGTGCAGCTAGAACCTGGGCAGAGGCTGGTGTTCGCTGCACCCGGCCAGCAGCGTGTTTGTGCAGCTAGCGTGTGACTACCGTGTCAACCCCACCACGTGCCCTGGCTCCACCCTGCCATGCCCCTTCTCCACCTTAACCCCACCTATTCGCATGCTGCTCAGCTAGTGTGGGAATTTTAGCATGGTCACTTTTGGGCCACATGCTCCTTGCTACCGCATGGTCCAACCACACACCAAATCCCACGCTACCGGCTAACGCACTTTAATAAATATGCCTTTTTGGTAATTGAACTTTTAGCACTCTACGCAAACCTTCAGCCTTGAAGCCCCCATTAACTCTCAGACCCAGGACTTTCCTGGACATTTTCATAATTAAATGCAAGAATCATGGCGATGCCATCACCACCCCTCTCAGAGCAATCCTGTTAGAAACTTAGCTCTCTCTATATGTATAATACAAATATGTTTCAGAAATCATATCACAGTGTCTGATGAAAGTGTCATCAGTGATTTTGGGGGCAAACTGCAAAAAAAAAAAAAAATAGAGAAATACATAAATTTAAAAACGGAGAGTCTGACTGAGCTAAACTAGGATGTTTCTCTTATTATTCACCATACAAAAAAAAAGTTCACATTCTATTGTCCCCTCATAAACTTCACCATTACCAGCCCCTTTGTGAAGCAACACGTTCCTGTTGTTAAGTGCTGTGGAATCAATGTCAAGTCCTGACAACCCTGTGGACCGCTGTCCCTGTTATGACTATCCCCTGAGTTTTGTTGGCAAGCTACAACTGGAAGTAGACTGCCAGGCATTTCTTCCAGACAGTAACCCTACAGCAAAGTGGTCTTCCATCCAGATACTAACCAGACCTGAAGCTGCTTAGTTTCCAAGCTCAGATGAGACTAGGCACATGCAAGATGGCATGGCCATAGCCTAAACAATATATAACCCTGCAAAAAAGTCACTCAGAACCTAGACAGCAAACCTACCATACTAAAACAGCACTAACTCCCAGAATTTAAATAGCAACAACCCTACCTATGAAGTGGCAGCTCTGTGGAACTACATTACCAATACATCATCTATTGGGAACACCCCCCCCCCCCACCACCACCATCATGCTGGGCTGCTCCAGATCCCTATACAGAAAATGTCCATTTGCAGAATAACCCACCTTGGTCACACCTGCAGAAGAACATGGACAGACTCAAATAAAGAATAAGGAACCATAAATTAGACACAAAAATATGCAGACAAAACCTGAATTCTTCTTTGCTCTGTTGTCCATTCGAGCCTCCCTCCCTCTCTCCCCTCCTGTTCTCCTAGGACAAGCAGGATGAGTCAGCCACACTTGGTGACGTCATCCGACGGCGCCGAGACGTAAGTACTCTCCATAGCTCAGAAGGGCTTTGCCCTTCTGAGCATGAGCCAACTGGCCCAACCCCCCGGCCCGCCCCTAGCTGGCCAGTTTTAGTTCTTCCGCCTTGCCAGCAAGACGAACTTTCTACTCTCCACAAAATCTAACCTCTTTAAAACACTTTAGAAAATTCTCATCTCTACCAGGGTATGTATATCAGTTTAGACTTACCTTAATGCTTTGTCCAAGGCTTTCTTTCAGATCTGTTCCAGTGGCTCTGACTAAGAAGGGTGAGCTTGAGCCCCAGACCAGTCATGCGGTTGCGGCCCAGAGACATGAGCACTTGAGGGTCTCCACCGCTGGATGTAAAGCCCTTGCAGCGCCCTAGGATGTGCCTGGGAAGGCCTCCATCCCTGGCCTCTGTCCCAGATGCAGGCTCCAGATGATCAACGCGATTAACAAGGCACGGCATTCCAGGACTCCGCCACTCTGGATGTGGAAACCCTCGCGGCAGCCCAGGACGTGCCTATGAAGGCCTCCGTCCCCGGCCTCTGCCCCAGCCGCATATTCTAAATGGTGACACGACCCTCACGATGCATGACTCTGCCGCTCTGGATGTAAGAGCCCTCACAGCAGGCCCAGGACGTGCCTAAGGAGGCCTCCGTCCTCGGCCTCTGCTCCTCCGATGCTCCGGGGACCTCCTCACACACGTGGACCATGGGGGCTGCCATCTTGATTGGTAGCATCCTGCACCCGCAGCACTATTGGTCGACACCACGTCAACCCGCCCCCACGGCCCCATCGGCTGGCTGGAGTTATGTCCACCCTGCCCACAATGCCATTGGCTGGAGCGGCCCCTGGAAACTGTTCTGGCGCTGACATAGGAGCTCCTCTCAACGCGAGAATTCCAAGGTCTGATGCCCTGCAGGCTACCATCTGACCTCCCTAGACAGCGCCCTGGAGATCTGCTTCATCGGGCCGCGTCACCGAAAGGAATCCCTTAAATCAATGGTTCAGAAGGAGTGAGCAGAGTGGGTCCGATGTCCTGCAGGCTCCCATCTGACCTCCCGAGACAACGCTCTGGAGCTCGAGTCACCGAAAAGAATTCCCTTGCATTAATGGTTCGGATGAAGTGAGCGGAGTGGGTCCGATGCCCTACAGGCTCCCATCTGACCTCCTGACAGCACTCCGCCTCATCTCTGGAGCTCCGCCTCCCGGCACAGCATCATGTGACCAGGCTCCGGACTCTGCTCACTGCTTGGGAAGCTTCGGCAGCATTCGGCGCCTATGAATACTTCAACAGGCACTCCGGTGCACATGATCAGCCCTGTAATTTTTTCTTGTTTGCAATCAAAACCCTCGCGGTACCGGCTACCCGAACTCTGCTCACCCACTCAGAAAAGCTGCCTCAGCAGAGTCCACAGCGCCTATGGGGACATCTCTCCCAGAGCGAGTGTTCAGCGCTGCCACGGTGCGATCCCAACAGGCATTGACAGCGACCGGACCCGACCCGACCACAACAGGCATTGGTGGCGATCAGACTCGCTGAAGGGTGACCAGACCCGCTGAAAGGGGGTCTGCACCCGGTGAGGGAGACTGGCGGTGTCCGTGAGAGTTTTGGTTCCTACTCTTTACCGGGGCTGGAGGAGCTGGTGGTCTGCCGTACTGCCCTCTCCGTATTCCGCTCCCATTTCAGCAGCCACTGGAAACATCGGAAAAGGGGCACACCTGTTCTGTGCTATCAGACCCGATAATTCGGCGGTTGCCTGGATGCACCCAGGTGTTTCAATGGGAACCGATTAGAAGGAGTGCATCTGAAACAGCGTGGTGAGGGGCCACCCGCAGCACAAGCCCAGCAGCCAACTTCTGACTTTACAGGATAAGGATGCCCTGTGCAGGTTAACCCGCAGCACAGTTCCTTCTTGGATCCCCTCTCAGATAAGGGTAAGAGAAGTGGATTTTGGAGTATCACCGGGGTGCAGCACACCAAAAGAATATAAGGTTCAACCTTAAATTGCTGGCACCGCAGGTTACTAACCCAGCAACAGCAATAACTCTGTGCTGAGGACATGGCCGTGTGCCGCAGTGGTGCCCAGAGCTCCAGAACAACACCGACTCCCTTGGACGCAGAGTCCTGGGAGTTCAGGGTCCAATCTTCAACCCTAGGAGCCTTGACAAGTCTTGGTAACCCCTGAATAAAATGGATTAAAAAAAAAAAACAACAAGGGACGACTGGCCAATACCAGAACTCGATCCCATTGGAGCTACGTCAGACTCTGCTCCTTGACTGTGCCCACTGCGACGTTAGCCTACCCTATGGTCTTAAGCCTCTACCAGCATGCGCCTAGACACTGGGAATAGGTTCCCAGACAATGTGCAGAGATTCACAGCCCCCCTCCCTCACATTGTGCTTCCGAACATCGCTGCTGTTCCTGAAGGCATCGCAACGGTGAAGGCTGGAAGGAAGGGTTATGTGCTGTTCCGGTTCAGTTTGAGCTCAAACCACCACATTACAAGGCGCTCAGGATTCCACCTTATTACATCCCCATGAGTAATGCCTCTTAACCTTACAAGGTAGCCACCTAGTATGTTTGTCCCATACACTCCACCCCTGGATCACCCCTAGATCAGGTGGGTGGCAGTAGATAGTATGCGGTAACTAGTCTCTTCTTTAGGTAAGACAACGGAGGTGGGCCAAGGAGAAAGTGGCCACTCCGCAGTACAGTAAAGAGACCCGGAACACCCTAGGCGAGCATCGCTGAGGCAAACACCACCTCCAACATCAGACTGGGGACACGCCTTCCAGTCTCTCAAACCCAACAGCACCTCCAACCCTGCAGCGCTGTTCTTGCTCTCAGGGGACAACCATCAGGACTACCTCAAACTCTCGCTCCAAGGCAGTGCCTGGCAAGGTACTCAGCATCCCACTACTTGGCAATGTACTCAGCATCCCACTACATAGAGGGTTCATGGACGGTCAGAAGGCAACTGACCCCCACACTATGCCATCGGGGAGGTCCAGGCAACGATGAAGGCCTCACCTTAACGGGATCCTTATGAAAGCCTCACATTAACCGGTTCCTGTTGAAGCGAACATCAGCACCACAGTCCCCAAGGCAATCCCCTCGCAACACAGGAGGAACATCATTATTTTCATCATCATCACCACCCACAACCCTGTCGTGAATACAGTGTGGTACACCACTCACAGCCACTGTGTCTTACAATAGAATGACTACATTTAGTACACCACTCGTAGCCACTGTGTCTCAGAGCAGAGCCACATGTTCGGTCCCAACTCTGGATCTACACACGTCTCCACACTCCCTGAAGACCATGGCCTACCGTGCGAGTATCCTGGGCAAAAAGCTTCACAACTGCCGATTCACAGCCGCCAATGCCAGTGACAGAACCAAGATTCCCTGGCTGCACTCTGTCCGCCAGAAAAGGGAGACTGCACTCTGTCCATCTGAAATGCCTGCGGCAGAAAACCTAGGTCACCGTTGGCATGTCTGCAGGCTCGACACCAGTAAGGGGATCCTCCTCTTTATAAGCAGTCAAGGGCAGCACTGTAACACCTGCACAAAGACAGTCAATCAGCAGCCAGGCCCAACGGCTTAAGATCCGCCGTTGCCGGGGCCTCCGATGAGCAGCGCTTCTGATGGGGGTGAGAGCAGGAGCTCCCCCTTCCTCCCCAAGCCCACCAATCAGCAGCCAGGCCCAACGGCTTAAGATCCGCTGTTGCCGGGGTGCGCCCGCACCTTGCGGGCCCGCGCCTGAGGGCCTCGCCAGAGGGCCCTTTGGCGTGGCCCTTAGGCGTTGGTCCGTGGCGTCTGTTTCTGGAGTCTATATTGATGTCCTGCTTATATATCAGGGTAACTTGCTGTTCCGTGTCCTTGTCCTTGTCCTTCTCTTATCTGTTTGACTGTTTCTGTCCTCTACTCTGTCCTATCTTATAATGGTGTTCTTTTCTTATTTCCTTAAATGATGTAGTATTGTAAACCGCTCTAATACCTTTTGGTCTGAGTGGTATATCAAATTCAAATAAACATAAACATAAGTGCATATGAACAAAGTCACAGATCCAAGACCTGGCTGCAGCTCTGGTTAAGGGTTGTGGTTGGGACGCACACCGATGGATTGCTGTAACGGCTCCGCTTCTAGGGCCTGCCAGGATAGTCAACAAGGTGGTCATGGCCCTCCCGTACCAAAGCCCCAGCCAAGCAGTACTCTGAAGAACCGCAGGTACTATCTGAACCCTTGGCCATCATCTTCCTGTTTACATCGGCGGGCGGACCACTAATCAACCTGCCCAGCTTGCGGAGAACACTTAGAATGGACAGAACATGAAAGGCAACTGCTTGGGATGGACAGGGCGCAGGCCAGCTTCATCGTACCCTGGTCGACACCAGCACAGTCTCCCTAAGTTTCTGGCCATATGACCCCGGGACAATGGGAAACTCGAGAGCCTGACCCGACAGGCAGGTGGCAACTCTGACATAACCGTAGTCTTCCATGAGAGCCTGACCCGATAGGCAGGTGGTAACTCTGACATGACCGCAGTCTTCTACGAATGAAGCTCGTGCCTTGGCATCATCATCATGCACGTCCTACAGCGCCTGGCACAAGTACCAGCGATCTTGTGATCATCATAGTCTTCTACGAATGAAACTCGTGCCTTGGCATCATCATCATGCACGTCCTACAGCGCCTGGCACAAGTACCAGCGGTCTTGTGATCACGGCCTCCAACGACTGCATTCAGCAGCCTCGCTGCCGCCTCGAGGACTGCCCTTACGACAGGCCCGCATCCAAACCTCTGCGGACAGAACTGAGATAGACCTCCAGTATAATTTTGGATAGCGGTTCAAAACGCTAATCCCAATGGCGGTGGATAGGATAGCGATCCTAACCGCTAGTCCTGATGCTGATGACGGTGGATAGCAATCAAAACCGCTGGGCCTGATGACACGATTACCACGACCAAGCCACCCTTGGGACCCCGGAGTCACATCAGCCAGCCTAGCGGATGGCGGGATCCCCCCGGGAGGAGCAGTGACACCATACTCCCATATTCCAAATAGCGTCACAGCCTAGGCAACTATATGCCCCAGATATACACGAATCACCAGGGATTCCGCATGCAAGCCATGTCAAAGGCAAGCACGGGACTACAACCGCACCAAATGGTCCATCGCCATCCCACGGCACGTATTCGTGACAGGGACAAGGCCATCGGCTAACACTACACGCTGCCCCAGTACATGTATGAACACACTGCCTAGCAGTCTCAACGTTTAGATTGCTACCTCCTGCCCGGAAACACATGACCATTGTGGTATTAGTGCTTCACTCGCCTCACTATTGTAGCATTCTCCTTAGTGATGCTGCTCTTATCCTGGCTCACAGTGTCCACCCCTTCCCTGCCCCCCCCCTTCCCTGGGGCGGTATTAATACCCTACTTGGCGTCTTGCTCACAGTGTCCACCCCTTCTCCGGGGCGGTATTAATACTCTACTTGCATCGATGGACTCCTTCCCATTGAGGCCGCACACCCTTGTATTCACAGCTACGGTGCATGCATGCATTGGGACTGAAGGTTCATGTCACCGCTTTTCATGGGTGCTTGCCCATTATACTGAAGGTTCATGTCACCGCTTCTCATGGGTGCTTGCCCATTATCACCGCACGCTGCAATGCTTGTATTGCACGCTGCTTGTAAGGCACCGCCACCAGACGCACTACAGTTTGTCCCACCTAACGGTGATATTACAAGGTGATCCAGGGTACACCAGTAGAATCCAATACCGGTAAAGTGTCGCCCTGCTCCTCACCTGCTCCTCGGCTACTCCTTCCACCACATCACTTGGTAGCTTGGGAGGCACCAAGTGTGGCTGACTCATCCTGCTTGTCCTAGGAGAAAGCGATGTTACTTACCTGTAACGGGAGTTCTCCGGGGACAGCAGGATAAGTAAGCCACACATACCCACCCTCCTCCTCTAGGAAGGGGTCAGCCTCCGACTGGTGCCCGCCTCCTAGCAAAGGCTCAGATAGTGACAAACTGACCAGCTAGGGGCGGGCTGGGGGGTTGGGCCAGTTGGCTCATGCTCAGAAGAGCAAAGCCCTTCTGAGCTATGGAGAGTACGTCCGTCTCGGCGCCGTCGGATGACGTCACCAAGTGTGGCTGACTTATCCTGCTGTCCCCGGAGAACTCCTGGTACAGGTAAGTAACATCGCTTTCCCTGCATACAGGAGGGAAGGTGGGAACAACTAGGAGAGGGGCTGGATTAGGGAAGAGCTTAACTCTGTTATTCTGCTGTGTGCTCTGTACACTCATCCCCTCCCCTCTTATACCCAGTGGCCTACCTGGGAGGGGAGGAGCAGAAGTAATGAGCAGAACAGCAGTTTTCTGCTGCCAAAGGTAAGAATCTCTCCTGCAGCTATCCACAAAATTGTAGCACTCTAGGCAATTGCCTTGTTTGCCTGATAGAGGAACCAGCCCTGTTTTCCAGAACAGAAAAATAAAATTTTCAGGGGTTGAGGGGAAAATAATTCCTTGGTAAAATTGTAATTGTGCATTAAGAAATCTATAGGAAATGGAACATAAGTATATTTAAAAATCTGACACTAAGATTTCCCTCCTGGCTTGCACCGTCAGTTCTTTCTATTTTTATTCAACATGAGGAAGGCGGCGGCTTTTATATAATGTCTTATCATTTATTTGTGTGTGAATACCTTGTTGTGTTTTCATAATTAAACCTTTTGGGAACCCAACAAGAACTTCTGACTTGGATTGGCCACTGTTGGACGCAGGATACTGGGCTTCATGGACCTTTGGTCTGACCCAGGATGGCAGTTCTTGTGGTCTTAAGCTTTTGAGTGATGGCTGATGTTTGTGAGACAAGTTGCTCTGGGTTTTTTCACTGTGTTTTGATTGCTTTCTGTGTTGTGATATTAGACACCAGTTACAGCTAATATTTGTTAATACTGTCCAAGTGTCTGTGTCATTGTCCCTCGGTACGTTATTTATTTTTCTTATATCACAGTGCATATCGCCACTGATTTCTTGGTGCATTTCACAAAGCTTTTCGGTATATCTTACCAGTGAACTCTTTATAATGTATACTTATATTCCAATTAAAATTGTCACTTGGTGAATATATGTTGACTGAGCCCTCTTGCATAAAAATAAATATTAGAGCAAATGCCTGCAGAATCTTAAAGTTCTTCCCAAACTGGTAGAAAACACAACTCATTATGATGATCATTCTAGACTAATGAAATGTTAAGTGATAGAAAGTGCAGGGGCAACAAACTACAAGTAGTGCTTTCCTTCGTTTAGAGGGTGTCGACAAGCTTGGACGTACCCCGTTACTCTCACACTGCAAAGTGCTCACCTGCCAGACACCGATGTTTGCTGCAGGACAAGGGAATGGTTTCCGAAAGAGCCGGCAAAGCTTGAAGGAATCTGTCCAGATCTCGGTGATGTTATTGACGACCAGCAGGGCAGCGGCGAGTGGGTACACGCACGAGAAGAGGCTGACATAGCCAAACTGGACAAAGAGTTCCATGTAGTCATCAAACAAGCCCTAACAGCATGAGAAGAAGGGACCTCTGATCAGGTACGGACACCAGCTGAGCTCCCAAACTCCTTGTTTTATGGACTCCCTCTTCAGGTTTCAGTTTAGAAATTCCCATTTTCTCTATCCTAAGTGTCAATGTTGCTAAGGGATTTAAAGAAAAACTGCATTACTTAGTCAAATCACTGACCCACCAAACTCAACATCAGAGGTAGACAGCAGGTGCTAAGAGGAAGCGTATAAGAAACAGGGCATGTATAGGGTAGTTCATCCATGTCATAGCCTTCCAATTTCCAGTTGGGGGTGGGAAGGGAAACAGGGGAAGATGCAAACCCTGGAGGTTGGGGTAGGGGTGGGAAGGGAAGCAGGGGGGAGATGAAGGACCTGAGGATAAGGGATTGGAAGGGAAGCAGGGAGTAGATGCTGGACCTGGAGAGAAGGGTGAGAAGGAAAGCAATAGAGGAAAATGTTGCCAAAGGATATAATAAAAGCTGTTAGTGTAGCTGTGTTTAAAAGAGGATTGGACAGGCTCCTGGAGGAAAAGTCCATAAACCATTGTTCAAGTGGTTTGGGAAAATCCACTGTTTACCCATGGGATAAGCAGTGTGGAATCAGTCTACCTTTTGGGAACCTGACAGGAATTTGTGACCTTGACTGGCTGCTGTTGGAAACAGGATACTTGGCTTGATGGACATTGGTCTGACCCAGTATAGCATTTCTTATATTTATTTACATTCTCTTATATATTGTGCTATTCTGCATCAGTGCGGTTTACATTGAACAAACTGAAATTACATTGAACAGGGCATTATAACTTGGAGATAACTATCTTACAGGGAACATGGGCTATGGAGGGTTAAGTGGCTTGCCCAAGACCACAAGGAGCACCTGTGGGACTAGAAATCCCAGTCCTTCTGGCCCAAGGTTGCTGTCCTCTAGTGGGATTTGAACCCCCGACCTTCCGGCCTGAAGTACCTTGCCCCAACCACTAGGCCACTCCTCCACTCCTTATGTTTTTATGTTGACATTGGACATCAGTGTTTCCTATAAGGTGTGTGAGAGTCTTTCACCAGCATTCCTACTAATGGGAGTGGTGCAGAAATATTGCAGCTTTGGTAACAAAGGGTAGGGAAGTTCTTAGGATTCCCAGCAGACTTTCCCCTTCCCAAATGAAACCACAATATTTCTGTACCACTCCAACTGGTAGGAATACAGGTGGAGGACTCCTGTGTACCTTAGAGGGAATATGGCTGAACACAAGATAGATACAAAGAGAGGGAAGGCAGATGCTAGGCATGGAAGAGGGTGAGCTAGAAAGAGAGGAAAGATGCTGGGCATGGGAGAGGGAGGGAGAGAGAGACAGAGAGAGGAAGAGCAGCTGCTGGGAACAAGGAAGCGAGAGATGCAGATGGAAAGGAGATGATGGGTACAGAGAAGGAAATGTGGGAGAAAGGAGATGCTGGACAGAGGAGGGGGAGAGAGGAGGGTTATTGAAAAGCTAAAGAAAGAAATGGAAAGCTGCAGGTAGATGCGGTGAAAAGAGGGAGTGAAGACAGAAGGGAGGGGTGACATGTGAGTGTATAGAGAGGCAGAAAAGAAATGGAACAAAGCTGAAAGTGAAAGATCAATATCAGAAATGGATGTACTGTAGTGGAGGAAGTAAAGAAGATGGGAGAAGAGAAATGAAATGGCAAATGGACAGGAAAGCAAAAACCAGAGACTGGGACCAACATGACTAGAAAAAAAACTAAAACTGCCAAATAACAAAGGTAGCAAAAATAATTTTATTTTTAATTTAGTTATTGGAACATGTCCGTTTTTCAAAAGTAGATCTTTCATCTTTATAGTTTACATAGTACAGAAGGAAACGCAGCACTGTTTCTAGTTCACTGGTATTGGACTGCATGCAGAATGTGGCTTCTTGGGATTTGTTTAATTTTTGTCTACATATTTCTATTTTCAGTTTATGGTCATTTATTCTGTACTTGCTGAGAGTCTGTCTGTGCTCTGGGTGTGTATCCATGACCAGGTAGTCTGTTAGCATGGAGTTTCTCTGCTGGGCCAGCATTAGGGAATGCATCCAGCCACCATGCCTCAGGAGGTCTCAACCCTGCCCAATTCTGAAGAGGACACAGCTTGCCAATGGGTTTTAGTATCCCCTCAAATTTCTGCCCTTCGGCCCTAGATCTCTAATATCTATATAAGGATCTCTACTACTACTTGTCATTTGCCATAGCACTACAAGGCATATGCAACACTGTACAAACACATGTAAAAACGCTTACAATCTAGTCAAGAGAGACAACACACCAGCTAAGGACTAGGAGAGTGGCATGGAGACACATAGGAGACGAAGCGGACCAAGATCCAAAAGCAGACTCGAAGAGGTGAGTTTTCAGCCTGGATCTGAAAAGGGCCAGAGATGAAGCCTGATGCACAGACTCAGGTAGTTTGTTTCAGGCATAAGGAGCAGTAAGATGGAAGAATTGAAGTCTGGAGTTCGTAGTAGAAGAGAAGGGCACAGATAGAAGCGATTTGTCAGAGGAGTGGCGTTCCCGAGGAGGGGTGTAGGAGAAGTTTGAACTGGATACAGAAACGGATAGGGAGCCAGTGAAGCGACTTGAGAAGGGGGGGTTACATGAGCATGTCGAGGTTGCCGGAAGGTTAGCCGCGCAGCTGAATTCTGAACATTGTAATATTCCAGCTTATTCGGTTTTCTAGATAGGTGTGTTGATGTTCTAGGACTCAATGCAGGGCTTACAGTATTGCCTCTTCCTAGGTATCATTTGTATTTTGTGAGTTTTGGAAGATGGTGCTGTTACATACAGTAATGGTGATTTGCTCAATAGCTATTGAGTGACATTTGTAGGGTTTTGTATTACTTCACAATCTTCCCAGTGCTAGTGAGAACATGTTCCTATTATTGTAGGGTGCAGTTAAAAGAGGAAGCTTGAAGACTGGATAGTGAGAAGGGAGGAGTGAAATCTGAGTGTATAGAAAGGCAGAAAAATAAATGGAAGAAAGCTAAAAGTGAACAGTCAATATCAGAGATGGATAGAAGGGAGGAAATGAAGACAGGAGGAGAGATAAAGGGCAAATGGACAGGAGATCCCGGAAAAAATTAAGAGAAGACAGAGGAAAGCAGAAACCCGAGACTGGAATCAATGTAATTAGAAAAATAAAGTTGTCAGACAATCAGAATCAGAATGTTCTTTTTGTATAATAAGTTCTATAGACAAATTTCCTTTTTCTTCTCAGCAACAATCAACATGGATCCTTGAGCGTCATGTAGCATTCCAGTTCTGGCTGGAATCTTCTCTTTAACTCTTGCAGTTTTTAGGTTATACAATGCAAGGTTCCACCGTAGGAACTACCACTCAGGAAAAAGATTTAGGCATCACTGTGGATAACACGTCGAAACCTTCCGCCACAGCAGCAGCCAAGAAGGCAAATAGAATGCTAGGAATCATAAGGAAAGGAATGAAGAATAAAACAAAGGATATTATAATGCCTCTAATTCCATGGTGTGACCGCACCTTGAATATTGTGTGCAATTCTGGTCGCCATATGTTAAAAAGGATATAGTGTTATTAGAAAAGGTACAGAGAAGAGCCACCACTATGATAAAGGGGATGGAAGGATACCCCTATGAAGAGAGGCTAAAAAGGTTAGGGCTCTTCAACCTGGAAAAGAGACGGCTGAGGGGAGTTATGAAAGAGGCCTATAAAGTAATGAATGGAGTAGAAAAGGTAAATGTAGATAGATTGTTTAAGTAATCAAAAAGTAGAAAGTTTAGGGGGTCATATAATGAAGCTACAGTGTAAACCATTTAAGACTAATAGGAGAAAATACTTTTTCATTCAACACGTAACCAGACTCTGGAATTCGTTACTGGAGGATGTAGTAAAAGCGGTTAGTGTAGCTGGGTTTAAAAAAGGTTTGGACAAGTTCCTGGAGGAAAGGTCTATAAACCATTATTAAAGAGGACCCAGGAAATCCACTGCTTACCTCAATACAAGCATTGTGGAACCTGTGTGTCTTTTTGGGAAACTGTTAGGTACTTGTGAGCTGGATTGGTTACTGTAGGAAACAAGCTACTGGGATTGATGGACCTTGGTCTGACCCAGAATGGTAGAATCAGAAACTATAAGAGGAAGAACAAGATCATATTTCCTTGCATGCATTATAGTAGTACTTCTCCGTATCTCATCTTGCTGCACATTTATTTATTTTATTTATTTATTTAGTATACCGCTACTTCCAGCGATCAGCAGCGGGTTTTTTTTTATTACAGATTGGAAATTGTCAAATCATGACAGGAAATTTTTGAGGTATAAACACATTGATTAGACAGGAAAGCACAGCACACAGAGAACTATTTTACAGGGAACATGGGCTATGGAGGGTTAAGTGGCTTGCCCAAGACCACAAGGAGCACCTGTGGGACTAGAAACCCCAGTCCTTCCGGCCCAAGGTTGCTGTCCTCTAGTGGGATTTGAACCCCCGACCTTCCGGTCTGAAGTACCTTGACCCAACCACTAGGCTACTCCTCCACTCCACATTGGAAATTTCTGTTGGTGCTTTGTGATTGCCTCTCTTTCTCCTTTGGCTTTAGCTTCTCTGCATTTCTGGGAAATTTTCAGAGTCCCTTTTGTTATCCATTTTGGCCATATTTGCTTTTTCACTTATTGTAGAAACCTCATTTTCTTCAAGCACAATTTTCTCGATGTCATCGAATAACTCTTCTGGTGCTCTGTCATTTGTATCCAGAGCAGCAAATCGATTTTGTAGGCAGTCTTTAAATTCTGGTGGTATATTCTTAAAGTCATATTTTGCTACATTCGTGAGTGGCTTTCTCTTTTCCAGCTTTAGCTTGAATTAGTTGTGATCTGTACCACAATCAGCTCCAGATTTTGTCTTTGTTGATATTATTCAGTTATTCCAATGCCGACTTCCACATATGTAGTCAATTTGATTTTTGCACAATCCACTGGGTGAAGTCATTGTGTACAGTCACCGCTTGTGTTGCTGGAAGGAGGTATTTGAAATGAGTAGATCGTTGGTCTTGCAGAATTCTATCAGTCTTTCTCCAGCTTCATTTCTGTTGCCTAGTCCATATTTTCCAACCACTTTGCCTTCTTCTTTGTTGCCAACTTTTGCATTCCAGCCACCAATGACTATTAGGATATCCTGTTTGCATGTTCTGTCAATTTCAGCTTGCACTTGTTCATAGAGCTCATCAACGTCTTCCTCTTCTGCAGCTGTTGTTGGGGCATGTACCTGAATAATAGTTGTGTTGATGAGCATGCCCCGTAGACCAAGAAAAATTATGCATTCACTCATTGCATTGTATTTCATTACATCTTAATTATAAATGCAACATCATTTCTTCTTTGTCTTTCATTTCCAGAATAGTAGACCATGTGATCATCAGATACAAAGTGCCCAATGACAGTCCATTTCACTGACACCCGACAGATCATCTTCAGCTTCCCTTGGTTCATGCTTTATTCATTCCATGTCCCAATATGTAAGACATTTTTGCAGCTTCTGACTCTTATTTCATGCACAGCTACATCAGCAGTCAGATGTCTTGTGGGCTTTGCTCCAACCACATCATAAATGCTGGCTTTACTCTGAAAAAGTGTTCACTCATCCCCAGTAGCCTGTTGAATGGGGTCTCATCTTCCAGCACTATAGTGAAATTTGTTTTGTTGTGACTATCCATTGGGTTTTCATGGTAAGATATAGAAGTAGATTGCAGGCCTTTCTTCTGCACAGGTAATGCTAGTGTTGTTGCCATTGTCACAGAAATGTGATCCTCCGCCGCCAACACCGTCCCATTCTGCTGCTGCCCAGATGGGTAGTTTGTCTTGGTCTGGCACCTCAGCTGAGACCTGTCTATCTTGGCAGACCCTGCCAGTAGTTAAGCTACCGATAGCTTAGCTCTCAGCATCACTGATACAGACAAGCGTTCACAGCACCACAAGCTGCAAACCATGTGAGGGAAGGAATTGTCCTAGTTCAGTTCTATCCCTATTCAGCGAAGGGGGTTTTCTATGGATGCAGAATCACATATTTGCATTTAACATCATGATGGTCCAGTGTGCAGGGTCCAGGGTTAGCATATTTTATATTAGAATCTTAAGCTACATAATTTAACTGCTACAATATTTGCTGAGTATAACCACCGATTGTAGAGTTTTTCTCTCTTTGGTTATATAGCCTGGGAATATAAGTTGTGTTTTTTTTGTTTTTGGGTCAATGCCTGTTCAGTGTTCTGAGTGGGGACCCCCCCCCCCTCCATCTTGCTCCCTGACTGGAGTTTTGAGGGTGCCTTTCCTTTTGGAGGCTTGGTGAGGACGCCATTCTATACCTTACCTCAGGCAGCAAATCGTCTCGAGTCATGCCTGTTAGAGCAGTGGGTTGACAATCAGGGAAACCGGGTAAGTCATTTTCACCCACCACTGCCTTTGGTGCAAACCAGAGTTGGCGAGGGTGGGCCACCCCAAAGAGTGAGATGTACAAGCCAAAGAATAGGATTTACAAGCAACGCGACCAAGATAGAATTCTAGAAAGTTTTAAGTGTCCAAAAGGCTTCAGAAATGGATGAAACAATAGAAAGTGACATTGCACTTTCTTGGTACTTCTGAAAGGATATAACATAACAGAGACAGCATTAGGACAGTTTTCTAAGGCGTTCAGCCAACTAATTGAATAGTTATCTGGGTCAATTCCTCAGACTAAAAACTTCCTTCCATTTAGTATGAATGTGGCTACATTTGTAGCAGTGGACGTCTCTAGTCCGAATTTCAAAGGGAAACTGGCCCTAACAGAGAAAGACTGAAACAGACCCACACACCCCCTTACGTCTGGTGTTCCTACTGCTCATGCGCTCACTTGGGCCCCAGTGCACTGAGCTGTACTATACTTCAGTACAGCGGCTTACTCGAGATTCTCATATGCTAAGTTTACTCCCGGCACAACAAGAATTTTTGATGCAGAACTATCAGGGGTAGTGCAGTGGGCATGCAAAATGCTGAATACCAAATTGCTCCAGATATAAAAAGCCATGCTAACATTTAGCACAGTTTTTTACTCGTAGCACTGGATTTTGACTCCAGCTCAGGGCCGTAAGGAATTTGAGAAGCATAGTTTGAAAGGTTTTAAAAATTAATATATACTGTTTTTAAACAGAGCAAATTTCTCTTCTTGTGACCTGCTTGTCCTATTGAAATGGCTTAGTACCTAGTTAGGTTGCAAGATCTTAAAATCTTTGGTTATCTCTTTTGTTTAGTCTTTTTTTGGGGGTGGGGGGGGTGGGGGAGGGGAGTTGCTCTTTTCTGCCCCTCTCTGATCTTTGTCCTTGATTTTTTGCTGCTGGGTTGAAGGCAGACCAGAGGTCTATCAAGTGCAACCTTCTCTAATTACCAAACAGCTTTCCCAAGATTGTAGTTTGCATGCACAGCCAATTCTGAAGCAAGATAAAAATAATATTTCCCAAACCCCATATATGGTGATGGGCTCAAAATCACTGGATGAACAGAATGTTTCCTTGAAACAAACAGTACACCTTTCTCCGAGGCCTCACTGAGCACTCACCGTGTTATTCTTGCTCTGACCTGTTGGTGGCAGCGGTTTCTTACCGGATATGCTGGCAAGTCTCCTTGAGACATGAAGCTGTCCACGACAGGCACATCTTTGCAGGTTTTCTGATGTGCTGCAGCCCCTGACCGCAGATAGAGTTTCTGCAAGAGGAACGGCAACAGGCACTCGCTGAACTGGTTAATCACCTGCGACACGATGAGCAGGGAGGACAGCCTCTAAGGACAGAGAGAGCAACTCATCAGTATGAAAGCCGTCCTGCCCTGCCCTGCCTAAAGACACAGTGGGGCATGTTTACTATAGCACAGTAGCTGTGAGTGCGGGGTTCAGTGTGGGGGCTAATGCACATTTTTGGCCTATGGTAGCCGGGAGCGTGTGGCAAAAGGCGCCCAAGATAAAGACCAGGGTAGCACGTGGATAGACAGGATTGGGTCAGAAAGTGGGCAGCAACTATAGAGTACCACTAGCGATGCTCTAGAGGCACAAAGATGCCAATGGCACAGGTGCCTCTGAGCAGACGACAGCTGCACCCCCTTGCTAGTGCATCACGAATGAGCAGAAAATCTGAAGGGCAGAAACAGGACAAACAGGCAATGTTAGAATACCTAGGCACCTGCCTAGGCAACTTGTCCAGAGGGGCTGCATGGTGCAGCTGCTATGTCAGTGGACCAAAACAGCCCGACAACCACAAACCACAGCCTTAATTTCAGGAGTGACTTTTCCAGGGCAGTGGGCAAACAACCACAGGAATATCGATGGCTGCTTGATAGACTACTGTTCAAGTTGGAATATGTGCTGGATAGATGTTGTGCATTATGCTGGTGTCAGGAGCTCTGTGCATCAGTCAGTACTGGAAACAGCAGAGTACGGGGGGGGGGTGGAGCATGCAAATGAGGTGCTTAATATGAGGGCAACATGACAGTTTGGCATCAAAAGGTGCCGTCAGACCTCACCTATCCTGCATGGGGGAGCATGTAGCAGTGTGTACTCGGGGGCGGCCCAAGAGGGGTGCGGGGCCATGTGTGGAGACTCGTTGCAGGGCCTCATTTGCATAAATAATTGCATAATACTAACGTGCACTAACGTTTAGTAAACATATCTCTTAATGAGTGTCTGGTTAAAGAAAGACCACCAGATTTCTTCATTACTATACTCCAGTGCTAACTGCTAGGCACATTAGGAAGTACTACAAACACTGCCCATTTAGAACCCATAGCAAACCCGCCGTATCATAACAGCACTACCAGGACTCACAAAGCACCATACCCTTCCTATCAAAAGGCAACACTGCAAATATTAAACCAATACATCTCAGAGAATACCAATGTATCTCCTACTAGGGAAAGAGAACAAGTGGCTCTGTCAAATAGACACTGCATAAACAGAATACCTCAGCTCAGTTACACATGCAGAACATAGACTGACACCAAACAAAGAACAAAGGATCACAATTTAGAAATAGGAAGACAATAATTAAACTGGGAACCCCAAACGCCAAACTTCAGACCACTGGAGAAAAAAAACCTATAAATTAATTTCCTCTTGTACTAAACAAAACACAAATACATTAGTGATGCATATTCCAGTTAATAAATTCAAAATAAAAAAAGTATTTTTCTATCTTTTGTTGTTTGGGCATTTTCTTTTTCAGTTGCAATTGCTCCAGTCACTTTCTTCTGTTTTCTTCTTGTCTTCTGCTAACTCTCCATTGTCTGCTGTCCATTTGTCCTTTCTTCTCTCTTCTATTTTTTTCCATTCTCTCTCTACATCTGCTTTAACATACTGATCTTCCCACTTTTGCTCTTTTCTCCATTTCTTTCTTTATTCCCTTTTCATCCACTAAGATTTCACCCTTCCATGCTCAATCCCCATTTACTTTCCCAATATTCAGCCAATTATAGATTTTTCTTCCCTCCCACACAAAATATCTTTTCCGCTCTCCATCCTCACTCCCCCAGTCCCATCCCCTTCTAGTCCTCCCCAACATCAGCTCCCTTCTAGTTCCAGCCCCACCCAGCATCCGCTTCCTTCTAGTCCGGTTCTCCCATCCCCCCGCATCAGCCCATTTCCAGTCCTAGCCCCCCATCAGCCATTTCCAGTCCTATCCTAGCCCCCATCAACCCTTTGAAGTCCAAGACCCCCCCATCAGTCAATTTCCAATCCTAGTCCTCCCATGAGCCATTTCCAATCCTATCCTAGCCCACCATCAGCCCATTTCAAGCACCCTCCATCAGCCCATGGTAGTAATATTCAGTTGTACTCCGCATAATTTATCCATCTAAATGCTGATGTGTAATTAGCAGATATAACTTACTATGTATATAGTCAGTGACAGTACTTGGATGCTACTACTAAATACTAATATACATAACTTTACACAAATATCTTGTCCATATAAAGTTATGCTTTAAGCACCATGCTGAAAATTTGTCTCTGGATTATCCCTTTATTAGTCCAATAAAAGTTACCACAATTTACAGAGAATCTCTTTAGGGCAAAATTTAGCAGAATGGTGACTGCATAAAGCTATACATATAAGCTCTCTATATCTTCATGCATAGCATCGGTGAAGATATCTGTATATGTCAGACTGCTGAATATGTTGTCCTAATTTTATTGTATATGAGTAAGTTATCTGTATAAGGTTAGTACCTGCTATCCAGATAGTGGTGCTGGCCGACCCTGTCTGTTGATTTTCAATGGCACTATGCAAATAGTGTCACCGAAAATCATTAGAGACCGCCCCATTAGCCAACTAAAATGCTGTGAATATCAACCTCAAAATGCCTAATTAGAGGAGCCGCAGCTTAACTTTCAAAAGCTAGTCACAATGCATTATACTTTTCTAATAAAAGCAATGTCTTTGTTGACTTTTCTGCTGGCTTTGCTTGGAAGGAGAAAGTTATTTGGCTAAGGATTTAGCTTTCTGCAGCTTCAAAGAGCGGCACAAAATTCCACACACGTGCAGGTGCAAAGCATCATGGAACCTTTGCACCACTCCTTAAAGATGTCCAGTTATCTTTATCCAGATGTTCAGCAGAACTTCAACAAACAAGTGTGACGCTAAATTTATCTGGATAAAGGTAACAAAATAAAATCATTCGGTTAATTTTAGAACGGATATTTGGTTGACTTATGTAGCTAAATTTAACCTGTCAGTGCTAACTATCAGCTCTGACTGGCTGATTTGTATTTGTTTGTAATATAGTTTGATGCTCGAACTCACCTTGGAAATCTTCAAGAAGGCATGTAATCAAACCGAAAGAAATCTATACATACATTATCAAAAGCCTGCTTGTTCTTTATGCCCATTCGATTAAACGCAACTACACACTCTCTATCTGAGGCAATCACACTCACACAAAATCTCTTTCTGTCTGAGAAATACAAATTCTCTCTCCCTCTCTACACTTTCTCTTTCTGCTTCTCTTGGGCCGATGCAGAAACTTTCTGTTAGAGCCAGGGCTGGCCCCAGAGTTGGTTTTAGGTGTTGGCACCCTAGGCGAACCTTAAACTTTACAAACTATCCCCCCCCCACCAGCTGTCAAAATCTATTGCTTAGCTTTCAATGCCCTGATGTTTGCTGCTTCCTAGAGTTGCCACCTTATGCAACTGCCTAGTTTGCCTGATGGTTGAGCTGGCCCTGGTGAGAACTAGGCGCTACAGCTCAGCTGATGGCTTCTGAGTGCAAGCCTTACACGAGCGTTTTGCGCTCCATGCTGTAACCAAAATGCATGCAAATAAGCTGTGTGCAAAACGTCTAAGCTAAACAAGCAGAGCAAGCCGGTCACATGCGCATGCGTGTCTGCACAGTATCATGTGCATGTAGTGGAATGCCAGCCAGCGCATAAACAGCAAGCCTGCAGACGCGCCATACAGCATTCTAGCAATGCGCACAACATTGTTCCAGAGTCCCTCCAAGTGGGCTTTTTCATCACTTCTCTTCAGCAAAGTCAGAAAAAACTAGCGGGTCCCGTATGCTCAAGATACAGAGGAGAGGAAGTGATGTCAACTGTGCTAATAGCATCTTAGGGCTTCAGCTCCAACGGCTCATTAAAGGAGTCTTCTGAAAGAAGCAGAGCCCTAGCATACCTGCGACCAATATCTGATATTGCATGGCAGCGAAGGGAAGACGTTTGGAAGCCAGAGATAAACCACGGGCTTTGCAATGGCTGGTGTGCAAGGTGGGGCCCTACACGGAGTCCCCCAGCACGCAGAGATGGATTCCGACACAGACTGTGGCAGTGAGCTGGGCCTGGCAGCATTGGATGTGGCCCTGATAAAACAGGAGTTCCGCTGAGTGTTCGAGGAACTGGTTGTGGAGTTTAGCACAATGCAGGAGGACATTATGAGCAAGATGGATATACTACATGGTGATCTGAAGGAACCCTGGAAGCAGTTGTTAAAATAAATGTTAAGGGCTTAAATGCACCAAAGAAGTGACCAGTTCTGTTTAAAGAGGCAGTGCTTCTCGGTTGGGATATATTCTTTCTTCAGGACACCCACCTTAGAGTGGAAAATCTGGAGTGGTCAAGATAGAAGCCCTTTGGGGAGGGTTGAGGGCCTCAGATATCTCAGGTTACAAGTGGAGGGGGGTGGCCATCTTGTTTCATCATTACTTGCAAGTGGAGCTGGAAGGAATTGAGAGGGATAAAAAGGGACAATGGATTTTCCTGAATGTGAACATTAGGGGGAAATTATATACTTTGATGAAACTATATGCTTCCTATGACAACCAGGCCACTTTTATCAGGGAGGTTAAGGCTTCACTTGCAGCATTTGCAAGGGGGTTTCTGATTTTGGATGGAGACTGTAACACAGGCCTGCAGACACAGTTGAATGCCACAGGATGGGGAACACAGCGTGATGGTAGTGCCAGTAAGGCACCGTGAGGTGTTCTTGTAGAGTTGGGCCTTTCGGATGTGTGGAGGGAGCTCCATCTGGGAGACAGGGAGTATTCATATTATTTGCCAGTTCTGTTGCTTGACCATCGGTTTCTATCCCGGATGCAGGTAGCTGATACTGGGGCAATGACTTGGTTGGATCATGTTGGGTGGAAATTTCTGAGACTGATGTGGAGGAGGTGCATAAGTGCTGGAAGCTAAATAACATTTTGCTGCGTTCAGCAGAGCTTGGGTGAGCCTATGAGGTGTTTATTTGGGACTATTTTGCAATCAATAATAGTAGAGAGGTGACCTTATCCATGGTGTAGGATGCACTTAAAGCTGTGGTGAGGGTTTTTTCATTGCAGAGGCATCGCAGAGTAAGAAAAAGCGAGAAAAGGAAATTTGTTTGTTGCGGGAGGAGGTGGTGTGGTATCACTGGAAGCATGAAAAGAGTGGGTCGCGAAAAGACTGGAGGGAGCTTGTGGCAGACAGAGCTAGATCAGAGGAGTGGTTGCAGAGGAGTGGTTGCAGAGGGCCTTGGATTTCATGATGAGTAGTGTGGTGAGGAAACCACTGCTGAACCTAGAAATACACAGGAAAATGAGTCCTGTCACTTTAAGGCAGAATGTATCAAGGGTTTCCCTAGTAACCAAGAGTCTGTGACTCAGAGAATAGTCATCCCTAAGCCCCGCCCACAGCAGCACGTCAGGGAGAAGCTTGACCCTAGTCACATGTGCTGGGAGCAAGGTGTGGCTCAGGAGGAAGGAAAGTTTAAAAAGCTGATTTGCAGTAACACAGATAGAAGTAGGAGAAGTGGTAAGAAGGTGCCACTCTTGAGACGGAGAAGCAGCAAGGGAAGAGAAGGACAAGGAGAAAGACAAGGAGCATGGAGAGCAAGTGAGAGAGTGCTTGCAGAGCATGAAAGGCAGAGTGTAAGAAACACTGGAAGCCGAAGAGAGAAGCTTGATGAGAGATTGCCAAGCACAGCTGAGGGAGCAAGGAACGAGAGGCTGGTGCAAGCAAACGAAGGTGCTGCAGCTGAGAGACAGCATGACTGGCTTGCAGAGCAGAGAGAGTTTCTAAATACCTCAGAATCAAGGCAAGTGTGTCCTTCTCAATTCCTAGAAAGGAAATGCCCACGAGAATTAGCTCTAGAAGGGAAAGCTAATTCTAGTTATAGACAAAGTACCAGGATAAAGGGAGAAAGTTTATCCAAGCACCAAGTAGCTCACTTAACAGAAGAGCTACTGCAAAAGCAGGCTCTACTTAAGAAGTTAAATGAACTAATAGAGAAAGAAAATAGCCAGCTCTCTGTTCAGATACCTTTTGATGTAAGTGAGAGAGATAGTGTAGAGGAAATGGACATAACAAGTGTGGAGAACAGTACCATGGATTTACAATGTGCTATATGTCAGGTCTCTGATGTGGAAGAGTCCTAGAGAGCAATTGTATGTATGCCGTGCTTAGGAAGCAGCCTAATTCTGAAGACGTCACAACTGAAAGAAACAGCTGAGTTCAACTGATAAGGTTGAGAGCTGGATGTAAATGTTCAAGGGACATTTAAAGGTTTATGTTGCTGCCAGAAGTTTGTTCCTGCAAAGGAGAAAACATTTAAAAGTTTAAAAGTTTTGGAAAGTGACAAATTTTGATTTACAAGCAAAATTGTGCATCTTTCTTTGAAGTTTGGAATAGAAAGCAAGTTGTTCCTGGTTTCTTTTTGAAGCTGTACTGTGGATTAAAAACCTCCTTTATATAATTTACCCCTCGCGTCCTGTGTATGAAGGAACCCCTGAATACATTGAATAAATTTCTCTGTCTTACGCCTGAACCCTTGAGTCACAACTCCTTGCTTTAATATAGGACTACAATTCCCAGCAGCCCTCCTGGCAGCCATTTTGAGGGAATCTTATTTTAAAGCCAAAAGGCGACCTCACCTGCTGCCAGTTACCTACCTGGCCAGGCGGGGGCGACGGAGTGGCGTAGTTATTTGGATGCCGAGTGGGCCACGCCACAGAGGAGTAGTTGTTTGGATGCCGAGTGGGCCACGCCACAGAGGAGTAGTTGTTTGGATGCCGAGTGGGCCACGCCACAGAAGAGAGCGTAATAGTGTGGATGCGGAGCAGGCCACGCCACAGAGGAACACAGTTCGCTGGATTGCAGCTGGAGCACGACTGCGCACCAGGAGAACGCATACGACGGATTCCAGAGTCTGACAGAAGGACGCCGGAGACTTGCAAGCGGCTGAGACTGAGAGTCCAGAGTTCCTGCAAAGCCGGAGGGTCCGGAGACCTGTCGAGGTCCTACGCTGTTGCGGAGCGAGACGCACCACTAGTACCAGGTACACCGTATTTAACTAGGGAAAGTTAAGGATACTGGTACTGGGTGGGGGCGATAGCAGCAGGTAGAAGGGAACGCATACTTAGTGTTGGGAATCGCACTTGGGTGTTCTGTGTTTGTTTCATTCTACAGGAAACAGAGACAACGATGGAGACACAAGATATCCTTGCATGGGCAGCAGCGGAGCTCAAGAGGCAAAGAGACTTATCGTTGGAGCTTCAAGCACAAGCGGCTAGTCAACTGCAGGCCCAGCAGAAACCGCTGGTGGAGCTTATGGAGGCCTGGGTGAAGGAACATAAGAAACCACCAGAGCCTGATCCAGTTACCACAGGTTTTTCATTGGGATTAGCCCATACCTTTGGACTCGGGTCCAAAGAGACCCTTAGTTTTGGACAATTAAGAGATGGTGAAAGTGTAGACGCTTTCTTGGAGGCATTTGAAAAAGTGGCACAAATAGCCAGATGGCCACCCGAACAGTGGGCGGTAAGGTTAGCTGTCTCACTTACTGGTGAGGCATTGGCAGCCTACCAAACCGTTCCCGCTGAGTTGGCCAATGACTATTTGGAGGTCAAGAAGGCTATAAAAGATAGGCTCGGCCTAACTCCTATAGTCTACAGACGCCAGCTTAGAAATGCAAGATTGCGCGTGGATGAGACACCACGAGCACTTTACCACAGATTGAAAATGTTGGTAGTTAAATGGCTAGAACCAGAACATAAGTCGGTGGAAACACTGATCGATGAGCTCGTTCTGGAGCAGTATTTTGCAGCAGTACCTGAAAGGATGCAAAATTTCTTGATGTTACAAGGATGTAAGAACACAAGAGAGGCTATAACTATGTCAGAGCGATTCCTAGAAGTTGAAGTGATAGCTAAGGATAAGTCTGCAGCCTGTACTAAAATGTCTGTAGCTAGGTTGAATGTGGATAGCAAGAATGTACAGAATGTTGGTGTTCCCACTAATAGAAGGATGCAAGTGAAGCGTGCATGTTACCGGTGTGGAAGTGAACAACATTTAATGCGTGAGTGCAAGATGAAAACAGCCCTAGTGTTGAGTGACCCTAGTAAGAAAGGGGAAGGCTTTTTACTGGAGGTGACAGTACAAGGCATACCAGTTAAAGCACTGCTTGATTCCGGATCGGATCAATCAATGCTTTCCAAAAGATTGTGGAGAAGGTTAACAGCCCCAGGTTTAAAAACACCTCAGACACCCACGGGCAATGTAAACATTTGGTGCGTTCACGGAACGGCGTGTACCTATCCTGTTTACTCTGTCCGCATAAAAGGGTTGGGCATAGAGAGGGAGGTCCCGGTCGCTATTGTTCCCAGGTTACCCCAGGAGGTAGTCCTCGGGCGAGACTGGCCCCAGTTTCAACGAGGTGTGCAACAAGGGTTGGGGGTGAAGAAAGGCTTAGTGTCCACGAGAGCCCAGTCCCAAGCCCAACAGGCCCTAGAGGAAGAGCCCCTAGAGGGGGAGGCAGAGGTTCTGCCCTCTCACGAGGATTTGGTAACCATTCCTCAGGATAAAGTAAAAAAGTCAAAGGGAGAGAAGCGCCATGAGAGGCAAATACGCTCTCAAAATAGGGATGAGATTCGGGCAGGTATAGATTTACCTTGGGTTCCGGAGGAACTAATGGCAAAATTTCCCTCTTTCATCAAAGAACAAGAGGCAGATCCTGCTCTGGTTCATGCTTTTAAGTTTGCTAGAGAGGGACGGGAGCTATTGCCCAGATTCCAAATAGACCAGGGCATTCTGTATCGGGAAAGCCGAGATCCCTTTACAGGGGAAACTCGGAAGCAATTAGTAGTCCCAAATACCTTTAGGACTTTGGTCCTAAGATTAGCCCACGATCATCCGGTAGGTGCTCACAAAGGCATTCAGGGTACTTTAGATCAGGTATTGGCCCGATTTTATTGGCCCGGGGTCTATAAAGAAGTGACCAAGTTCTGTGAAGCCTGCCCGGCCTGCCAGAAGGTCACTCCAATTAGGCCCGTGGAGGTTCCCCTGATTCCCGTGCCAGTGGTGCCTGTTCCGATGCACCGGATAGCTATTGACATAGTGGGTCCCCTGATAAAGACGCCACGAGGATTTTAGTACCTTTTGGTGATGGTGGATCACGCCACCAGATTCCCCTGGGCGGTCCCCCTCCGTAATATTTCGGCACGCACGGTGGCAGCCGAGTTAATAAAATTATTTTGCGAGGTTGGGTTCCCCAAGGAAGTGTTGTCAGATCGTGGCACCAATTTCATGTCGCGATATTTAGCTCAAGTTTGGGATGCCTTTGGCATCAAGCACATTAGAACTGTGCGCAGCCCCGGTATTAAGAGGGGTAGAATTCAGTCTGCCATTCATCCTACAGACGGATGCTTCCGAAACAGGTCTGGGAGCGGTGCTCTCCCAGAAGCATGAAGGTCTGGAGCATCCGGTGATGTTTCTCAGTCGGAAGTTGTCGCCCGCTGAGAAAAATTACTCTACCATAGAAAGAGAGTGCCTAGCGGTGAAGTGGGCCGTGGAGTCCTTAAAGTTCTATCTGGCGGGTAGAAAATTCCTACTCATGACCGACCATGCCCCATTAAAATGGTTGGGTCAAATGAAAGATCACAACGCCCGGTTGACCCGATGGTATATGGCGCTTCAGGCTTTGACTTTCAGGTGGTCCATCGAGCAGGAAGACTTCACCAAAACGCGGATGCGTTGTCTAGAGGCACTACCAGAGATGAAGACACAGAGTCCTATAGGAGAATTACGTGCTGTGATTCTGTGAGAACCCCAGCCCGTAATATCTTAAGAAGGGGAATATGTGGTGAGGAAACCACTGCTGAACCTAGAAATACACAGGAAAATGAGTCCTGTCACTTTAAGGCAGAATGTATCAAGGGTTTCCCTAGTAACCAAGAGTCTGTGACTCAGAGAATAGTCATCCCTAAGCCCCGCCCACAGCAGCATGTCAGGGAGAAGCTTGACCCTAGTCACATGTGCTGGGAGCAAGGTGTGGCTCAGGAGGAAGGAAAGTTTAAAAAGCTGATTTGCAGTAACACAGATAAAAGTAGGAGAAGTGGTAAGAAGGTGCCACTCTTGAGACGGAGAAGCAGCAAGGGAAGAGAAGGACAAGGAGAAAGACAAGGAGCATGGAGAGCAAGTGAGAGAGTGCTTGCAGAGCATGAAAGGCAGAGTGTAAGAAACACTGGAAGCCGAAGAGAGAAGCTTGATGAGAGATTGCCAAGCACAGCTGAGGGAGCAAGGAACGAGAGGCTGGTGCAAGCAAACGAAGGTGCTGCAGCTGAGAGACAGCATGACTGGCTTGCAGAGCAGAGAGAGTTTCTAAATACCTCAGAATCAAGGCAAGTGTGTCCTTCTCAATTCCTAGACAGGAAATGCCCACGAGAATTAGCTCTAGAAGGGAAAGCTAATTCTAGTTATAGACAAAGTACCAGGATAAAGGGAGAAAGTTTATCCAAGCACCAAGTAGCTCACTTAACAGAAGAGCTACTGCAAAAGCAGGCTCTACTTAAGAAGTTAAATGAACTAATAGAGAAAGAAAATAGCCAGCTCTCTGTTCAGATACCTTTTGATGTAAGTGAGAGAGATAGTGTAGAGGAAATGGACATAACAAGTGTGGAGAACAGTACCATGGATTTACAATGTGCTATATGTCAGGTCTCTGATGTGGAAGAGTCCTAGAGAGCAATTGTATGTATGCCGTGCTTAGGAAGCAGCCTAATTCTGAAGACGTCACAACTGAAAGAAACAGCTGAGTTCAACTGATAAGGTTGAGAGCTGGATGTAAATGTTCAAGGGACATTTAAAGGTTTATGTTGCTGCCAGAAGTTTGTTCCTGCAAAGGAGAAAACATTTAAAAGTTTAAAAGTTTTGGAAAGTGACAAATTTTGATTTACAAGCAAAATTGTGCATCTTTCTTTGAAGTTTGGAATAGAAAGCAAGTTGTTCCTGGTTTCTTTTTGAAGCTGTACTGTGGATTAAAAACCTCCTTTATATAATTTACCCCTCGCGTCCTGTGTATGAAGGAACCCCTGAATACATTGAATAAATTTCTCTGTCTTACGCCTGAACCCTTGAGTCACAACTCCTTGCTTTAATATAGGACTACAATTCCCAGCAGCCCTCCTGGCAGCCATTTTGAGGGAATCTTATTTTAAAGCCAAAAGGCGACCTCACCTGCTGCCAGTTACCTACCTGGCCAGGCGGGGGCGACAGTAGGTTGCAGCAAAAATATTACAAGAAAGGTAACAAGGCGGGTAAAATGTTAGCGCTGCATTTTCATAAACAAGAGGTGTCTCAGGAGGTGAAGAAGATATGAGGGAGGAGGAGGCAAGGTTTATACAGTATAAGCCTAAGGAGATTTGGGCAGCCTTCAGTGAGTTTTTATACTGTATACTGTGGAGTTTGTTGCCCCAGAGAGGATTGAGGAGTATCTGGAAGGGGTCAAGATAGAAGTACTGACTCAGCAAGATAGGGATATACTAGAGGCAGAGATTACTGTGCAGGAAGTGCAGCTGGCCATTAGGGCTCTTCCAACAGCTAAGAACCCGGGGTGGATGGTTCTACTCTGGAATGTTACAAGAAATTTGGAATGAGCTTGGCCGATGTGTTTAATGCAGTGTTGAGGGGACAGCAATTACCGCATCCACAGATGGAGCCTCAGTAATCATACATGTTGCCCCTCAGACAATCACGCACCACACCTAAACAATCAGACTCAGTATGAAAAAGGCTAACCCACCGATCCTTCAAAAGTAAATAAGATGTAGATAGACCCTGCTTGAAAAAGGTAATAGTGTAAATACAATGTAGATAGTTTCCCCAGTTGTTTCCATGTTGATTTCCCTGTTTATTGTAAAGTTTACAACTCAGAATGCCTGTGTTGTATAGTTGATGTTGAATGTAAACCGCACTGATCTGAAAAGCGCGGTATAGAAGAACTGTTAAATAAATAAATAAATAAATAAATAAAATGGAGGCAATTATAATGGTTATTCTTAAGCCTGGGAAGGCCTGAACAGAGGTTAGCTCCTATAGGCCATCTTATTGTTAAATACTGACATTAAGCTACTTGTGAAAGCACTTGCGGTGAGGTTGACAAGGTCCCTCCAAAACTGATAAATGAAGATCAAGTGGGGTTTGTGGTGGGCCAGCAGGCAGCAGGTAATGACTGTAGGACACTTCTGTTGATATATGCAGCCTGGGTGGGGGATCAGCAAGCCTTTTTGCTAGTGGTGGATGCGGCAAAAGCCTTTGACCGTGTGAATTGGGAATTTTTGCATGGGGTACTGGTGAAGTTGAGCTTTGGCCCTAATTTTCAAAGCTGGATGCAGAGTCTGTACCGCCGTCCATAAGCCTGTGTCCAGGTCAATGGGGGGTTGTTTGGAGATGTTTCAGCTGGGATGAGGGACCTTTGGCGTGCTCATTGTTCCTACTGTTATTTGCTCTGGTATTGGAGCTCTTGGCACAGAGTATTAGGGACAACGTAGATATTCAAGGGATTAGGGTGGGAACTAAGGATTATAAATTGCCTTGTTTGCTAATGATATCTTGCTTTCCCTGGCAGCGCCCCTGACCACTCTCCCTAATTTAATACTGTGTTTTGGAGCCTATTCGAGTGTCTTGGGTTTTAAGATTAACTACTCCAAATCTGAAATTTTAAGTATCAGTGTTGAAGCTGGGTTGAGTTGCAGCTACAGTTGTACTTTCCTTTTAAGTGGGCAGACTCCTCTCTGCAGTACCTGGGAGTTAATTTGACAGTTAGGCCTTCGGGTTTATTTGCTGAGAATTACCCCTCGTTGATTCGGCAGATTGCTAGGGATTCAGGAGTCTGGTTGTGGTATACTCTCTTGGTTTGATCATATAGCCTTGATAAAGATGGTGGTCCTCCCCAAGCTTTTGCATTTATTCCAGGTTTTGCCAGTGGAAGTGCCCGGTAGAAAGGCTGCAACAGTAGATCATGTAATTTGTTTGGAAATATGGGAGGCATCGGATAGCAAATGTCCTCAATGTGCTGTGGTATTATGTGGCTGCACAGGACGGCTGCAATTGAATGGATGAATGGAGACAGTACTAAACCTTGGGTCTTGCTGGAGAGGGAGTTGGTGGGCAAGCCACACTTGGGGGGCTAGCTGTGGCTGCTGGGAAAGAGTACATATGTAAGAATCTGTATATGGGCCACGCAATCAAGTGTTGGGACAAATTTTTTCGACTTAATGGTATGGATCTTTCTCCCTTATCCCCCATTGCAGATAATGATGCCTTTCAGCAAGGGGTAGGCTCTGATTTTGAAGGGTTGAGGGGGGATTGCAGAGACTGGGGTAGTTGTTTGAGGTCGGTCTGCTTCGATCATTTTTGGAGCTGGAGGATTATGTTCCCCCCCCCCCCCCCCCCACAGTCTAAAAGCATACTACTATACCCAGTTGGTGCATTGGGTGGGATGGGGTTAGGTGAAGCATCAAGTAGCAAGGAAGAATAATGATCTTGAATACCTGTGTGAGGAAAGGATAATTACCACCAGGCTAACTTATGCTCTTTACTCTGATCAGCAACAAGCAGCCTGCAAAATAGGGAGGCATTGGGCATATTGGGTGAAGGAGCTACAGCTTAACCATTCTGAGCAGCAATGGGAACAAACTGAAAGGAGACGAATGAAGAGCTCTGTGGCGGTAAATGGGCAGGAGGATATCTATAAGGTTATGCATGGGTGGTACATGACACCAGATCTGGCTAGGGCATTCCCTGGTTCTACTGCGTTGTGCTGGAGGCAATGTGGCTTGAAAGGGATGCTTGTACATGTTTGGTAGGGGTGCCCCGAGTTAAAGGTTATTGGAAGGGAACACAGTGCAGGTTGCAAAGGCTGGTGGGATGGGATATACCTTGGTATCTGGGAATCTACTTGTTTAATGTTTATAACTGGGCTGAAGGTCCTGCAGTTGGAGCTGGTGAAGCACTGTATGAACACAGTCCGGTTGAACTTAGCCTCGGCTTGGAGGCAAGTGACCCCCCTCTCCCCGTGCTGAGTGGTTGGTGTGAATGTGGGGGCTTTATAGTATGAAAATAACATAAGATATGCCATACTGGATCAGACCAAGGTCCATCAAGCCCAGTATCCTGTTTCCAACAGTGGCCAATCCAGGTCACAAGTACCTAGCAGTTTCCCTAAAAGACACAGGTTCCACAATGCTTGTATTGGGGCAAGCAGTGGATATCCCGAGTCCCCTTTAATAATGGTTTATGGACCTTTCCTTCAGGGACTTGTCCAGTGTGAAAGGGGATTCTTTGATGAGATATGGGAGCCCTTTGTAAAGGTGTACGGTGGATGAATATGTTCATGGGGTAGCATATCTCCATGGTAAGGAGACTAACCTTGGTGAGCGGCTGGGAATTGATTTGTGGAAGAGAGTCCTGAAAGGGGGTTTCTGGATAGGGGGGAGGGGGTTGGGAGGAAGGGTGGCAGTGGGGGAGCGATAGTTACTTTTACACTGGGACTATAGCTTGGATGGGTTTGGTGTAGAGAGAATACTGGGTTGGATTGTTCTGTAATGTTCTTTTTTATTCTTAATTTATGCATTTAACAAAAAAAACGGTTGTAAAGATAAGGCTAATTGGTGTTATTGGAGGGCAAAGCGATGGTCTGCTGCCACTGGAAGATGAGATATTGAGATATAATGTGTTCTTGTGTTAAATAAAGCCTGTGAAAAAAAGAAAAAAATAGATAAAGATTAGTAATGGACATGAATTCCTCACTAGTGCTGACCCCAGACCAATGAGCTAACCTGTTACACCTTCTTAGACCTTGTGTTAAAATCCTAGCATTGAGCTCAGCCTTTTTGGTCTTCTATACACTTTTCTGCATTTGTGTGAACAGTTTCATTACCATGGATTTAAATGTGCTCTGTGTGCTGTGTCTGCTCGAGGCTTTTTTCATTTAGCTTGTGCACAAAACCTTCTGTATTCGTAGTGCACCAAACTGTGCACAAAAGCAGAGATAATCTGTACGCAAAGCCTAGTGCACTTTACTGCATTGGTCTGTCAGTGAGATACTCTCTCTTTCTTCCTCTGAGAACCATTGTTATAGGTAAGCAACCTTTTTTTCTCCAAGGACAAGCAGGATATAATCAGCTATCCAGATGGATGAATCCAGAGCTGAAGGTGCAAGGGTCAAGATGATCACATTATTAGAGGGCCCCTTGCACCCAGGGAACCAAGCTATGGTGAGTTGAAACAATTATCTGGCATTACATGAAGAAAGCCCGGTAAGATGGTTGCCAAGGTTTGACCCCTTCGGAGGCGCAAGGGTATACTGATCGTGCTACATTTGTGATGTAGGAAGCGGAAAAAGGAGCAAGTGCAGACAAAGGGTCGCGAAAGTTGGTTTGTGAGATGGGGAGCCTGCAGGTGTAGAAAGAAACTAGGGAGTCACCCCCCCCCCCCTTTTTCCTGCGATCCATTACTGGTTGACTGACAAAAGAAGAGGTCCTTGGTTGGATATGGAGCAGAAACGGTTTGGGACAAAGGGTGTGGTGGGCTATTCACTGAGGTATTTTCTGGTTCAGAAGGGGAGGAATGCGGTGCTCATTTCACTCCAGTGCCCCTTGTGTTTTTTTTTCTTTTTGATATATTTATTTATTCTTTACTTTTTTTTGTTACTAGGATACTGAGTTTTGGAGCAGGGGGGCCTTGTGTGGCTGTAGCCCTGTAACATCATGGGAGGGCATGGCTGGGAGTAGTTGTCTTGAGAGGATTAATCAGTTATATGAAACGAGACTTGGTGGTTAAAAAGCGAAGACTTTGCCAGAAAGAGAGGAATCTGCAGAAGCAATAAAACATTATTGGTGCATCTGCCGCCTACCTGATGTGGCAGAAGACAAGGTAGTTAAAGAAGTTGTAAGATAAATGCTAGGCAGAGAAGTCTTGCCCACTTAACGGAGGCAGGGCGTAACAACCCATGGAAATCCCTGAGACTTGGATGAGGTGGACTTGGACCACTTGGTTGCTTGAGGCATTGGAGCTCGGAGTTCCTCAATGAAAGAGCGCATCAGACTGGATGGGAAGGCTAGAGTAGGTTAGCATGTTATCTGGTGGTGTAGCTATCCAAGGTTCTGAGGGGCCATGGGTTGAGCATAGTGGAGCATCACCTGATGATGGAAGGCGAGGATTGGGTCAAACTGTAAAGCCTAATGAAATAGTGGAGAGAGGTCCCCCACAGCTTTGCAGCTCTCCACAGTGGAGGACGTTGCATGGCTTGCTACCTGCAGTGCTCTTCTCAGAGATGGGGGGAGGGGGAGGACAACCAAACAATCCCCGCAGGTGATGTACTGTGGTGATACTGAGGTCTGAGAATGAGCAGAATTCATTCCTCATGCTCAGGTGCTGACTACTATCAGTCTGGGTGGAAGGATGGCTGCTGTTCACCAGCCCTAACTATTGGAGGATTATCCACTGTTTGAATCGGGGACCGCGCGGGTAGCCCACGCAATGGCAAAGGAAGCCATACTGAAGTGCAGTCCTCTTCTTATTAGTATTCTATCTTCTTTTTTTTTTTGAAAGAGAGAACTGATGGCTGTCTGAAGGCCAGGGTTCTCGCTCATGGGCACAAAGCTGTGTTTATCCAGAGAAGATGTGGAGAGTCATCCCTTTTCAGGAAGGGAAGAACGCAGTACATGCCTGCCGCTGTGATAGATCCCTGCATCACCTCTGGTAACAGTGAGAAATGGAAGGTTGATGCAAACTGTCCAATTATTCTGGTGCCGCCGCACCTTCCACAGCAAGGCTGGGCCAATTATTAAAGACCAGGACATTTGAAGCTACAAAATAGATTAGGACAGCCTAGGGTGCCAACACCCCAAACCAACCCTGGGACTGGCCCTGATCACAGGGACTGCTGTGTGTCACCTGGTAAAATCTCTTGAAGAGGTCAGCCATCCAGTCACTGCCTGAGGAAGCTGCTGCAGATGGCTAGGACAGACGAAATGTTAGAAATGGAATGGTACCTCCCAGTGCTGTTGTCTGAATGGATGGAACCGGTGTGGCATGGAGGAGTTCCCTGCTGGTCACTTCGTCAGAGGGGAAGCTGGTTCTATAATTGATGCCTTTACAAAGCTATATACCCAGTGTCCCAGGGGAAGAGCAGAAGCATATTTATTTTATTTATTTAGCAACTTTTTTATATCACTGTATTTACCAGTCACAGCGGTTTACAGGGAACAGACAGAACAAGTAACATTACACAGAACGTAGGTAATAATAATAACAAGGTGAAGTAGAACTATTTACATAAAGCTGAGTTGGGGTTGGACATGAAATTAGTCATAATGGGGTAGTGGGATAACTAAGAGTCTGATCCAAAGTGCTCTAGAAAGAGGGAGGGTCTTGAGCTTATGCTGGAATTGACCTAGGTTAGTGAGTGCACGTAATTCTGGTGTAAGAGAGTTTCAGGTGGTGGGTGCATATAAGGAGAAGGCTGCGTTGGTAGTAGTAGCAGCGTTGGAGTTGGTGAAAACATATGTGGTGTTTGAGGCAAAATGGGAGTGTTTTACCCTCCATGACAATATCTGCCTTGAAATACACTATCTGGACAGCTGTGGGGGGAATCTTGTTTCATGCAAGGTGGCAGGGAAGCAGCAGAGGGGCTGGGATATGAGAGGTCAGCATGGCTGGCAGGCGACCTTCAGGGATATTCTTTATTTTTATTTTGTTTTTTTTCCTGGTGGTCTGTGGAATTCAGTGTGAATCTGGCTCCAGTCTTGGACTTTGGAACCAGCGATGTGGGATTGGTTCCTTCTGTACTTTCTGTAGTTGTTGTTGTTAAGTGCTGTCGAGTTGGAGTCGACTCATGGCGACCCTCTGGATAGCTATCCTAAATTGTGTTCGGTCTTGAGTCAGGCAGCTCATTGTTGACAGACTGGTACCCGTAGCTGCTGTTATTGTATCGATCCATCTCATTGCTGGCCTTCCTCTTTTGCGTTGACCTTCTATCTTGCCAAGCATGATGTCTTTCTCTAATGATCTCTCTCTTCGCATGATGTGTCCAAAGAATGAAAGTCGAAGTCTTGTCATCTGAGCTTCTAAAGAAAGCTTAGGTTTGATCTCCTCTAGTACTGACTGGTTTGTTCTTTGGGCAGTCCATGGTATACACAGTATTTGCCGCCAGCACCATAATTCAAAGGCATCAATTTTCTTCCTGTCAATCTTTTTCACTGTCCAGCTTCTCCTTCAATGATGAACCTGTTGATTATGCCAGTTGTCATGATCTTTGTCTTCTTTACATTAAGGTGCAGGCCCATTTTGAGACTATATTCTTTGATTGTGAGAAGCAAATGTTTCAGATCATCTTCACTTTCAGCCAGTAATGTGGTATCATCAGCATAGCGAAGGTTGTTGATGAGTCTTCCACCAATCTTCACACCTCTGTTGTCTTCATACAATTCTGCTTCTCTAATGATTTGTTCTGCATATAACTTAAACAGGTAGGGGGAAAGTATGCGGCCTTGTCTTACACCTTTGCTTATTTTAAACCATTCTGTTTCTCCTTGTTCCGTTCGAACTGTTGCTTCTTGATCAATGTACAGATTGTGCAAGAGTACGATCAGGTGTTCTGGTATACCCATGCTTCTTAATGTGGCCCAGAGTTTCTCATGGTTTACACAGTCAAAAGCCTTGCTATAGTCGATAAAGCACAAATAGATATCCTTTTGGTATTCTTTAGTCTTTTCAAGGATCCATCTCACATCTGCAATGATGTCTCTCGTTCCTCGCCCATTCCTGAACCCTGCTTGCACTTCAGGGAGTTCTTGTTCCAGGTATGGTTGTAGTCTCTTTTGAATAATCTTCAGTAGAATCTTGCTGGCATGTGGGATCAGAGCTATTGTGCGATGATCTCCACAGTCAGTTGGATCACCTTTCTTTAGTATTGGTATAAACACAGATCTTTTCCAGTCAGTTGGCCATGATGTTGTCTTCCATATTTCTTGGCAGAGCCTTGTAAGTACGGTAACAGCTGCATCAGATTGCTGTAATACTTCTATGGGAATGCTATCAATGCCTGGTGCTTTGTTCTTTGATGCTGCTTTCAATGGTGCTTCAACTTCTTTCATCACCAATGGTTCCCGATCATAAGGTACAGGTTGAAACGGCTGTTGGTCCACTTGATCTTTATCATATAAAAACTCTGTATATTCCTTCCACCTTTTCTTGATCTTCTCAGCATCATTCAACATAGATCCTTGAGCATCTTGTAACATTCCAATTTGAGGCTGGAACTTTTTCTTTAACTCTCGTAGCTTTAGGAAAGCCGATCTTGTTCTTCCTCTAATAGTTTCTGCTTCTATTTCCTTGCATGTGTCGTTGTAGTACTTTTCCTTGTCCTGTCTTGCTGCACGTTGGAAATCTCTGTTGAGTTCTGTTATTGTCTTTCTTTCTCCTCTGGCTTTAGCTTCTCTGGGTTACTGGGCAATTTTCAGAGTTTCTTCTGTCATCCATTTTGGCCGTTTTTGCTTTTTCACCTTTTTTTGAGACTTCTCGCTTTCTTCCAACACAATTTTCTTGATGTCATTCCATAACTCTTCTGGAGCTCTGTCATTTGTATCTAAAGCAGCAAATCGATTTTGCAGGCAGTCTTTAAATTCCAGTGGTATATTCTCAAGGTCATATTTTGCTGCATTCATGAGTGGTTTGCTCTTTTTCAACTTTAGCTTGAGTTGGCATACTAGTAGTTGATGATCTCTACTACAGTCAGCTCCAGGTTTTGTCTTTGTTGATGTTATAGAACTTTTCCATCGTTGACTTCCACAGATGTAGTCAATTTGATTTTTATACAATCCATTGGGTGAAGTCCATGTATACAGTCGCCGCTTGTGTTGATGGAAGAAGGTGTTTGAGATGAATAGATCGTTGGTCTTGCAGAATTCTATCAGTCTTTCTCCAGCTTCATTTCTGTTGCCAGGTCCATATTTTCCAACCACTTTGCCTTCTTCTTTGTTGCCAACTTTTGCGTTCCAGTCACCCATGACTATCAGGATATCCTGTTTGCATGTTCTGTCAATTTCAGTTTGTACTTGTTCATAGAACTCTTCAATTTCATTCTCTTCTGCAGCTGTTGTTGGGGCATATACTTGAATTATAGTTGTGTTGATAGGCATTCCTCGTAGATCAGTGGTTCTCAACCCTGTCCTCGGGACCCCACTAGCCAGTCGGGTTTTCAGGCTATCCACAATGAATATGAATGAGATATATATGCATTAGAAATAGCCTGCCAAACTGACTGGCTTGTGGCCCTCCAATGCTGGATTTGGGGACCCCGGCCTTACACCTCTGTCATTTAAGATTGTGAGTGGGCAAGGTACAGATGTCCAAGACATCAAAAAGATTAGATGGAATATGTCACATACCTCCTCGCCTCTCACCACCACCAAAATATTGTCTATTAGACAACTTTTTGGTGGTGGTGAGAAACTAGGAGGGATGTGACACATTCTATCTACCCTTTTGATGTCGAGGACATCTGTACCTTGCCCACTCACAATCGTACTTGACAGAGGTGTACGGCAGGGGTCCCCAAATCCAGCACTGGAGGGCCACAAACCAGTCAGTTTGGCAGGCTATTTCTAATGCATATATATCTCATTCATATTCATTGTGGATAGCCTGAAAACCCGACTGGCTAGTGGGGTCCCGAGGACAGGGTTGAGAACCCCTGTCGTAGATGAATAGAGATTAAGCGTTCGCTGACTGCATTGTATTTCATTATAGTTCTTGCAAGTTTCTTCTTTATTATAAATGCAACACCATTTCTTCTTTGTCTTTCATTTCCAGCATAGTAGACCATGTGATCATCTGATGCAAAGTGCCCGATGCCAGTCCATTTCAGTTCATTGACACCCAACAGATCAAGTTGTACACGTTCCATTTCATTCTTGACCACCTCCAACTTCCCTTGGTTCATGCTTCGTACGTTCCATGTTCCAATGCGTAAGATATCTTTACAGCTTCTGACTCTCATTTCATGCGCAGCTACATCAGCAGTCAGACGTCCCGAGGGCTTTGATCCAATCACATCATAAATGCTGGCTTTACTCTGAAAAGTCTTCAGCTCTTCCCCAGTAGCTAGTTGAGTACCTTCCGACCTGGGGGTCTCATCTTCCAGCACTATAGCACAATTTGTTTTGTTGTAACTATCCATTGGGTTTTCATGGCAAGATACAGAAGTAGATTGCCGGGCCTTTCTTCCGCACAGTTTAAGTTTGGTGTTGCCGTTGTCACAGAAATGTGATCCTCCACCGTCAACACTATCCCATTCTGCTGCTGCCCATATGGGTGGTTTATCTTGGTCTGGCACCTCAGCTGAGACCTGTCCATCTTGGGAGACCCTGCCAGTAGTTAAACTACCGATAGTTTAGCTCTCAGCATCACTGATGCACACAAGCCCTCACAGCATGACAAGCTGCAAACCAAGTGAGGGACTTTCTGTAGTAGTATTTGCTATTGATGCATTTAGCTACTCAATTATGCAATCAAAGGGAGGGTATAGATCAGCCAGCATTCAGGAGAGAGCATGGACTTGAGTGGGAAGTCATTGTGGACTGTAATGGGGAGCAGATCCCCAGTTTTAGTGCACAACAGTGTCTCTTGAAACAAATGGCAATGTACAGCTCAGCTGTGGGCGAGGGGGTCTTCTCCGCTGTTCTTATCATGCTGTTGCAGCGCCTAGGCAACTGAGAATGAGGAAGAAGCTGTGACGGAGATTCCTACGGGAGGCCACCCTGTTGGTCATCTTTCTTCTTTTTTTTTAATCTGTAGGAAGAGATAGGCCTGTGTCTCTCACAAGTTAAGATCCTGGCACAGATGATGGCATTGTTGTCCTGGTTCAAACCCAGGGAAAAAGAAAAGGAATTGGATCCAGTTCCTGCCTTATCTAAAATGTTCAAGGCATGTTTCTTTCAGGTATAGTGGGTATATTATTATTATTTTTAATCTCCAGGGGGCTTCCAATCCAGGATTGCACCTGAGGCAATGGAGGGTTAAGTGGCTTGCCAAAGATCACAAGGAACAGCAGTGGGTCTCAGACCCCGGCTTCCCTGATTTTAACCAGCTGTTCAACCCCTAGGCTATCCGCCCATGGTGGTGGCGTCAGCACTGTGTATTTATTTATTTATTGAACGGTTTTATATACCGCCTTTCAGTATAATGTGTACTGGCGACTGAGTTAGTGGGAGTGCAGCTCTTGATGGGGGTCCCCAAAAGTCTGCATGTAGATCCCAAGCAATTGGAAATGAGAAACAGGCCAGCTGAGAGGGTGCTGATGGTTTCAGACCTCTGAAGAGCATTCAGCTTCAGGGCTGTTTTTGATGCGGTTGGGGCAGGTTATAGAAGAACCTATACAAAGAAATGGTGTTGCATTTATAGTTAAGAAGAAACTTGCAAGAACTGTACTGAAATACAATGCAGTCAGTGAACGCTTAATTTCTATTCGTCTACGAGGAAAGCCCATCAACACAACTATAATTCAGGTATATGCCCAATAACAGCTACAGAAGAGGATGAAATTGATGAGTTCTATGAACAAGTATAAGCTGAAATGGACAGAACATGCAAAAAGGATATCCTGATAGTCATGGGTGACTGTAATGCAAATGTTGGCAACAAAGAAGAAGGCAAAGTGGTTAGAAAATATGGACTTGGCAACAGAAACGAAGCTGGAGAAAGACTGATAGAATTCTGCAAGACCACTGGAATTCTGCAAGACCAATGATCTATTCATCTCAAACACCTTCTTCCAGCAACACAAGCGCTGACTGTACACGTGGACTTCACCCAATGGATTGTACAGAAATTAAATTGGCTACATCTGTGGAAGAAAATGATGGAAAAGCTCGATAACATCAACAAAGACAAAACCTGGAGCTGACTGTGGTACAGATCACCAACTACTAGTATGCAAACTCAAGCTAAAGTTGAAAAAGAGCAAGCCATTCATGGATGTAGCAAAATATGACCTTGAGAATATACCACTAAAATTTAAAGACTGCCTGAGAAATTGATTTGCTGCTTTAGATACAAATGACAGAGTTCCAGAAGAGTTATAGGATGACATCAAGAAGGTTGTGTTGGAAGAAAGCGAGAAGTCTCTACAAAAGGTGAAAAAGCAAAGATGGCCAAAATGGAGAACCAAAAAAACTCTGAACATTGCTCAGAAACACATAGAAGCTAAAGCCAGAGGAGAAAGAGAAGCAATTGCAGAATGCAACAGAGATTTTCAATGTGCAGCAAGACAAGACAAAGAAAAGTACTACAATGACACATGCAAGGAAATAGAATTAGAAGCTAATTAGAGGAAGAACAAGATTGGCTTTTCTAAAGCTAAGTGAGTTAAAGAAAAAATTCCATCCTCGAATTGGAATGCTATAAGATGCTCAAGGATCCATGTTGAATGATGCTGAGAAGATCAAAAAAAGGTGGAAAGGATACACAGAGTCATTATACCATAAAGATCAAGTGAACCAACAGCCGTTTCAACCTGTACCTTATGATCATGAACCTTTGATGATGAAAGAAGAAGTCAAAGCTGCATTGAAAGTCTTAGCAAAGAACAAAGCACCAGGCATTGATGGCATTCCCACTGAAGTATTACCGCAATCGAATGAAGTTGTTACCATACTTACAAGGCTCTGCCAGGAAATTTGGAAGACAAATTCATGGTCAACTGACTGGAAAAGATCTCTGTTTATACCAATACTGAAGAAAGGTGACCTGACTGACTGTTGAAATTATTGCACAATTGCTCTGATCCCACATTCCAGCAAGATTCTACTCAAGATCATTCAGGAGACTAGAACCATACCTGGAACAAGAACTGCCTGAAGTGCAAGCAGGGTTCAGGAAAGAGCGAGGAACGAGAGACATTATTGCAGATATGAAATGGATCCTTGAAAAGACAAAGGGATACCAAAAGGCTATTCATATGTTTTTTATTGGCTATAGCAAGGCTTTTGACTGTTTAAACCGTGAGAAACTCTGGGCCACATTAAGAAGCATGGATATACCAGAACACCTGATGGTTTTCTTGCAAAACCTTTACATTGATCAAGAAGCAACAGTTTGCACGGAACTAGGAGAAACAGAATGGTTTAAAATCAGCAAAGGTGTACGACAAGGCTGCATACTTTCCCCCTTCCTCTTTTTTCCTTATGGCGCCCAAAGGTAAAGTTGGAACAAAAGGGAAAAAGCAGATCTACGAGGAGAACAAGGAGACTCTGGTGTTTTATCTGTGCATCATTTTGGGAGCAAACGTCATTTATGGGGTGGTGAACTTGGCAATCTTCTACACTTCTGCCACATTCTGGACTTGGATTGCACATTTATGATCATAGGAAGAGTTTCTTGGTCAGCCATTTAGCCCCTGAAGAAGGGAATTCCGAAACACGGCCTGTGTCGGGCCTTTGGCTGATTTGACCAATAAAGATTTTCACACGTCCTTCGTTGCTATCCACGTTTCTTTGTTGGACTGCTTTTGCACGTGGTGTTGTGCCCTTTGTTGGACCCAAGAAATCCAATGATGCATTGCTTTAGAGCAGGGGTCTCAAACTCAAATTGCTTTGAGGGCCGAATGAGGACTTGTAAAGTAACCCGGGGGCCGCATAAGACACGGGGGCCTCATTTGCATAAATATTTGCATAATGTTGCATAATGAGTGCATGGATAAAGAAAGACTAGAAAATTTCTATGTTACTATAATCCAGTGCCAACCGCCAGGCACATTAGGAACTACTACTAACACTGCCCATTTAGAACCCATAGCAACCCCCCCGTATCATAACAGCACTACCAGGACTCACAAAGCACCAGACCCTACCTATCAAAAGGCAACACTGCAAATATTAAATCAATACATTTCAGAGAACAATACATGACCTACTGGGAAAAGAGAACAAGTAGCAATGTCAAATAGGAATTACACAGAATACCTCAGCACTGTAGAAATAAAACTATAAATTAATTTCTTGTACTAAAGCACAGACATTAATGATGCACATTTCCCAGAGCTGACATATTCCAGTTAATAAACTCAAAATAAAGAGATATTTTCCTACCTTTTGTGCATTAATGTGCTGGGGGGTTTAGAACTGGTAATGTGCTGTGGGGCTGGGGGGTTCAGAAATGGTGATGATTCTGACCCCCAGCCCACAGCACATTACCAGTTGTGACCCCCCCCCATCCATCATCAGCAGCAGCAGCAAAAATCACAGCCCCCCCATCCATCCATCCTCCCTCCCTCCCTCAGCAAAAATCACAGCCCCCCCCCATCCATCCATCCTCCCTCCCTCAGCAAAAATCACAGGCCTCCCTCAACAAAAATCACAGGCCCCGCCCCCCCCGGCAGAGCCATCCCTCCCTCCCTGCCTCAGTCCCTCTCCTCTTCGGCTTAGAACCGCGAAGGGAGAGTTCCTCCCTCGGGACTCTGTTAAGCCGGCTGAGGCTTATGGGAAATTTCCCCTCTGCCCCCTCGAGCTTAACAGAGTCGCGAGGGAGAAGCTCTCCCTTCGCGGCTCTGAAAGCCGAAGAGGAGAGGGACTGAGGGAGGCAGGGCTGGCTTAATTCTGGGCAGACTGCTTCCTTACCTGCCGCGGAGAGCTGTGCACCCTGGCGATCCTCAAGCAGGCGATCCTTCCTCCAAGCAGGCGATGCTTCAAAGCGCTGGTACCTCGTGGCTGCTCAGACTGCTTCTGGGCCCGGCCCCCCCCCTCCTCCTTCTTCTCCTCCTCCTGCCTGTCGCTGATTGGTGGAGGGCAGGCGCGTGACGCGGTCATGTGAGACCAACACCATGCAGCCCCGGGAATCACGCTAAGGAAAACAGTGAGTAAAAATAGCAGAAAGGATACTCCGTGGCGTCGCGGGTCGCGGGCCGCACAAAATGCTCTCGCGGGCCGCATGTTTGAGACCCCTGCTTTAGAGGAATGGCTATGAAGAACCTAGACAAGATTCTCAAGAGCAGAGATGTCAAACTCCAGACAAAGATTTGTACCTGAAAGAAACATGCCATGGCATTTTCAATAACATCATATGGATGCGAAAGTTGGACAGTGTAAAAGATAGACAGGAAGAAAATTGATGTCTTTGAATTATGGTGCTGGCGATGAATACTGTGTATACCATGGACTGCCCAAAGAACAAACCAGTCGGTACTAGAGGAGATCAAACCTAAGCTTTCTTTAGAAGCTCAGATGACAAGACTTCGACTTTCATACTTTGGACACATCATGCGAAGAAAGAGAACATTGGAGAAAGACATAATGCTTGGCAAGGTAAAAGGTCACCGTAAAAGAGGAAGGCAGGCAATGAGATGGACTGATACAATAACAACTGCTATGGATACCACTCTATCCACAATGAGCCGCTTGGCTAAAGACCAAACAAAGTTTAGGTCAGCTATCCAGAGGGTAGCCAGGAGTCGACAGACTCGACAGCACTTAACAACAACATTTGTCTCTAAATCTAAAACCAGCAAACATTATATATTCCAATGCTTTGCAATACAAATCTGATCTAATAATATACAGTATGTTTTACAGCCTTTATTTGCTTTTGTTTGGCCATTTTCTGATATATTAGCTTTTTGATACTGGATTTCAGACCCGGCAGCGAATTAACGCGGCCGGGCACAGCCGAGGTGGCGGCAGGCCAAGGGGTTAACCTTGGCGGGGGCGGGGGCTGGAGCGGGGGAGGGGCAGTGAACTATAGAAGGGGGAACGGGCTGCGGCCCGCCCTCTTTCCCCCATCATTGATCGGCAGCGAGACAAGCAAGGCCTGCCGCTGCTAGCAAGCAAGCAAACAGCATTTCGACGCTGGGACAATCAAGCACTCACCGGTCAGCCGGAGAAGATCTGCATGCGTGTCATCCCAGGGACTCGTGCAGCGGGCATCAAGGTAACAAATAAAGCGTAGTTACTCACCTGTAACAGGTGTTCTCCAGGAGCAGCAGGAATCAGTCCTCACTTATGGGTGACGTCGGCGCCGACGGAGCCCTCGCGGAGCAATTTTCCCCAGCTTTCAAAGAAAGCCTTTGGGAATTGCAGCGCGCATGCGCGGTCGTCTTCCCGCCCGAGGGTGCCATCTTAGCCAGTCAGATGACATAGCTAAAAAAGACAGCATAAAAATTTGCAAAAAGAACATAAGCAGACGATTGCAACTCCAAGGGGAGGAGGGAGGGTAGTGAGGACTGATTCCTGCTGCTCCTGGAGAACACCTGTTACAGGTGAGTAACTACGCTTTCTCCAGGACCAAGCAGGAAGTCAGTCCTCACTTATGGGACTCCCAAGCTCAAGGCTACCGGAGACCCTAAGCACAAAAATGAGCTCCCTCTAGCTCAGCAGCACAGAAGGATAGAATCTTCGCTGAATTATCACCCACCGGTAGCCCACATCCGGGATGGAGGGTAGGAGTTGCTCAGACCTCAAAGAGATTACGGAGGACTGCCTGTCCGAAAGCACTGTCCCTACGGGACTCCCTCTCGAGACAGTAATGGACCGCAAAAGTCTGGCTCGAAGACCAAGTAGCGGCCCGGCAGATGTCTGCCAGCGGAACAGAGCGGAGGTAAGCCACTGACGTGGCCTTTGCCCGAACGCAATGAGCCGTGACTCTACTTTCTAAGGAGAGTCCGGCTGCCCCATAAGCCCAAGAGATACAGTCCGCAACCCAGATGGACAGAGTACGCTTGGAGACCGGGAGCCCCAATCTATTGGGGTCAAAAGACACAAAAAGCCGAGCAGCTTTACGGTGCTCCCATGTACGGTCAAGGTAGAAGTTCAGAGCCCTTCTACAGTCCAGGGTATGGAGGACCGTCTCAGCTCGGCTGGAGTGTGGTCTGGGAAAGAAGGTTGGAAGTACCACCTCCTGATTGATGTGAAAAGGGGAGACCACTTTAGGCAGAAATTTCGGATGAGTCCGTAGGACCACCCTATTCTTGTAGAACCTAGTGTAAGGGGGATCAGACACGAGGGCCTGCAATTCACTTACGCGTCTAGCGGAAGTGAGGGCTATCAAGAACAGTGTTTTCCAAGACAGAAAACGGAGAGAACAGGTAGCCATAGGTTCAAAAGGCGGACAGGTGATCCGCTGCAAAACCACATTCAGGTCCCAGTCAGGCGCTGGCGGGCGCAGAGGTGGTTTAAGTAGAAGGAGACCTCGGAGAAACCTCGCTACGAGAGGGTCATTGGAGAGAGGTCTGCCGTCCACCGGCACATGATGTGCTGAAAGAGCACTGAGGCGAACTTTGACGGAGTTGGACTTAAGTCCCAGATTAGAGAGGTGCAGCAAGTACTGCAAGATCACCGACACCGGGCAGGAGAAGGGATCCTGAGACTGTTGGGTACACCAGACTGCAAAGCGACGCCATTTAAGGGCGTAGCATTTGCGGGTAGAAGGCCGTCGCGAAGCCAAGACGACCTCCTCCACCTCCGCCGGCAGGAGAAGGGGAGCAAGGACTACCCTCTCAGCAGCCAGGCCATGAGGTTGAGAGACCTGAGGTTGGGGTGCAGGAGGGACCCCTGATCCTGAGTGAGGAGATCCGGTTGTACCCCCAGAGGGATAGGATCCTCCACCGCCAGTTGCAGCAGGAGCGGAAACCACGGCTGCCTGGGCCAGCGAGGGGCCACCAGGATCATGAAGGCTTTGTCTCGGAGAACCTTGAAAAGAGTCCGAGAGACTAGCGGGATGGGAGGGAAAGCGTACAGAAGGCTCCCCGACCACGAGATCAGAAAGGCGTCCGCCGCAACCCGAAGGGGGTGTGGCTGACGAGAGCAGAAGCGAGGAAGCTGCCGGTTGTGAGGACTGGCAAAGAGATCCACCGTGGGGAGACCCCACTTGAGGAAGAGCTTCTGAACTACGAAGGGATCCAGACGCCACTCGTGCGGCTGGAGGACCCTGCTGAGTTTGTCTGCAAGGCAATTTTCTTGGCCCGGGAGATAAACTGCCTTGAGGAGAATGCCGTGACTGACAGCCCAAGAGCAGAGCTTCTGTGCCTCCCGGCAGAGGAGGAAGGAGCCCGTGCCCCCCTGCTTGTTCACGTAGAACATGGCAACTTGATTGTCCGTCTGGACAAGGACGGACTGTTGGGAAGTCAGGTGGGAGAAGGCCTTGAGAGCTAGGCGGATCGCCCTGAGCTCCAGGAAGTTGATCTGCTGAGCCGACTCCCACGTGGTCCAGAGGCCCTGAGTACGTGCCTCTTGGCAATGTGCTCCCCAGCCCAGGAGGGATGCATCGGTGGTCAGCACCCGGGTCGGCTGAGGTGACTGGAAAGGCATTCCGAATATCAGGTTCGGCTGCCGGAGCCACCACCGGAGAGACGAGACCAGCGGCTCGGAAACGCGCACTAGGTCTGCTAGGCCACCCGTGGCTTGTCGCCACTGCTGGCGGAGACACCATTGAGCAGACCGCATATTCAGGCGGGCATTGGGGGTCACATGGACGGTGGAAGCCATTTGGCCGAGCAGTCTCAGGAAGCGCCTGGCGGAGACCAGGGGCTGGCTGCGAAAGCGGTCGGCTAGGTCCATGAGCCGTTGAGCCCTGTCGAGCGGTAGGTACGCTCGCGCCTGAGGAGTGTGCAGCCTTGCGCCGATGAACTCGAGATCCTGCGAGGGGAGCAAAGTGGACTTTGCGAAGTTTATAACAAAGCCCAAGTGCTGCAGCAGAGTCACCGTGCGGCACGTGGCGTTGGTGACCTCCTGAGCGGACGCTGCTCTGATGAGCCAGTCGTCGAGGTACGGAAAGACATAGAGGCCGTGAAGCCGGAGATGGGCCGCCACGACCGCGAGACATTTTGTGAAGACTCGCGGTGCGGAGGACAGGCCAAAGGGCAGTACTCTGTACTGGTAATGATTTCCTGCCACCACAAACCGTAGGTATTGTCGGTGGCTTGGGTGGATGAGGATGTGCGTGTAGGCATCCTTTAGATCCAAGGAGCATAGCCAATCTCCCTGCTGGAGGTAGGGCAGAAGGATTCCAAGGGTAAGCATCTTGAACTTCTCTCGCACGAGGAACTTGTTGAGGTTGCGCAGGTCCAGGATGGGTCTGAGGCCTCCTGTTCTCTTTGGTATCAGAAAATACCTTGAATAAAAGCCTTGACCTCTCAGGTGGTGTGGCACCGGTTCCACCGCCTGTTCCTGCAGAAGACCTGCTAACTCCTGAAGGAGCAACTCCCTGTGCAGAGGGGGGCGCGGAGGCTCTCCCGGAAAATAGGAGGGAGGGACCTGATGGAAGTGGAGAAGGTAGCCTTCTCGCACGACCTGAAGCACCCAGGCATCTGCGGTGATGCTGGACCACCTGTGGGCGAAGTGAACCAGCCGGCCTCCGGTGCTGGGAGGAACCAGCGGGGGGGGAGAGGCTATGCTGAGCGAGTCAAAAACCCCCACCCTGCTGAGCAGGGGCTGGTGGTGCAGGCTTGGGGGCTTGCTGCCTACGGGACCCGTTACCCCGTCCCTTGGCCTGCTGGCCCTGTTGGGGAGCTGCAGGGGCCTGATAATGGGGGTATTGTTTGTAGGCAGCCGCCTTCCTCGGGTAAAAGGACTTTTTCCCCGAGCCCTTCTTTTTCTGGGAAGGGGCGGAGGTCTTCCTAGAAAGCCTGGTCCTGGTGAGAGTCTCAGTCTCAATTTGTGCAGCCTTTTCCGCCATGGGCTTGCCAAAGAGGTTTTCGCCTCGGCAGGGGACATCGACCAACTTGTCCTGTACCCAGGGCTCAAGGTCTGACGACTGAAGCCAAGCCTGTCGGCGGGCACCGATGCCGGCTGCGGCCACTCGAGCCGAGGCTTCAAAGCCATCATAGGCTGCTCGGGACATGAACTTTGAGCATTCCCGAATGCCCGTGGACAAGGCTAGGAACCTCCGCAAGGGCTCCTCGGAGAGACCAGCGGAGAATCCGGCTAGCTCTTTAGCCAGATCCCGGAGATACATGCCCATGTATAGCTGGTAAGTCTGGACACGACATGCGAGCATAGAGCCCTGGAAGCACCTCTTGCCAAGGCCATCCAGGTTACGGGCCTCCCTTCCAGGAGGCACCGAGGAGTGCATCTTCTGGCTCTTAAGACGATGCATGGCCGATTCCACTACCATGGAATGGTGTGGCAGCTGTGCCTTTTGAAAGCCAGGGCTCTTGCGGACCCGATAGATAGAATCGACCCGCTTGCTCAGGACCGGCGAGGAGGCCGGACTCTCCCACATGCGGAAGAGTAGTCGTTCCAGCATAGGAGGAACCGGCACAGTAAAGTGTTCCCTCGCGGGAGAGTCATACTGGAGGGCGTCGAGCTCTTCGGCTCGAGGCTCCTCCTCGGGATCCGCAGGGAAGGCCAAAGCCTTGGCCATATCCCTAACGAAGTCCGAGAACCGGGCATCCTCCGGGGGGGACTGCTTCCGAGGCTCGGACTCCAGTGAGTCCGATGGGACACACCGAGTCCGGAAAGAATCAGGTGACTCTTCCTCCTCAGACTCCCAGACCGACTCCGACGAGGACTCGGTGGGGTCGGCTCGGGCAGGGTGCGGCGCCAGCCGCCCCGACGCCGAGGGAGTCGGCGTCGGCGACCTCGGTCCCGAACGGGAGACCGAGGGTGACCTCGACCGAGGATCGACTCGAGTTCTCATCGACTCGAGGATCGGCTCGGTCTCCGGGGTCGACTTGGATGTCGACGTCCCGGCGGTCGGGGCAGTGGCGCCAGCGAAGCCAGCGAGCAGTGCCCTCTGCTGGTCCATGAAGGCAGACAGTCTGCTCTCCAAGGCCGTCAACCTGAGTCCGAGCTCAGGTGACCCAGCAGCCCCCGACTCGGGCCCCGACGGCGTCGGGCCCGACGTCGGCTGTCGCAGAGGCGAGTCCAGAAGGACCACAGGACTTACCCGGGCAGGCATCTCCGACTCCAGGCGAGGTCGCTTCGGGATGTGTTCCTTCTCCAAGGACCCGGGGCGGCTGTCGGGGCTATGCGACCTGGCCCTCGCGGAACCAGGAGCGTCCACCGACGCCGCCCTCGCGGGTTTTTCCTTCCGACGATGGTCCCCGGAGGGAGAACCCCGGTCGGAGGAGCTCCGGCGACGGTCCGAGCTGGAGCCTTTCGACACGGAGGCCTCCGACGAGGTCCGGGTACGGCTGGGGTCAGCGAAGATTCTCTCACGCTGATGCCGCCGACTTCTCAACGCCTTTGAGGACAGTTTGCTGCAGGGCCCACAGATCAGTTCCTCATGATCCGGGCCCAGGCAGCGGAGGCAAAAGTCGTGTGTGTCGGTTAGTGACATATTTCGGTCACACCGACCACACCGCTTAAACCCACTGGCAGCCATCGGGGGAAAAAGGGCCCCTGCGAGGTCAAAGGACCGGGCTGCCAGGGAAACCGAAAACGAAAGCTGACTAAGTCAGAAAAACCGAAAAAAGTAAGAGGACTCGAGACCGGCGTCGCGAGTCCGGCGGGAAAACGATCGGCGTCGAACCGAAAGAAAAAAGGATAAAATAAAGAAGAAAATCAACTTTTTCGCGGGGACAAGACGGGGACGTCTGTAGGGCTCCGCGGAAAAAAGAAGACTGGCTAAGATGGCACCCTCGGGCGGGAAGACGACCGCGCATGCGCGCTGCAATTCCCAAAGGCTTTCTTTGAAAGCTGGGGAAAATTGCTCCGCGAGGGCTCCGTCGGCGCCGACGTCACCCATAAGTGAGGACTGACTTCCTGCTTGGTCCTGGAGAAATAAATAAATACAGCGAATGGAAGCACCATGTGGGAGGGTGGCCATGAGCGGCCTGCTGCGGTCGCGGCTATGCCTGGTGCGCGCATGGCGTCCTCGAGTGAGGGGGGGACAAGCAGCATCAGCGAGGAGGCCGTAGCCCCGATCGCTGATCATGGGGAGGCCAGTGAGGGATGGGGGACGAGCCGGACATTGCCTGGTGGCTTCAGAAGTCCGAGGGATGGTTCAGAGGACCGATGGGGGCCCGATCAAAAACAAAACAAAACAAAACTGGAGTTGTTTTTTACAATTGCCAGACCGGAAGGAAAGGTAGGAGAGCACATGTGGCCAGGTAGACAGGGGGACCGACTGCAGCCTTCAAAAAAAAAAAAAGGGGGAATGAAAGAGTGCAAGGCTGAGAGACTCCGGAGCGCATGTGGCCATGTGGTTGGTGCGCCGAATACAGAATCAAAAAAAAAAAAAAAGAAAGAAGAGAAAACACAGAGGGCCAGCTTTGTCTATGGATGCCATCTGGTGGATAAACGTGGTATGGCACTAGCAAGAAATTAAACAAGATAATAATAATTTATAAATAAGTAATAATAATGGAAGCCAGAGACAAGTCGGAAGGGAAGGAGTAGCACAAAAGTAGCATACAGGATTAATTTTGAGGGGGAACTGAGTGCTAACATGTCTCATTCTTTTTCGCACCGCTTCTTCGTAGTATAATTGCTCTGTACTCTAGATATGCCACGAAAGGTCAGCCAAAGCGCTACACGGGCCCGGAGAGGTCGTCAGAACGCAGAAAGTTGCCAAAGAAGTGAGAACACAGTGAGCATAGTGGGACTATGGCAAAGGAGGGAGCGGTAGCAAAAAAGAAGACAAATAGGGGGGACGCCACTCGCGGACGTGGGGCGACCAAAAAATCCGCAGGCGCTACCGCAACAGCAACTACAGCCACCCACGTCTTCTACGTCTAGCCAGGAGCTGGATGAGCTGCTGCGGGTCATTCGCGAACAGGTGAATCAACACAGCCTGAGCGCATTCAGGCAATGGTTGGAAGCTCCCACAACAAGGTCGGAAGAACCACAAACGGCAAGCACGAGCACGGCTATTGGTAAGTCAGGGGGTGTAGCGGAGGCACTTGAATTATCGTCTTCATCATCTGAAGAATCTACTTCTGACACAGATGGGGAGCTGGCTTTAGCAAATGTAATACAGAATGCCTTAAAAAATTTCAAAAAAAATAAAACAAAAAAGAAAAACCCTTTGGCAAGAGTATGAGCAGCACGCAGCGATCTATCCACCCAGAGAAGAGAAAACCAGGAGGCCGGCGTAACCGGACCAGTGCCAGCAGCACAAGTAACCTTATCTACTGTGGGGGGAAATCTGCGCTGTGGCGTGAGCTCATTAGCCAGCGCAGTGCCTAGGAAGTTGAAGAAGCGCATTTGGCGAAGGGAATATATTGATATATTCTCGCTGCTTCTTAAGGACCAGGAAGGTGAGACGAAAGAGAGTAAGGATAGAGAAAAAAAATGGGGAAAAGGACAGGAAGCCGAGGATTCTAAAATCCATTAATAATTGGGTATCGGCTTTCCACATATTCATGAGCGTGGTCATCGAGCGGGAGCCCGAATCGAGTACATACCTAATTAGGTACCTGGACACCATTAGCCGGGCGCATAAGTGATTCGGAGGATGGGCCTGGCTAAACTACGATGTCAAGTTCAGGAAGAGCATGGCGGAGGACCCAACCGTGACATGGCAGCACAGAATCTTAGATCTGTGGCTTGATGAAATGGCCCCCAACAGGCCGTGGAGTCAAGAAGGGCTACCGCAGCCCTTTCAGGCACTACAATGGTGGCAAACCAACCAAATGGCCGGTCGCCGATCATGCCGACAGTACAATATAGGAAGCTGCACATGGCACCCATGCAAATTCCGACACTCATGTTCGAGCTGCGGGGGCAGTCGCCCGGCTTCCACATGTCGAGCGGGAAAAGAGACGAAACCATTCAGGCCAATGCAGCAGCGTGCAAATGAAGGCCATGGCCCCAACCCCCATCAAGCTTGAGCACATGTGCTCATGGCTGCGGGCTTACCCACTGCGAGACAAAGCTCTCAGCATTGACAGTGGCTTCGCCTATGGGTTCCCTATTCCATCGTCAGTCCCAACGAGGGAGCACGTAATCCGCAACTCCCCCTCAGTCAAGAAATACAACTCGGTTGTGCACAAGAAGCTGGCAAAAGCAATAGGCCTGGGAAGAGTCGCCAGGCCCCCCTGCTCCTAATCTGGTGCTGTCCTCCTTGGGAATAGTGCCAAAAAAGGAGCCGGGCAAATTCCTTTTGACTCACAACTTATGGTACCCAGAAGGTAGTTCGGTTAACGGCCACACTGACCCGTTGCTATGCTCAGTGAGATACGCGACGATCGATCAGGCCATAACAATCATACGGAAGTTGGGACAGCGGGCTCGACTGGCAAAAGCAGATATAGAATTGGCCTTTCGGCTGCTTCTGGTGCACACTGAATCATTTCCACTATTAGGGTTCACCTTCAATGGGGAATATTTCTACGACAAATGTCTGCCCATGGGCTGCTCAATCTTATGTGCTTATTTTGAGCAGTTTAGTTCATTCATACACTGGGTGGTGGACGATATCGCTGGCCCCAAGACGGTAGTGCACTACCTGGACGATTTTCTCTTCATAGCAACTGACTCTGAAGACTGCAAGAGAATCCTCAATGTCTTTGAGCAGGTTGCTCAGCGATTCAGTATACCTCTAGCGAAGGAGAAGACTTGCGGCCCGGTAAGGGCGATCACATTCCTGGGCATTGAACTTGACATGATAGCACAATTGTCAAGATTGCCAGATGAAAAATTAAGGAAACTGAAGAGTGCCATTCAGAGCATGCATGGGCGATGGAAAGTCACATTGGAACAATTCCAATCGTTGCTGGGTTTGCTGTGCTTTGCCTGTAGGGTCATGCCGATGGGGCGAGTCTTCTGTCGTCATATGGCGCTGGCAACAGAAGGGTCTCAAAAAGAAACACCATAAAATCAGAGTCAGCGGAGACATATGTGAGGATCTCCATATGTGGGAGCAAGTCCTGCAGTCATTTAACGGGCTTGCGTTCTGGCAGGAGCATCCAGTCTCAAATAAGGACCTGGAACTATTCACAGATGCCGCGGGGGCGACCGGTTTCGGAATTTATTTCAGGGGGGCGTGGTGTTCCGAGAAATAGCCACGTGAGTGGCACTCCGAGGGAGCTACAAAGGACATCATGTTCCTGGAGCTCTTTCCCATTATGGTGGCCTTGTACCTATGGGCCCCGCAGCTCGTTAACAAGGCAATCACCTTCCACACGGATATCTTGGCAGTGGTACACGCAGTGAATGGAATGCGTGCCAAAACACCGGGGGTGGTGGCATTGTTGAGAAAGATAGTGATGTTATGCCTTACACATAATGTGACTATTAAGACGGAGCATATTCCAGGTCAGCATAATAACCTTGCCGATGCTCTTTCTCGTTGCAAGATCCCGCTTTTTCGGGCACTCGCCCCCGAGGCCAATGCAGTCAAGACGTCCATCCCAGAGCAGGCACGGGAGTTTGGTCCACCAAGGTTTGGGAGCTCTTGCTGAGTTCACTAGCTGAGCGGATGAGGTGAAAATACCTGACCGCGTGGGACAGATTTCAAGTTTTCTGCAGAGATAGCGGGATTGAGGATGCAGACAGTCTCACGACGGACTCGATTCTGCAGTGGATCTTACATTGCAAAGGCAACGGAGTTAGGAAATCGACAGTGCAGACGCACCTAGCGGCAATCACATTCTTTGCTAGAGCAATGGGGAAGAAGAGCCCGAGAACAGACTTCGTTATCACAAAGGTAATGAAGGGCTGGTCGTCAGAGCAGGGCCGCAGGGAGGATCGGCGACGTCCGATCACACACCAAATATTAAAGAAACTTATAATGGCCGCAGGCCAGATATGTTTCGATGTATTCGAGACCTGGCTGTTCAGATGTGCCTTCTCCTGGGCATTCTTTGGAGTGTTCAGGATAGGTGAGTTGGTAGCCTCTGCAAGTCGCGAGTCAGCCGATGGGGGCATTAGGAAGATTGATGTTAGCATGCAGGATGGGGCATTAGTGTTATACGTGCGCAAGTCCAAGATGGATACCGAAGGAAAAGGTGCCTGTGTGGTGTTAGCCCCGCTATCAGGTGACCCGTCCTGTCCAGTGAGAAATTTCACGGAATATGAACAACTTCTCCCAGCAGGAGGCGAACTATGGTTAGTGCTTGCAACGGTGCCCCCCTATCACGTTTCCAATTTGCCAGAGTGCTTAAGTTAGGACTGGAAGCAGCGGGTTTGGAGGCGCACTTTTACGGCACTCACTCCTTCCGCATTGGGGCCGCTTCAACGGCGGCCAGCATAGGGATGACAAGGGAACAGATTATGAACATTGGCAGATGGCACTCAGACAGGTATAGGCTTTATGTGCGCCCGGTTTGACGCCAGCGTATTAGCTGTACCTGTTATGGGGGCTGTTCGGTTTTGGTGTGTGGTGGTTCGGGTGACTGTAAATGAAAGTGAAGGAGTTAGAGATTGTTATGGTTAAAATATGGAAGGGATACAATGTAAAATAGAAGTGAGATTTAAAAAAAAACCATAATAATAATAATAATAACCTGCAATTGATGGTACGATCCAACAATGTGGGCCTGATGTATGTATAACCTGCAATGATACACGGATAGCAATATAATCTTTTGTCAATATAACATAGGTGAAAGTCCCCCCATGGGACCTCAGGAAGCATGGATATGCGGCCATTCCTTTGTTCACTGGGCGCAAAGGAGGACAAAGATCAGACCACAAGGGCTCAATCTGGGTTTGTCAAGAAAAAGAGTGTCAGTCGTGTGGATGGGCCGGTGGGGTATGGTGTGGGACCAGCTGTTGCCATTCCTCCTGCAAAAGAAGAGAGCAGGGGGAAAGCCATGGACAATAGTGGTCCATCTGGGAGGCAACGACCTGGCCCATACATGCAGTGTGGAGCTTACAAAAAAAATGCAGAAGGACATGCTGACACTGGCGGAGGCCTTCCCAGGAACATGGCTAGTATGGTCTCACATCATACCGCGACGGGTGTGGAGGGGCGAATGGTCACACCAGGCGGTCGAAAGGACGAGGCGGAAAGTGAACAGGTGGAAGGCCCGTTTCATGGAGGCAATCGGGGGGTACTGCATCATACTGTACATGACCTCATAGATGAACACTGCCCTGGTCTGTATCGCGCCGATGGGATACATCTATCCGAAATTGGGATGGATGTGTTCCTGTGTGACATACAAGACATAGTGGAACGACTATGGCAAAAACAGGTGTTGGCCACGGCTACTGAGAGGGGTGGGACCCCACACGACAAGTGAGGAGTTGGTGCCATGAGGGGTTGGCAGGAGAGCTAGGGCCCCATAGAGAGCGCACAGCTTAGAAATGGGGGGGGGGGGGGAGTGGTCATATAAGAGTTGACCTTCCCCCAATGGTACAAAGAGTTTTAGCAGGAACAGTGTGTAGAGGGCCTCCTTACATTTTCACGGCATGGGGAGGGAGGGACGAATATGGAATAGTACTGACAGTAACGGAGCCCTGCTGCCGACCTTTTGACGGGCCGTGGGCAGAGGCAGATCGGGGCACGGCTGCGAATAGGAAGGGAGTATTAAGACCTGTTTTAATGGCAGGTGCCCCTTACCTATTATCAGGTACTCAGGACTGTGGGCAGTGGGGAAAAGGCTTGAACGGCATTTTCCAACTATCCCTGCCGGGCGTCATTGGAGAGGAAGGGCTGTGCCTCTTAGGGGGGGAGGGGTAATCTAGGCAAAAGGATAGCTCAAGGAGGAAATGGAATGTACTAGTTGTTATTATATGTGCAATGAAAAAATTGTATTTTAACGTTGTATGAATATGCAGATCATGCTGTGGCCAACAGTTTTTACTGTTATTTCCAATACTGTCAAATAAACAAATGATGTTCTGTTGAAACTAGCAGAGTCCATGTGATATGTCCAGGGGGAGGGGGGAGGAGTAGTTACCCGTCATGCTGCTTGCCCGGCTGTGGAAAATGTCAGGTAAGTTTTCTAGTAAATAAATAAGTTTAACCGTGTCCTGGAAACTCTCCCAGCACTGTCTCTGGGTAAATTTGGCATGGACAAAATTAGCTGGAGAGTGGGGAAAGGAGAGGTGGAGAATTTCAAATGCTTGGGTTTTCTATCTAATCTGAAATGCTAGTCAGACATACCCTTTGAATATCAGCCTCAAATATCTTAACCTGCTTTTTGCAAATGTTTGACTGCACAGCTTGGAATATTTTTCTTTCCAGTAACTGCGAGAAATGAAAGCCTTGGATAAAACCTTGTATGTGGAAACTGTGCAAGCAAACTGAATTGCAGAAGTTTTGCATGGGTGTTTTTTTGCCCACTCCCCAAATGCGATTGTAAATGTACTCTGAATCAGATTCAGAACATTGCATATTAGACCAGTGGTTCCCAAATTGCTGGTCGGGATTCCAAATGGGGTTGCATCATCAGTGGATGAGGTAATAGAAACAGGGCTGCTCCTCCTCTCTCTGGATCTCCATTGTGACTAATGCTCAGTAGTGCTAGCAGAGATGCAAAGGGTGCCCCTCCCCACCCAGCAATCCCTTCTCATCGGCCTCAATCTCTCTCTCCTCCAGCATCCCCTCTTGACCTCAATTACCCCGCCTATGTGGCCTGCATCTTCCTCTCCCCCCCCCCCCCAGCAGCTTGCATCTCCCCTTCTCTTCCCATCCCCACTCAGGTGTCCAGTATTTCCCCTCTTCTTCTATGTGTCCCACACCTTTCCCCTCCCCCTTTCCTTTCTTCTCCGTATTCAGCATCTCTTTCCTGCCACTGTCACTGTCGTCACCATCACCCTACTTCTTGCTGGGCTCCCCCAAAGCACAACATTATTAATTTTGCCTGCCACAGGCCCTCTGACCGCAGACATGCACTGTAGTTCTTCTGAGCCCGGTGCCGGTCCCCTGCATGGTAAACATCCTGCCAAATTGGGTGAGACCCAGAAGAGCCTGAGAGTACACCTATGTTCTGAGGCCCTGCAGCATGCCCAGTGGATACAGAGTGCTTTGGGGGCTCCTGGGCAGTGGACGGCAATGGGAGTGGAGTTGGCAGGGAGCACTCATCAGGTTGGCTCAAAATGCATGAGAGAAGATCTGTGTGTGTGTGCATGAGATCCCTGCCTCTCGCGTCTCTCACACGCTTAATGCATGTGACTCATATCCCGGCGTCGTCAGCACAGGGCCTATGAAACAGTGGATGTTCACAAGCTCTATCCCCTTCCTCCTGTGTGGGCTTCCAGCCGGAGTACTGTGCCCATGAGCACCCCATGACACACAAAGCCTTGTGCTGCCTGCTGCCACTGTGGCCCCTATTGCTGCTGCTGCATTCATGCGATAGAGAGGAAGAAGTAGACAAGGGAAAGGAGGGGCGTGGAGGTCTACTATATGTTTTCACCATCGTCTGGGATCATATGAATTTTTAAGTGTTACAATGGAGTCAACACTGGGTAAACATTTGCGAAGCACTACCTTAGACACATGCCTGTACGCTTTTGAAAATGGCCCTTTATATGCATAACTCTAAGGCTCACTTTGACTCGGCTTTGGAACAAGTTCCAGATACAGGCCAGGCTCCTTCCCACTAGCATAAGCTACCACAGACCACTAGAAATGTCCTCTGTGGGCCTCAGATTCCAATGTGTCCTCTGCTGGCATTAAGAGGGCACTAAGGAATCAGCCTTTGAGGAAGCTTCCAGTCCCCTCTTCAACAGCAAGGAGACCTCAAGGCGTCAGGGTCTTTTTTGCCAGAGGACATGGATGTGGGTGGATGTGTTTGGGTTTACTGTAGGAGGAAGAAAAGGGGGCAACAAATAAAGGCAAAATTAAAAGAAAAAAACAACCCACCATCCTGTCAGTAGGAAGAGACAGGTACATAGGAAGGAGACTCACCTTTTGGAGCAGTTGCAGGTCCTGCATGTAGAAGGCGATGTAAAACAGCCCCGAAAAGCAGTTAAAAAAACGAAACTGGGAGGAAAGAGAAAAAGAAGGCTGGGTTCAGTTTTTCCGCACACTTTGTGGCCTTTCTGCTCATGTCCTGTTTCTCACAAACCCTTTGGGGGCTCGCAGTGCTCTCTGCTAATTTGGGCCACAGCCCTTTCCTTTCCCCAGTGTCGCCAGGACATCCGTCTACAGACACAGCTAGGCCTCAGTCAGTTCCGGCACACTAGCTGTTCCAGCTTCAGGGGTACAAAGGGCTTTTCCTACTACTACTAATAATAATCATTTGTATAGCACTACAAGGCATACACAGCACTGTACATATAGATGTAAGACACAGTCCCTGCTCATCAGAGCTTACAGTCTAATCAAGACAAAACACAGAGGCCGATTCTATACTGTGCAAGTCCAGGCCGTCTGGACGTTCAGAAGATGAAAGGGGCCAAGTCGCACCCGATTATGCAACCACGGGAGCTATATGATCCCACAGTTGCAGAATCAGAGCAATTAGACGGCCTGGCATGCACAGCGTTCTGAGCAGGGAGACATACAGCAAATCCATGCACCAGCACGTCCAGCAGGAGCGCCTAATGCCAGACAGCACAGTCCCACTGCTCATCCCTTGGCAGGGGCAGCCAGGGACTGGATTGGGTGGTGGGACATCTCCCACAGTGGCATACTATCATTGAGGGAGGGGGGCTGCAGGCCCAATCTCCCCCGTGCCCAGCACTTATCCCACCTTTGGTGTGGAATAAGGCAGGTGTCCCCCTCTTGCCCCCATCCAGCACTCCCAGCACAACGGCCCTGTACGTGCAGGGAGCAAGAAGTGTTGCATACAGTCCTTGGCCTAAACAGGGGTTGGATGTCCCATCCCGCTATTCGTGGGTCAGAATTGGCCCCATAGTGAAACTGAGGACTACAGTATGGTAAGATACACAAGAAAGTGAACAGCATCAGGATCCAAAAGCGGCTTCAAAGAGGTGAGGCTTTTAGCCTGGATTTGAATAGGGCTAGGTCTAGGGAAAGGGGCCTGATGCACTGACTCAGGTAGTTTGTTTCAGGCATATGGAGCAGCAAGATGGAATGAACTAAGTCTGGAGTTGGTAGTGGCAGAGAAAGGCACAGATAAAAGGGAGGAGCAGAGCTCCTAGGAGAGGTGTAGAGTGAGATAAGAGACGAAAGATAATAAGCAGCTGCAGAATGAATGCACGTCCCCCTTTGGAAGGCTGTGATGGTGTTCTTCGGCGTTATGCAGCTATATAAACATCACAGGACAATCCAGCGGCATATCTGAGGGCTGTATCCCCACACCAATCAACATGGGGAAACTCGCTCTTTTACTTTTATCCCCATTAAAGGTTTCCATAGCACTGGGAAATGCCGGCATTACTTTCTGCTTATGGGTCAGTAAAAGAGAGAGTGTTTTACACACAGACCCTTTTTCATTTGCCCTTCTGCTAATGCACCTCAGTCTTGACCTGCAGTATCTCCTGCTGTTCCTGTTCCGAACCTCATTCATGGCACTGCTAATGCACCTCGGTCCTGGCAATACTTGTACTCCATTATAACTTTTACGCTTCTTACTTACCACCAGCACTTTAACGGTTAACTGGTTTTGGAATGTCGATTCTGCTCTGTGATTTTCTGCAAAAAGCAAGAAGAAAAAGCAAGAGAGTAATGCCTGAGGGCCTGTTGAGCATCATAGCAGCATCGCCCCTCCCCCTACTGGTGACATGTGGAAGGTAATTTTATAACTTCTAGGTTGGAGGCTAAGGAGGTGCCTATTTTGAGGCTGTTTTATAAAGGCACATAGGCTTAGGGTCGGCGCTTCCATTTGGCAAACTAGGCAATTGCCTAAAGCGCCAGTGTTTTGGGAATACAAAATGGGCAGTACCAGGCCAGCAGTTCAGCCCCCAGCTCCATGATCAGCAGCAAGAAAGGTGCTTAAGAAGAGTGCATCAATTTCCTCTGCAACATGGGGATTTGGGGACAGTTGCGCCAAGCTGTGACCCCATGCTGAGCTGTGCTACCGCTGATTCTGGTGGCAGGGTTGAGAGGGGGGGCCATGTGCTTTGGCACACATGGCCTGCCGCTTCCGACTTCTGACCCTCTCTGACATAACTTTGGGGGTTCAGAAGTGGCAGGCCATGTGTGCTGATGAAGCACATGGCCTGCTGCTGAGCCTAGCCATCCCCCCCTGCCACCGGAATCAGCAGCAGCAGTGGTGGGGTTGGCAGCACAGCACGGCATGGTTCAGCACAGGGGTGGGAAGGGCAGTGCGGGGGGGGGGGCAGCAGGCCATGTGTGCTGAAGCACATGGCCTGCCACCCACAGAGACCTGCAACCTAGGCAGCTGCCTACCTAGCAGTTGAACTTCAACCACCTGTACCGCAGCCGGCATGAGGAAGGGTGCTTCAGAGCATGTCAGTTTCCTCTGCAGCTGGAGTCAGTCTTGCACATCATCTCACGAGACTGAACCCGCAAAACAGAGGAATCCAACGTGCTTTTAAGCGCCCTTTCTCATGCATGCTGGCTGTGGAGAAAGCACAGTTACTTACCTGTAACAGGTGATCTCTGGGAACAGCAGGAATTAGTCCTCACATATGGGTACGTCGGTACCGACGGAGCCTGCGCGGGAAAGCTCCCCAGCCTTTCAGATGAAAGGCTTTTGGGGCCTCCCACTGCACATGCGCGCTGCCTTCCCGCCTTCCTGACCAGCTCTCTTCAGTTCGAGTTTAAAGCTGAGACAATAGAGAGAGGAAAGGAAGATAGATAGATAGAGATACAACTCCTAGGGGAGGTGGGTGGGTTGTGAGGACTAATTCCTGCTGTTCCCAGAGATCACCTGTTACAGGTAAGTAACTGTGCTATCTCCAGGAACAAGCAGGAATAAGTCCTCACATATGGGGACTCCCTAGCTAAGATGCCTGGGAGATCCCCCTCCAAGGGTAAACCATCTTCGTATGGATCTCAGGCATCCATCCAGGGAAGGTGGGCAGGAGTTGTTTAAGTATGGAACAGGTGTTTGAGGACAGCCTGACCAAACAAGGCATCCCGGCGGGAGTCCTTGTCCAAGCAGTAATGGGCTGTGAAGGTATGAACCGAGGCCCAAGTGGCTGCTCGACAGATCTGATCTATGGACACAGAGTGAAGATGAGCCATAGAAGTAGCCATGGCTCTCACATTGTGAGCTGTGACATGGCCTTCCAGAGAAATGTTCTTACTCTGGTAAGCAAAAGAAATACACTGAGCAATCCAATTGGAAAGTGTACGTTTGGTGACTGGAAGTCCCAAATGAGAAGGATCAAAAGCCACGAAAAGTTGGGAAGACTTTCGATGTGGCTGAGTCCTGTTGAGGTAAAAGGCGAGAGCTCTTTTACAGTCAAGAGTATGAAGGTTCCTCTCTGCACTGGATGCATGAGGAGCCGGGAAAAAAACAGGTAGATATACCTCTTGATTAAGATGAAAAGGCGAGACCACTTTAGGCATAAAGTGGGGATTCGTCCTAAGGACCACCTTATCATGATGAAATCTGGTATAAGGTGGATTAGCCACCAAAGCCTGCAGTTCACTGATGCGGCGAGCCGAAGTGACTGCAATAAGGAAAAGAACCTTCAGGGAGGTAGATACCAACGGTTCAAAAGGTGGCTTCATAAGTTGACCCAGAACTAGATTCAAGTCCCATGCTACCGGAGGAGGTCGGATGGGAGGCTTAGTGAGGGTCAGGCCTCTCATGAACCTTGCAATAAGAGGATGAGAGGAGACAGGTTGTCCATTTATAGGTTTTAAGGATGCTGCAATAGCACTTAAATGGACTCGTACTGAATTCGTCTTGAGGCCTGCATTGGAAAGATGCAGGAGATAGTCCAGTAGAGAATTCAAAGGAAGTGCTAGAGGGTCAAGACCCTGTTGCGCACACCAAATGGAAAAACGTTTCCATTTGAAAGCATAGGAACGCCTAGTAGAGGGTTTCCTAGAGGCATGAAGGATATCTTTCACTGGTTGGGAAAGATTAAACTCATGAAGGCTTAAGCCTTCAGTAACCAAGCTCGGAGATGTAGGGACTTGGGGTTTGGATGCCACAAAGTCCCCTGCTCCTGAGACAGAAGGTCTGGTGCAGCTCCCAGGTCCAGGGAGGAGCCTTGGGAGAGCTGTAGAAGGAGAGGGAACCACACTTGGCGTGGCCAGCGTGGAGCAATGAGGATCATGGATCCGTGATCCCTCTGAAGTTTGAACAGAGTCTTGGGAATCAAAGGAATGGGTGGAAAAGCGTACAGGAATTCCTGACCCCAATGTAGGAGAAAGGCATCGTTGGCCTGAGCTCCCTGACACGGAGTCCTGGAACAGAACCGGGGAAGTTTGGCATTCCACGGACTTGCAAAGAGGTCTATGTCCGGGGTCCCCCATTCCTGAAAGATTCTGCGTATCTGGTCCATATGTAGGGACCATTCGTGTGGGAGCAGAACTCGACTGAGTCTGTCTGCCCGAGAGTTTTGAACTCCTGGAAGATATACTGCCAGAAGATGAATTTGGTGCTCTCTGGCGAAGGCCCATAATCTGAGAGCTTCGTTGCAAAGCGACAGAGAGCCCGTCCCTCCTTGTTTGTTGACATAGAACATGGCTACCTGATTGTCTGTTTGGACTAGGACAGTCAGGTGGACAAGGAGGGTGTGGAAGACTGTGAGGGCAAGGAAGATTGCTCGCAGTTCCAGAAGGTTGATGTGAAGGGTGGTCTCCTGAGGAGACCAGGTGCCCTGAGTGGAGAGGTGCTGGAGATGAGCTCCCCACCCTGCTTGGGAGGCATCTGTTGTGAGGGTTGCTTGGGGCAACGAAGGTTGGAAGGGGATCCCCAACAACAGATTTTTGGAGGATGTCCACCACTGGAGAGACCAAAACAGTCGTTTTGAGGTGAGTATTTTGGTCTGAGAGCAGTCCTGATGCTTGAGACCACTGGGTGGCCAAGGTCCATTGAGCTGCTCTCATATGAAGACGAGCGTAGGGCACCACGTGTACCGTGGAGGCCATGTGGCCCAGAAGCTGCAGCATTTCTCTGGCTGACAAGTGACTTCTGGACTGAGCCTGGGAGGCCAAGTTTATTAGTCTTTGGCCTCGGACCAGAGGGAGGTAGGCCCTTGCAGTGGTGGAGTCCAATTGGGCCCCTATGAATTCCAGAGACTGAGTAGGGATGAGTTGGGATTTGGGAATGTTTACCACAAGTCCCAGATATTGAAGAATACGCCTTGTGCGGTCCAGAGACATCTGGGCTTCTGACTGAGATGGAGCTCGGATGAGCCAGTCGTCCAGATATGGGAAGACAAAGATTCCCATGCCTCTGAGAAATGCAGCTACGACTGCCATGCATTTTGTGAAGACTCTTGGAGCAGAGGCCAGACCGAAGGGTAGAACTCTGTACTGGAAATGTTTTCCCTGGAACAGAAATCTTAGATATTTTCTGTGGGATGGATGGATGAGTATATGAGTGTACGCATCCTTGAGATCTAGAGAACAAAGCCAATCCTGACTCTGAAGGTATGGAAGGAGAAGGCCCAGAGAGAGCATTTTGAATTTCTCCTTGAATAGAAACCTGTTCAATTCTCTCAGATCTAGGATAGGTCTGAAGCCCCCTGTCTTCTTTGTTATGAGAAAGTAAGGGGAGGAACCTCCTCTATTGCCCCTTGGGCAAGAAGAGAAGAGACTTCCTGACCCAACAGGGTCAGAAGAGATGGGGGAGAACTGAATTGCCTCACCATGGTATGGGGAGGAAGGCTGGAGAAATGAAGTTTGTAGCCCTCCCGGATAATAGAGAGGGTCCATTGCTCTGATTGTTCTAGAGCCAGAAACGGCAAGTTCTCTAGAGGCAAGTCAAAACCCCTGAGGGGGTTGAGCCTGCTGGGGTGTAGCAGACACTGCAGGCTTTGACTTTACCTGCTTAGATTGTTGACGCTTAGCCGCAAAGCGAGGCTGAGCAGATTGCTGGCCAGTATTTGTGGGAAATCTGGCCTTTTTATAGTAAGGCCTTTTAAAAGACTTCTTTTTGGCAGGGGTAGAAGTAGACTTGGAAAGTCTATCTAGAGTGGCATTTTCTGCATCCATTTGAGCAGCTTTAATCTGCCAGTCTTCCCCAAATAAGTTCTCACCAGTACAGGGCAGATTCCTGAGGCCATCTACAACCCAGGGTTCTAGGTCAGAAGCCTGGAGCCAAGCGAGACGTCGGGCTGCAATAGCAATTCCCGAAGCTCTGCCTGCAACTTCAAAGGAATCAAAGGCTGCCCTGTTGGAGAACTTGGAGACCTCTGAAAGTTGTGTCACCATAGAAAAGAAGTCCGCCCTTTGATCATCAGGGATAAAGGGGGCAAAATTCTGTATTTTTAGGGCAAGTTGTCCAAGAAACATGCCCATATAAAGGCTATAAGAATTGATCCTGGCTATAAGCATACTAGCCTGGAACATCTTTCTTCCAAAAGAGTCTAGGGTCTTACATTCTCGCCCTGGAGGGGTAGAAGAATGCCTTTTAGGACTCTTTATTTTCTTCATGGCAGATTTCACCACAATAGAGTGGTGAGGCAGCTGAGTTTTCTGGAACCCAGGCGAAGGAGGGACCCGATACATGGTGTCCAACCTACGGGAATGGGGAGACAGTGTTAAAGGAGTCTCCCACAAATCCATCAAGTGTTCTTGAAGGATTTCATGGACAGGCAGAGTGACTGCCTCTTTAGGAGCTTTTGAGTATCCTAAAATGTCCAATTTTTTTGATCTGGGTTCTTTTTCAGAAGATGTAGCAATAGAAAGTGCTTTAGCTACATCAACAATGAAATCCTGAAAGGATAAATCCTCTGGAGGAGACATCCTCCTCTTTGGAGAAGAGGGCTCCTCAGGAAGAGTAAGCTCAGCAGAGTCATCAGAGGAATTGAATTCATCAGAATAATCTGAGTCTTCCCTCTGTACTGCCAATGTACGATACGCATACCGATCGGTATCGACATCGGGCGTATTGGGCATGGGATCGGTACCAGGCGAAAGCCGGAATCCGGCATGCGGAACCGATCGACGTTTGGAAGTCGATGGTCTCGGTTCCGGTGTGGATACCGGAACCGGGGTCGGTACCGATGAAATCGGTACCGAGGGCGTCGCAGCCTTAATGAATGCCAGAACGGCCTGCTGCATGGTCTGGACAGTACTGCCCATAGACGCCACTACTGCCTGGATGTCGGTACCGGTATGGGCCGGTACCCCAGAGCAGTCCAACAGGTGATCGGTCGAGGCCGTGCCATCGATGTCAACCTGTGACCCCATGATTGCTTTGGAGGCCGGAACCTCCCGCCGGGGTTTTTTGGCCTGGGCAGAATCCTCGAACTCAAAATTGAGAGCCTCTCGATCTTTAGAAAGAGATTTGCTTTTAGAGGATTTGCCCACAGAAGTTTTGGTTACCTGAGATCCATCCGGAGAGGAAGACCTGGATGACTGTGATGCTTCTGAAGGAAACAGCACATGGAGCTTGTTGGCCCGGTTCTGCAAACCATGTTTAGACATCTGGGTGCAGGATGGGCAGTCCGGTATGGAGTGTTCAGGTCCCAAACATTTGAGACACCATTCATGGGTGTCTGTGACAGAAATGACAGCACTGCATTTGGTACATTTTTTAAAACCAGGGACTGGCTTCTCCATGAGGAGAATTTGTGTAGGCCTTAAGGCCTAACAACAGGTACCAAGCTGTGCTGAAGAAAATAAAAAAGTCTTTTTTTTTTTTTTTTTATAAAGAAAGAAAGAGAGACCGGCGGTACCGGTTTCGGTATGGGGAAGGCAGGTACGCGGTCTAAAGAAAAATAACAAATTTAACAATTTCTTCAGCGGTGACAGGAACACGACCTGCTGGCTCCGCGGAAAAAGAGAAAACTGAAGAGAGCTGGTCAGGAAGGCGGGAAGGCAGCGCGCATGTGCAGTGGGAGGCCCCAAAAGCCTTTCATCTGAAAGGCTGGGGAGCTTTCCCGCGCAGGCTCCGTCGGTGAGGACTTATTCCTGCTTGTTCCTGGAGATATTGATGTGCTCTTCTTAAGCACCTTTCTGCTGCTGGACATGGAGAGGAGGGCTGAACTGTGGCCATTAGGGAGGTGTGCAATGGGGGAGGGAAGGTGCCAGAAGGAAGTGTTTTGTGGTGGGGAGGGACCAGAAGAAAGAATTTTTGTATAGCAGGGGGGAGGGGGGGCAGCAGAAGGAAGTTTTACCTAAGGCGCCTGATATCCTTGCACCAGCCTTGCATAGGCCCCCATGTGTCTTTATAAAATAGCCTCGCAAAACCTACACAATTGTGGCTAAAATGCCTCCTTATATATTTATACGAGCTCAGCAGCAGTGTAAAGCTACATCCATGACATACAAATTTTATAAACTATGCAGGGACTTTGTGACTCTTCCCACGCTCTGCCCAAACTATGCCTTTAAATCGCCTACACATGGGGGTTACATAAAAGAGCTTTTACCAGGGCTGACGCTACCATTGGGTGAACTAGGTGGTTGCCTAGAGCGCCTGCCTTTTGGGGACAGCTGCTGCCACCCCTCTCTGGAGCCACCTGCAGCAGCAATGGCAAGGGAACTGTGACACAGCGTTTCCCAAAGGCTCCGGAGCTATGGCGCAGTTTCTGCTTCCATCCCCCTCCAACGCAGACTTGCTCTGCTGACCCCAGGGAAGGGCAGTGATAGCAGTGGCGGTAATGGGGGTGGGGAGTAGGATAGCCCCCTGGAGAAAGACAATGTTGAGTTATAGCTGTGTGTTTGACTTTCCCTGTTCCCTCCAAAGTACCCACAACACTTCCCCAACTTCTGGACACAAAAATTACATTTTTAATATAATGGTTGACTACTACATTGCCCCGATATTTACCCCCTTTTGCTTCTTCCTTAGTCTTCCTATGCTCTTATGTTACCCTCGCTGTTTCCCAGGTTACCTCCCTCACTCAGTATTCCAGGGATGTTGGCAGACTGGTGGCTCTCTTTGGTCCTCATGGGCCCAGGATGTTGGTGCTAAAGACCTCATATGTTCTAATTTGCTCTATTGCACTGTGCATGCAAACATTGCAGTCCTCATATGCAGGAGACTCTCCGAGTGATTCATCAAGAAGCCAAGACCACAGCTAGTGTGCTTCTCAAGGTATTTTCATTTAAGTCAATGGCTAGTTTCACTGCTCTCCAGTGACTGTGAGTTTTGCTGGAGTATGAAGTAGTCTCTGCTCTGGGCATGCAAGAAACTGAAACATGATTCAAGCCGCAAGAATGGGACCTTTGAGTCTACTTACCCCACTCTGTCAGGACGTTGGCCACCCGCTTGTAGATACCATTCAAAAGCTCTATGTAAAGCGTGTACATGCAACTTGGTAGATACAAACACACTGCGGCCAGTCTACTGTTGCTGCGGCTTTGCTGGTAAGATTTCCGGACCCACTGCTCCCAGTACAGGTACATGACCATCCCATCAATGGCCAGTCCCAAGAACACACAGACAGTGGGGACGGACACCAGCATTATTCGCAGCTTGCGCTTCCAACTGGGGTAATATGGCTCCCGCCTTCCAGTAATGGGATTCAGTGCTGAGGGACCCCAGTAGCGGGCTCGAGGTGCTTCAAAGCGGCTCTTCAGCTGGAGGGTGCCCCACGCGTAGGCCTTCGTGGCAGAGTGGCGTTTCCAGAGCTCCATGGTAATGGTGGACCAGAGGACACTGAATACGGCAAACAGGAGGTATTTGTCCGGAAACGACAAGGACAGGCAGTGGTAGACAGCACCAAGGATGGCCATGGGCACCATGGAGATTGTGAAGAAGCCAAGGAAGCTGAAGTACAGGCCCACTGAGTCCCCAAAGTAAGCACGGATTGCATCTGCCAGCACAGAAAAGAGAAAAAGAAACTTCCGGTGTGTATTCACCAAGTCATCCAAGAGCGGATCATCAATGATACATTTCACTAGTGTTTTTCCACAAATATATTTTTACATTGATTTCCATATATGTATTATAAAAAAGTCTTGGCCTGTTCCCCTACTCCATTACAAAATAAGTACAGCACAATGCAGGCTTTTACCCAAACACTGCCTTACCACATTAAAATCTACAGTGCAAGTAGAACTGGTGCAGAATTCCCTCACTCACCTTTCCACCACTGAACCAGTGCAACACAAGCAATAATCATGCAAGATTCCTCCACACGCTCACTGCCCCACCACAAAACAGGTACGGTAAAGGCGGCAGCCGTGAACACTTCCCACACGCGCACATAGACACACACACAGTGCCCCAACACAGAACAGGTACATTAAGGACAGCAGCTAACAGGAAACCAATGAGAGGAGGGGTCACCACAAGGACTGAGAGCTCGTTCTAGTTCACAGTCTCCATGCGTAGCCATTTTTAGAGCTTTCTGCTGCTAGTGTCAGTGATAGCAGTAAGGACTGGTGCTACTGGTTATGCAGCTCAATTTCGGGAGTAAAAAATGAATGAAGGAACAGGGGGTGAGAAGAAGAGAATGATTATTCATGAGAGTGGCACTGTCAGATTGCTGGCTGTTGCCTACCCTTAATTCTAAGTAGCCAGGTCAGTCAAATACCGCCTGACTTGGCTACTTACGACTAAGGAATAACCCAAGCTTCACTCCTTCACACTGGCCTGCCAATATGCTTGTCCATCCTGCCTGTTCAGATACAATTTTGTGCAGTGAGAGGGTAATTCTGTTTCTCCGAGTATTTAATTCTAGGCATATCTGATAGAAAAGTAAATACATATTTACTGGACACATGGTAAAAGACACAAAAAGGCACTGAATGAGCAAAGATACTCCTGCTCACAAAGTTACAGATGGGTGCTTGCTTTGTCTTAACTCTAATTCTATGCTATAAACATACTGCTGTTCTATAGGGTTAGCTTGTTTCCATGCTGTTTATATATTATGCTGCCTTCTGCGGAGCTTTTCAGGAAACTGCATTAATATGGAAACAAATAAGGATCAATAAACAAGTTGGTGGCCATACACGTTCAGTGGACTAACTTAGGGGAAGATGCAGAAAGCTGGCGTTAGAGCCATATGCTAAAACCCGTGTGCGTGGTTTTCAAAAGTGAAAGTGCCACAAAAGTTGTGCGCCAGTATGCCATAAGCATAACGTATGCAAATGAGATATGTGCAAGCCCTACGACATATCTGTAACATGCATAGAAATGACATAACACCGGCACAGTGGCATTCCCTCTAAGTATTACAGCAATCGGATACCATACTTCAAGGCTCTGCCGGGAAATCTGGAAGACAACATCATGGCCAACTGACTGGAAAAGATCTGTGTTTATACCAGTACTGAAGAAAGGTGATCCAACTGACTGTGGAAATTATTGCACAATCACTCAGATCCTACATGCCAGTAAGATCCTACTCAAGATCATTCAGCAGAGACTACAACCATACCTGGAACGAGAACTGCCTGAAGTGCAAGCAGGGTTCAGGAAAGGGTGAGGAACGAGAGACATCATCGCGGATGTGAGATGGATCCTTGAAAAGACAAAAGAATACCAAAAGGATATCTATACACGTTTTATTGACTACAGCAAGGCTTTTGACTGTGTAAACCATGAGAAACTCTAGGCCATATTAAGAAGCATGGGTATACTCTTGCACAACCTTTACATTAATCAAGAAGTGACAGTTCAAACAGAAGAAGGAGAAACAGAATGGTTTAAAATCAGCAAAGGTGTATGATGGGGCTGCATACTTTCCCCCTACCTGTTTAATTTATATGCAGAACAAATCAGAAAAGAAGGACTTATGAAGACCACTGAGGTGTGAAGATTGGTGGAAGATTCTCCAATAACCTTCACCATGCTGACTACACGACAATATTGACTGAAAGCGAAGATGATGTGAAAGATTTGCTTTTCAAGATCAAGGAACATAGGGCTGATATGGATTTGGGCAGGCTATGTGCCCCTATGGCGCATAGCCCTGCCTACCAACCCTTAACTCTGAATATTCAATGCCGGGGTCATATGAATATTCGGGGATCGCCGCAAAAGCCGGAAGTCGCATGGCTTACTAACAACAACCTAAAAATCAACATAAAAAAATCTGAAGCAATCATCATTACAAGGGAATCCACATTCACTCCTCCTACTACTATCAACATTGCAAATTTACCAATCACTATAAAAGATGAAGTTCATTATCTTGGAGTGATACTAGACAAACAACTTACCCTCCAGGTACACATCAACAAGACGTCCAAAACAGCCTTCTTCAAACTAGCAATGCTCCGAAGACTAAAACCTCTTCTCAATAAAGAACATTTCCGTACAGTATGCCAGGCAATCATCACACCTGTGCTGGACTATTGTAATCTCCTCTTCCAAGGTCTACCCAAACAATCCATTCGATCCCTTCAAATAGTCCAAAACACTGCTGCCCGTATTATTGCTGGCACCTCACTACAAGACCATATAACTCCGATACTACATGATCTACACTGGCCACCAATCTCCTCATGAGCAAAATATAAATCAGCACTCACCATCTTCAAGATCAAAAACAACATGTCAGCAGGAATACTACAAGAGCTCATTGGAAACAAAGCAAACAAAAGACAGGACAGAAACAGCATGAAAAACACTATACCAGCTCCTAGTTTATTCACAAGAACCAATAAATCCACATCCATGAGAGCTTTCTCTCTTGCTGCTCCTGCTATTTGGAATGCACTCCCGTAAAAGCTAAGATCCACAACTGATATAAAAGATTTCCGGAAATTACTCAAAACCACTCTATTCAAAGAACATTACAATGAAGACCCGCAATCTTTGTAACCTCTACATAGAACCATGTCCATTTCTTCACCTCCCATTTCTCTTACTTCGATGTATATAGTTTTGTTTCAAAACTCCCACCTAACCCTCCCCTTTGGGTACTGAAAATCTCTATGAGATTAAATCTTAAGTTTGAAGTTACAAGACTGTTAAGTTTTTGAAATGTGACGTTTCTGTTTACTTTGTAAAAGGTATTATTTATAATCTGATGTTCTTTGTAAAAGTTGAAGTTAATGTAAACCGCCTTGATTAAAGAAAAAGGCAGTACAGAAAAACTGTTAAATAAATAAATAAACTGGGCAGCAGTGATATTGCACGCTGCCCAGTTAGCTCCTGCGCCTTGAAGATAGGCGAGGAAAACCCTTACCTATCTTTAAGGTGCAGATCGCTAACTGGGCAACATGCAATTTCGCTGCTGACTGGTTAGTGCTTGTCGTCGCCTCTGCTCTGCCCTGGAATGCCCCCGATGCTAACTGGATAGCATCGGGGCATGTAGGGCGGAGATAGGAGGGGATATTCAACAGCACTAACTGTGTAAGTGCTGATGTATATCTCCATTTAAGGCATTTACATGGTTTGCTGGGCTGTAAACAGTGTTAATGCCTTTCAAATATGGGCCCATAGTCTTAAAATGGGCCTGCACCTAAATGAAAGAAGCCAAAGATCCTGGCAACTGGCAAAATCAATAAGTTCATCCATGGCTGGCCTGTCCAATACTCTCACCAACCTACAAACCCATTAGGGGACACTTATTGATCAAGGGCACAGTGTTTTGGATGACATCTGGGCTCAACAATTTAAGACAGGTCTGCCAGACGTGACGCCTTAACTCTGCCCACTCATGACATCATCGCCTGCAGCCTCTGCCCTATTTAAAGCCTTCGCTTCAGGCACGAATCCCCCAGAGACTCTCACCAACCTGCAAACCCATTGGAGACCCTAGGGATCAAGAGCACAGCCAGCGCCGGCCCAAGGGTTTCTGCTGCCCTAGGCAGAAACCTCAGCCTCACTACCCCCCACTGCCACCGTCCCCCCTTAGCTGCCGCCACCCCCCCAGCTGCTGCCAATTCCATCTCTGGAGGGAGAGGCGGGCAGCAGCAATATTTCTAAAACCGGTGTTTTTTTGCCGCCGCTTTTGGAAATACTGCCTCCCCCCCCAAATGGAATTGATGGTAGCTGGGGGGTGGGGGGCAGTGCGGTCACCCATGTGTGCCGCTGCTGCCATCCACCTGGGCCAGCAGCCTAGCTTGCCTAGTGGACAGACCAGCCCTGGGCACAGCATTCCAGAGGACATCAGGGCTCAACTAGTCAAGATAGGCACATGGCACCTAACTTTATCCACTCATGACATCATCGCCTGCAGCTTCTGCCCGATTTAAAGCATATGCTTCAGGCACGCCCATGCCAAAGGGCCCTTAGAACTGGCCCTTGGAGTGGCCTTGGAGTAAACCCATCGAAGCAAACACCTTCCCAGCTAATGGTGAGTGACTATAAAACAGAAGATCGAGCATCTTATCAAATCCACCAGCAAACATTTCAGCGGTACCAAACTATTACCTGCCTACAAATCATAAGATCCAACACTCGCAATACCAGTCACCCACCTTATCAAGATCCATTGGCTGGGAAATAGAAGCTAAGTCATCCACTGAAACTTCGTCCACATTAATATCATGATGTTCCCAAATAATCCCCTATTAATACTTCTCCTGCTACAGCTACTCTACTCTATATAAAGGTTACTCCACTTATTTATTTATTTAGCTGTATTTATATCCCGCTTTTCACCGGGTCAAAGCGGCGTTACATAAAAAGGGGGGGGGGGGGGAATTTACGTGTAGGGGTGGGGCCGTCACCGGGGAGGCTACATTGATGATTTCAACATAAGACATAGGACAGACTTTGGACTTGGACAGATTTTTGGACATGGTTGTGTTAGTATAGTTTGAGTTGGGTGGTCATGGTGGGAGAGATCAGAGGTTATTTCGCTTTTTGGTGGGAGTCATGTTGAGGTATTCCTGAAACAGGATGGTTTTCAGTTGCTTTCTAAAAGATAGTAAATCGGTGTTATTTCGGAGACAGCTCGGTAGAGAGTTCCATAAGGATGGAGCATACAGTTCAAAGGCTTGATTGCAGGTCCGTTGCGAGCATTTGGTTCTTTTGTGAGGGATGGTGAGGGAGTTGCTGGAGGCTTGTCTCGTCCACTTCAAGCCACCACAGTAATGTCTCCCATACTAACAGAAATGCAGCAACATGCACCATGGAATAACTTTCACAAACACTCAAACAAAAGGCAGGAAAGACTAATACAGATCAAAACTACAACACAACCATACACCCATAACAGAAACCTACTGCTGTATGTACCCGTAAATATTGTTCTAGTGAACGCTCTCTCAATATGGAACAAAGTAAATACTATTACCGACTACATACAAGGATATCAAACAGATATTCTTTGCATAAAAGAATCATGGCTGGAAGACACAGACAATGTTATCATTAACCAAATCACTTCACCAACATACAGTGCCTACAACTCACCTGTACACAAAGAAACATAGAAACATGATGGCAGAAAAAGACCACATAGCCTATGTAATCTGCTCTTCCATATTTACCACTACAACAGTCCCCTTCTTTCCTTTAGAGATCCTCTGTGTTTGTCCCATGCTTTTTTGAATTCATATACTGTCCTCATCTCTACCACCTCCACTGGGAGATTATTCTACACATCTACCACTCTTTCCGTAAAGAAGACTTTCCGCATATTACTCCTGAGTCTATCCCCTTTCACCCTTATCCTATGTCCCCTCATAGCAGAGCTTGCTTTTAAGAAGAGGAGGAGGGGTACCGATATTGGCAAGGAACTACTTCAAGTTTAAAATTATATCCACAACCAACACAATGGAGAGCAACACTATCCTCCCAGCAAACAAATATATTACCATCTGCTTAACATACAGAGCCCCTAACTCCAAAGTGTAAGAACTTTCTACTTGAATTGATATGTTCTTACACTGCTGAACAGAAACACCTATTACAGATGAGTAACTACGCTTTCTCCAGGAACAAGCAGGAAGTCAATTCTCACTTATGGGACTCCCCAGCTAAAGGCTACTGAGCCTGTACCCCAAAAACGCCTCCGCGAGGCTGTGAGCAGAAGTCAATGCCGTCGAAGAAGGGTCAGAGGGCAGGAGTTTGCTTATACCCTGAGCAATTTATGGAGTGCAGCCTGGCCGAAGGCGCTGTCCTGGCGGGACTCCCTCTCCAGGCAGTAGTGGACAGCGAAAGTATTCGTTGAAGACCAGGTCGCAGCCTGGCAGAAGTCTGTTAGAGGCACTGAGCGCAGCAAATCCACCAACGCCGCCTTGGCTCGGACGCCGTGTGCGGTGACCCGCCAATCCTGTGGGTGCCCGCCTTTGCTTGGGCAAAGGCAATGCAGTCCGCCACCCAGACGGAGATGGTGTGCTTGGTGACTGCTTCCCCCAGATGATTGGGGTCGTAGGTGACAAAAAGCCGATCGGACTTGCAATTGGCCCGGGTACGCTGCAGATAGAAGGCAAGAGCCCTCTTGCAGTCAAGTGTATGCAACACCGCTGATGCCTTGTCGGCATGCAGTCTCGGGAAGAAGGTCGGTAGGACTATCTCCTGGTTGAGATGAAAATCCGAGACCATCTTTAGTAGGAACTTGGGATGGGTGTCGAGGACTACCCTGTTCCAAAGAACCTGGTGTATGGAGCCTCAGGCATGAGGGCCTGAAGTTCGCTGACTCAGAGAACCGAGGTCAAAGCCACCAGGAAGACCACCTTCCAGGAGAGATGCCAAAGCGAGCATGTCACCATCGGCTCGAAGGGCTCTTGCGTGAGCTGCATCAGCACCATGTTGAGGTCCCACTCCGCCGGTGGAGGCTGGTTGGGAGGCTTGGAAAGCAGTAGACCTCACATGAAGCGAAAGACCAAGGGCTGCCCCGAGAGGGGTTTTCCCTCGATGGGGAGGTGGTTCGCCGAAATGGTGCTCAGGTGTACCCTGACCGAATTGGATTTCAGCCCTGCCTTCGAGAGGTGGAGGAGGTACTGCAGGATCCACCAGGTAGAGCAGGAGAACAAGTAGATATGAAGCTCTGAGCACCAGGTTGAGAAATGTCACCACTTAAAGACGTACGCCTGTCTTGTTGAATCCTTCCTCGATGTCCTCCGGGAGATGCAGCGAAGCTAAGGCGACCCGTTCAGCTGCCAGGCTGCAAGGGACAGTGAGGCCAGGTTCGGGCGGAACACCTGACCCTCCTCCTGCGTTAACAGACCCAGGGTGCAGCCCGGGGGACTGGGGGCTCAGACAAGAGCCAGAGCAGACACGGGAACCAAGGCTGTCGAGGCCAAGATTGGGCCATGAGGATCACCGAAGCTCAGTCCTGCTGAGCCTTGTGGAGGGTCCTCACAATGAGAGGAGTGGGAGAAAATGCGCAAAGAAGGCTGGAGGTCCAATTCAAGAGGAACGCATCCGGGGCCACCTGGCTCAGGTGTGGAACCGGGCCGCAAAAGTGGGGAAGGTGCGCATTCACTGGACTGACAAATAGGTCTATGGATGGGGTCCCCCACTGATGGAACAAGACTCCGGTGACCTCCGGATCCAAGCGCCACTCGTGCGGGTGGAGGATCCTGCTGAGTTTGTCCATGAGGACATTCTCCTGGCCCGGGAGGTAGACCGCTCGCAGGGTCATCACTTGGCGAGATGCAAAGGAACAAATGAGGACTGCCTCTTGGCAAAGGAGGCATGATCCTGTCCCCCCCCTCCTTGTGGTCGGTCTGCATGAGTACCAACTTTCCCTTCAGGTAGCCCTCGAAGGTCCTCAGGGCCCATCGGATCACCCGAAGTTCGAGCAGGTTGATCTGCTGCCAAGATTCCTTAGGCGACCACTGCCCCTGGGTGCACAATGCGCTGCAGTGGGCTCCCCGCCCCAGCAGGGAAGTATCCGTCGTTAGGACGAGCTCGTGCTGTGGGGTTTGGAAGGGCATTCCCTGAAGACGACTTCGGGGATCCTGCCACCAGCTCAGTGAGTCGAGGAGGCTGCGGGAGACCCGGATAGGATCTCTGAGGTGGCCAAAGGCCTGGCTCCATTGTGCCCTGAGGCACCACTGTGCTGTCTGCATGTGCAGGTGGGGGACCACATGGACAGGGAAGCCATGTGCCCGAGAAGGCACAGCATCGCCCATGCCGTAACCCAAGTCCTGCTTTGGATGTGGAAGGCGGTCACCCGGACCATGTCAAGGTGTGTGCAGATGAACTCCAACATCTGCACTGGCTCGAGGTTGGACTTGGGGTAGTTGACCAGGAAGCCGAGGCACTCGAGGAGAAGGATTGTACATGACACCGCCAGGCGGGTTTCGCCGATCGAGAACCCCATGATTAGCCAGTCGTCAAGGTAGGGGAAGACAGGTGTGCCCTGCCGCCTGAGGGAGGCGGCGGCCTTGGAGAGGCACTGTGTGAAAACCCGCAGTGCGGACGCAAGCCCGAAGAGGACACACTCTGTACTGGTAGTGTTCCCACCCCCTGTGCTGGGGGTGAACTAAGCATCCTTAAGGTCCAAGGAGCATAGCCAATCGCTCTGCTGAAGGAAGGGCAGCAGGACGCCAAGCGATAACATTTTGAACTTCTCCCACACCAGGAACTTGTTGAGGTTTCTGAGGTCGAGGATGGGGGGTAGGCCCCCCGACTTTTTTGGGACGAGAAAGTAGTGGGAGTAGAACCCCTGACCTTGAAGGTGCAGCGGTACCCTCAGATAAGTGTTGTTTTTAGGATTAAAAAATTTAGTGTTTATTATTTTTGGTGAATAAAAGTGATTAAAAGGGACATGTACTGTTTTGGTGTGGAAGATTAACCATATCTTCCTCCCGCGGTTTATGTCCGACAAAAAGACTCAAGGGTGACGAGGGGTGGTTGCGGTATCTTCCTTGTGGATTGTATTTCATTGATTACCGTTGGGGATTTGTTACATGTGTGCCTAATACCCGATTCACAGCTAAGAACAAGTGAAATATGAAACAACTTTCAATCGAAAGCACCATCTCCAAACTGAACACCACCATGTCACCAACATCTTTATTCATGCCCTGTTTCATGGACAAAGATAACAAAAAATGAACTGAGCCCATACATTCAGAAGATAACACAATTATCTCTTACACAAGGATACAAGCCAAGAAACTTAAAACAAGCTCCATAAGACCAGTACTCAAAAAATCCTCACTAGATCCAAATGATCCTGCTGCATATAGACCAATTTCCAGCCTACAATTCATAGCCAAAATCATAGAAAAAACAGTCCAACATCAGCTACAAGACAATGTGAACCTACATGCACCATTGGATCAACATCAACATAGATTTAAACCCAATCACATTGTAGAGACCTTACTAACATCTCTACTTGACAGCATTGTAAGAGGCATAGACAATATCAGAAATGGATTCATCCTAATCTTCCTAGAAGTCTCCGCGGCCTTCGACACCGTCGCCCACCATATACTTCTGCAATGATTAAAGGAAATAGGACTCCATAACACCACTCTGAAATAGTTTCAATCATACTTACACAACTGACAGATACAAGTCAAGATCAGTTAAAGTAAATCCACACCATTCACAATACACCAGGGCATCCCACAAGGCTCTGCTCTCTCCTCACTATTATTTAACCTATATTTTCAACCCATATGCAGCATCATAACAAAACACAATATCCAGTATCGATTCTATGCAGATGATATCATGATATACACCCCATTCTGCATAGATAATCCAGATTCAGCCATAAAGCACTTGTAACAGGGTTCTCCAGGGACAACATGAATCAGTCCTCACATATGGTGACGTCCACGCCGATGGAGCCCTCGTGGAAGCATCCCACCAGTTGTCAAAGAAAGCCTTTGGGAGATGCCACCACGCATGCATGGTGCCCTTCCCACCCAAGGGTGCCATCTTGTCATCAGTCAGATGACATAGCTAAAAGACGGCAAAAATAAAAGATGGTACCTGTACATAGTTACAAACACCGTTCTATGTAAAGTATACTTAGGTATACAATTGTTAGCTGTTACATGTAAACCACCCTTGATCTCTGGAAGGGGCGGTATAGAAGAAATAGATAAATAAATAAATAAATAAGTAAAGAAGCAACTCCAAGAGGAGGAGGGAGGGTTGTGAGGACTGATTCCTGCTGCCCCCAGAGAACACCTGTTATAGGTGAGTAACTATGCTTTCTCCAGGAACAAGCAGGAAGTCAGTACTCACATATGGGACTCCCTAGCTATAGGCTACCAAAAGCCCATATAGAAAAACACGGTCACCCTCAAGGGGAGCCATGAGCAACAGCAATTCAGTCTCTAGATACAGACTGTGGTAGGACCCATGTGTCCGATGGGAACCAATGCTCCGGTAGCCTGAACACAGAAGGGTCAGAGGGTAGGAGTTGCCTAAACCCTGAAAAGATTACAGAGCACAGCCTGGCTGAAGGCGCTGTCCTATTGAGACTCCCTCTCCAGGCAGCAATGAGCTGCAAAGGTATGGACTGAAGACCAGGTGGCAGCCTGGCAGATGTCCAGCATTGGGACAGAGTTCAGGTTTGCCAGAGAGGCCACCATAGCCCTGACACAGTCATCCAGCATGAGCCCAGCCTGCTCATAGGCCGGGGTGATGCAGTCTGCCACCCAGATAGACAGTGCCATTTGGTCACTGCCTCCCCCACCCAACTGCGGTCATAGGAAACAAAAAGCTGAGAAGCTTTCCAGTGGCCTTGGATATGCTGAATGTAGAAAGACAGGGCCCTCTTAGTTCAAGGTGTGAAGGACAGTCTCTGTCCTATTGGAGTGGGGAAGAAGGTCAGCAGCACAACCTCCTGGTTGAGGCATTTCCGAAGATACCACCTTCAGAAGTAATTTAGGGTGTGTGCGAAGCACGACCCTGTTCTTATAGAACCTGGTATATGGTGCCTCTGCCATTAGGACTTGGAGCTCGCTGACCCTGTGTGCGGAGAGGAGTGCCACCAGGAACACGAATCTCCATGAGAGGTGTATCAGGTGGCAAGTAACCAGAGGCTCAAATGGTGGGCGTGTGAGCTGTGCCAATACTACACTGAGGTCCCATTCTGTCGCTGGGATGACAGACAGGGGGCTTGGACAGCATTAGTCCTTTCAAGAAGCATTTCACCAGAGGCTGGACCGAGAGGGGCTTGCCTTCGACAGGGTGATGATGCGCTGCCAGGGCACTGAGGTGCACTCTAACGGAGTTTGATTTGAGCCCAGATTGTGAAAGATGAAGGAGGTACTGCAGCACCAGCTGCATCAGACAGGAGAACAGGTTCACCCATTGCTCCGCGCACCAGACTGAGAATCAGAGCCATTTGAAGGTGTGAGCTCTCCTGGTGGAGGCCTTACAGGAGGCCAGCAGGATCTCTTCCACTTCTCCCGAGAGGCTGAAAGGCGCTAAGGTCACCCTTTCAGCAGCCACACTATCAGTGATAGGGAACCCAAGTTGGGGTGCAGGAGGGAGCCCTCTTCCTGAGACAAGAGCCCCGGGGAGCTCCCCAGTGGGATCGGAGTCTCCACTGACAGTCGGAGGAGCAACGGGAACCAAGGCTGCCTGGGCCACTGTGGAGCCACCAGATCAGTGAAGCTTTGTCGTGAAGAGTCTTGAAGAGTGTTTTGGCAATCAGTGGCATGGGTGGGAAGGCATACATGAGATCTTCCGACAACGGAATGAGAAACACATCTGCCACCACCCAGGACAGGTGGGGCTGCTGGGAACAGAAGCGGAGCAAATGATAGTTGTCCGGACTGGCAAAGAGAAACACCGATGGGTTGCCCAAGAGTCAGAAGAGCCAGGTGGTCACTCTGGGGTCCAACTGCCACTTCTGTGGCTGGAGGACCCTGCTCAGTTTGTCCGCCAGGGGGTTGTCCTGGCTTGGTAAGTATCCTGACCATAGGAATATTCCCTGTTGAACTGCATAGGAGCAAAGTGTCATCGCTTTCTACAAAGACCACATGTTGCAGGGTCATGGTCCAGCCTTAGGCAGCAGTGATGTGCATCGGTAAGGGACATGATTTTGGCACACTGATCACATTTCTTGAACCCACTGGTAGCCATGGGGGAAAAAAGTACCCCAGCAAGGTCAAAGACCCACGGTGTTGCCAGCTTGACAAAGAGTGCCAAGGTGCCAAAAGGGAAAAATGTACGAACCTGAGACTTGATGCCAGAACAGCGGCTCGAGTGGCGGGAAGAGTGCAGATGCATGACCGGAGAAAGCATGAAACTCAGGACTTGAAAAAAAGCAACTTTTTCCTGGGGAAATCAAACAGACGTCTGAAGGGCTCCGCAGAAAAAAGGAGACTGAGCAAGATGGCACCCTTGGGCAGGAAGGGCACCATGCATGCATGATGGCATCCCCCAAGGCTTTCTTTGAAAGCTTGGGGGATGCTTCCACAAGGGCTTTGTCGGCGCTGACATCACCCATATGTGAGGACTGACTTCGTGCTTGTTCCTGGAGAACTAAATGCTTGGAAGCTATGACCACATGGCTCAATGCAAACAACCTAAAAATAAACTACAGAAAAATGGAGGTACTCCATGTCACCAGAAAACACATTGTTCACAATCCCTAACCGTCAAGACCAAAGTCAACTATTTGGGAGTTACACTAGAACAAAACCTGCAAATAAACACCACCACAAAAAATGCATACTACAAGATGAAAATAATACAGAAACTCAAACCACTACTCAATCAGACCAACTTCCAAACTCTATTTCAAGCTAACACCTATTCTTGTCTACTGCAATCTTATATACCAAGCCTCCCAAAACATACCATACATTCATTATAAATGGCCCAAACATAGCAGCATGCATCATCACAGGGTCAGCCAAGTATAATCACATAACGCCCATACTCCAATTACAATGGCTTCCAATACTCTCATGCACCAAATTCAAAACAATACTCACCACTTTCAAAATACTACAGCACATGTCAGCAGACAGCCTACAAATGCTTATTACAAGAGACCTGGAAAATTGACCCAAACAGACCAATAACAAGAACATGATCATCACACTCTACTCCCACACAACAGTGAATCAAGCCACCTGCAAGACAGCCTTCTCCTTTGCTGCGCCTACCCTCTGGAACTCCATACCCAAAAACATCAGAGCCACCAAGGACACTAAGGAATTCAGACAAAAGCTGAAAACTCACCTATTCACTGAACATTTTGGATCCAACATAGTACAGACCAACCTCCACTCAACCATCCTTCCATCCTGTCCATGGACTGCATCCTTCCATCCCGTCCATGGACTGCACCCCTGCTACTGATATCAAGTTCAAACCTCCCACTAAACCTTAACCATTGCTAGCCCTCATCCGAACAGCCCATAAATATGCATGACACCATGCGATGTAAATAGTTCTACATTTATGCTTTAATGTTAACAGTTACATTATAATATTGTGGCATAAACATTTAACTTTGTTTCTTTTGCTTGTTTCAATGTAAACTGCTTTGACTGAAGGAGAAAGTGGTATAGAAAACTAGTTAAATAAATAAATAGGTTAGGTGACTGCCTAGGGCAGCAGACCTCTGTGGGTAGCACGGCAGGCCATGTACTTTGGCATACATGGTCTGCCACCCTCCCCTGCTGGGCCATGCTGTCCTCCCCTCCTGTGCTCAGCTGTGCTGCTGCCCTTCCACTGACACTGATTCTGGCAGTGGGTTGCCACTTCTGACCTCCCAAAGTTGTGTTGGGGGGAGGGGGTCAGAAGCGGCAGACAATGTGTGTCGCAGCTCATGGCCTGCTGCTGTCCCTGAGCCGACCCCAGCTCTGGAATCAACAGCAGGTGGGGAGAGGGTGGCGGGAAGGCTCAGTACAGAAGGAGGGAGTGTGGCGCGGAGGGGGGGGGTGGCATGGCCAGGGCTTCTGCTTGGGGCAGCAGAAACCCTTGGGCCTGCCCTGAGTTTATTGCTGAAGGAGAAGAAATTGAAATAACGGACAACTTTAACCTGCTTGGATCAATCAATAAAGAAATGACAAGCAGTCAAGAAATCCGACGATGCATTGCTCTTAGAGAAATGGCTATGAAGGACCTAGACAAGTTTTTCAAGAGAGATTTATCCAAGCCATGGTATATTCAATAACATCTTATGGATATGAAAGTTGGACAGTGAAAAATATAGACAGGAAGAAAATCAATGCCTTTGAAATATGGTGCTGGTGAAGAATACTGTGTATACCATGGACTGCCCGAACAGCAAATCAGTCAGTACTAGAGGAAATCAAACCAAAGTTTTCTTTAGAAGCTTAGATTACAAGACTTTGACTTTCATACTTTGGACACATCATGCGAAGAGAGAGATCATTAGAGAAAGACAATATGCTTGGCAAGGTTGAAGGTGAATGCAAAAGAGAACGGCCAGATAGATTGATACAATAAGAGCAGCTATGGGTTCCACTCTATCAACAATGAGCTGCCTGACTGAAGACCGAACACAGTTTAGGACAGCTATCCAGAGGGTTGCCATGAGTCGACAACATCATGGCGATGGTTTGTAGAAGGCGCTTATAAGTTTTGTAAGTAATGAACTCCATGTGACTGCAAAGCCACCAGCTGGTAAGTCACACCAGAAAACATTTCTGTTCTCCTCCGTGCTGAAGTTTCATGTGCCAAAGTTTCCTTCTCCTATACGTGCTGGAGTTTTACTTCACCTCCGACCAAGCATTGAACAATAAACATAAGAAAATAAGATATACCACACTGAGTCAGACCAAGGGTCCATCAAGCTCAGTATCCTGCCTCTAATAGTGGCTAAACCAGGACACAAGTACCTGTCAGGTTCCCACAAAGGTACACAGATTCCACGTTGCTTATCCTGGGATAAGCAGTGGATATCCCTGGTCCTCTTTAAGAATGGTTTATGGACTTTTATTCCAGGAACTTGTCCAAACCTCTCTTAAAATCAGCTACACTAAACAGCTTTTACTATATACTCTGGTAACAAATTCCATAGTTTAATTACATGTTACGTGAAAAAAATATTTTCTCTGATTGGTCTTAAATGGACTACATTGTAGCTTCATTGTGTGTCCCCTAGTCTTTCTGCTTTTTGGTTGTTTTATGCAAATGGATTGATGTAAAATCTTAAGTAAATTTACAAAAGCACATCAAGGGACTGTTCCTGTTCGTGTATCCAGTCTAGTCCCGGACCTCTGGGTTCCCTATCTCATCCATTTATTTATTTATTTAGCTGTATTTATATCCCGCTTTTCACCGGGTCAAAGCGGTCAATTGGGAGATACATTTAACACGAGGGGATATGACACACATACGCCAGCAGTTTGGAGACTGAGAAACTCCTCCTTTTTATGATGTCACCGGTATATCCGCTCGGGATCTGCCTCCTACCATCAGTTACCTCAGTCTCCAAGCAGCTAGAGAGATAGGAGCCCGGAGTGCCGGGCTCACTGGAGAAACAATTAAGATTAATTGTGATATGTTGGTTAAGTGTTTGGCTGGATTTTTAGTTTAGTAAGAGAAGGGAGTTACCTTAAAGGACTGTGCCTTTAAGTGGTTAGTTTGCAGGCATCTTGCTCCATCTCTCCCCTGCTCTCCCCCTCTCCCCAAAGCTTGCTGATTTCTTCAGTATATCGCAGAAAGCAGTCTCAGCAGGGCCTAAGTTATTTATAGGCGCTCTGAGCTTTCAAAGGCACTGTCAGTAAGAGAGACATGGAGTTTAGCCTAGCCAGCGCCACACAGAAGTTTGCCTGTAAGCGCGCTGGCAGGCTCTGTGCAATCGCAAACAAACTTTAACGGAGACAGGCTGCTCGGACATTTCACTGTCTCAGACATTCTCCGGGACCGCTGGTAAGCGGGTCGTTCCAACGAAATTCAGCAGTCTGCTTGCTCCGGTTGCAGCAACGGTAAGAAGACCAGCGCTTGCAACGTCTGTGGTGGAGAATAATTTTGGCGCGCAGGACTTTTATTTGTAATCCACAACAAGTAAATCCTCTTGGTGCAAGAGCAATCCGAAAAACTACGCCATTTGTCAGACGGCTGCCTAGGGTGAGAACTTACACAATCTTGACGATGCATATATTCATATGATTCTTGCAAGGTATTGTGGGTATTGTAGTTCATTCACTCCCAAACACAGCTGATGACAATAATTTGAGTTGTGAAACCAAGTGGTAAGATCAATAAAATACTTCTTTTATTGATGGGGTTTGATTCACCCAGCACATGTATGCTTGATAGCACTATAAATGAGGTTACTTGCTTGCAGTGTTTAAAGGGATAACAAAAAGTCACAAAGTAAACCAGAAAACAACCTTCAACTTGTCAGGCAATTAGCTAATGTTTTCTTAGCAAGTAATTACCAAATACAAAGGCACAAAGTAAAGAATAAACTTTGCTGGTTAGGTTAACTTCTGCTTATTTTCCACGCTGATCTCAGCCGTGATTCTCCCTTGCTCACACACACAATCAGGTGCAGCCCTAATTACTATCCATGGACCAGCTGAAAACCTTTAGCTGGCTGGCTGCTACTGTGTGAGCCCAAATCCTGCTTTAAGAGCTGTTTGCAGTGGAAATAAAGAACAAAGTTAGGTTTCTTTGTGATGGCTGATGTGTTTGCTCATAGAAAACTAGCAATAGCATTTAGATAAAGAACAGTCCATGTAAATAGTTTCATCTGCTGTATTCCCCCCTGCATCAACAATCATAGGGTCAATATCATACATTGGCACAGATGAGTCTTTCATTAAGGCACTATCATGAGAATGCTTATTCCCTTGCTGCCATTCTCTATTATAGATAGGGTCTGGATCAGTGTTCATACCTGAGCCTCTCCTGCTATCATTATTCCTCTCTGTATAGCCTGGCCAATATGTAATCCAATTCTGATGTCCAGCCTTCCAATCTTGATCCCTGGACACTGGATCTTCTCTCACATACCTTCTGGCCTTGGTCTGAAAGTCCCTTCCACATGCAGTCTTCTCTCTTCCAGGTAGCCACTGGTGATTCCTATCTCTGCCACTCCATTCCTCTGGCTGAATCCAGTCCAATGGACTCTGCTGGCTTTTGGAATACCTCCCAGTATGAGTACTGCCTTGGAATCTCCCAGACCTTCCAATGGCCTTTCTTCTCTTCCTTCCAGAGAGTTTCCTTCTCTCTCTATCCGCTTGGCTTGGCTTTTGTTTCTCCAGGTGATACTGGTGCTTGAGCTTGTAGCCGTTGCTGTCTCTGTATCTCTTCCTCCCTCTGTAGCTTTTGCTGAAGCTCTCCCTGAAGCTGTTCTTGAAACTGTTATCTGAAGAACAATCTCTATTCTTATTCTTTCCTAATGTGTGCTGCTCCCTAACACAGCGCAGCTGTCTTGAATCAGGCCCTGCCCTTTGAGATGAGTGCTTAGGGATTACCTCATAGCTCTCTTGATTGCACACACATTCTCTCACTTCAGCCCCTCTCATGGCTGCTGGAAACCTGGTGCATTCTGGGACTGGTAGTCTTTTATGTGAAAACTCTGTTTTCTTGCTTCTACCAGAACTGACAGGTTGCTTGTTCAGAGTCACATCATCTTTTCTATAGCTCCTACCTGAGCTATGATAAGCTTCCTTATCACAAGATTTGCAAAGCGGCAACTTGGTCATCCCTAAATTCATTTGTGAAACATTATCGCCTGGATGTTCAAAGGGCAGTTGACACTAATTTCGGCGCGGCTGTACTTCAGGCTGGTCTTCTGGGACCCTCCCAGGCTTGAATTTGTTACTGTTCTGGTACTTACCCAGAGGTCCGGGACTAGACTGGATACACGAACAGGAAGGTGAAATTAGACTTACCTGCTAACTGTAGTTCCTGGAGTGTAGCCAGTCTAGTCCCGTATCCCTTCCCAGTATCTGTAGTGCTACAGTAGCCTGAAGTATTTGCCTCATTTACAGGTAAGAGCATATTGGATATTGCATTTGTCTATGCGTAGTAGGGGCAATTCAGGGACGAGCAAAGTCAAAATTCAGGATAAGGAGCTAGGTCTTTAATACGGGGGTTTTCTTTCCTTTCCGTGAGGGAGAAGCCTGCGTCAGTTAAAGTCACAGTAGTTAACAGAGCTTTAGGTTCTGTATGTCAGTAGTTTCAAATTTGGTTTAGAGGTTCATTGGTTCTTGATTAAATAAATTTAGTTTGGTACACGCTTACTTGTGTCTCCGGTGAGTCTGCTTTGTCAATAGGTTACTGATGGCAGGAGGCAGATCCCGAGCGGATATACCCGTGACATCATAAAAAGGAGGAGTTTCTCAGTCTCCAAAGCTGCTGGATGAGATAGGGAACCCAGAGGTCCGGGACTAGACTGGCTACACTCCAGGAACTACAATTAGCAGGTAAGTCTAATTTCACCGTATAAAAAAAGCTTAAAACAGCTATAGAAGTTTCTAACTCTTGCTATAGAATCGAATCAGGAACTAATACAGGAGATCAGAACCACTATTTATGCCTTTGCCTTTAATACAGAGCCAAAGAAGAGAAGAAAGAAGGGGAGGGAAATGAAGAGAGAGGTGACAGAAAAGGGAGTTAAGACAATTACTAAAGGATAGAAGGATGATAATGTGTGAAAGAAAGAAAGACGACTGAAAGAAGATGAGAGAAAGCGTAGTTACTCACCTGTAACAGGTGTTCTCCAGGAGCAGCAGGAATCAGTCCTCACTTATGGGTGACGTCGGCGCCGACGGAGCCCTCGCGGAGCAATTTTCCCCAGCTTTCAAAGAAAGCCTTTGGGAATTGCAGCGCGCATGCGCGGTCGTCTTCCCGCCCGAGGGTGCCATCTTAGCCAGTCAGATGACATAGCTAAAAAAGACAGCATAAAAATTTGCAAAAAGAACATAAGCAGACGATTGCAACTCCAAGGGGAGGAGGGAGGGTAGTGATGACTGATTCCTGCTGCTCCTGGAGAACACCTGTTACAGGTGAGTAACTACGCTTTCTCCAGGACCAAGCAGGAAGTCAGTCCTCACTTATGGGACTCCCAAGCTCAAGGCTACCGGAGACCCTAAGCACAAAAATGAGCTCCCTCTAGCTCAGCAGCACAGAAGGAAAGAATCTTCGCTGAATTATCACCCACCGGTAGCCCACATCCGGGATGGAGGGTAGGAGTTGCTCAGACCTCAAAGAGATTACGGAGGACTGCCTGTCCGAAAGCACTGTCCCTACGGGACTCCCTCTCGAGACAGTAATGGACCGCAAAAGTCTGGCTCGAAGACCAAGTAGCGGCCCGGCAGATGTCTGCCAGCGGAACAGAGCGGAGGTAAGCCACTGACGTGGCCTTTGCCCGAACGCAATGAGCCGTGACTCGACTGTCTAAGGAGAGTCCGGCTGCCCCATAAGCCCAAGAGATACAGTCCGCAACCCAGATGGACAGAGTACGCTTGGAGACCGGGAGCCCCAATTTATTGGGGTCAAAAGACACAAAAAGCTGAGCAGCTTTTCGGTGCTCCCGCGTACGGTCAAGGTAGAAGTTCAAAGCCCTTCTACAGTCCAGGGTATGGAGGACCGTCTCAGCTCGGCTGGAGTGTGGTCTGGGAAAGAAGGTTGGAAGTACCACCTCCTGATTGATGTGAAAAGGGGAGACCACTTTAGGCAGAAATTTCGGATGAGTCCGTAGGACTACCCTATTCTTGTAGAACCTAGTGTAAGGGGGATCAGACACGAGGGCCTGCAATTCACTTACGCGTCTAGCGGAAGTGAGGGCTATCAAGAACAGTGTTTTCCAAGACAGAAAACGGAGAGAACAGGTAGCCATAGGTTCAAAAGGCGGACAGGTGATCCGCTGCAAAACCACATTCAGGTCCCAGTCAGGCGCTGGCGGGCGCAGAGGTGGTTTAAGTAGAAGGAGACCTCGGAGAAACCTCGCTACGAGAGGGTCGTTGGAGAGAGGTCTGCCGTCCACCGGCACATGATGCGCTGAAAGAGCACTGAGGTGAACTTTGACTGAGTTGGACTTAAGTCCCAGATTAGAGAGGTGCAGCAAGTACTGCAAGATCACCGACACCGGGCAGGAGAAGGGATCGTGAGACTGTTGGGTACACCAGAACGCAAAGCGACGCCATTTAAGGGCGTAGCATTTGCGGGTAGAAAGCCGTCGCGAAGCCAAGACGACCTCCTCCACCTCCGCCGGCAGGAGAAGGGGAGCCAGGACTACCCTCTCAGCAGCCAGGCCATGAGGTTGAGAGACCTGAGGTTGGGGTGCAGTAGGGACCCCTGATCCTGAGTGAGGAGATCCGGTTGTACCCCCAGAGGGATTGGATCCTCCACCGCCAGTTGCAGTAGGAGCGGAAACCACGGCTGCCTGGGCCAGCGAGGGGCGACCAGGATCATGAAGGCTTTGTCTCGGAGAACCTTGAAAAGAGTCCGAGAGACTAGCGGGATGGGGGGGAAAGCGTACAGAAGGCTCCCCGACCATGAGATCAGAAAAGCGTCCGCCGCAACCCGAAGGGGGTGTGGCTGACGAGAGCAGAAGCGAGGAAGCTGCCGGTTGTGAGGACTGGCAAAGAGATTCACCGTGGGGAGGCCCCACTTGAGGAAGAGCTTCTGAACTACCAAGGGATCCAGACGCCACTCGTGCGGCTGGAGGACCCTGCTGAGTTTGTCCGCCAGGCAATTTTCTTGGCCCGGGAGATAAACTGCCTTGAGGAGAATGCCGTGACTGACGGCCCAAGAGCAGAGCTTCTGCGCCTCCCGGCAGAGGAGGAAGGAGCCCGTGCCCCCTGCTTGTTCACGTAGAACATGGCAACTTGATTGTTCGTCTGGACAAGGACGGACTGGTGGGAAGTCAGGTGGGAGAAGGCCTTGAGAGCTAGGCGGATCGCCCTGAGCTCCAGGAAGTTGATCTGCTGAGCAGACTCCCACGTGGTCCAGAGGCCCTGAGTACGTGCCTCTTGGCAATGTGCTCCCCAGCCCAGGAGGGATGCATCGGTGGTCAGCACCCGGGTCGGCTGAGGAGACTGGAAAGGCATTCCGAACATGAGGTTCGGCTGCCGGAGCCACCACCGGAGAGACGAGATCAGCGGCTCGGAGACGCGCACTAGGTCTGCTAGGCCGCCTGTGGCTTGACGCCACTGCTGGCGGAGACACCATTGAGCAGACCGCATATTCAGGCGGGCATTGGGGGTCACATGGACGGTGGAAGCCATATGGCCGAGTAGTCTCAGGAAGCGCCTGGCGGAGACCAGGGGCTGGCTGCGAAAACGGTCGGCTAGGTCCATGAGCCGTTGAGCCCTGTCGAGCGGTAGGTACGCTCGTGCCTGAGGAGTGTGCAGCCTTGCGCCGATGAACTCGAGATCCTGTGAGGGGAGCAAAGTGGACTTTGCGAAGTTTATAACAAAGCCCAAGTGCTGCAGAAGAGTCACCGTGCGGCGCGTGGCGTTGGTGACCTCCCGAGCGGACGCTGCCCTGATGAGCCAGTCGTTGAGGTACGGAAAGACATAGAGGCCGTGAAGCCGGAGATGGGCTGCCACGACCGCGAGACATTTTGTGAAGACTCGCGGTGCGGAGGACAGGCCAAAGGGCAGTACCCTGTACTGGTAATGATTTCCGGCCACCACAAACCTTAGATATTGGCGGTGGCTTGGGTGGATGAGGATGTGCGTGTAGGCATCCTTTAGATCCAAGGAGCATAGCCAATCTCCCTGCTGGAGGTAGGGCAGAAGGATTCCAAGGGTAAGCATTTTGAACTTCTCCCGCACAAGGAACTTGTTGAGGTTGCGCAAGTCCAGGATGGGTCTGAGGCCCCCTGTTCTCTTTGGTATCAGAAAATACCTGGAATAAAAGCCTTGACCTCTCAGGTGGTGTGGCACCGGTTCCACCGCCTGTTCCTGCAGAAGACCTGCTAACTCCTGAAGGAGCAACTCCCTGTGCAGAGGGGGTCGCGGAGGTTCTCCCGGAAAATAGGAGGGAGGAACCTGGTGGAAGTGGAGAAGATAGCCTTCTCGCACGACTTGAAGCACCCAAGCATCTGCGGTGATGCTGGACCACCTGTGGGCGAAGTGAACCAGCCGGCCTCCGGTGCTGGGAGGGACCAGCGGGGGGGGAAAGGCTATGCTGTGTGAGTCAAAAACCCCCACCCTGCTGAGCAGGGGCTGGTGGTGCAGGCTTGGGGGCTTGCTGCCTACGGGACCCGTTATCCCGCCCCTTGGCCAGCTGGCCCTTTTGGGGAGCTGCAGGGGCCTGATAATGGGGGTATTGTTTGTAGGCAGCCGCCTTCCTCGGGTAAAAGGACTTTTTCCCCGAGCCCTTCTTTTTCTGGGAAGGGGCGGAGGTCTTCCTAGAAAGCCTGGTCCTGGTGAGAGTCTCAGTCTCAATTTGCGCAGCCTTTTCCGCCATGGGCTTGCCAAAGAGGTTTTCGCCTCGGCAGGGGACATCGACCAACTTGTCCTGCACCCAGGGCTCAAGGTCTGACGACTGAAGCCAAGCCTGTCGGCGGGCACCGATGCCGGCTGCGGCCACTCGAGCCGATGCTTCAAAGCCATCATAGGCTGCTCGGGACATGAACTTTGAGCATTCCCGAATGCCAGTGGACAAGGCTAGGAACCTCCGCAAGGGTTCCTCGGACAGACCAGCGGAGAATCCGGCTAGCTCTTTAGCCAGATCCCGGAGATACATGCCCATGTATAGCTGGTAAGTCTGGACACGACATGCGAGCATAGAGCCCTGGAAGCACTTCTTGCCAAGGCCATCCAGGTTACGGGCCTCCCTTCCAGGAGGCACCGAGGAGTGCATCTTCTGGCTCTTAAGACGATGCATGGCCGATTCCACTACCATGGAATGGTGTGGCAGCTGTGCCTTTTGAAAGCCAGGGCTCTTGCGGACTCGATAGATAGAATCGACCCGCTTGCTCAGGACCGGCGAGGAGGCCGGACTCTCCCACATGCGGAAGAGTAGTCGTTCCAGCATAGGAGGAACCGGTACAGTAAAGTGTTCCCTCGCGGGAGAGTCATACTGGAGGGCATCGAGCTCTTCGGCTCGAGGCTCCTCCTCGGGATCCGCAGGGAAGGCCAAAGCCTTGGCCATATCCCTAACGAAGTCCGAGAACCGGGCATCCTCCGGGGGGGACTGCTTCCGAGGCTCGGACTCCGGTGAGTCCGATGGGACACACCGAGTCCGGAAAGAATCAGGTGACTCTTCCTCCTCAGACTCCCAGACCGACTCCGACGAGGACTCGGTGGGGTCGGCCCGGGCAGGGTGCGGCGCCAGCCGCCCCGACGCCGAGGGAGTCGGCGTCGGCGACCTCGGTCCCGAACGGGAGGCCGAGGGTGACCTCGACCGAGGATCGACTCGAGTTCTCATCGACTCGAGGATCGGCTCGGTCTCCGGGGTCGACTTGGACGTCGACGTCCCGGCGGTCGGGGCAGCGGCGCCAGCGAAGCCAGCGAGCAGTGCCCTCTGCTGGTCCATGAAGGCAGACAGTCTGCTCTCCAAGGCCGTCAACCTGAGTCCGAGCTCAGGTGACCCAGCAGCCCCCGACTCGGGGCCCGACGTCGGCTGTCGCGGAGGCGAGTCCAGAAGGACCACAGGACTTACCCGGGCAGGCATCTCCGACTCCAGGCGAGGTCGCTTCGGGATGTGTTCCTTCTCCAAGGACCCGGGGCGGCTGTCGGGGCTATGCGACCTGGCCCTCGCGGAACCAGGAGCGTCCACCGACGCCGCCCTCGCGGGTTTCACCTTCCGACGATGGTCCCCGGAGGGAGAACCCCGGTCGGAGGAACTCCGGCGACGGTCCGAGCTGGAGCCTTTCGACGCGGAGGCCTCCGACGAGGTCCGGGTACGGCTGGGGTCAGCGAAGATTCTCTCACGCTGATGCCGCCGACTTCTCAACGCCTTTGAGGACATTTTGCTGCAGGGCCCACAGATCAGTTCCTCATGATCCGGGCCCAGGCAGCGGAGGCAAAAGTCGTGTGTGTCGGTTAGTGACATATTTCGGTCACACCGACCACACCGCTTAAACCCACTGGCAGCCATCGGGGGAAAAAGGGCCCCTGCGAGGTCAAAGGACCGGGCTGCCAGGGAAACCGAAAACGAAAGCTGACTAAGTCAGAAAAACCGAAAAAAGTAAGAGGACTCGTGACCGGCGTCGCGAGTCCGGGCGGGAAAAAGATCGGCGTCGAACCGAAGGAAAAAAGGATAAAATAAAGAAGAAAATCAACTTTTTCGCGGGGACAAGACGGGGACGTCTGTAGGGCTCCGCGGAAAAAAAGAAGACTGGCTAAGATGGCACCCTCGGGCGGGAAGACGACCGCGCATGCGCGCTGCAATTCCCAAAGGCTTTCTTTGAAAGCTGGGGAAAATTGCTCCGCGAGGGCTCCGTCGGCGCCGACGTCACCCATAAGTGAGGACTGACTTCCTGCTTGGTCCTGGAGAATAAACGATAGGAAATGGAAAAAAAAGTAGAAATACTATTTCTATTTGAAATCAATACAAAATGAAATAAAGCTGATATAATCTTCAATTCAAGAAGGTACTAAGAACCACCCAAAAATAATTAACTTTTCCATTATAGTTAATATCCTTCAAATGGCATGGAATATAATTAGAGTATTAACAATACAAATATTTCTTTCAATAAAACCTGCACAGATCCTTATCAAGAGATGACAACTGCTATTTACTGTCTAATGAAATGGCCAGTTTAAGGATCACTCTGTGACTCGGGAGACTTGCATTCCAGCTTCCTGTCCTCTGGGGTTGCCTGAGCTCTGCGTTTGGTCTCCTGTCCACTTCTTTGCATCTGGGTGGAATGGCTAATGACCTCGTTACCATGTCCTTTGAATATGCACAGCCCATTATAATGGAAATTTAATAGTCGCCACGCTACTATCTGGATAGCTATTTCTGCGCAGGTAACCTTCACGCAAATCCCTTCTCTGCATTGCAGCGTGTCAGTAAGCATGTGTAGATGTTGCGCTAACTTTGCATTAATGATATGCTAACATTTCTACATGGACCACTTAATGCATTTTTGACAAGTTTTTGAGAGCTAACTCTCTTCATCTGGTCAGTGAAGAAGCAGTGCAATTACACCGTGTTGAAATAGTAGAAACTCATCTAGGTCTTAGGTTGTCTGATTGTGTCTTTACAGTCTACAGACTGTTCAAAACACTGCAGTACAGTATGTATTCTCTCCCAAGCACCATCATGTTTCTCTGCTGCTGTTCCAACATCATTGGCTTCCAATTCAGTTCTGTATCAGATTTAAAATTCTCAGTCATACTCACAAGGTCCTCCGTGACTTTCCTCCTTGCTTACTTTTAATGTCCCAGCACAATCACTCCGTCCACTGCATGACAATCGCCTACATATGCCCTCTCCTTCTAAGGCTAAATACGAGTCCACCCAACAATCTGCATTTTACTTTGCTGCTCCAATGGCTTGGAACAGTTTCTGCCTCACTTATGTCTGGAACCAGTTTTCAAGCACTTTAAAATGACCCTTAAAACCTAATCTTTTTGAACAAGCTTTGGGTGCCTCGAGATAGCACGCTAGATCGTCGGTCAGCACCACCCACTCCTTCAATGTACCTGGCCTCCCCTTTAGTTGATATCTAATCTTTTGCCTATATTTTAAGAGACTTCCTTTCACATTTACATCATTTGATTTTATGGTAAATCATTTTGCTGCTTGCTAAAGGTGGTATAGAAAATATAATAAACCCATAAACCACTACAGTTCAATGAAAAGGGATGGAAGACTAGACAGAAATGATGAAACATGGACACATTACAATTCAAAGACCCTACACTTGATAATGGGTGATAAAGCCAATGGGGACATTATTTAACGGAGGCGGCCAGCACTGAATATCTGGGTTACCCGGTTAGCATTTTAGCTCACTGGTCAGCAGCAATATTCAGCCACTGGCTGGATAGCTAAACCAGCTAAAGTTAGGACAGCCTAACTTTATCAGGTTTATGTTAACTGGTTAGCAGCTGAATATCACCGTTGACCGACTAACCTATGTCACTGAACCTGCTCCAGCCCCAGAACACCCCAATGCTAAGCGGGTAATGTCTGGGCACTTCAGCGGGGTAGGAGGGGATATTCAGTGGCCACTGAAGACCCTGCGGAGCTGAGTTTAACCAGTTAGCAGGCCTACTAACTGGCTAAACCACGTTGAAGATGCCCTCCAATGTCTCTATTGAGTGCTTTTGTCTCCGTTTCTGTGTTTGATCATTCTAATTTCAAACATTTTCCTTTCTTGTGTGTTCCTTAAATTTCCTTTCGGTACCTTGATTGTAATGTCATTAAGGAAGCGACCCTCCTTTGAGAAATGTTCACCTGATGAGCTATCACTGCTTTTTCTGCAATATCAAGTTGGGCGGTTGGCAGAAGATTATAATTGGGGGTTGAGGGCGTGCGGGGAAATTTCTAACCTTCCACCAAACCATCCAACCTGAAACAAAATCTTGTCAGACGTGAACTCCAAACAGAATCCCAAATAGAAGAAAAAGAGACAAACCCTGCAAGACATCACGATGCAAGTTATGCCAACACATATCACAGGACCCTAAAGTTACTGACAAGGGAAAGATATTCAGAGTAAAATGCTCACATTCATGCTCCTCTACGAATGTAGTATATATGATCCAGTGCAAAAAAGATCGAGAGGAGTGTTACATTGGAGCAGGGCTGCTGCAGGATATAAGGTACTGAAGGCCAGGGGTGACCAACTCCAGGCCTAGTGCACCACAATCCAGCCTGGTTTTCAGGATGTCCCTAATGAGTATTCATGAAATATATTTGCATACAATGGGAGGCAGTGGATGCAAATATACCTCATGGATATTCATTAGGGACATCCTGAAAACCAGGCTGGATTGTGGCGCACCAGGACTGAAGTTGGCCACCTCTCTCTAGGCGAACCTCACTCCAGGTGCTCCTCTGCCTCTGCCCCATCCCCATTACTGTCACTCCCGCCCCTCTCCACGACCAGCAGTGGCAGCAATGACTTGAAGCAGCTCCGCAGCACTTACAAAAACCTCCAGCGCTGCAGTGCTGTTCCTGTTTCTGCCCCCCCCCCCAATAATGCAAACTTCCTCTGAGGGGGCACCACAGTGCTGGAGGTTTTGGTAAGAGCTACGGATCTGCTTCAAGTCATTGCTGCCACTGCTGGTCCTGGAAAGGGGCAGCAGTAGTGGCAATGGGCTACCCTCACACCACTGGCGCTCTAGGCGACCACCTAATTCGTTTAATGGTAGCACCGGCCCTGCAATGGAGAAATAAGCCAAAAAATTGAGGACATGTATCAGTCTTCATATATATACCATAAAACTATTACTGAAAACAATGGAATAACTGTTCTGCGGATGAACATTTCTCAAAGGAGGACAATTTCCTTAACCATCTTACAATGAAGATACTGAGCAGAAATGTGTGAAATGCACAGGAACGGAAAACGTTTGAAATTAGAATGATCAAGACGGAGGAAGTGGCGTCACCCAACGAGATGGCCACCTGAGCGATCAGCTTCGGAGCCATCTTCAATAAAAAGCAGTAAAAACTCTCTAAAAAGCATTCTTCAAGATAGCAGATAGACCCTGGTAAGCAGCAAAAGGGGCAGGAGAAGATGACAACAAGGCAGAAGGCAGTCGACAAAGGATTTGTGTACTTTGGCCCAAATGCAACTGGCAGGGAGACAAAATGGTGGACAGTGGCAGCCAGATGGAGCAAGGGAAAGAGAGCATGGAGGGAGGCCAACAAGCGCGGAACAGAGAGGCAGAGGTGGATACTCCCCAACAAATAAATAGAGAGGGGCTGCGAGAGTGGTTTAATGAGATCAAAACGGAGGTTCAGGCAGCAAAAATGGAGCTCGGCAAAATAATGGGGAGTATGAAGGAGGAGATGGTCCCCCACCTTGCAATTCAGTTTGACAATGAGAACCGCCTAGAAGTCTTGAAACAACACTATGACACCCTCAAAGAAAGGTGCGCACAGGAGGAAGACTGGAAAGATCAAATGCTCTACAAAACAAAATATCTAGACAATAGATGTAGGCAGCATAACCTGCGGATTAGAGGGATTGCAGAAGGCACAGACTACAAAGACAGTGCAAGAGTCGCAGAGGCGGTTTGCCTAGAAATGCTTCGCAAGGGATGAGAAGAGCAACTACCAGAGAAAAATTGTATTGGACCGGGCACACCATGCGCTGGGCCCAGCAAAAAAAGATATGCCCAGAGACATAATAATATGTGTGCAGGACTACAAACTCAAAGAGCGCATTGCGCTAAAAATGAGAGAGCTAAGCAACTTTACATGGCAAGGCCACCAGCTGGTACCTTGCAGAGATGTAGAGCAATGAATCCAGTTACGCAGGTCCTCAGGTCTGCAGATATACGGTACAGATGGCTATACTCATTTGGACTCATAGTCACCAAGAATGAGAAAACATGGAAGGTCAAATCAGTGCCAGAGGCCTTAAAAGCATTGCAGGAGGTGGGCCTACAAGAAGAAGTGACAGCAAGATGGGAATATGAGCAATGGTGCCAAGAGGAAAGGCTGGGAAGGAAAATGGAGCAGCGATGACAGGGGGGAGAAAGCGACATAGGAACAATCGCACAGCGCAACTAAAGGGAGTGAAGTGGTGGGACTATAATAATAAAGCCATAATGATGGAGTTAAAACCACTGTGCAGTAAGAAAAAACTCCATAACCTAAAACAGAGATGAGGGTACAACTAAGATCCTGGGAGTGAAAGTGACTACCCAGGAATGTTACATTAATAATGCAATGTGACGTGTTGCTATTAGAAGACAAACTTCCACAATTGGAAACAGACGAGCGGAGGAGCAAGGGTGCCTAAGGTGAAAGGAAGAGTGCGGAATCATGAGGGAAGGGTGGGGGCTGAGATTTGGGGGGGGGGCTGGGATGGTAAGGGAGAAGGGGGAAAGGGGGGGGGAAGGAATATGGGATCTGCAGGAAAGGGTCAGGGAGGGCAGGGTGATCACTACTCCGGACAGACCTCTGAATCAAGAGGAGAAGTGGGATGGGGGAAGAGAGGGGGAGGGAAAGGAAGATTTGTGGGGGGGGGGGAATGGGTAAAGGGAGGGGTAGGAAAAGACACAAAGAAATAAAAGTAATAGACAACAAATCATAGTGGCAACGACAAACGCAAAGGAGCTCAAAATATGGTGTAAATGCTCTGTTGGAATGGGAAGGGCTAAGGCTAAAGGCGGAGCTTTTGTGTGTACAGGAAACTGGACTTGAGGATAGGCCATGAGCATATGTTACAGTCAAGAAACTACCCCCTGGTTGTACTAGCAGGACAACGAGCCAACGCAAGAAGAGGGGGGGGGGGAGGATAATGTAAGTGAACAATACAGGGAGACAATTGTGGGAGAATGTAGGGATAAAGGAGGGGAGATGGTGGGAGTATGAATGAGGGTGGCTGGAGAGGAAGTATGGATGGTAAGCATGTTTGGACCAAATGAGCAACAAGGGGAATTTTACAAGAAAATGAGAAAAGAACTGGAAAAATCTGGGGAAGCCCCGATTATTTTAGGAGATTACAACTTGACATTTAACCCCAGGCTGGATAAGAGTGGAGGAAAGACAGATGGGAGAAGGAAAGACTGTCAGAGCCTTTTGAAGTTTAAAGAAAGGTTAGGATTTGTAGACATATGGAGATGCAGGCACCCAGGAGAACATAAACACATCTACTATTCGCATGTACACGGCTCCTGTAGTCGATTAGGCATGATCTGAGCAAGTGGAGGATGGGTGTCAAAAGTGGGGATGGCAGAGCAGGGACAAATAACTTGGACAGATCACGCCCCGGTCTATGTCACCTTTGATATAGAGGTGCGGGAGGAAGAAGTAAAATTTTGGAGGTTAAACGACTAAATTAAACGGACACTGCAGGAGTATATTCAATGCAACATGACTGGGGAAGTGGCCCCAGGTATGGTATGGGATGGGCTGAAGGCAGTGACTAGAGGACACCTTATCAGTATTGCGGCACAAGCCAAAAGAATGCTAGGGACAGCGGAAAAGCAAAATAGCAGAACTAGAACAGCATTGCCAGAGTGATCGAGAACCAAGACTGATAGCAGAATTAGTAAAGTTCTGGGGAGAGTTAAGCACGTTTCGGGCACAAGAGATTGCACATGAGCTGAATGTCCTTAGGCAAATCTGCTTTGAAGGAGGAATTAGAGCATGGAAAATATCGGCTAGTAGGCTAAAAGCTTAAAGACAAGTGGCCCATATCACCAGGATTAGGAATAAGAACGGGGAAATGATATATCAAACCTCTGAGATACAGGGTTCAACAAAGAACTATAAAAGTGAAATAACAGGGGACCTAGAGCAGAGGGATCAATTTCTGGCAGAATGTAAACTACAGAGACTGACAGAAGAGGGTGAGAAACGGTTAGGGAAGACATTAGTGAAGGGAAGGGAAGGGCAGCTATTAACACCCTTAAGGTCGGTAATGCACCTGGGCTAGATGGGCTAACGGCAAAGTTTTACCGTCTGATGTAAGACCAAGTAGCCCCAGTGTTAACACAGGTTTTGAATGGGGTCTTAAAAAGGAGAAGGTATACTGGCATCAATGGACGAGGCGGGTATTACAATTCTGCCAAAACCAGGCAAAGATAATAGCATCTGTGGGTCTTATAGGCCAATCTCATTAATCAATTTAGATGCCAAACTGCTAGCCAAAATCTTAGCGACTCAACTTCAAAAAGCAATACCAAAGTTGGTCCACAAGGAACAAATAGGTTTTATATAGGGAAGACACGGCGGAGATAATATCAGGAAAATCTTAAACATTGTATGGTATTTAAACCATATGGGAGTAGAGGCATTACTCCTTACGGTTGACGCTGAAAAAGCATTCGACCGAGTTGAGTGGCAATTTATGTTTCGAACACTGGATTGGATGGGGTTAGGAGTGAAGTTCTTGAGGGGGGATCAAAGCACTTTATTCCAGCCCTAGGGCACGTATAACAGTAAATGGGAGATATTCAGATAGTTTCACACTAGAGAGAGGGACGCACCAAGAATGCCCTCTGTCGCCTTAGCGACAGAGCTGCTAACCACGTACATTAGGCGGCACAATGACATAAAGGGGATCGAGACTGGAGGAGAAGAAAACAAAATAGCATTGTTTGCAGACGATGTCATTTTCACAATGAATAAGCACTGAATAAGCCATTTACCACACTACCAATATTGATGAAAGCATTTGGCAGATACAGTGCTGCGATGGGGTATATATTGAATCTTAACAAGACCGAAATTCTAGGGGTTAACCCTACCACAATAGCTGACAGAAAGGTGAAGAGCAGCTTCCCCTTTAAATGGGTAAATAAAACATTTTGTTATCTGGGAATCCAAATAGGAAATACGCTAGAAAACCTAAAAGAATTGATTGAAAATATCTGCCGAGATCTTTTTAGGTGGTCTGGGCTTCACCTGACATGGAGTGGGCGTATAGCAGTTATAAAGATGAATATACTCCCTGGGATCCTGGATTTGTTGACATCTCTAGCATGTGTGGTACCGCAGGCTTGGTTAAAGAAGTTACAAAACCTTATAATGAAATATATACAGGATGGGAAAGCCCCAGGGGCGGCACAGCAGGTAATGTTTAGGAGTCGAGAGGAAGGGGGACTTGGAGTGCCATGCTTGAACACCTACTAAAAAGCGTTTCAACTGAGGGCATTGTTAGCCTGGAGGGGAACTGGGGAAACCCCACAGTGAGTACAGATGGAGCAGGATGGTACAAAACCATTAGAGGTGCAGATCTGGTATCCAGAAGGGGAGATGGGGGCAAGGAAATGGAAAACCCCTTTAAAAGAACACCACTTCATACATGGAAAAAATGTTGGAAACATGTATTAGGAGGGAAGCGATCATCCAGGAGGGCCTTCGTTCAAGGACTGAAGGAATTCATCCCAGGCAGAGAGGGGGACATTTTTAAGGAATGGGCACAGAAAGGGCTTGTCTAGTTAGGACAACTGGTAGATCAGGAAGGGAAGATCAAGGCATTGGCTGAGTTGAAGGATTCATTTGCACTACTAAGGCATTCAGATTATTATGCGTACGTCCAGTTGTGGTACTTTCTGCAACAAAAAGCAAGAAGATCTGATCTACAGTCAAAAACTACAATATTTGAAGAAAAATAACCAGAAGGGGCTCCTCTCCATCTTATATCGAGTGCTCCAGGAGGCAAGAGGGACAGGATGGCGAGCCAAAAGCAGTGGGAGGAATTACCGGGATTGTGGGATGAAGGCAGGTGGAAGAAAATATATAAAAGTTGAGTACAAAGTAGCACTGGGATCATTCCTAGAAAACAATATAAAACTCCATCTTAGAATGTTTGAACCCAGCCAAAGCATAGGCCAAAGATAAGACAAGCTCCAGTGACTGCTAGAAAGGGTGTGGTGAGAGAGGAGATCTACTGTAGGCATTATGGGTAGCAGTGGAGGGATTGTATAAAGACATCACTAAGGTGCAGATCCGAATGACTCCGAAGATAGTAATATTGAACAAAGTATGTGTGTGTGTGGGGGGGGGGGGGGTGGACACAAAGAGTTGGAAACCTTTCTTGAGCATTGTGCTAAATGTTAGCACTGGGCGAGGATTGGGGCGGGAAGGAAGGAAGGGAAGGTAGTTTGAGATTGAAATTGAAATAAAATAAAACACACGATAACAAAGGTTTAGCAAGATATTTAATGATAGGATACAAATGTACAACAAAGAATGAGAGAAGGGTGGTGAATACAATTTATCAAGAGTAGTAAATAAGAGTATATATTGGAATCGTATAAACTAATTTGTTACAGCAAAGTGCACTTAATGTAGGGCACAAAAGGAACACGTGCTATTAACCCAGTTAGATGAGGAAAACATAGAATGTACAGTTGGAAGAATGTAAATCCAATGCTTTGGTTTCAGTGTTATGTGATATATATTAAGATGTGTGTTAATAAAAATGAAATTACAAAAGAAAATGATGACCAAACACTTTGATACTGACACAAAAGGACTCAATAGAGGCATTGGCTTTCTCACCCAGTATAAGATATAGGGCCTTTGTACTGTAAAGTATCAATATCTTATCATTTCTGTCTACCTCTCACCTCCATTCACTGAACTGGAATGACAGTCACTGTCACGATGAAACTATAGTAGAGATCAGTTCACGTATTAGCTGCTCCTTTCTGTAAAAGTGGTATTGCAAAAATAGGACCATGGTATCTTGAATACAGAGGAGCAGGTCCTTCAGGGCTCTGCATTCAAGAATCTATGTTCTACAGTTTGTGTAAATCTTTGACATGCTTAGTCCCTTTGTTCAGGACCGGCCTAAGGGTTTCTGCTGCCCTAGGCAAAGCCCCAGCTGTGCTCCCCCCCTCCCTAAGCCGTACTGCTCCCCTTGCACCCCTCTCCCCATGCCGAGCTGCTCTTCTGCCGATTTTGGCAGTGGGGTCGAGGGGGGCACAACTTGGCTCGGTGGCAGGCCATTTGCTTTGGCATACATGGCCTGCCACTTCTGACCCCCCTCTGACATAACTTCAGGGGTTCAGAAGCGGCAGGCCATGTGTGCCGAAGCACAAGGCCTGCTGCCGAGCCTAGCCATCCCCCCTGCTGCCGGAATCAGTGACAGCGGGGCAGTTCAGCATGGGGGGGGTGCAGCATGGCTCAGAACATGGGGGTTGGGTGGCAGGCATGTGTGCCAAAGCACACAGAGATCTGCTGCCTTAGGCGGCTGCCTAGTGGATGGGCCAGTCCTGCCTTTGTTCTACAAGTCAATGGCAGCCACAGCATTTTTTTCACCCTGTATTACACCCATTGCTTATGTCTGCAATAGTGTCAGTATCATCTAAGATACTACCAGTCCCCAGTACTCCAACAAATCCCTGAAACTGGACTCAGCTCAGTAGTTCCTTCTTGGTTCTTCCTCAGAACATCTTGGTTTATCCATTTACAGCCTACAAAATCTTGCACATAGAATCAAATGGCTGATATTCTTAAAGTTCAAACGTCAATATGTTATGTAATTTATTTATCTAGTTTGCATTTAGCTCGCACCCTTCCAGTAATAGTTCAAGGCTAGCTCCATTCAGGTGCAGTACACATAAAGATAGATTGGATTCTGTGTACTTTGTTTTCAGTATTATTCAACAGAAAAAGCTATGGAAAAAGTCTTCTCCGCATTTAAATGTATTTTGACTTTAGAGCATACCTTTTCATCAGAAGCTCAAAAGGTACATTGGAAGTCAAGAAGGCATCTCCCTGTCTTCAGAGGGTTATGCTCTAAAGGGTCTATTTATTAAACAGCATTGTGGCAATAGCTTCTGTTATTTGTCCATTAATACATGTAAATTAGCAATAGCATGCATTATGTGCTAATAAAGCAACTCAATGAAGGATTTGTTATGGCAATGCGCATTAAATAATAATGTATGCAAGCATGTTATTATTATGGAAAATTACTAATACAGCTGCAGAATTTATTGTAAACCATAAGAACATAAGATATGCCATACTGGGTCAGACCAGGGTCCATCAAGCCCAGTATCCTGTATTCCACTCTGCTTTTGGCTCGAAGGGAGGCATAGTAAGATGAAATATACCATAAACATATGCAGACAGCCCAAGACCTAGATGAGCTTGTACTATTTCAACTCAGTGAGGCACATTTCCTACTGTGTGTCTTGACCTCTGTGCGTCCAGTCGGAACCGGACGCACAGAGATAGATGCGATTCTGATCCCGCAGGGCACATCTAGCCCCCGTGGGATCAGAATTGCGTGTAGGCTTGTATGTGCAGGCTGGGATCCGATTCTCATCAGCCTGCATGTACAGGCCCCTGTCCAGCTAACTCAGTCAGGCTCCTGAATGGAGTCGTGGTGCCATGGTGTCCGGTTGCCATGGCACCGCAGCTCCATTCAGGAGCCACGATCCCCGGCTGCCAACTACTTTACCCTTTCCCCGCAGCCCAACCCCTGATCTGACCTCCCATGGCCAGGGTGGGGCTGCAGGAAATCTCCTGCACCCCCTCACCATTTTGATCCTGGCCGGGCCTCCCATCCCCTGACGTCTAGTGGGACTTATTTCCACCTCCGAGGTGGAATAACTCCCCCATCCAGTCTGCCAGCCTTGGACATACAGGGCCGACTTCAGAATTGGCCCTGTATGTCCGGGGCTGTGGACCGCCCACTGCCCGCCTTAACTCTGCCTCCACAGTGCCCCTTCACACCCCCTGTCTAAGCCTCCCTGTACAAACTCCTTGTCCGTATGGGGAGGCTTAATCAGGGATGGCAAGGGGGATGAATAGCGGGAATGGACATCCCAATGGGACGTCCATCTCTGCTATTTGTGGGACAGAATAGACCCTATTGTAACTACACTGACTCTTCACTGACCTGATAAAGAGAAGATAACTCTCAAAAGCTTGTCAAAGATATACTAAGCTAGTCCAATAAAAAGGTATATCCAACAACCTGTTCGCTGACCCTTATTTCCACATATGGAAGGGAACCAACATGGAAACTACAGTTCTCTGTAGCAGATATAGAATCTTCACTCTGCTAAGAGTATCATGGGTAATCTTAAGATTCTCCATTGTGAGCCAGCACTCTGAAGGGCCCACAGCTTAGTCTCACCTGCTGGCTCTCCAAAGCCTTCAGAAGGCATTGCTTCTAACCCAGTAGCTCAGCAGAGGTATAAAGAACTCACAACCGTTCAGCTGAGAGACTCTGACAGACCATCTTTGTTCCATGCCATCATTTAGTAAGTTCCTGTTACCTACTCAGTAAAACGTGGAAGTTAAGAAGCGAGCCCATCTTACATATCGAGCTGGATCCAGGTTTAGCTCTTTGTGCAGCCTCATACAATTACAAGCAGTGAGGACAAATTAGTGCTAATTCAACCCCTTTTTTCATTTGCCATATTTGACAAAACTCTCAAATAAGTTGCAATTAATGCCAATTATAATGATATCTTTAGGTTTACGGTGATATGAACTCCTTCCAGTGTTTACTGGATTGGAGACCACCAACTTATTTCACCTAGACCACTCCTTGTTCATGAAGATTTTGCTAGTGAGTTAGGCCAGGTAATAGACCTAGAGTTTAGGAAGTGAAAGGCTCACTGCTTTGGTGGCCACCTATTGCATTCACCCAGGTTGCCATCTCATCAATGTTATATGAAAGGACTTCCCAACCAAGTGGAAAGCAAGATGTATGGCCTCAAATCAATCTGCTCACCTATAGGCTGGTGTATCTTGTGAATCTGCGAGTACCACGCCCTTGTGAGGGAATACAGATCCTCCTTCACGTGCAAAGGGTAGAACCTCTCAATAATCCCCCATTCCTGAAGGGAGCGCACTGAAAAAAGAAAGAGAAACCAAGGTCACTATGGATTGTATCGGCAGTACAAAGCATCTACAAGTAGATGAAAAGTGTGCAATCCTATTGCTACAGAGGACTTAAAAACGTGGCATGTCCTTTTTCCCTACCAAGTAGCAGTTGAGAGTTGTTTTTGAAGTTAATATTTTGCAACCATGTGCTACTCGATAAAAATTCTAAAATTAGCTGAACATTGCTACTTCAAAGGTTCTCACAGCCAGTCTGATTTTCAGGATATCCATAATGATATGCATGGGATAAATCTACAGAGATTGGAAGCAATGCATGCATATCTAGCTCATGAATATTCATTGTGGGAATCCAGAAAATCTGACTGGCTGGGTATGCTCCGAGGATCGGCTTGAGAACCACCGCTTTAAAACAGCTACCACTAAAGGGCCTTCGTAACCTTCCTGGTGCTATTAGTACTGCGGAACCAGGAATTAGAAGCTGCACAGTCATAATATTCATCGAAAGGTGTCACAAGAAGTTCTTTAATACTGAAGGATTTAGCTGTGTATTAAAAGAAAAGATACACTCTGGGCAATTTTACTGATTGTGCAGCTTATCCTAGTAGAAGATGCAAACAGAAGAGTTTTTTGTCTTCTTTGTGACTTTATTGTTAAAATTCTTTTATGTGGTACTGCGAACCAAATCTTGCAGTCTTCACTCTGCAGGTGCAAGGAAATATGCCAAGAAGCTCTTTTCTTGGTGACATTCGAGAGTTATTTTTTTCTCCTGGGACGGTGTCTCCAAATTGGTTTGTTTTGGATATGCCACGACAGCAATCCACCTCACTGGAGATGATCTCAGTCTCTCAGAATTACTGTTAATGCTCTTTCTTTGTCATTTTTGCATTGTCTCAAACACAGACCCCCTTCTGCATTTCATGGGCTATAATATTAGAGAAGCGGCCTAGTACCCAAAAGATCTGGGTTCAATTCCCACTGGCGCTCCTTGTGATCTGGGCAAGTCATTTAACACTCCATTGCCTCAGGTACAAGCTTAGATTGTAAGCACTCTGGGGACAGGGAAAGACCTATGTACCTGAACATAACTCTGCTTTTTAAAGGAAGGTCTTGTCTTACTAATCTGTTATGTTTTTTTGAAGGTGTGAACAAACAGGTAGACAAAGCTGAATCAGTTGATATAGTGTATCTGGATTTTTAGAAAGCCTTTGGCAAGGTCCCTCATGAGAGACTCTTGGCAGAATTAAAAAGTCATGGGATAGGAGGCAGTATACTATTGTGGATCAGGAACTGGTTAAAAGATAGAAAGCAGAGAGTAGGGCTAAATGGCCAATTTCCCAATGGAGAAAGGTGAATAGTGGTGTACCCCAGGGATCTGTGCTGGACCCACTGCTCTTTTTTTTCCATTTAACTTTATTTAAATTTTTTCAGTAGATAGTACAAACATCTTCTTAACACAACAGTGTACATTTTCGACAACAATCTACAAGCAACCTTGTTTTTATCCCCTACTAGCTATTACAACATTCAATATTGCCTAATCTTCTGCCTTCCCCCCTTCCCTCCCATCTGTTTCCCCCTTCATTTGTTTGTGCTTCTATATCCCAGCATATCTCTCTTATTCATCACACGTACATATATATATATATTCTTTCGCCATTTAGCTCATTAGCAATGCTTTATGCTATTGACATCTTTACAGCGATCCCTCCTTTACTCCTCCCTCAACTTCTCTCCAGCTTTCCAACCATTTCCATACACTCCTCCATTGTTCCACACTCTTTTCCCCTTTCCCTTGTCGCAGCCCCGTCAGTCTATGCATCAAACACAGGTCCGCCATTCTTCTGACGAAGCCTTCACTTTGGGGTTTTCCCTGACCCTGTCCAATATTTTGCTCTCTCACTTCTTGCTGCCACTATACAATGATGCAGTACCCCCCTTTCCCTCTCCGATATATCCTCCTCCAGTTGATGCAATAGGCAAACCTCTGTCTTTCTTGGCAACCTATGTCCTGTCATTTCATAAATTATCACAAAACCTTTCCCCAATATGCTTGAATCTGATCACACTTCCATCACATGTGTAGCATATCTCCTCTCTCTTGGCATCCCCTCCAGCACTGATCAGATTCTCCCTGCCCCGCTCGCCATTTATGTATTGGTGTCCAATACCACCGATATAGCACTTTATAAGCATTTTCTTTTATTTGAATGGCTATAGATATGCCTACCACTGTCTGTATTACCTTATCCCACACCACTTCATTCCATTGCACTTCTAGGTCTTCCTCCCATTTCTCCATAAATTCTAGATTACCCTCTCCTCCCTCCATTAACCCTTTATAAATCTTGGACAAAGCTCCTTTTTGACCCAATTGTCCTGAGCAGAGGGCCTCGAACCACCCCCTGTTATTCCATAAATCCTTCCACACTTTCTGCTGTCGCACAAAGTGACTTACCTGGATATAGCTATAATAATCATTATTAGATAACCCATATAGGTCCTTAATACCCTCAAAATCTCTAATACCCTCTTTAACCACGATCTGGGAAATATGTGTAAGTCCCAACTTCCCCCATCTTGGCAGTATACTCCCCCCCTGGCCCCTGTCCCCTCTCAAAACATGCCTCTAATGTCATCCCCTGCAGATATCCTTTGTCTTGTATTAATAGTTTCCTATTTTGTTTCCAAACATTCAAGATATGTACAATGATGGGGTTTATGGGGCTATTTTCAGGTGCCCTCCACACCATCCTTTCCAATCCAACTCCCCTTACTGAGTCTTCTTCCATTTGGACCCAGTGTTTCTGTTTTTCTCTTTGCCATTCATATAGCATTTTCAGTTGTACTGCCACGTAGTAGTTTCGAAAATTGCGAACCCCTAGCCCCCCCTCCCCCTTAGCTCTCTGCATGATTGACCTAGCGACCCTGGGGCTCCTATTGTGCCATATAAATCTGTTAATGATTCATTGCAAATGCTTTAACTTTCGATGCAGTACCAGTATCAGTAATGTTTGAAACAAGAACAAAAAGCGGGGCAAGAGCATCATCTTTACAGCTGCAATGCGCCCGAACCAAGATAGATATCCTTGCCCCCACCCATTCAGCAAGCTTTCTGCTTGCCCGAATAATTTTATATAATTTAGATCATACAATAACTGCAACCTATTGCTTATTTGGATCCCTAGATACTGAATAGCCCCCCTGGCCCATCTAAATGGGTACTTCTTTTGTAATATCCCCTGCGCTTCCTTTTTTAGTGACAAATTCAATATTTCAGATTTTGTCCAGTTTATAGTAAATCCTGACAGCCTTCTATATTCTTCTAATTCCCACATTAATATTGGTATAGAAAAACCCAGACTGGTCACGCTCATAATGATATCATCCGCAAACAATGATATTCTGTATTCTATCTTTCCTACCAATATGCCCTTCAGATCCTCCCATTCTCGCACCCTCTCTGCAAACGGCTCCACTGAAAGTGCAAATAAGAGAGGTGACAAGGGACACCCTTGCCTCATCCTTCTCCCCTGCTCAAAGAAAGCAGAATAAGCTCCATTTACCCGAACACAGGCTTTCGGGTTGCTGTATAGTGCTCTTACCCAACCCATGAACTCTTCCCCCAACCCCATTCTTTCCATAACCTGAAAGAGAAAGGACCAAGATACCTGGTCAAAAGGCTTTTCTGCATCTAAGGATAATAGCAGTGCCTCCTCTTTACTTTGTTCAATCGACCGTATAGTGTTTAGTATTTTTCGAATATTGTCCGCTACCTGCCTACCCGGGATAAATCCCGCTTGATCTTGATGGATCAATTTCCCTATTACCCTATTTAAACGCATAGCCAATAATTTAGCTTCCAAATTTAGCAATGAAATTGGTCTATACGATGAACATTCTTGCGAGTCCTTTCCTTCTTTATGTATCACTGTTATTCCTGCCCATCCCATAGTATCTGCTAGCACCCCCTCCCCCCTTCTTGGTAGATTAAACAACCTCAGTAATGGTGCAGTTAATATCTCTCTGAACTTTCTATAAAACCTCGCTGTGAAAGCCCGTCTAATCCCGGTGCCTTATCTACTTTTAACTGTTTTATATAGCTTTCACAACTTCCTCTTCCTTTATGGCTCTATTTAACTCTTTTTGTTCCTCCTCTTCCAATTTCGGAAGCTTTATGGAGTCTAAATAGCTCTGTATCCTCTCCAGCTCGAGAGGAGCTCTAGCTTCATACAATGTTTGGTAAAATCTTTTAAAGGCCTCCCGGATATCCCCATCTTTGTGAACTAGTTTCCCTTCAAAATCTCTAACTTTCAATATTTGTGATCTTAATTTCCATTGTTTTAATTTATGCGCCATATATCTCCCTGCTTTATTTCCCTCTTCGAAAAAGTCTTGTCTCAGTAGCTGCATACGGTACCTTATAATTGCATTTATCTGAGCTCTTACTGCCAAAACTTGGCCTCTATATGTCCTTTTTCTATCTTGCGCATCTAATTCTTCTAGTTTCATTAATCTTTCTCTCAATTCTCTATCTCTTCCCTCCTTCTCCCTCCTTTTACGTGCCCCCATTTGATTAGAACTCCCCTTACTACTGCCTTATATTCATCCCATACTCCCTCCCCCCAGGCCACCTCACCATTATTGTTCCATCTAAAGTAGTTCCCTGTCTCTCTCTCTGTCTCTTTTCTGACCCTCTCGTCCTCCATTAGAGATTCATTTAACTTCCAAAACTGGGTTCCTCTTTCCTCCCCATCTATTGTCATCCTAACCTCCACTAATGCATGGTCTGACCACGTTATGGGATCCATCTCCGCCCCTTTAATCCTACCCACCAGCTCCTTTGGTACCCAAATGGCGTCTATTCTGGAGTATGAACCATGCACGGGGGAGAAGTATGAAAATTGTCTTTTCTGGGGAAGCTGAAATCTCCATGCATCTATCAAGCAATGTTGTGTTACAAAATTACAGTATTTATTCCTATCTGCTCTTTTGCCCTCTTTTCCCCGTTGTGTCTCTAGCTGGATTCCAAGTTAAATTGAAATCACCCCCACATATGAGTCTACCATCTCCTAATTTCCCCACCTCTTCATTGAGCTTTGTCCAAAATTCTCTTTGCACCCCTGTAGGTGCGTACACATTCATTATACAATACCATTCATTCCCTATTCTTAAACGCAATAGTACATATCTCCCCTCTTTATCTCTAACTATTTTCTTTAACTCGATTTTTAATTTTGAATCTATTAAGATTGCAACTCCTCCTTTCTTTTTTTCTACTGCGTTTGATGCATAGACACAATTCCATACCCCTTAAGTTTGAGAATGTGTTCTGTCACCCAAGTTAGGTGTGTTTCCTGTATGAGCACTAGCGACGCCTTTTGGCGTGTTATTTCTTTGTATAATTTCTGCCATTTAAATGGCGAATTAAGCCCTTTTACATTTAGTGTTACTATTTTTAACTCACCTTTGAGATTTGTATCCCCCTCCCTCTCTGAACCGCCTCCTCCCCCCCTCTCCCTCCCTCTCACCTCCCATCCCCCCTTCCCTCCCACCCCACCTCCCTTCCCCCTACCTCATCACCTCAATGGAGACTCGTCTTCCATAAGTAGTGACTGACTTCAAACCGCCACCTGCCCTTGCCCTTCTGTTCCACCTCCCCCCACTTCTCCTATCCCGCCTCCAATATCCTAGCCTACCCCTGCCTTTTCTCTGCTCCCAGCTAACTCCTCCCCCTTCCTCACCATTCCACTCTATAATTCTTAACCACCCCCTGAACTCCTACCTCTCTCTGTCCTTCCCCCAGCCTCCCTTCCCGCAATTACTTATGCCTGCAAAACATTAATATAACCAGAGCTCTCCTCCCCTCCCTCGCCTCCCCCTCCCTACCTCCTTCCCCTCTCCTCCTCCTCCTTCACCCCCACCCTCCTCCCATTCCCATCAAACAACTTCCCTTACAAGTCACTTAACAATATCTTACATCCCAGTTCAATTGTTGGACCCGCTGCTTTTTAACATATTCATAAATGACCTGGAAATGGGAATAACGAGCAAGGTGATCAAATTTGCAGATGACAAAATTATTCAAAGTTGTTAAAACCCATGAGGATTGTGAAAAATTGCAAAAAGATCTCGATAAATTGGAAGCCTGGGCATCCAAATGGCAGAGGAAATTAAATGTGGACAAGTGCAAAATTATGCACCTAGGAAAGAAAAATCCAAACTATGGTTACACAATACTAGGTTCCACATTAGGAACCACCATCCAGGAAAAAGATTTAGGCGTCATCGCGGATAACATGTTAAAACCCTCCACTCAGAGTGCAGCAGTGGCCGAGAGAGCAAATAGAATGCTAGGTATCATAAGTTAAGGAATGGAGAATAAAACAAAGGATGTTATAATGCCTCTGTATCAATCCATGGTGCGACCGCGCCTCGAATATTGTGTGCAATTATGGTTGCCGTATCTTACATAGTAACATAGTATATGATGGCAGATAAAGACCAGCATGGTCCATCTAGTCTGCCCAGCAAGGCGGCAAGAGTAGGTGCACTTGCCGTTCCGTGCAGGCTACCTCTCCCCATGCCTTTTTTTAGGGGTGTACCCACCGCTCCATGTAGGTCACCCCTATTTGTTCAGATATAAGAGATAGGTATGCTTATTTTGATTTTATCCTGCTGCTATAAAGGGATCCACTATGTCTGTCCCATGCCATTTTGAATTCTGTCACTGTGTCTGCTCCCACCACTTCCATCTTAAAAAGGATATATCGTTATTAGAAAAAGTACTGAGAAGAGCCACCAAAATGTTAAAGGGGATGGAAGGAAACCCCCATGAAGAGAGGCTAAAAAGGTTAGGGCTCTTCAATCTGGAAAAGAGACGGCTGAGGGGAGATATAATAGGAGTCTATAAGTTAATGGAGTGGAACGGGTAAACGTAGATCGATTGTTTACGCCATCAAAATATAGAAAGACTAGGTGGCATGCAATGAAGTTACTGGGTAAACTATTTAAGACTAATAAAAGAAAATATTTTTTCACTCAACGTGTAATCAAACTCTGGAATTTGTTACCGGAGGATGTAGTAAAGGCTGTTAGTATAGCTGGGTTTAAAAAAGGTTTGGACAAGTTCCTGGAGGAAACGTCCATAAACCATTATTACGAAGGGACCTAGAATATCAATGTTTTACCCATTACAAGCATTGTGGAACCTGTGTCTTTTGGGAAAACTGCTAGGTATGTATGACCTAGATTGGCCTCTGTTGGAAACAGGATACTGGGCTTGATGGACCTTGGTCTGACCCAGTATGGCATATCTTATGTTCTTATGTTCTGATGTTCTGCCTTAGCTACCATTGGAAAGGCGTGAGCTAAATACTAATAGATAAATATGGTATGTTCAGGCAACATATCAAGGTGTGTTGAGAAGCTTTTTACAATCAAGCTAATTGCATCCAATACAACTGTAACTATATCTATATATTTTTGGTCTCTGTTTGTTTATCTTGGTACATAGGAACATAAGATTTGTCATACTGGGTCAGACCAAAGATCCATCAAGCCCCATATAGTGTTTCCAACAGTGGCAATCCAGGTTACAAGAACCTGACATCCCAAAAGTAGCCAGTTCCATACTACTTAGCCTCAGGGATAAGCAATGGTTTTCTCCCTGTCTACCTTAATAATGCTTTATGGATTTTCCTCCAGGAATTTGCCCAAATGTTTTTTTAAACTCAGCTGCCCTAACTGCTTTTATCACATCTGCTGGCAACAAATGCTCCCATTTGTTTTAACTATACTAGTGTGTAGCTTCATGGTGTATCCCCTAGTCTTTGCACTTTCTGAAAGAGTAAACAATCTATTCATGTGTACCTGTTCCACTCCACTCAGGATTTTATAGACCACTAGTATATCACCCCTCAGCTGTATCTTCTGCAAGTTGAAGAGCCCTAACCTCATAGGAGAGACATTCCGTCCTCATTATCATTTGGCCACCCTTCTCTGTACCTTTTCTAATTCTGCTATATCTTTTTTGAGATGAGGTGACCAGAATTACATACAATACTCAAGGTGAGGTTGCAACAGGGAGTGATACAGAGGCAAGACTTCCCTTGGCTAAATCCATGTTAGATAATGACGGTTTAATGAGACAAAGCTATCTATATATTTCAGTAAGTTTGTTCTTTATAATGATTTCTACCATTTTGTCTAGCAGTAACGTCAGGCTCACCAGTCTAACTTTTTATCCATTGGCATTATGTTGGCCACTCACCAATCTTCAGCTACTAAGGATTATTTTAATGATAGTTTACAAATTACTAATAGTTGGTATGCATCCCAGGATGCTGAAAGAACACAAAAACCGCTTTGATTGTTGAAAGAACACAAAAACCACTCTGATTGAAGGATAAGGGGGGTACAGAAAACTGGTTAAATTAAAAAAAAAATGAAACGGCAGATGATTTGCTGCTCTTTAATTTATCAAATTGCCCTACTACATCTTCCAGGTTTACTGAGATTTATTTCAATTCCCCTGAACTATCACCTTTAAATTTCATTTCTGGCATGAGTATTTCTCCTACATCATCTTCAGTAAAGAATGAAGCAAAGAATTCATTTAGTCTCTCTGCTATGGCCTTGTCCTTCCTTAGTGCCCTCTTTACTCCACGATCATCTATTGGTCCTACTGACTTCCTCATAGGCTTCTTGTTTCAAATGTACCTGAAAAGTAGATATCCAAAGTTGAATCGTACAGACCCATATCAAGCATTCCACTGCTTGCGAAGATCATCGAGAAAATAGTCCAGCGTCAGATCCATCAGCACATCGATGAGGAGGCACCCCTCGATCCAGCCCAACATGGCTTCAGGGAATCGCATGGAGTAGATACCATCTTAACTACCCTATTCGACAAGCTAATCACTGGAATAGATAACATACACCAAGGTTTCGTCCTCATCTTTCTTGACATTGCTGCCGCATTTGATTCTGTAAATCACAAGATACTATTACAACGCCTCCAAGAAAAAGGATTACTGGGAACCGCAGTACAATGGTGCGAATCATACCTAACTAACAGATGGCAGCAAGTAAGAGCAGGTAACACGTCTTCTGAACCATTCTTACAGAAGCAGGGAGTCCCACAGGGATCATCCCTGTCTGCTCTACTATTTAACATTTATATGCAGCCCATCTGTTCCCTGATACGCTCATTAAATGTAGAATGTCTCGTGTATGCTGACGACATACTACTATACATTCCATTTACCATAGAACAACCTGATTTTTCCCCTATCATCAGATGTTTTGATGCAGTGGCTGAATGGCTTCTCACACAAAACCTGAGGATTAATCATAGCAAAACTGATGTCCTATTTGTCACAAGGAATCAGAAATTCAACCCACCACCCAACCTGCAAGTTAAAAACGCTGAACTCAAGACAAGAGACACAATTCGCTACCTAGGCATCACCCTAGATCAGCGATTGGATATGATAACCCATGTAAAGACCGTCACCAAAGCAATATACCACAAAATACGAACCCTTCGCCACCTCCGCCCACTACTGGACTATTCAGACTATCGAACCATATTTCAAGCCCTAGTGATCCCACACCTGGACTTCGCGAACACCATCCTCCATGGTCTTCCACAAGCGACCCTCAACCCACTTCGGCTGGCCATGAACTCAGCTGCTAGGGTTCTTACAGGCACATCACGATTGGAACATATAACCCCAGTAATGAAAAACCTACACTGGCTGCCACTACAAGCCCGAATTCAATACAAGGTTCTGGTCATGACCTTCAAGGCACTGAAGAATCAATCTCCCACACCAATCAGTAAACTGCTCAACAACACACCCAACATCAGAGCCAGAAGACCTACACTACTGAACATGCTAACTGTACCTAAGCTCACCACAAAATGTACAAAGGCAACTACCAATAGAGCTTTTTCAATTTATGCCCCGACAGCCTGGAACGAACTTCCCGCTAGTATTCGTTCCATAGCCAGCCTCACCTCCTTCAGAAAGGCAATAAAACACCACCTTTTTCTAATTCACTATCCTGAAACCTTGCCCGAAAAACATAATTCATTTTCACTCACACCACACATATACTGCCCTATCACACAACATGAAAATGGCTAGATACTCATCCCCCTTAGACCTACACATTCCCCCATCTGACCTATAAATGCCCACGGTTTACTGGAATACTTAACTCTATGTAAATATTTGTACATACCATGTGAATAGTTTCCCTGTTATCCCAGTTTGTTTATGCCTTGTTCTATGTAAGCACATTGTGATATTTAATGCATTGTTGCTCTGTTCAGTTTTACTGTAAACCGCGCTGATTTCAATAGCGCGGTATATAAAAAATAAAAATAAATAAATAAATAAATTATGTATTTTTGTTTCCATGGTGAAGTTTTTAAAAAAATTCTGTCTTTTTCCTGCTTTGTAGCATTGTAGCTAATTTGTGTTTACGCTATTTCCTGTTTTCTTCAATTGGAGCCTTTTTTCATAACATAGAAATGTGACGGCTAAAAAGACCACATGGCCTATCTAGTCTACCCTTCCATATCAACTAAAATATTCCTCTTTGTATCTTTAGAGATCCTCTGTGTTTGTCCCATGCTTTTTTGAATTCAGATACTGTCCTCGTGTCAACCACCTCCACTGGGTGACTATTCCATGCATCTATCACTCTTTCCATGCATATTATTCCTGAGTCTATCCCCTTTTACTCTAATGCTATGTCCCCTCATAGCAGAGATTGCCTTCAATTGAAAGAGACCCTTCTATGCATTTATGCCATGGAGGTATTTAAATGTCCTTATCATACTGCCCCTATCCCACCTTTCCTCTAAAGCATACATATTAAGATTTTTAAATCTGTCCTCATATGCTTCATAACAAAGACCATTAGCCATTTTAGTAACCACCCTCTACACAGACACCAACCTGCTTATATCCTTTTGAAGGTGCAGTCTCCAGATTTGCACACAATGCTCCAAATGAGGTTACACCAGATACTTATACAGAGGCATAATCACCTCCTTTTTTCTGCTGGCCATTCCTCTCCCTATACACCCAAAGTATCCTTCTGGCTTTTGCTGTCACCTTTTCTACCTGTTTAGCTACTTTAAGTTCGTCAGAAACAATTATTCCCAGATCTCGCTCCTCTTTTGTGGACAGAAGTACCTCACCCTTTACACTCCTCTGGAGTTTTGCAGCCCAAATGCATGACCCTGCATTTTTTAGCATTAACTTTCAGCTGCCAAATTCTAGATCATTCTTCAAGCTTAGCTAGATCCCTCCTCATGTTATCTACACCTTCCAGGGTGTCTACTCTATTGCAGATTTTGGTATCTTCGACAAATAAGCAAAGCTTACCCAACAGCCCTTCTGCAATATCGCTAACAAAGATGTTAAAAAGAATGGGACCAAGGAAAGATCTCTGCGGCACACCACTGGTAACCTCCTTCTCCTCAATGAGCTCCATTTACCTTTACCCTTTGTTGCCTCCCACTCAACCAATTTCTAACCCAATCAGTAATTTTAGGGTCCATCTCTAGGGTGCTCAGTTTGTTTATAAGTCACCTGTGCGAAACTGTGTAAAAGGCTTTACTGAAATCTAAATACACCACATCTAGGGCTCTCCCTCAGTCCAACTCCTTGGTAACTCAATCAAAGAAATCAGATTTGTCAAATAAATAAATCAAAAAGATTTATTTATTTAACTCCTTTTATATACTCTTTTATCATTAAGTCAAAGCAGTTTACAATTAACATGAAATTTATTTATTTAAGTTTTTTTTATACTGCTTTATCATTTTTAGTCAAAGCAGTTTACAATATAACTTAAACTTGGTAATGTACATAAAACAGCGGCATTGATAACTTGGATTCTTCTGAGGCAATGGAGGGTTAAGTGACTTGCCCAAGGCCACAAGGAGTGCTAGTGGGAGCTGAACCCTGATCTCTTGGTTCCCAAGCTGGGGCTCTAACCACTAAGCTACTCCTCCACTCCTCCTTACATTTAACCTTACAACAAACTAGTATTAGTATCCTGGGCATAGCTGTTACAAATATTGTGACATTTGACAAAATGTGTAGTACTTACTTAGTGTCTGTCCCAAAGTATACTATGAATAGATATGTTTTGAGTTTCTTCCTTAGTTCAGACAGTTTCACAAGATTTGAGGTCATCCAGGAGAAAGTTCCAGATAGTAGGTACAAATAAGCTGAATGCTCTACTGCAGGCTTATTGACTGCTTTTTGTCTTTAAGAGTGGGATACAGAGAAGGTTTTGGTTTGTGTGTCTTCTTACTCTAGTGTCAGGGGCTTTATGTATTAGGGATTGAAGGCGAGTTGCTGTTTGGTAATGTAGATCTTGAAGAAACATACTATTATTTTATATTTTATTCTAAGTGTTATTGGGAGCCAGTTAAGTTACTTTAGTACAGGAGTAATGTGTTCATTTCTTGAGACACTAGTTATAATCTGGGCTGCAGTATTTTGGGCCATTTGTAGGGGGGGTATAGAGCTTGTTTTGGAAGGCCTTGGTATATTATATTACAGTAATCTAAGTATGGTGTTATCAAGGATTGAAAAACCAATCTGAAATCCTTGGGGGTCAAGTAGAGGGCAGAAGTTTTGAAGTATCTTCATCTTGTGGTATGTCGTTGTGGTTCTCATGATGTGTGACCATAGGTTTAGCATCTGGTCTAGCAATATGTTCTTTTGATTATAACAGCCTCTCTCACCTCACCTTTTAACCATGCTGGCAGTTGTATCGTCTTCCCTCCACCTTTTAAAGCATGGAATGCATCTGGTCTGGGCTTCCAAGATGGAATTTATAACGAATGTCTAGGACTGATGTAAACCTTTAATCTTTGCAGCTGCTCCTTTAGTTTTCTTTCTAACCATTTTCCTCATTTTCTTGGTCTCCCTTTCAAAGTTAAATACTAGTGCAGTAGTTTTCTTTATTAACCTCCCTCCATTTATTAAATCAAAGTTGGTCATGCTATGATCACAATTGCCAAGTGGCCCCCCAACACCATTACCTCTTGCCCAAGATTCTGTGTTCCACTAAGGACTAGGTCTCAAATAGTTCCCCCTTGTGTTAGTTCCTGAATCAGCTACTCCATGAAGGAGCCATTTACTTCATCTAGAAGCTCTATCTCTCTATCATGTCCTGATGCGACATGAAGAAATTAGATCTTACCTGCTAATTGTCTTTCCTTGAGCTGTCTCCGGGCCAGTCCAGGGAATGTTAGGGGTTGTCAATCCTCCTTAGCAACTGAGGACTGCTGACTTCAAGCTTTCTTGAGAAGCAAAGCCACTCCCCCTGATGTCACCAGTCAGTCTTCCGTTGACAAAGCAGATAACTAAGAAAGAACTTATAAACAAACACTACGTTAACTTGTCAAAACTGAAAATGCTCCATAGTCCCTTGGAAAATGTATGCGCATTTAAAATAATGCATCACTAACTTAAAATTTTTTTTTTCTTCAATATAAATTGATATAGTATTGACTTTCTCTGAATAAGAACCTGGAAGCCTCAACACACTCCACTTTCCCACACAATCCAAACTTTCATTTCCTAAAGGGTGGGACCCTGGACTGGCCCGGAGACAGCTCAAGGAAAGACAATTAGCAGGTAAGATCTAATTTCTTCTTCCTTATCGCTTCTCCAGGCCAGTCCAGGGAATGTTAGGGCAGTACCCAAGCAGTACCTAAATTCGGGAGGGACCCACTAGCCCTGCAATAAGAGCCGCCGTCCCAACTTTCGCATCTTCCCTAGCTTGAACGTCTAAACGGTAATGCTTTGTAAACGTATGCAATGATGACCATGTTGCTGCTTTACAGATATCCACTGGAGGAACAAAAGCAAATTCTGCCCATGAAGCCGCTTGAGCTCGAGTGGAATGAGCCCTCACACCCTCTGGGGGTGCTTTCCCTTTGGCCTGATAAGCTGCTACAATAGCTGAGCGCACCCAACGAGCAATTGTTGACTTTGAAGCTGCCTGACCCTTATTAGGACCTGCATGCTGGACAAACAATCTATCTGTCCTCCGCACTGATTTGGTAAGCTTAAGGTATGTTTTTAAAACACGACCAAGATCCAACCTTCGGAACGCTCGGTCCACCGGAGAATCTGATAAATTTGAAAACACAGGTAATGCCACCGACTGGTTAACATGGAAAGCCGACAACACTTTAGGCAAAAAAGAAGGCACCGTCCGCAGCAATATCCGCTCCGGAAGAAATTGTAGATAAGGTTCCTGACAAGACAAAGCCTGTAAATCTGAAATTCTTCTTGCTGAACATAAAGCCATGAGAAATGCAGTTTTCCAAGAACATTCACGTAAAAATCGTGAGGATACCGACGCCCACGAGGACGTAGAAAATGCTTCCAAAACAACATTTAAATCCCACGCAGGAACCACTTGACGACACGGAGGATGAAGAAGCCTAGCTGCTCGGAAAAAAACGTTGCACATCTGGATGCATTGAAAGACGATGATTCTGCACCAAACCTCTAAAACAGGTAAGCGCTGCTAAATGCACCTTAAGAGTATTAAGAGCCAAACCTTTCTCTAAACCCTCTTGGAGAAATAAAAGCAATTGAGGAAAAGTAGCCAGAGTAGGGAGAAAATTACGTTGGTTACACCAATGCTCAAAAAGCTTCCATACACGCACATATGCTATAGAAGTTCCCGAAGTAAGGTAGCTACTACCGAAGACGCATAACCTTTACGCTTTAACCGAGCCCTCTCAAGAGCCAAGCCGTAAGCAAGAAGCGATCCACTTGTGGCATGAGAACTGGTCCCTGATTTAACAGATTGACCCGATCCGGAAGGCACCAAGGAGGAGCTACCAAAAGTCGAATCAGATCGGCATACCAAGGACGGCGTGGCCAATCCGGCGCAATCAGAATCACCAATCCTCGATGACTCGCTATTCGTTGAATAACTCGATTCAACATCGGCCAAGGAGGGAACACATATAACAGGGTGTTCAATGGCCAAAGCTGCACTAGAGCATCCAATCCTTCCGACATGTGCTCCTTGCGTCTGCTGAAAAAACGATTTGCCTTTGCATTGCCAAACGTCGCCATAAGATCCATCACTGGCTGACCCCAACGTACTACCAGCTCGTGATACACTGCCATGTTCAACTCCCATTCTCCGGGATCGAGAATATTGCGACTGAGAAAATCTGCTTGCACATTTTTCTCGCCTGCCACATGCGCAGCTGACAACGCTAAGAGATGGACCTCGGCCCAAGCCATCAACTCCTGAGATTCGGCGAGAAGAGAAAGACTCTTGGTCCCGCCCTGACGATTGATATATGCAACTGTCACTGCATTGTCTGAGAATAATCGGACTGCAGTTCCTTCTATCAAGGCTTGGAAGTGCTGAAGGGCAAGCCGAGCCGCGCACATCTCTAATCTGTTGATCGACCACAAGCTTTCTTCCTGAGACCAAGATCCCTGTACGATCTGCGACTGACAATGAGCCCCCCAGCCTACGAGGCTGGCATCTGTCGTAACTAGTACCCAAGCTGGCTCCTGCAAAGGAACCCCTGCTGCTAAATGGACCGGGTTTAACCACCATTGAAGACTTTGTTTCACCGATTCCGGACAAACGAGCCGTTGAAAAAGAGAGTGAACTTGCGGAGACCATTGGGAAAGTAGCACCTGTTGTAAGGGTCGCATGTGAGCTCTGGCCCACGGAACCAGATCCAAAGTCGACGCCATGGAGCCCAAGAGTTGCAAGTATGTCCACGCCGTCGGAGCCGAAATCCTTAAAAATGTCTGCACCTGTTGCAAAATTTTCTCCACTCTTACCGCAGGTAAGAAAACCTTGCCGATCGCAGTGTCAAAAAATGCTCCGAGATGAGTCAGTTGTCTTACAGGTTGCAAATGACTCTTTGCCTGATTTATGACGCAACCTAAGTGCTCCAGAAGATGAACAACTCGAGTCATCGCCGATATTGCGTCCACAAGAGAATCGGCTCTGATTAGCCAATCGTCTAGATACGGATGAACTCGAATCCCTTCCTTTCTCAACGCCGCCGCAACCACCACCATTAATTTGGTAAAGGTCCGAGGAGCTGTTGCGAGGCCGAATGGTAACGCCCGAAACTGAAAATGACCCATAGGAAGGGCAAAACGTAAAAACTGATGAGCTAGCCTTATGGGAATATGAAGATATGCCTCTGTGAGATCTATGGATGAGAGAAACTCTCCTGGTCGTACCGCTCGTATCACAGTGCGTAAGGTTTCCATGTGAAAATGCGGAACCCGCAGCGATCGGTTGACGGCCCTGAGATCCAGTACTGGCCGAAAAGAACCTCCTGTTTTGGGCACCACAAAATAAATCGAGTATCGACCTTGACCGTATTGGTCTCGTGGAACAGGAACTATTGCCCGGAGCTGTAAAAGATGAGCAAGCGTGTCTGATATGGCCTGCGCCTTCAGACCCGACGCACAAGGGGACATTACAAACGCGGGTGCCAGAGGGCAAGCAAAATCCAGTGCATAACCTTTTTGAATTATCTCCAAAACCCATTTGTCCGTGGTGATGTCGGTCCAAGCTGAAAGATAATCCTGCAGGCGACCGCCCACCGGAACTAACGCTTGGACCAGCACACCTTCATTGCGTTTTCTTAGTGGAGGACTGAGAGGCACCGAAGTAAGTCTTGTTGAAACCTCTTGCCCCCCGAAAGGACTGACCTCTGAATCCTGTACGGCCTCTAGAATAAGGAGTAAAACGCGCCCCTCGAAATCTCCGTGAGTCTCGACTATAGCCTCGGAGACTACTTGCTCCTCTCATAGTCCTTGGCCTATCCTCAGGCAATCGTCCTCCTTTAGACTCACCAAGATCCTTAACAATCTTGTCCAGCGCTTCCCCAAAATGTAATCTTCCTTTATAGGGCAATTTACTAAGACGCAATTTAGAAGAAACATCCACTGACCAATTTCGCAACCATAGGAAACGTCTGGCTGCTACTAAAGACGCCATAGTCTTAGCAGCTATACGTAGCAAGTCATAAAAGGCATCTGCCATGTAAGCCGCGGCTGATTCTAACTTTGGACCCTCCGAAGCCTGTGTAGATGCCGCATCCGCGGAAGCATCTCCCTGCTACCATCGAATGGAAGCTCTAGAAACATATGCTCCACAAGTAGCAGCCTGTAAAGCTAACGAGCTGGCATCAAATGCCTGCTTGAGAAGAATCTCCAACTTACGATCTTGTAGATCCTTAAGCGCTGCCGCTCCTTCCACCGGGATGGTAGTCTTTTTAGTAACTGCCGAAATAATAGCATCCACTTTCGGCATGCGCAAAAATTCCTTCTCCTCCTGCGGCATAGGATAAAGGCGAGCTAAAGCTCTGCTCCCACGGAGCGTAGCCTCTGGACATTCCCATTCTGATTCAATCATCTGTCTTATAACTCTGTGCATTGGAAAACAGCGATGTTCTGTTCTAAAACCCTGCAGTAATGGATCTTCCAAAGGCTCCTGTGTAACCGAAGGAAGCAATAAATGCAAAGCAGATAAAGAATGAGAAATCAGTGCAGCCAATTCCTCCTTGCGAAACACCCTAAAAATATTAGGGTCTTCCCCAGGTGCAATCTCACCCTCCTCCAGCTCCTCTGGTGCTAATTCCACACCTGCTTCAGAAATGAATTCTGAATCTCTCTGACCCAAAAGGCCTGAAAAATGTGGAAAAAACGGATCTAAAGGACCCCCAGAGAGACCCATCTGGTGAGAAGTACCCTCTACAGGATCCTCTGGTACAGAAATAGCTTGCTGAAGCTCCCCTGCACTTTGAATGGTTTCCACTGGAGTAGGGCTTTGAATGCTTACACCTGAAACAGGCTGAGCAGCTTTAAAAAAAAATGCTTTGTGCATTGCTAAAATAAATTCTGGGGAAAAAAAATGAGCACATATCAGATTGAATTTCAGAAATCAAAGGAACAGACTTTTCCCTGTGAGAAACGCTCTTGGAAGCCTTAGATTTCCTTTTAGCAGGCCGGTTCTGCTCTGGAGCTGAAATGGCAGTTGCACTTAGAATGGCCATTTTCCCTGCTCGCTCCGCGGATAATAACGGCCTCTCTGCTTCAGACACACTTTTCTCTGCCATGCTCTATTTAAAAGTAATTTCCTACCTTCACTAGTATTTGTGCAGCCCCGAGTCACAAAAGCGCCAAAAACGCCCCCAAACTCGATCCGACAAGAAAACGAAAGTAAAAAGACACTTCACAGCTGAGAGCAGAAAGCTTATCCGGAAGTCTATGGCAAGCATCGATCTTATTCCGCTGCTAGCAGAACCACTGATTAGGTGCGTTTCAATTTTACAAACAGTGGAAATATCAGAGGAGTTACTGGGGCCCCCAGGATCACTCTGGTAACAGAAAATTATGCGGTTATATCAGGTAGGCTCTACCTAATACCGCTATACAAATCCACTCCTTCTCTCATTCGCTGCAAATCGTGAGTAAAATTAAACTCCTTAGGACTTAGGAAAGCATCAGCTCTGCTAGAGCCAACATGTAATGCTAAATAAATTAGAGGGAGAAAAATCAAATCGATCCTCTTTAGCTGCTGAGGACTGCAAGACTGACTGGTGACATCAGGGGGAGTGGCTTTGCTTCTCAAGAAAGCTTGAAGTCAGCAGTCCTCAGTTGCTAAGGAGGATTGACAACCCCTAACATTCCCTGGACTGGCCCGGAGAAGCGATAAGGAATTACCTGATTTCTCACATGAAATTTCTATCCATAAAGATTCTACAGTAAATTTTGTTTCCTGCAGAACTTGTATACTGTTGGACTCAATTTTTTTTTTTTAGCATAAAATGCCAGCCCTCCACATATTTGATCTATTCTATCATTGCAATATAATTTGTACCCAGGTATCACAAGTATCGCATTGGTCATCCTCCTTCAACCAGGTCTCTGAGATGCAGGAGCAGCCCAACTATTAGGAAAACTAGGTGATCAACTAGGGCAGCAACTTCTGGGGGGTGGCAAAGAGCAGGGCATTCAAGGCTAAACAATGAAGTCTGACAGCTGGGAGGGGGGAGGGGAAGAGCATAAGGCTTAAGGTTTGCCTAGAGTGCCAACACTTTGCACCAACTCTGGGGTTGGCCCTACTGAGATGCCAATTATATCTCCCTCGTCATTCAGTGTTATTTAACATTTTTTATATAACACTTTTCAGTTTTATCAAAGTGGTTTACAATTTTATTTTTTATTTATTTAACATTTCCTATATACTGCCTTTCAGGATATCAAGGTGGTTTACATTGAACAAACTGAAATTATATTGAACAGGGCATTATAACTTGGAGATAACTATTTTACAGGGAACATGGGCTATGGAGGGTTAAGTGGCTTGCCCAAGACCACAGGGTGCACCTGTGGGACTAGAAATCTCAGTCCTTCTGGCCCAAGGCTGCTGTCCTCTAGTGAGATTTGAACCCCTGGCCTTCTGGCCTGAGGTACCTTGCCCCAGCCACTAGGCCACTCCTCCCCCCCAATGAAACATAACAGTGGTACGGTACAGTAGCAACTATTTACATTAAATAATTAACAATTCCCAGTGTGTTACAACAATAGTCTTACAACATTTTTTATAACTATTTTACAGTAGTTTTGGAACTTGCTTAAAGAGGTAACTTGTTGTAGATGGTGCTGCTGGGTCGGAAATGTTTATTGAAAAGGATGTGTGTTTTCTATGGTGTCGAAGTGTTCTGAAAAAGATGAGTTTTTAGAGACTTTCTGAAGTCGGCGACATCTGAAGTTGCTCTCAGGTGGTGCGGGAGCGAGTTCCATAGTGATGGGGTATAATATTCAAATACTCTGTGTAGCGCTATCTGAGACGTGTAAGTAGATAGAATAGCTGTTGAGAGGGTGTTCTGATGTTACTTCCTCCTTGATCGAGTGTCTGGAACTCTTTTGACTATCTCTTTTAGACAATCAGTGGACTGGTTTTGTAGTATCTTGAAAGCCATCATTAGAGCTTTGTATTTTATTTGTGATCAAAAGGGGAGCCAGTGGAGGAATTTTAAGATAGGAGTGTTGTGATCTTGTTTTTTGTTCCTGTGATTAATAGGGCTGCCTTGTTTTGTGCTATTTGTAAAGCTTGGATTGCACATTTGAGTAGACCTTGACGAATTAGATTGCAGTAATCTAACTGTGGCATGATTATTGCCTGGCAGACGGAACAGAAGTGGTTCTGGTCAAGCATGGGTCATAGGTTTTGCAGGATTTTCATTTTAAAGTAGGCTTTGGCTGTTGTTTACTTGATGTGGAATTGGAAATTGGTCTGGGAGTATTCCTAGGTATTTTACTTCACTCTTCACTGCAATTGGTTGGTTTCCTATTAGTAGATTATTAGGGGGGGTTAAATGTGGTGTCTTTTGTGATTATGAGATCTTCGGATTTGTTGTAGTTAATTGCTAGATTATGTTGTGCTAGCCATTCTGTGACTGCTGTCACAGAAGAGGAGATGGTAGAGTAGTCGGGATTCCTGTTGTCAAGAGTGGAGTGTGTATAGGTGGTTTTGTATGTTGTGCTTCTGTATAATTTTGCAAACTGGCTGTATGTAAATGTTGAAAAGGAGGGTGGAAAGTGCTGAGCCTTGAGGAAGTCCTTGATTTAGTGGGAAAGGTTTTGATATGTTGCTTTTAATCTTGACCTGAGTCATTTTCTCGGATAGATAGGAGTGAAAGCATGTCAACGGGGTGTCGCTTATTCCTATCTCCATCAGCCTGTCCAAGAGTATGGAGTGTATTATTGACTCGAATGCGGATATTATGTCAATGATTATGAGTATGAGTATTCTAATTCTCTGATAGCATAGTTACTTATCTGTAACAGGTGTTCTCCAGGGACAGCAGGAATCAGTCCTCACATATGGATGACGTTGGCACCAACAGAGTGCACGGTTAACCTCTTCCCAGCTTTCAAAGAAAGCCTTTGGGAGATCCACCACGCATGTGTGGCTGCCTTCCCACCCCAGGGTGCCATCTTTCCTCAGTATGACGACATAGCTCAAGATGACAATAAAAACAATAGCAATGCCACAGGGAGGAGGAAGAGTTGTGAGGACTGATTCCTGCTGTCCCCGGAGAACACCTGTTACAGGTGAGTAACTATGCTTTCTCCAGGAACATAGCAGGAAGTCAGTCCTCACACATGGGATTCCCTAGCTACAGGCTACCGAAAAAACCTGTAAGCCACGGGTGGCCCCAAAAAATGAACCTTGAGGAATAGTAAGAGTACAGTTCGGTTGCAAGACCTCAGCAGCAACTCCAGCATCGACTAGGAAAACCAGCTCACTGGTAGCCTGGACACACAGAAGGGCTGGATGGAAGGAGTTGCCTTAAACCCCAAACAAATTGATTGAGTACTGCCTGGCCGAAGGCGCTGTTCCACCAGGACTCCTCCTTCTCCAGGCAGTAATACGCTGTGAAGGTGTGAACTGAGGACCAGGTGGCAGCCTATCAGATGTCTATCAAGGGAACTGAACAGAGGTTCGTCACAGAAGCCGCAATGGCCCGGACGCTGGGTGCAGTGATGTGACGCTCCATCAAAAGATTGGCCTGACTGTAGGTGAAGGTGATGCAGTGTACCACACAGGTGGAAAGAGTATGCTTGGATACAGCTACACCCAGGCAATAAGGGTTGTAGGAAATGAAGAGTTGCAAGGAGCAGTAATGGGGCTTGGTCCACTCTAAATAATAGGCCAATGTCCATTTACAGTCTAGTGTAAGGAGAGCAGTCTCCACCATACTGGTGTGAAGACATGGAAAAAAGATGGGAAGCACCACCTCCTGGTTGAGATGGAAAGGGGAGATCACCTTCGAAAGGAACTTAAGTGTGCATCTGCAGCACCACCCTGTTCCTGTGAAACATGATGTAGGGGGCATTAGCCACAAGAGCCCAGATCTCACTGACCCTGCGGGCAGATGTGCCATGAGGAAGACCACTTTCCATGGCACATACTTGAGGTGGCAGGAAGCCAGAGACTCAAAGGGTGGAGCAATGAGCTCCAAGAAGACCACACTGAGATTCCAAGCTGCTACTTGCAGATGAATGGGTGGTCGAGAGAGCAGGAGACCCCTCTAGAAGTAAGCCACAAGAGGCTGGGCAGAGAGGGGTTTCCCCTCATTGAGATGATGGTGCACGATAGCACACTGAGGTGAACTCTGATGGAGTTAGACTTCAGACCAGCATTAGACAGGTGCAGCAGGTACTGCAGCACCAGCTGGAAAGAACAGAAGGGGTTGGCATTCCTCTCTGCACACCAAACCAAGAAGCGATGCTACTTGAAGGTGTATGCCCACTGAGTAGAGTCCTTGCAAGAGGCCAGCAGGACCTCTTCCACTTCCCTGGACAAGTTGAAGTGGGCCAAGGCTACCCTCTCAGCAGCCAGGCCGTCGGGGCCAGGGACCCCAGGTTGGTATGCAGGAGAGCACTGTCCTCCTGAAAAAAGCAGTTCCGGGGTGTCCTCAGGGGGACTGGGGCTGCCCAAGACAGGCTGAGAAGCAGCGGACACCACAGCTGCTGGGGCCACCAGGGGGCTAAGAGGATCAGGGTGGTCTGGTCGAGCTGGACTTTGAAGAGGGTCTTGGCAATGAGCGGCGTGGGAGGGAAGGCATAAAGGAGGCCTTCCATCCATGGAATGAAAAAGGCATCGGCTGCAACCCAGGAGGGGTACGGTACTCTGGAGCAGATGTGGGCCAGCTGAGCATTGGCTGTGTTGGCAAAGAGATCCATCACAGGATGGCTCCAATGGCGGAACAGTCGGCTGGCCACCCGTGGGTCGAGCTGCCACTTGTGGAGCTGAAAAACTCGGCTCAGACGGTCCACCAGAACATTGTCCTGGCCGGGGAGGTACACTGCCCTAAGAAGCATACCGCTCTCGCTGGCAAAAGTGGAGAGAAGGACCGCTTCCAAGCACAGAAGGGACAACACCGTGCCCCCCTGCTTGTTGATGCAGAACATCGCCACCTGATTGTCCTTCTGGATCAGAATGGCTTGGTTCTGCAGGTGGTTTTGAAAGACTCAGAGCACAGGTGATGGCTCAGAGCTCAAGGAAGTTGATCTGTTGGAGGCTCTTCAAGGCCGACCACAGGCCTTGAGTGCAGAGGTCACTGCAATGGACTTCCCAGCCCAACTTAGAGGCATCCGTAGTTAGGACCCTTTGTGGAGTCGACCTGAAAGGGCATCCCTGCCAGCAGGTTTGCTGGCTGTTGCCACCAAGCAAGGGACTTGACAAGGGGATGGGTGACAGCCACCCTGTCCTGAAGGTAACCTGTCATCTGGAACCACTGGGAGCAGAGGGCCACTGTGCCAGCCGTATGTGGAGACAGCTTAGCCATGGCAAGCACTGTCGAGGCCATGTGCCCTAGGAGGTGCAACATGAGCCGGGCAGAAACCGAGTTTCAACTCTGATCTCCCTTGTGAGAGCTGCTAGATGCTGGGCCCTGTCAAGGGAGAGGAAGACTCTTGCCTGGGTTATGTCTAGCAAAGCTCCTATGAACTCCAGGCTTTGGGTTGGTTGTAGGTGGGACTTGGGGTGGTTGATGACAAACCCCAGGTGCTCCAGAGTGAGAATGATGCAGTGAGCTGCCTGCTGCACCTCGATGGCTGTGCCACCTCTAGCCAGCCAATTGTCCAGGTAGGGGAAGACAAACACCCCCTGCAGCCGCAGAAGTGTGGCAACCACTGGTAGGCACTTGGTGAACACCCTTGGGGGCTGAGGCAAGGCCGAAGGGCAGGGCCCTGAACTGATAGTGGCATCCTCCGATGACAAACCGGAGGTATTGCTGGTGGAGTGGATGGATGGGAATGTGCGTGTATGTGTCGTTGAGATCTAAGAAGCATAGCCAATCTCCCTGGTGGAAGTAAGGCAGCAATCTTCCAAGGAAGAGCAACATGAACTTCTCATTCATCAGGAACTTGTTGAGATCTTGAAGATCCAGAATAGGGCGAAAGCCACTGGTCCTCTTGGGAACCAGGAAGTACCGGGAGTAGAACTCTTCGCCCTCGAGGTGGGGTGGACTAGTTCTACGTAGCCTTGTAGGATAGAAGCCCAGCGAGCTTGTGCTGGAGCATCTCAGTGAAGGGGAGTCATCGGGAGATTCCCTAGAAAGAACAGGGGTGGCATCTGAATGAAATTGAAGAGGTAACCCTCCTCCACCACCTGGAGGACCCAGGTGTCAGTGGTGATGCTGGGCCACCGGTTGGCAAAGAACATCAGATGCCTCCCCATGTGCTGTGGGATTAGGCCTCCTGGGTCAGAAGAGGCTATGCCCAAGGAGTCAAAAGCCCCCATCAGGTTGCAGCTGGGGTGCTGCCTGGGGTTTGGGGACCTTGGGCTTACACGGGCTGTGCCCCTGTCCCTTGGTCTGCTGGCCCTGTTATGCACCTAGGGAAGAACAACCCAAACTATGGTTACACGATGCAGGGTTCCACATTAGGAACCACCACCCAGGAAAAAGATTTAGGCGTCATTGTGGATACCATGTTAAAACCCTCGGCCCAGTGTGCAGCAGCGGCCAAGAGAGCAAATAGAATGCTAGGTATGATAAGGAATGGAAAATAAATTATAATGCCTCTATATCATTCCATGGTGAGACCACACCTTGAATATTGTGTGCAATTCTGGTCGCCGTATCTTAAAAAGGATATAGCGATTTTAGAAAAGGTTCAGAGAAGAGCCACCAAAATGGTAAAGGGGATGGAAGGATACTCCTATGAAGAAAGGCTAAAAAGGTTAGGGCTCTTTAACCTGGAAAAGAGACGGCTGAGGGGAGATATGATAGAAGTCTATAAATTAATGAACGGAGTGGAACGGGTAAACGTAGATCAATTGTTTACCTTATCAGAATATAGAAAGACTAGGGGACATGCAATGAAGCTACAGGGTAAACTATTTAAGACTAATAAAAGAAAATATTTTTTCACTCAACGTGTAATCAAACTCTGGAATTTGTTACCGTAGGATGTAGTAAAGGCTGTTAGTGTAGCTGGGTTTAAAGAAGGTTTGGACAAGTTCCTGGAGGAAAGGTCCATAAACCATTATTAAGAAGGGACCCAGGATATCAATGCTTGAACCAGTACAAGCATTGTGGAACCTGTGTCCCTTGGGGAAACTGCTAGGTACATATGACCTAGATTGGCCACTGTTGGAAACAGAATACTGGGCTTGATGGACCTTGGTCTGACCCAGTATGGCATATCTTATGTTCTTATGAGCTGGGAAGGCTGAGTACTGGGGGTAGTTTCCATAAGCCTTCCTCTTCTTCGGGTAAAGGGGCTTTTTCCCCGAAGCCTTCTGTCAGGAAGGGTCAGCAGTTTTGGAACTCAGATTCTAGCTCAGTGGCCTTGTCCGTCATGGGTTTGCCATTCTTCCCCCGGCATGAGACATCGACCAGCTTGTCCTGCACCCATGCTTGTCCTGCACCCATTGCTCTAAGTCGGAGGACTGTAGCCAGGCCTGGCAGCGGGCACTGTTGCCCACTGCAGCTACTCTGGCCATCAACTTGAAGCTGTCATAGGCCGCACGAGTGATGAATTTGGAGAACTCCTTGACCACTGAGGTCAGGGTCCGAAACCATTATGAAGCAGCTGTGCCTTTTGGAACCTGGGACTCCTGTGGACTCGGTACATTTATTTTATTTTATTTATTTATTTAACATTTCTTCTATACCGCGCTTTTACTATCAGCGTGGTTTACATTGAACAAACATATACATACAGGGTAACTGTAGTGTATTTTACATTTAACAGGATTTGAAACTTGGAAGAATAGGGGTAACCACATCCACAAATGCTCTAGTAATCCCCAAGGCAGCAACAAAATGCACACTAGCAACATCTAACAGGGCTTTCAGCTTCTATGCCCCAAAATGCTGGAACACCTTGCCACCGGAGATTCGTGCTGTCACCGATCTAACTCTATTTAGAAAGGCACTCAAATTCCACCTATTCCCCCACTACTACCAGGTCAGCCAGACACCGACCTAACCGTACCTCCTCCAATCCAACCACCTGTACTACAGGACCCTATTCACACCCAGAGCATAAAGCATACTGTATATATGTAAATAGTTCAGTTAACAATTCCCTATGCTATCCAAGTTGTCGCACCTGTTCTATGTAAAACCAAACAGTATTTTGTTCTGGTCTGTTGTTTTAATGTAAACCGCGCTGATGCTAAATAGTGTGGTATATAAGAGCTTGTAATAAATAATAAATAAATAAATAAATAAACTATCTACAGTTATTGGAGTTACATGGCATTGAGCCACCTGCTCACAATCGGCACTGAGGCTGGAGTCTCCCACATGCGGAAGAAAAGCCGTTCCAGGATGGGGGGAACCGGCACCATAAGTGCCCCTTCGGAGTGTTTTCATACTGGAGAATATCGAGATCCTCTGTCCGAGACTCCTCCTCGGACTCTGTGGTGAAGGCCACGGCCTTCGTCATGTCCTGGACAAACTCCAAAATGGAGAGTTCCTCAGGAGGGGACCTGTGCCGGTCCTCCAGAGGAGAGGGGTCTGAAAGGACATCCCGATGGAGGTGGGTATCAGGGTAGTCATTAGTCTCCCAATTTGACTCCGAGTTGGAGGAGACCTCACGAACCCTCCAGGCCTCAGAGCTGCGCCAGGTCACTTATGGCACGAGGCCCCTGGAGCCCCTGTGGTCTGAACCAGAGGTGCTGGCTGGAGAAGTCCTCTGCTCCAAGCGGGACCGAGAATGGGGCCTGGAATCATCTCAAGGTAAATGGCACTCGAGGATTGGTTCCATGAACTCCAGAGTCATCCTCGCAGTGGAGAGGCCAGTGATCGGGACAGATGACCTGGAGGAACCCGGCATTGGCCTGCACTTCTGGGCCAAGAAGGCAGTGATGCTGCGCTCAAGGTTTGCCATTCTGACCTTGATGCCAGAAGGCTCCGCAGATACCAGCATGGGCACCGAGGGCTTTGGGCCCAATAATGATGTGTTCAGGAGACCAGAGTCGATCTCCCAATGCCAATGGCACTTTCTCCTGCCGAGGCAGCTTGGAGAGCCATTCCTGACATTCGCCTTTGGCATCGTGCTGGGGCTCCGATGACGGTGACTGTGGGACTTACCCATGGCTATGGTGTCACTGCCAGACAATGCCTCCGATGACATCCGGCTCTTCAGGCGATGGCCCGCAGAGGAGGATCCCCTGTCCAGCATCTCGTGACCTCAGGGCTCAGAATGGGCACTGCCATCATGTGAGGCCAAGCAATGCTGGGGCTGAAACTAAGGTCTTCCCAAACATGGACTCTCGCTGTGACACACGGTTCTTCCGTCCCTTGCTCATCATTTGCTGACAGACCCCATAGGAGGAGTGTCAGGGGGTTCATGTGGGACATGGTAACTGTAGCAGTCGCACTGCTTGAACCCACTGGCCGAGGACATGGTGGGGAAGATGGCATCCATGAGATCAAACTCAAGGGTCCCAGCCAGGGAGGGCAAGAGGATTCCCGCACCCCAAAGGGCAAAAGAACCTGAGAAAAATGTGGCGCCAAAGTGGCAGCGGACCCAGGAGGCAAGAAGGCACCGGTATGTGTACCAAAGAAGGAAAATCAAGAAAAGAGAAAAAAACCCAACAATCAACCTTTTCCGGGGTGCAGACGAATGTCCGATGGGCTCCATGAAAAAAAGGAGATGGAGGCAAGATGGCACCCTTGGGCAGGAAGGCATGCATGGTGGATCTCCCAAAGGCTTTCTTTGAAAACTGGTGAGAGGTTACCATGCGGGCTCCATTGGTGCTGACGTCACTCATAGGTGAGGACTAACTTCCTGCTTGTTCCCAGAGAACTTGTTTATTAGAGTTGTATCATTTGCATGCAGGCATTTCAAAGTATGTCTTTTGTTCATACTTGAAGATTTTCAGTCTTGCAGTCTGAGAGCAGTTATTTTCAGCAGAAAGTATTGCCAGTACTAGTTAAATGCCTCTAGCCACCGCTCCTCAGGCATCCTACACATGCTGCTCATGGCAAGCTTCTGCTTCTGTAGTCCTTCTCATACCTTCATGTGCCACTGCAGTCATTCCTCTAGCTCAGGGGATTCTCAACCCAGTCCTCAGGACACACCTAGCCAGTCAGATTTTCAGGATAACCACAATGAATATGCCTGAGAGAGATCTGCATGTACTGCCCCCATTGCATGCAAACCTCTCTCAGGCACATTCATTGTAGTTAACCTGAAAACCTGACTGGCTAGGTGTGTCCTGAGGACGAGGTTGAGAACCCCTGTGCTAGCCCCTCGTATCGCGGAAGCTGCTCCTCCTTTCCCACACACCTCCAGATTTTGCCCTTATGATCCCCTCTTCTCTTGCAGGCAATGCTGCATTCATTCTTCTGCTCTCTTGGTCCTTCCTGCTACCACTTCCCTCATCACAGTTGCAACCTCTGCAGTTCAATTCATGTTGCTGCTGACATCCCTCAGATCTTCCACCTGCTCTGTTGTATGGCTGCTACAGTTCCTCAGATCCTCCCCACTACTGCAGTCACATCTTTTATCTCCTACCTCACCCTCATCCCCAGTTGCCACTCCTTTGTTCTCCTACCCTTATGCTGATTTTGCCGATATTCTTCAGGCTCTGCCATTCTGCCTCATCTCATGCTGCTGCTACTGCTCATTCATGCCTCAGGCCCTCTCCCCCTCCCCCCCCCCAAGCCTCATGACATTCACAGCTTTCTTTAGTTGCTTCTGGTCACTTTCCCTAACTGCCTCTACAGCTCCATAGATTTCAGACCTCAAAACCTGCCTATGCTGGTCCCTGCTACCTGTTCCACAACATACTCTGGCTTCTTAGTGGTCCCATCTAGTTCCTTCTACCTGCCTTGTCAACCCTGGTTCCTGCAGGAGTCAAAACAGATTGCACTCATACATTGCATCCTTCCCTCAAAACTGTGACATCACTTTCTATTCTGGTTCTCTTCTTATCTCTCCTACCACACTTTTAGTGTTTGTTTTGGTGGATCCTCCTTGACTGCTATCCCTCTCTCAGTTGGTGGACCTCAAGGGCCTGTCTTGGGACCTCTCCTTTTCTCTCTACACATTCAGTCCCTTGTTGCATTCATCTCCTCCCATGGTTTTCAGTACCATCTTTATGCTGATGACTCTCAGATCTACCTTTCTACACCTGAAATTTCTCTGGGAATCAAGGCCTGTATCTCTGCGTGCCTATCTGACATTGCTGCATGGATGTCTTACCGCATTTGAAATTGAACATGGACAAAACCAAGCTTCTTATCTTTCCTCCTAAACACAGCTCCCCTTTTCCTCCTATTTCTGTGGATATCCCTCTACTCCTCCCTGTTTCCTCAGCTCACAACTTTGATATCATCTTTGACTCCTCTCTCTCCTTCTCCACACACATCCAACAGATAGCTAAAACCTGTCTCTTCTTTCTCTAGAGCATCAGCAAAATTCCCCCCTTTCTTCCTGAACATACTACTAAGACACTTATCAACTCTTTATTCACCTCCCGTCTAGACTATTGCAATCTCCTCCTTGCTGGTCTCCCTCTGAATCATCTCTTTCCCCTTCAATCTGTTCAAAATTCAGCTGCGCGGCTAATCTTCCGACAGTCTCACTATGCTCATATCACCCCTCTTCTCAAGTTGCTCCATTGGCTTCCTATCCGTTTCTGTATCCATTTCAAACTTCTCCTACAGACTTATAAGTGCACTCATTCTGCTGCTCCTCACTATCTTTCCTCTCTTATCGCTCCCTACACCCCTTCTCGGGAACTCCGCTCTTCTGGCAGATCCCTTCTATCTGTGCCCTTCTCTTCTACTGCCAAATCCAGACTTCGATCCTTCCACATTGCTGCTCCTTATGCCTGGAACAAATCACCTGAGTTGGTATGTCAGGCTTCATCTCTGGCCCTTTCAAATCCAGGCTAAAAACTCAACTCTTCAAGGCCACTTTTGGTTTCTGATCTGCATAGTCTCCTGTTCTCCAACTATGTGTTTCCTTACCATCCCCCTAGACATATCCTTGTCCACAGCTGTTGTGTTGTCTGCCTTGACTAGACTGTAAAATCTGATGAGCAGGGTCCGTTTCTTATATGTCTCTGTATAGCGCTGTGTATGCCTTGTAGCGCTATACAAATGATCAGTAGTAGTAATAGTAATAGTAGTGACCCTTGCAACAGGAAACCCAAAGAAACTAAGATGGTAACTCATGGGGAAAATAGGAAGTGAATCCAAAAGCATATTTGGGGGTTGATTTTGTAAGGAAGCTGTGTAAAGATACATGCCATTTATGCATGTATGTCGCTATTTTCAAGGGTTTACATGCGTGAATATGCACGTGTGCGTGTACTTTCGGTGGTTGCTATTCTGTAAGCAAGCACTTTCAGTGTGGATGTGCACAGGGGTGGAGTATGGAGGGGCACAGGCAGAGCATAAATGTATGCGTATGAGTCATAAAATACTATAACTTACACATGTTCCTAAAAAATCTAGGCGAGAGCATTCGTATATGCCATAGGACAAGCATAACTGCTGTGACTGGCTCAATACATGTTTCCACACATAATGAGCCAGTACACAGAGACTTCACTTTATAAAACAAGCCCCAAAAACAGGTGTAGCAGTGTGCATTAACTCCACAGGAGTTCATGAAATTACCCTCCACATGGCATATACTACTAAGTCACAATATAAAAAGTAAAAGAAATGACATTTCCAAATAAACTATAACTGACCCAAGACTGGACCTTATCCCTCAAGACCTTCCCTTTCCTCCCCGATGCTGCTGTGCAGACGCCAGGATCAAAAGGGATGATGCGAGTGGGTAAGGCCGTGTAAAGCTGATGTCATTTGCAAGGTGGGAGTTTTTCAGAACTCTCCTGGCACCCCTCGACTAATTTTTTGAGCCATACATGTTTCAAGTACATTTGTCCTGGGGAGTGAAACACCTCCCACAACACTCTCGTTCTGTTCCTCCATTCCCAAAGCCCTGCAAGCCTCTCCCTCTTCATCCACTTCGCTTTCAGTTCTGTCAGCTTGAGCTTATGTATTTAGGAGTGCTCACGGTCTCCTCCTCTTCCTCACTCCCTTGCAGCCAGTGCTCACTCTCCTTTCACCTTTCTCAGCTCTCTCGCTTTCTCTCCTGCTGCAGTTCTTAGGCCCGGACTAAAGATGCCTTCTTTTCTCACCTATGAAGACAACCTAGATGTGTCTGTTCCTCTTTATCCCCAGTCCAGATCAGTCCAAAGCCACTGTGGGATGAGCAGAGGTATACAGACAGCACTGGGCACAAAGCTCCTTGCTTCCGCTGCGTTGGTCATTCCAGCACAGCACCCTCCTCTCTCTCACCCATACCGCCGGCCCAGCACCTCCCTCTGTCTCCCCCCTGCTTAGTATCATCCACTCTCCCTTCCCCAAGCTGCACCCTCCTCTCTCTTTTCCCTCCACGTTGCAGCAGGCATCCCTCTTTAATGCCCCCACCAGGGGCAGCTGCAGACTCTGCCCCAGGCTGTCTCCCTGTTCTAAGCCTTTAGACACAGCCACCGCGGCTCGTCTAGCAGATGACAGTGCTTTACCATTCATGACACTGCTGCACAGTGCTGCCTCCCTCCCACACTGTACCGTGCTAGACATAATTATCACACTGATGCTGGTCACATACGGGTTTATAAAGCGAGGAACTAGAGCGATCAGTTTTCCAGGTTCCATTATTGCCAACTCTATGTTCCCCACAGTTGCCTGCTAATGCTGAGATCCCATCGCCCCGAATTTCCTGCCAATGGTACACAGAGCCTGGACATTTAACGGTTGCAATGGAAGTTACCAATAGGTTGTCCTGGGTAGAGTCTTCGCTCGGGGTAGCCTGGGACGGATGTTTCCTGTAGCACTTTGGCGCTGTCAGTTGCATATTTCACCAGGAGCTGGCGCTCGGCCAGTGTCAGGAATGTCTCTGGTTTATCTGTGAACAGAAGATGTTATTCTACATGAATGTAGGCTTCTGCTACTACTACTACTATTACTATGGTTATTAAACATATATATAGCATGACAAAGCGCTTTAGAGATACATAGACAAGATAGTCCTTGCTCAGTGAAGCTTACATGCTAGTTGACAGACACTGAAGTCCAATAAACAGTGGGGAGTAAACAAGGAATCTGAGGTCTAAGCCAGCATTTCCTCCCTCTTTTAGCCAATAGCAGATGGCTAGGTCATAATACATCCTATAATAGGAGCTTTTATTAGAGAAGCAACAAAGAAAAGAACTTCAGTAATAGAAGGCAATGACTATTACCATAACCGTAGGCTTAATAAGAACTGCCATCCTGGGTCAGACCAAAGGTCCATCAAGCCCTGTATCCCGTTTCCAACAGTGGCCAGTCCAGGTCACAAGGACCTGCCAAATCCCAAATGTAGCCAGTTTCATGTGACTTATCCCCAGAGATAAGCAGTGGTTTTCTCTTGGACTACATTAATAGCTGTTTATGAACTTTTCCTCCAGGAATGTATCAAACCTTCTTTAAACCTAGCTACACTACCTGCTTTTACCACATCTGCCAGCAATGAGTTCCAAAGACTAATTATACGTTGACAGAAAAAATATTTTCTTCCATCTGTTTTAAATATACTACTTTGTAGCTTCATGGTGTGTTCCCTAATCCTTGTATTTTTTTGAAAACCAATCGATTGGCGTTTACCCTTTCCTTTTCCACTCAGGACTTTAGAGACCTCTATCATATCTCCCCTCAGGCGTCTCTTCTCCAGGCTTAACCTCTTTTCCCTTTCCTCGTAGGAGAGCCTTTCTATCCCCTTTATTATTTTGGTCACCCTTCTCTGTACCTGTTCTAATTGCACTATATCTTTTCTTAGATACAGCGACCAAAACTGCATCAACACTCACGGTGTGCTCGCACCATGGAGCAATACAGATGCAATATGATTTCCTTTGCTTTATTTTCTATGCTTTTCCTAATGATTCCTAACATTCTCTTTGTTTTCTGACTGCCGCTGCACACTGAACAGAAAAGATTTCAATGTATTGTCTATGATCACACCCAGATCCTTTTCTTGGGCGATTGTGTATCTATAGTTTGGGTTATTCTTTCCTATATGCATCACTTTGCACTTGCCCACATTAAATTTGCTCTGCCGTTTGGATGAACAGTATCACAAGGTTTTCCTGAAGTTTCTCACAATCCATATGTGAATTAACTCCTCAATAATTTGGTGTGTCATCTGCAAATGTAATTGCCTTGCTTATTGTTCCTAATTCCAGATCATTTATAAATATGTTAAAAAGCACTGGTCCCATCCCATTACAGATCCCTGTGGTACTCCACTATTCACCTTCCTCCAATGAGAAAATTGACCATTTATCCCTTCTCTTTCTTTTTTATCACTCAACTGGTTTCCAATCCAGGAGTCTCTAATGTGGGACTTTGTCAAATGCTTTCTGAAAGTCTAAATATGCTATATCAATGGGCTCACCTTTGTCCATGTGTTTATTCATGCCTTCAAAAAACTGGAGCAGATTGGTGAGGCAAGACTTCCCTTGGGGAAATCCATGTTGACTTTGCCCCATTAATCTACTTCTGTCCAAGTGTCCAGTAATTTTGTTCTTAATAGCATCATTTTGCCTGGCTCCGATGTTAGATTCACCAATCTGTAGTTTTCTGGATCATCCCTTGATCCCTCTTTAAAAATAGGCATTATGATGGCCAGTCTTCTGGGACCACAAACAATCTTAATGATAGGTTACATATCACTAATAGTAGTTCTATGATTTGATTTTTTATTTCTCTCAGAACTCTTGGGTGTATACCATCTAGTCCAAGTGATTTGCTGTTCTTTAGTTTATCAATTTATTCTAGTACATTGTCCAGGTTCACTGAGATTTAATTCATCTCTTCTGAATCATCACCATTAAATACCCTTTCTGCCAAGGGTAGCTTCCTCACATCTTCCTCAGGAAAGACTGAAACAAAGAAATTATTTAGTCTCTCAGCTACAGCCTTGTCTTACCTGAATGCTCCTTTTACTCCTTGATCATCTAATGGCCCAACTGAATTCTTCCCTGGCTTTATGTACTGGAAAAGTTTTTATTGCGAGTTATTGTCTCTATGGAAAGCTTCTTTTCAAATTCCATTTTGCCTTTCTTATACTCAGTGCCTTGCATTCAACTTACCAGTGCTTATGCTGTTTCCTATTTTCTTCATTTAGTTCCCTTTTCCATTTTTTGAAAGATTCTTTTGACTTTAATAGCTTCTTCCACCTCACCCTTTAACCAAGCTGGTTTTCATTTGTCCTTCCTTCTGCCTTTGTTAATGGATGGGATACATCTGGTCTGGTCTGGGCTTCCAAGACTGTATTTTTAAACAACGTCCATGCCTTTGTAGCTGCTCCATTTAATTTTTTTCTAACCATTTTCCTTATTTTATCATAATCTCCCTTTTGAACATTAAACATTGGCACAGTAGATGTAAGGATTTAAGATTTTGTATATACAGCTCGTAAGTCATGGTTTGGTAGTGATATGGATAAACACCTTCTCACGAAAAAACAAAGATTTAATTTATTATTTTAATACAATACACCCCTCTGGTCTTAATTTGGAAATATATTTCAAAGTGTTTCTGTAGGTTTTTTCCTTTTTTTTTTTTTTGCAGTTTTTACCTTCCCTTTCCTCCCTTCACCCTTCCTTCTTCCCTTACTTACCCTTCCCCCCTTTTTTTCTTTCCCTCTCCCCTTTCCCTCCTTTCTTTTCTTTCCCTTCCCCCATTCTTTCCTTCCCCCTCTTTTTCCCTTCCTCCTTTTCCCCCTCCAATCCTCTTTTCTCCATTATCTTCACTCTTTGTCCTCTGCTTTCTCACCTCCTCCCTTCCCGCCCCCCTTCCTCCCCCCCCCCATTTCTCCTACCCCCTTGGTATATCTTATGATAAGTTTTTTATCCATGTACATTTTTATGACATGGATTCATGCATACCCTTTTTTAAAATATCACACTATTAATTCACAATTTTATTCACTTTATCTTTCTTTTATCATTTATTTCATTTTATCTTTATTTTAAATTTGTTTCATTTTTTATTTTATTCATTTCAGTTTTATAGATTATCAATTTTAATATCATCATCAATATGGCAACACTTTGTTGTCTGTTTTTACCATGGCGGATGTAATTGTTCATACTTTTTCCTTTACTTTGCTTTTCATTAATTATATTCCGTCAATCATGGCTTATAAGGTGTGGTTTCCCCTTTAAATCTTCCTTGAGCAGGAAAGTGCGCCATTTGGCAGAATACTGTACTGACTGTGCATTGTTGAGTCGGAATTTTTATGTAAGTCTATTGTCCTTGGTTTCATAATTTCATAACTCTACTAGTTTATAACAATTTACATTAACTCATTTTGACTACTGCTATGTTCTAGTTTTGGTTTTTGCACACCCTCCATCTAGTATACAGCTGGACCCCCCCTTTTCTCCTTAAAAACTTTGGCTTTTTCACAATGGCATAATTTCCCCCTTGAATAAAGCTTTAAAGTGGTGTAGCTTTTTGATCAGAAATCACTTTCTCTGGGTTAAATAGTCTTGCTTCTGTTTAGTTACTTCTGGCTTTTAGTAGGCAATGAAAGTACTTTGCTGTTATGATTTCCCTTTATAGGCACTTTTTATATTGGGCATGGTTCATCACGGTTAATATCAGCTTATTATCATACGGATTCATTGATATTATCAATACCCATATCATCTGCATGCTACTTATTTGTTTTTTTAGCAATTAAATGCTTTAGTTATTGCATTATTTCGTTCAATTTGTTAGTTTTTCATTTTTATTAAAAATTATTATACATTCATTTATACTTTTTTATTTCATGTAATCAATTGAATTCATGTTTTATTTGCAAGCTCAATATTTTATTGCCCATCTGATTCTGTTTGAATGTTTACATTTTATTGCAATTCTCTACCGCCATCTACTGTCACCTCAGTCATATTACATGTGTCTTTTAATTTCCTGGTTTTTATGTCATATTGCTTCTTATCTAACCCCGTTTATATATTACTATGCAGATCAAGGTGTTTTATGGATTTCTCATTGTACATCATGTAAATACTTTTATATCCCCTTTAGGTTTTAATGTTTAATTTATTCTAACCCACTGACTGCCATTACTATTTAAGGGGTATGTTTACTAAACCGCGGTAGCAGACTCCGTGCAATAACAGATAATGGGATCGCGGTTTAGTAAATATACCCCTAAGTACATTTCTCCAGATATGTTCTTTATCCACAACTTCATCGCTCACTAATGCACCATTTCTTTTTGTAATTATTCATAATTATCTGATCTCCTTTTTTTCCCATTTTATCTCTTTATTTGTTGACTCTCCTTATTAGTATGTATTTTATTTTTATTATTCATATATTTTGTGATTTATTTTAATATATATAATGTATATTTGTTGATTATGTATTTTATTTGTAAGTTGCCCCTGACACAGGCACAATATGCTGAAATACGGCCGTGTCGAGTTCAATAAAATTTGTCATGGCTAACTTTGCTCCTCCGCTCTTTGTTTTTCTTTTATCTGTTTTTGTTGCGGGTCATTCCTTCTCTTTTTGTTTTGACAGTAGATTTCCTTTGCATATGCACGCTAGTTATTAAGTCAAATGTGATCATATTATGATCACTAGTGCCAAGTGATCCCAACACAGTTAGCTCCTTTACCAAATCCTGTGTTCCACAAAGGACTAAGGGGAACTAAGCAACAGTAGCAACTTCCGTGGGATATCACAGCCGAGGCCCCATTGATGTGCCATGGCTCTGATATAGCACAGAAGTCACTACTGCTGCTTAGTAAGCATACCCCTGTCTAAAATACCTCCTTTCTCTAGTGGGTTCATGAACCAGCTGCTCCATGAAGCAGTCATTTATTTCATTTAGGAACTTTACTTCCCTAGAATGCCCTGACGTGATGTTTATCCAATCAATATTACTACTATTACTACTACTGAGCATTTGTATAGCGCTACAAGACATATGCAGTGCTGCACAGACATGTAAGAGACAGTCCCTGCTCATCAGAGCTTATAATCTAGTCAAGACAGACAACACAGAAGATGTAGACAGGGATAAAACAAGGGGGAATGGTAAAGAAATAAGGAGATCGGGTGAGTCATGATCCAAAAGCAGCAGCAAAGAGGCAAGTTTTCAGCCTGGATTTGAAAAGGGTCAGAGAAGGTGCCTGACATAAAGACACAGGTAGCTTGTTCCAGGCATAAGGTGCAGCAAGGTGAAAGGAGCAAAAGTCTGGAGTTAGCAATAGAAGAGAAGGGAACAGATAGAAGCGATTTGCCAGAAGAGCGGAGTTCCCGAAGGGGGGTTTAAGGAGAGATAAGAGAAGAAAGGTAGTGAGGAGCCGCAGAGTGAAAGCATCTATAGGTCAGCAGGAGAAGTTTGAACTGGATGAGGAAACGGATAGGGAGCCAATGAAGTGATTTGAGAAGAGGGTAATATGAGCATGATGAGGCTGGCAGAAGATTAGCCACGCAGCAGAGTGTTGAACAGATTGAAGGGGAGAGAGATGATTCAGAGGGAGACCAGCCTGGAGTAGGTTACAGTAGTCAAGACGGGAGGTGATTAAGGAGTGGATAAGTGTCTTGGTAGTGTGTTCAGAAAGGAATGGGCGGATTTTTTGATGTTAAAGAGAAAGGAACAGCAGGTCTTAGCTATCAGATGGATGTGTGTGGAGAAGGAGAGAAAGGTTGCGAGCCGAGGAAACAGGGAGGAGCAGAGAGTAATCCACAGAGACTGAGAAAGGAGGAACTGAAATCCCCCATTATTACTGTGTTGCCAATTTTGATTTTCTGATAACATTTCATAACTTTCTGTTCATTCTGTCCAGGTGGACGGTAATAAACCCCTACCATTAGTTTCTTTCCCTTCACACATGGAACTATCCATAAGGATTTAATGGAACATTTTATTTCCTGCAGAACTTTTATTCTATAACAGGGAAGTTAGGACATCCCAACAGAGAGGTTGCAGTAAAATGTAAAATAGCCCAGGTGCTTTTAAATAAAGACCAGAAAGAGATGAAAGATTGCAAATTACCCTGCCAAATGCTATAAAGGTTGTAAATTCAAGCAAACATACTTCAAATGTCTCTATGCAAATGCGAGAAGCCTTAAAATATAAGATGGGAGAATGAGAATATATAGCAGTAAATGAAGAGACAGATATAATCGGCATCTTGAAGACCTGGTGGAAGGATGATAACCAATGTGATATCAGGACACAGGGCCGGCCCAACCACGAGGCAAACTAGGTGGTTTCCTAGGGCACCAGATTCAAGGGGCGGCAAAAAGCAGGGCATTCAAAGATAAACAATAGATTCTGACAGCTGTGAGGGGGGGTGGTGGGGCTGAAAGGCTTAAGGTGTGCCTACAGCACGAACATCTTGAATCAGTTGTTCACATGGGGCGGAAGTGGCTGGACCAGCTGCTTCCACTCCCATGTATACGGAAGTCTGCATCAGACGGGGCAGAACCATGAAAAGTACGCAGCGCTTCTGTTAAAAGTTGCATTGCTGTTTTAAAGTCATTGCTGCTGTTGCAGGTCCTAAAGAGGAGCAATAGTGGCGGCAATGGGGACATGGTTGGAAGCAGGGGGTGGCAGGAATGAGATTTGCAGAGGGGCCCCATATCCTCGCACCGGCTCTTGATAAACAACCAATGCAGTTTAAAATTAAAAAGGTTGTCACATGATCACCTCAAAATTGCTTTGGCCGCTATGTTGTGTATATCCTGGTGGTAGGCCAAGCTAAAGATTCCAGTCCTCTAGTTGGGATACAGTAATTGCTTGAACCAACAGTTTTAACCAAGTCTCATTCACATCCAGAGGCATATTTACTAAGCTGCACTATCCATTGACATGGCAGATAACATGCACCATCTGTGTATGGTAATAGTGCAGCAAATAGTGCAGCTGCACTATCTACACAAATCGTGTTAGCTATGTGAGGGAGCAGGACATAGGCGGAGAACGGGCATGTCTGCAATGCGTGGTTACCGCATTCATCAACAGTGCATCAGTGTGACATAAGAACATAAGATATGCCATACTGGGTCAGACCAAGGTCCATCAAGCCCAGTATCCCGTTTCCAACAGTGGCCAATCTAGGTCATACCTACCTAGCAGTTTCCCCAAAAGACACAGGTTCCACAATGCTTGTACTGGGACAAGCATTGATACCCTGGGTCCCTTTTAATAATGGTTTATGGACCTTTCCTCCAGGAACTTGTCCAAACCTTTTTTAAACCCAGCTACACTAACAGCTTTTACTACATCCTCCGGTAACAAATTCCAGAGTTTGATTACACGTTGAGTGAAAAAATATTTTGTCTTATTAGTCTTAAATAGGTTACCCTGTAGCTTCATTGCATGTCGACAGCCACGGTTGCAGACAGTGCAGGTGCAGATAACACCACCCCAATGGGTGGCGTTAGCTGCATCCGCCGTGCTGCCGTTCCACACTCTCTGCATTTTCAGTGCGGTGTTTGCTGGGGAAATTACTGTGCATGCCCCCAACAGATACCACACGGCTTTTGCAGCTAACGCCACGGTATTTGCACAGAAATGCTATGTCAGATGCAAAAGGCTAACATGATTTAGTAAATATGCCCCATAGTCTAATTTGTCTTAGTAAATGTCATTTATAGCGACATCTTTTAATCACATTTACTTGACTTTCTATGGTCGGAACCGAATCAATAATAACTCCTGGCAATTTCAAAGAAGAGAAGCTGAATTTTCTTTCAGTGTAAAGTTATGGCTTGGAAAAGGATGTAGAGGAGCCACCAACCCACAAAATGTTAGTTTCTTTGGATTCAACTTTAAGTAGAGAACTATCATCCAATTCATTCCCTAAATCAAGGTACTTCAGACTGGAAGGTCGGGGGTTCAAATCCCACTAGAGGACAGCAACCTTGGGCCGGAAGGACTGGGGTTTCTAGTCCCACAGGTGCTCCTTGTGGTCTTGGGCAAGCCACTTAACCCTCCATAGCCCATGTTCCCTGTAAAATAGTTATCTCCAAGTTATAATGCCCTGTTCAATGTAATTTCAGTTTGTTCAATGTAAACCACACTGATGCAGAATAGCGCAGTATATAAGAGAATGTGAATAAATAAATCAATCAAAGCAAGGAGTTAGCAGGTGCATAAGCAGCCCGAATATGATCTCAAAATAAATTATTAAAACAATGTCATTAGCATATGAAAATACTGAACCTCTCATTTTTAAACCCTTTCCCAAACTGACTTAAGTAGATGTTAAACAGTATAGATGACAAAGGACAGATATGAGGTACTGCAAATAAGTTTGGTCCAAAATGCAGAGACTTCCTGGTGCCTTTAAATCACGTAGGAACGATTTGATAGATTCCTAAAAACCAATTTAAAGCAGGACTAGACATTCCTATTTCAGTCAAATCAGAAAGTAGAATTGATTTTCCAGTGTTTCCTCTCAATGACTTTTACATACTGCAATCATTTATGATCTCTAGCAGGCACACTGGAGTTACACGGAGGCTACAGCGCGGGGCTCACTAGTTTTCCACTTGCTCACACCTCAGTCTGAACCAGAATCCCCTCAGATGAGCTGTTTAACCTTCCTGGTGCTCTGCAGATTTCTACTGCATACTGGGAGAGATGCTGGGAACAGGTCAGAGAAATATCTGGCCCTGTCATGACACCAGATCCACTCTCCTGCTATCAGCTAGAATTGGATGGTAGAGCGTGAGCAGGGAACTAGAGAGCTGGAAGAAGACAGAGTGGGCAGAGGCATTAGTAGGTACTTCAAAGAATTAAGGAGAGATATTTAGCGGTGGCAGCTAGCTGTCACTGCTGACCTTAAAACCCAGATATTCAATGCTAGGGCCATATCCAGCCACAGGCGTTGAATATCCAGGTTAGCTTCTTCGGTGAAAGTTAGGCCGGCCTTTAAAGCGCTTAGCTTTCTCCACTTAAGGATAACTGGGTAGCAGCTGAATATTGCCGCTGTCACGTCATGCCCAGGTGCTGCCTCTACTCCGCCGCCCCCACCCCCCCCCGAGTGTCAGGGCGGTTAGTGGTGGCACTCGGGATATTCAGCGGCACTAACTGCGTCAGTGCCGCGGAATATCACGTCACTGCAATTAATGCGGCTAGCAGATGTGCTAATAGAGTTAATCGCTCTCAATATCAGCCCCTTCCAGCCCACGCTAATACAGCCCCCACCCAATATTTTGATTAGTAAAACCATAATCATGGCCTCCACCCCCTCCAAGAATGATCCTTTTAACAGAGAGAACTGGATATCATACTTTTAAAATACTGATTTAGGAGGGATATTCAGGGCATTTACACGGTTTTCAGACCTGAAAAACATGTAGGTGCCGCTCTGCGGGATATCCGGTGGCACTACCACAGTGCTGTTGAATATCCACGGGTGCCGCCGCTGCTATGCACCCCGATGCTAACCGGATAGCAATGGGGTGTGCCGGGGGCGTTCTGGGGCGGCACCTGTCGCTAACAGGGCAGGGACGATATTGAGCCACTGTCCGGTTAGCGACACAAGGCAAATGGCAGTCGCAGGAAACCCTGGCCTAACTTTCACCACAGAAGCTAACCGGACAGCGGCTGAATATCACCCCTGCCTAGTTAGCTTTGCAGCAATCCGGGCAATTCGGATATTCAATGCCGGAGCCCTGATACTGTTCCGGCCTTGAAAATCCTGGTTTAAAGTTCAGAGCTGGTGGATAGTCGTTTTAGCAGAGCTGGCTGCCAGTGCTGAATCTCGGGCCCTTAAAGTTTAATATTAAATTTTGGTGTCACCTCAGTAATAGCTCCACAACTCCCCTTTGGTACCAACTGCCAGGTATATTTATGAAGTAATAGAAAACCGCGCAAAAACACCACTCAGAGCCTACAGCAAACTTGCCATACTATAACGGTTCTGTCAGGACTCAAACAGCGCCAGCCATACCTCGAAAAGGCAGCACTGCAACTATTACATCAGGACTGAGGACACCAATACATCTCCTACTAGGAAAACACAAGAGATTGCTGCACAGAAAATATATGCTAGTAGCATCACTCTCCTCTGATACACATGCAAAACACAGATACCCAAAGAAATATGCGACCAAATATGAAACCGGAAACCTCAGTACGTAGAGGGGCATCTTTACTAAATCGCTGTGGTAGTATGGCGTGAGGTGGAAAGGGATTTCATTTAAAAGACAGAAGAGGCAGCAGTCAAGAAAGCAATGTCAGCTTGGTTCTAGCCCAGCTGTTTCGTAAAAGAAATCGTATGTTCCATGGTTTGTTGGTTTGTATTTACCGACTTGGCGAGAGATACCCAATGACGTCACAAGAAATTTCTCTTGCTCTGCCCTGGGGTTCTGCAGCTGGCTCTTTTTCTTGAAACATCCTAGCAAGTGTTTGGTGAAATATCAATCAGTTTCTTATGTACTTTTTGATCCCTCTCAGCTGCTAGCCTTCGTGAATGCTCAACGTTGGGAAGCCTCTACTGGGTCCACCTTGGATGTGCTGTGATTTAGAATGTTGGATGCTGGCTTGATCTTTTTACTTACTTTGTGGTGTTTATTGATTTCCTTAGTTTTGACCCCCCCCCCCCACACACACCCCATGTTGAAGGCTAGGTTGAGCAATCTGTGTTTGTGTTTGCTGATTGTTTTCTTGTCCTTTGTATGTAATTCCACTTTTTGTTCTATTTCTCTTCGAGGATGTTTATGTATTTTACATGTACTTGCTTGGATGTATTTAGTAAATTTCATAAAGATTAAAAACAGTCCAAGACGAACAGAATGAGAAATCAAAATGGCTTCGCTGGTGGCTCTCTCTGGTTTCCTGGCACACAGGCCACAGAGTCATCATCATCGATATTCTAGTCTTTGCAACTATTTTTGCATTTCTCACCTGAGTTGGGAAAGCTCTCTTTGTTGTTATAGGAGAACGCCATCATGGACCCATCGCTAGAAGGCTTGGCCAGCCCCAGAAACTCCGTACCTTGCAGCAGAGAGTAAGGAGTTGCAGAAAGGAGGATTAGTGTACCATCATCATCCTCACCTGGATGCACCAGGAGACGGGCACCTGTGGGAAGAGCATCTGGTTATTCGGTAGCAATAGCTACACAGGGAGAGAGAACTAGAATGGTTCAACTGCTGACCTACCACATGCTCCTTCTAAGTAGCTTAAGCACATATGCAGCACAGAAGCTCCTTGTCTCTAAGGTGTATAGACAAACTGTGGTAGACTTTGATACAAGGAATGATTTATTCAGGTGGGAGGAGCTCCCTGCCTCTGAGGCCTAAAGGCAGACTGGCTCTAATGCAGGCAATGATATACTAGTGAGGGGAAAGCTCCCTACTTCAAGATGTGCACACATTGCATGAATTTGAGTTCCTGGATGTGGCCCAATAACATGAAAGATGAACTGCTGAATGGTCACTGAAAAGGGGCACTTTCCACTGCTGTCTCAGCTCTACACATTCCTCCAGCTCTGATTCACACACCTTTGCATATACGTCTCATATTGAGACTAGAGGAGGATACATTCAGGAGCAAAGCAAAAAAGCATTTCTTCACAGAAACAGTAGAACAGCATCCAGAAGAGCTGCTGGGGTAAATAAGGTATATGAGCTCAGGAAAGCATGGGACAAGCAATGAGTGGTGGGAAAGGAAGGATACTTCAGGAGACCAAGAAGCATTTACTGTACTGTAGTAGTTATGGAAATGGATAATTCGATGGGCTTGGAAATTTTTATCTGTCATGTCCTCTCTCTCTCTATATATATATCTATATCTATATCTATATCTATAGATATATATATACAGGGTGGCCCAAAAAAAGTGAGAACATCTCGTAGCATATAAGTTATTTAAAAATTCAAAAAGACAAATGTAAACGATTGACAAATTAAAAAACAAAAGATGGCAACCGGAAATTGTCGCCATAAAGACGTTATATAGCTAAAAATGGTAAATAAGTAAACTACTTAAGGTTTTAATTTACGAGATGCTCTCACTTTTTTGGGCTTGTATATCTATAGAGAGAGATAGATACACACACACACTCACTCTACACTAATATACACTTATGTTTGTGCACCTATTCATACAGCATCTGTACATTGACACACACAAATGCAGGACAAGCACATGTATGCTTAGAGACACATATACATGCATGTACCAGCACTGATGCTAGAAAGATGTGATTTTATGGAACATGGGCACATCCCTCTCATCATACTTACCGCCTTCCTTTTTGTGCCCCTCCAATTTAGACATGAGCCATTTCTTGGTTTCTGCCTTGGCGGGGTAGCTGAGTCGTATGGCCACCAGTGATTGAATTGAAGGTGTGCGACAACACTGGAAAGGTACCGATGTCCAGGAGCTCATGATAGTGCTTTATCCACAGACTATGATGGCTCTGCAGAGGGGAGAGAGATAAGGAGAGTGCAATTGTGGTACTTACATCATCCCAGAAACATTGTGTGACATCATAGTCATACTCCCCACACAGATTCTGCTGATCCTCTACAGCCAGAGAAGTCATGCTTATGATTAATCATTGGTGTGCATTTCTGAGGGGGCCGAGTACCTTCATATTGTGACCTTCTTGTACAACATCTTGGCCAGAGGTTCCAACATTTTATGGTTGTATGATCCCTTATTAACCTCCAAAATGTTCAGGGCTGGCCCTAGGCATGTTCGAGCATGCTGCCTGTACACAGCCTCACTCCATCACAGGCTCCATGCCCCATGAGCTGACAAGTATCTGGAGAGCAACAGCAGTATGTCCCCTCTGGCCTTCCTCCAGCCGCTGTTGCATTCTCTGCCTTTCAGTACTGACAGTGGCAGCAAGAAAACATCAGAGAAGCATGGAGTGGACGGAGACCCTGCACGCCTAAGGCCCTGCTGTGCAGCCACCCCCCACCCCCGACATGTAATTTTTCTCATCAGAGGGCATGACCAGCAAGGCCTTAGGCACACATGGGTCTCAGAGACCACTGCCGCTGCAGGACAGAGGATTGGCAGAGGAAGAGAATGCTTGCAAAGAATAAGAGGGCCCAGCCAGCGATCATTAAGGTCAGAGCTGGAATCCAAGCAATGTACTCTGTAAAAATGACCTGCAGTTGGGCTAGAAAGAGCATTAGCAAATCAGTGGTGGAAGGGGCTGAATGCAATGGTCTGTACTTAGGAAGGGACGGGAACGATTCAGCTAAACCGTTACAGCCATAGTTCTGAAGGAGACACAGCCAGTCCGCCAGCCAGTAGGGAGGAAGAAAATGCTGCACTGGGATAAGTTGCAGGATTTGGGTTGGAGGGCACATGTAGGACCAAGTGGGGTGCTTAGTTGGGTTGGAGGGGACATTCAGGATCATGTGACAGGGGAGAGAGAAAGAGATAGAAGCTACTCAACATGGGGGAAGGGGAATAGGGGGATGGAGGGGGGATGCTAGACAGAGGGTTCACGGGGACACAGAGGGGGATGCTAGACATGGGAGGGAGGGGATAGGGATGCAAGAGGTGTAGGGAGATGGAGAAGAGATGCTAGACCCATAGGAGGAAATGGGCTAGGCGCAGGGAGGAAGGGAGATACTGGAAACAAAGGAGGGGGGCATAGTGAGAAAGAGATGAAGCTGGACAAGGTAGGAGAAGGGGGAATACTGGACATGAGGAGGATAGGGAGAGAGGAGGAGAGGCTAGATACGAGTAGGTGAAGAAGAGAGGACAGATACTGGCTAGGAGGAAGCTGGACAATAGGGACAGAGAAGGGGTTAGATGCTGGACACAGCAGGGAAGAGACAAAGGAGAGGGTTAGTGAAAGAGTGGGGAATGAGAAGCTGAGGAAGGAGAGTGAGAGCGTGCACAAGAGAGGGATGGGGAATAGGAGGGTTGATGTTAGGGATGAAAAGTGATAGGTAGACTGAGGACGGAATAGTAAGGAGGAGTGAAATCTGAGTCCATAGAGATAGGAAAATAAATGGAAGGCAGCTAAAAGGAAAGAGATGAGTGTCAGCAATGGAGGTGAAGAAAAGAGGGGAAAGTAGCAGCAGGTGAACTTGAGTCCTTGGAAGGAATTAAGCAAAGATGGAAAAAAGCATAAACCAGAGACAGGATCCAACAAGATTAGAAAAATAAGATGGTCAGACAATAAAAACAGAAAAATAAATGTATTTTCCATTTAGTGATTGGAATATACCAATTTTTGTAATTAACATGTGCCGTCTTTATATACATCTTTTCTATTTCTCTGGTATTGTACTGTATGCAGTGTCTGGCTTCTTGGGTTTTCATTTTTTTTTTTGTCTACATAGTTCTATTTTTTAGTTTGTGGTCCCTTATTCTGTACTTGGCGAGAGTCTATGTGGTAAATGTGTGACTAAAGCCAGGTAGCAATGAGTTTCTATATAGGGATCTATAGCAATCTGGCTTGTTCAGTTTTACCAGTAGATGTGTGGATTTTCTACGGCCCATGGTAATATTTATGGTGCTGCCCTCAAATGTGGGAGTTTTGGAACATAGTGCTGTTGTGCAATGGTGGAACTGCTTTATATCGATCTCCAGGAACAAGCAGGAATGTAGTCTTCACATATGGGTATCGTCGGGAGCGTTCCCGTGCAGGCTCCGTCGGTACCGACGATACCCATATGTGAAGACTAAATTCCTGCTGTTCCCGGAGATCACCTGTTACAGGTGAGTAACTATGCTTTCCTGTGCCGTGGTTCTTGGTTTTCTGTTTATTTCCTATGTGGTTAACTGGAGGGTGCCTACTGGAATATGAATAGGCTTAAAGATTTGCAGTTTTATGCTCTTAATGCTGCCTGTCTTAAATTTAAAATATTTTATCAGTTCAAATTCAAGAAATCTCAGATTTCTAACTTTATATTTATTGGCTTTCAAAATATTTCACAAGTATACACTTGCTCAGAAAACAATAAAGAGAGACATTATGAAATCATTATCAAGTTAATTAAAGAAAAAAAATATAGTAGTAAACATCACAACAGAAAAAGACCACATGGCCTATCTAGCCTGCCCTTCCATATCGACTACTACAACAGTCCCCTTTTTTCCCTTAGAGATCCTCTGTGTTTGTCCCATGCTTCTTTGAATTCAGATACTGTCCTCATCTCTACCTCCTCTACTGGGAGACTATTCCACGCATCTACCACTCTTTCCGTAAAGAAATACTTCCGCATATTACTCCTGAGTCTATCACCTTTCATCCTCATCCTATGTACCCTCATAGCAGAGCTTGCTTTTAATCAAAAGAGGCTCTCCCCCTGTGCATTTATGCCATGGAGATATTTAAACGTCTCTATCATATCTCCCACCTTTCCTCTAAAGTATACACATTGAGATCCTTAAGTCTGTCCTCATATACTTTATAATGAAGACCACTAACCATTTTAATAGCCACCCTCTGCACCGTCTCTAACCTGTTTATATCCTTTTGAAGGTGCGGTCTCCAGAATTGTACACAATACTCCAAATGAGGTTGCACCAAAGACTTATACAGAGGCACTATCACCTCCTTTCTTCTGCTGGCCATTCCTCTCCCTATGCACCCAAGCGTCCTTCTGGCTTTTGCTGTCGCCTTTTCTACCTGTTTAGCTACTTTAAGATCATCAGACACAATCATGCCCCTTCCCGCTTTTCTTTTGTGGACAGAAGTACTTCCCTCCTCCCACACTACATTGTACTGCTCCTTTGGATTTTTGCAGCCCAAAAGCATTACCCTGCATTTTTTAGCATTAAATCTCAGCTGTCAAATTCTAGACTATTCTTCAAGCTTAGCTAGATTCCTCCTCATGTTAACTACTCCTTCCTGGGTGTCTACTCTATTGCAGATTTTGGTATTATCCGCAAAGAGGCAAACCTTTTCCAACAGCCCGTCTGCAATATCACTAACAAAGATGTTAAAAAGAATCGGACCAAGGACAGATCCCAGCAGCACGCCACTGATAACCTCCCTCTCCTCTGAGTGAGCTCCATTTACCTGTACCCTTTGTCACCCCCCCCCCCAACCAATTTCTAACTCAATCAATAACTTTAGGGTCCATCCCTAGGGTGCTCAGTTTGTTGATAAGCTGCCTGTGCAGAACGTGTCAGAGGCTTTACTGAAATCCAAGTGCACCACATGTAGGGCTCTCCCTCGTTCCATCTCTCTTGTCAGCCAGTCAAATGCTTAGACCACAGAGTGGGAAGGAGATTCATCAATAAAAGTGGGATCATATTTAAAGGAAAATATATAAACAAGTAACATATGACCTAAGACGCTCTCTACCGATTAAACATATAACACTTTTGTCGCTTCCTAACACTATGCAGACAACACATTAATGAGTAACTTCTTTAAGTCCAAAAAGCATGAAGCTGTTCTGGAGGGAAACATCCCTCCCTATCTAACATTTGGAAAAGGTAACAAAACACTTGTAGGAGTAGCGTAAACAAAAAGTAGCTTCAGTAAGAGTCTCTTATTTCAGTGTCAGAAAAGAGCATCTCCTCTCCTGAGTGGAACAGCAAACATCAGGGTAAATCCTAACAGTCTGACCAAGAAATGGTACATCCCTTTTCTTGAAGTACAATGACAAAATCCTAGATAAATCCATTTCAACAATGAAATTCACTAGCAAAGCAGATCTTTCCTTTACTTTTGTCAAGGATTTCTCCAAAAATGTGGTCTAATCCATGATCACATTTGATTTATTAAATGGAGGGAGGATAGCAAGGAAATTGATTGTGCTAGCATTCAACTTTCAAAAAAGGAGACTATAATAAAATGAGGAAAATGGTTAAGAAAAAACTAAAAGGAGCAACTGCAAAGGTTAATAATTTACATCTGGCCTGGATGCTATTTAAAAATACTATCTTGGAAGCCCAGTCCAGATGCACAGTATACCATGCTTTTAAAAAGATGGAAGGAAGGCTGAATCACAGCCAGCATGGCTTAAAGGTGAGATCAGAGAAGCTGTTATAGCTAAGAGAGAATCTGTCAGAAAATGGAAAAAAAGAGCCAAATGATGAAAACAGGAAACAGCATCAGTACTGACAAGTTAAATGGAAGGTATTGATAAGGCAGACAAAGAGAAAATTTGAAAAGAAGCTTGCTGTGGAAGCAAAAGTGCATAATAAAATCTTTTTCAAGTATATTCATAGCAAAACACCTTTGAGGGAGTCAGTTGGACCATTAGATGATGGAGGGGTAAAAGGTGCACTGAGAGAGAACAAGGCCATAGTGCAGACACTGAATGGATTTTTGCTTCAGTCTTTATTGAAGAAGATGTACCTCGTAGGAAACTTAACCATGTCAGAAATGATATTTAAAGGTGATATATCAGGGGAATTGAAACAAATCTTGATGAATTGGAAAGATGTAATACAGCTAATTGATAAACTAAAGAGCAGAAATCACCTGAATTGAGGGAGGAGTGGCTTAGTAGTTGGGGCAAGTTGCCTTGGACTGGGGGCTCGAATCCCACTGGAGGACAGCATCCTCAGATAGGAGGGACTGGGGTTTCTAGTCCCACAGGTGCTCCTTGTGGCCTTGGGCAAGCCACTTAGCCTTCCATTGCCTCAGGTACAAAACACAGATTGTGAGCCCTTCTGGGACAAGGGAAATATATACTGTACCTGAATGTACACTGCTTTGACCCAATGAAAATTGGTATATAACATTGCTAAATAAAAAAATAAAATAAAATTCCAGGGTACTGAAAGAACTGAAATATGAGATTAAAGAACTACTATTTAGTAGCCTGTGATCTATCATTAAAATGATCTGCACTCCCCAAAGATTGGAGAGTGGCAATTTAATGCCAATTTTTAAAAAGGGTTGCAGAGGCGATCTTGGAAAATGCAGACCAGTGAGCCTGACATCAATACCGAGCAAATTGGTAGAAACCATTATAAAAAACAAAATTACCAAACACGTAGATAGTCATGGTTTAATGGCAGAAAGCCAACATGAATTTAGCCAAGGAAAGTCTTGTCTCACCAATCTCTTATAGTTTTTTGAAGGTGTGAATAAATAGGTAGATAAGGTGAGTCGGTTGATATAGTATATCTGGATTTTCAGAACGCCTTTGACAAAGTCCCTCATGAGAGACTCTTGGGGAAATTAAAAAGCGATCGGATAGGAGGCAATGAAATATTGTGGATCAGGAACGGGCCAAATTTTCTAAATGGCCAATTTTCTCAATGGAGAAAGGTGAATAGGGGAGTACCCTAGGGATCTGTGCTGGGCCCGCTGCTTTTTAACATATATATAAATGATCTAGAAATGGGAATAGTGAGTGAGGGAGTCAAATTTGCACACAACCAAAATTATTTAAATTTGTTAAAACACAAGAGGATTGTGAAAAATTGCAAGAGGACTCTGATAAATTGGGAGGTTGTGTGTCCAAGTGGCAGATGACATTTAATGTGGACAAGTGCAAAGTTATGCAAGAGCAACCCAAACTACAGTTTCACGATGCAAAGTTCCACATTAGGAACCACCACCCAGAAAATGGATTTAGGTGTCATAGTGGATAATACATTGAAACCCTCTGCCCAGTGTGCAGTAGTGGCCAAGAAAGCAAATAGAATGCTGGAAATCATTAAAAAAAAATGGAGAATAAAATGAAGGATATTATAATGCCTCTGTATCAATCTGTAGTGCAACCACATCTTGAATATTGTGTGCACTTCTGGTCACCATATCTTAAAAAGGATATACAGTAGCAGAATTAGAGAAGGTACAGAGAACAGCAACAAAAATGGTAACGGGGATGGAAAGATATCCCTACGAGGAAAGGCTTAAAAGGCTAGGGCTCTTCAACTTGGAAAAGAGACGGCTGAGGGGAGATATGATAGAGGCCTATAAAGTAATGAATGGAATAGAAAGGGTAAATGTAGATCGGTTGTTTATTCCTTCAAAAAGTAGAAAGACTAGGGGACACGCAATGAAGCTACAATGTAGGACATTGAAGACTAATTGTAGAAAATATTTTTTCACTCAATGGGTAATCAAACTCTGGAATTTGTTACGGGAGGATCTAGTAAAAGCTGTTGATTTAAAAAAGATTTGGACAAGTTCCTGGAGGAAAAGTCCATAAACCATTATTAAAGAGGACCGGTGAAGTCCACTGCTTACCCACTGGACAAGCAGCATGGAATCCGTATACCTTTTTGGAACCTGACAGGTACATGTAACCTGGATTGGCCACTGTTGGAAACAGGATACTGGGCTTGATGGACCCTTGGTCTGACCCAGTATGGCATACAGTATCTTATCTTCTTATGTTAATCCTGCTGGCTCCGCAAGCCCACTGGATTGTTGTTTCCCCACAGACGAGACATAAACTTATTCAATGGAAGCAAAGCATTCTCAGGTTCTAAAGATACCTTTTGCAAATATTTCTTATATAAGTCAGCTGGTGATGTATCCAAAACTTAAGTTTAAGATTTACTATAGTTTCCACATCTTGTTCTCAAATTGCTCGAGCTTACAATAAAATATCAATTAATTTTATTAGCTAATCAATGACTGATCTGGAATCTTTAATGTCTTTCTCCAACATAACCTTCTCCTGTGTCTCTTTAGCCCGAGAGGCATGTTGGTCTGAGAGGTGGTACCAACACAGATAAATCTTGAGAACATTTTGTTACTGTCCCATACAATTTAACTAACATTGCTCACATTGACTGCAAAGTCACTTCTGGCACAATAGAAGAAACTGTATTGGGAAGAACTTCTGGCTTACTAACCACCTCTCTCAGAATAGAGAATTGAAGATTTCCTCCAGAAGGCTCCACTGTTGAGGAGGCCAAAGACACACCACCATGCACAGCATTTACTATCTGCATAGACATCAAGCAGGAAGTGGGAGTCACTGGATGGCACTTTGGTTGAGACTAGACTGTGAAGTTAAGTTGTTACTTGAAAGATTTGAACTTGTCAGACTAAATCCTGGCAGGGACCCTTCAGAGTGCAGCTGCAGGATAGAGATCAAATTTCCAAGCGGAGACGCTTCCCCACCAGCATCCTTCACAGCCGAAACAACACTCGCAGCTTGCACTTTATCAGCAGTCTTTAGCAGGTGAGCCTCAATTTGCTGTTGCATGGGTCCAGGGGCACCAGCTTTGGGAGATTTAGCCGGTCCCCTACCCTTTCTTTTCAGGACCATTATCGTTCCAAGTAGTGCAATTAGGAAAGAAATTGCAGCTCTGTTGAGGTGTTACTGAAGCGCTGCCATCTTGACTCCTCCCAAAACCACCCAAAATCTTAAATTTTAAGGAACATCTCAGTTTAATTTGTTCTGTGGCCTGATAGCATCACTGTTGCTGATTTTTGGGCTTTTGAGGCTCTGGTACCATCTAATCTGGGCTGTGCGCCATAATCTTTAATTCACAACTAACAGGATGTTTTCTCATTTGATATCTTCCGTCCTCATCATTAACCTGGTCATAGTACTGAACAAATAAGTCCTGCATGCAAATATTTAAGCAAATGAGGCCCAGTGGCTATGCAAACATTTATGCAAAAGAGGTTAACACGTGTTTTAATGTGTGATTTTTTGCATCTATTTTATAAAGTCAAGTATGCACATACTAGACTTTCTAAAAAAAAAAAAAAAAGGAGTGTAAATGGTCAAAAACACGCATCATATCTAACCACTTACTAATGCCTGGTCTCTTAATATTGGGCTGAATACTTTCAAGCACTTTCTCAAACCAGAATGTATCTCAACTCTGTAAGTAGAGGGTTTGTTGGTTGCCATGTCTCCAGATTTAGACCGTGAGACCCAGCGGAGACAGAAAGAATTCCTCCTACTTAAGCCTGGGTTTGTTCAGCTGGGGGGTTTGGTCTTCTTAAAGTTTCCATGCAAACGCCTTGTGCGATTACAGTCCCAGAGCTATGTTTTTTATGATCCCCCTCAGCTGGCAGCCTTTGTTAGTTCTTGTCTTCCTCTTCCATCTTTGAAGGGAATTTCTAGGATTATGTTCACAGCATAGTATAGGGTGTGAATTAACCTGCCTAATTTATGCTTTCCTTGCATGTTTTTTGTTCATTAATGCTCTAAGTATTTAAAGTTCTGAATAATATCTCCCTCATCCCTCCTCTCCTCCAGAGTGTACATATTTAGGTCTTCAAATCTCTTCTCATGTGTCTTCCGACTCAGGCTCCAAATCATTTTGGCCACCTTCCTCTGAACTGTTTCCAGTCTTTTTATATCCTTTGAGATATGGACTCTAAAACTGAACACAATCTTCCAAGTGAGGCCTCACCAGCAACTTGTACAGTGGCATTAGTACCTCCTCCTTTCTACTGGTAATTTCTCTCTGTATGCAACCCAGCATCCTTCTGGCTTTTGTCACTGACTTGTCACACTGTTTCGCTACCTTGAGATCCTCAAAAACAATCACTTTGAGGTACTTCTCCTGGTCCGTGCATACCAACCTCTCACCCCCTATCACATACAATTCCCTTGGTTTCTGCTTCCCAAGTGCATGACACTAAGAACATAAGAACATAAGATATGCCATAATAGGTCAGACCAAGGTCCATCAAGTCCAGTATCCTCTTTCCAAAAGTGGCCAATCTAGGTCACAAGTACCTAACAGTTTCCCCAAAAGACACAGGTTCCATAATGCTTCTATTGGGGCAAGTAGTGGATATCACGGGACCCCTTTATGGACCTTTCCTCCAGGAACTTGTCCAAACCTTTTTTAAACCCAGCTTCACTAATAGCTTTTACTACATCCTCCGGTAACGAATTCCAGAGTTTGATTACGCGTTGAGCGAATAAATATTTTCTCTTATTAGTCTTAAATAGGTTACACTGTAGCTTCATTGTATGTCCCCTAGTCTTTCTATATTTTGATGGCATAAACAATCGATCTACATTTACCTGTTCCACTCCATTCATTAATTTATAGACCTCTATCATATCTCCCCTCATCTGTCTCTTTTCAAGGTTGAAGAGCCCTAATCTTTTTCGCCTCTCCTCATAGGGGTATCCTTCCATCCTCTTTACCATTTTGGTGGCTCTTCTCTGTACCTCTTCTAATAACGCTATATCCTTTTTAAGATATGGCGACCAGAACTGCACACAAAATTCAAGGTGTGGTCGCACCATGGAACGATACAGAGGCATTATAATATCCTTTATTTTATTCTTCATTTCTTTCCTTATGATTCCTAGCATTCTATTTAATTGGCTGCTGCTGCACACTGGGCGGAAGGTTTCAACATGTTATCCATGATGACCCTTAAATCTTTTTCCTGGGTGGTGATTCCTAATGTGGAACTTGCACCATCTAACCATAGTTTGGGTTGTTCTTTCCTAGGTGCATAACTTTGTACTTGTCCACATTAAATTTCATCTGCCATTTGGATGCCCAGTCTTCCAGTTTATCAAGGTCCTCTTCCAATTTTTCACAATCCTCTTGGGTTTTAACAACTTTGAATAATTTTCTCTCATCTGCAAATTTGATTACCTCACTTGGTTTGCAGCTTGTCATGCTGTGAGGGCTTGTGTGCATCAGCGATGCTGAGAGCTGAACTACTGGTAGTTTAACTACTGGCAGGGTCTCCCAAGATGGACAGGTCTCAGATGAGGTGCCAGACTAAGACAAACCACTCATCTGGGCAGCAGCAGAATGGGATAGTGTTGACTGCAGAGGATCACATTTATTTATTTATTTACATTCTCTTATATACCGTGCTATTCTGCATCAGTGCGGTTTACATTGAACAGGGCATTATAACTTGGAGATAACTATTTTACAGGGAACATGGGCTATGGAGGGTTAAGTGGCTTGCCCAAGACCACAAGGAGCAACTGTGGGACTAGAAACCCCAGTCCTTCCGGCCCAAGGTTGCTGTCCTCTAGTGGGATTTGAACCCCCGACCTTCCAGCCTGAAGTACCCTGCCCCAACCACTAGGCCACTACTCCACTCCACTCCTCTACTCTGTGACAAAGGCAACAACATCAAACTTAAACTGCGTGGAAGAAAGGCCCGGCAATCTACTTCTGTATCTTGCCATGAAAACCCAATGGATAGTTAGAACAAAACAAATTGTGCTATAGTGCTGGAAGATGAGACCCCCAGGTCGGAAGGCACTCAACTAGCTACTGGGGAAGAGCTGAAGACGTTTCAGAGTAAAGCCAGCATTTATGATGTGGTTGGATCAAAGCCCTCGGGACGTCTGACTGCTGATGTAGCTGCGCATTAAATGAGAGTCAGAAGCTGTAAAGATGTCTTACATACTGGAACATGGAACGTACGAAGCATGAACCAAGGGAAGTTGAGGTGGTCAAGAATGAAATGGAACGTGTACAACTTGATCTGTTGGGTGTCAGCAAACTGAAATGGACTGGCATCGGGCACTTTGTATCAGATGATCACATATTCTACTATGCTGGACATGAAAGACAAAGAAGAAATGGTGTTGCATTTTTAATAAAGAAGAAACTTGCAAGAACTGTAATGAAATACAATGCAGTCAACGAACGCTTAAACTCTATTCGTCTACGAGGAATGCCTATCAACACAACTATAATTCAAGTATATGCCCCAACAACAGCTGCAGAAGAGAATGAAATTGAAGAGTTCTATGAACAAGTAAAAGCTGAAATTGACAGAACATGCAAACAGGTTATCCTGATATTCATGGGTGATTGGAACGCAAACGTTGGCAACAAAGAAGAAGGCAAAGTAGTTGGAAAATATGGACTTGGCAAAAGAAATGAAGCTGGAGAAAGACTGATAGAATTCTACAAGACCAACGATCTATTCATCTCAAACACCTTCTTCCAGCAACACAAGCGGCGACTGTACACATGGACTTCACCCAATGGATTGTATAAAAATCAAATTGACTACATCTGTGGAAATCAACGATGGAAAAGCTGGAGCTGACTGTGGTACAGATCATCAACTACTAGTATGCAAACTCAAGCTAAAGTTGAAAAAGAGCAAACCACTCATGAATGCAACAAAATATGACCTTGAGAATATACCACTGGAATTTAAAGACTGCCTGCAAAATCGATTTGCTGCTTTCGATACAAATGACAGAGCTCCAGAAGAGTTATGGAATGACATCAAGAAGGTTGTGTTGGAAGAAAGCGAGAAGTCTCTACAAAAGGTGAAAAAGCAAAAACGGCCAAAATGGATGACGGAAGAAACTCTGAAAATTGCCCAGAAACGCAGAGAAGCTAAAGCCAGAGGAGAAAGAAAGACAATTGCAGAACTCAACAGAGATTTCCAACGTGCAGCAAGACAGGACAAGGAAAAGTACTACAATTATGCATGCAAGGAAATAGAAGCAGAAACTATTAGAGGAAGAACAAGATCGGCTTTCCTAAAGCTACGAGAGTTAAAGAAAAAGTTCCCGCCTCAAATTGGAATGTTACAAGATGCTCAAGGTTCTATGTTGAATGATGCTGAGAAGATCAAGAAAAGGTGGAAGGAATATACAGAGTTTTTATATGATAAAGATCAAGTGGATTAACAGCCGTTTCAACCTGTACCATATGATCGGGAACCATTGGTGATGAAAGAAGAAGTTGAAGCAGCATTGAAAGCCTTATCAAAGAACAAAGCACTAGGCACTGATAGCATTCCCATAGAAGTATTACAGCAATCTGATGCAGCTGTTACCGTACTTACAAGGCTCTGCCAAGAAATATGCAAGACAACATCATGGCCAACTGACTGGAAAAGATCTGTGTTTATACCAATACTAAAGAAAGGTGATCCAGCTGACTGTGGAAATTAAGAACATAAGAACATAAGATATGCCATACTGGGTCAGACCAAGGTCAATCAAGTCCAGTATTCTGTTTCCAACAGTGGCCAATCTAGGTCATATGTACCTAGCAGTTTCCCCAAGGGACACAGGTTCCACAATGCTTGTATTGGTTCAAGCATTGATATCCTAGGTCCCTTCTTAATAATGGTTTATGGACCTTTCCTCCAGGAACTTGTCCAAACCTTTTTTAAACCCAGCTACACTAACAGCCTTTACTACATCCTCCAGTAACAAATTCCAGAGTTTGATTACACGTTGAGTGAAAAAATATTTTCTTTTATTAGTCTTAAATAGTTTACCCTGTAGCTTCATTGCATGTCCCCTAGTCTTTCTACATTCTGATAAGGTAAACAATCGATCTACGTTTACCCGTTCCACTCCGTTCATTAATTTATAGACTTCTATCATATCTCCCCTCAGCCGTCTCTTTTCCAGGTTAAAGAGCCCTAACCTTTTTAGCCTTTCTTCATAGGAGTATCCTTCCATCCCCTTTACCATTTTGGTGGCTCTTTTCTGAACCTTTTCTAAAATCGCTATATCCTTTGTAAGATACGGCGACCAGAATTGCACACAATATTCAAGGTGCGGTCTCACCATGGAACGATATAGAGGCATTATAATATCTTTTGTTTTATTTTCCATTCCTTTCCTTATCATAACTAGCATTCTATTTGCTCTCTTGGCTGCCGCTGCACACTGGGCTGAGGGTTTTAACATGGTATCCACAATGACGCCTAAATCTTTTTCCTGGGTGGTGGTTCCTAATGTGGAACCTTGCATCGTGTAACCATAGTTTGGGTTGTTCTTCCCTAGGTGCATAACCTTGCACGTGTCCACATTAAATTTCATCTGCCATTTTGATGCCCAGTCTTCCAATTTATCAAGATCCTCTTGCAATTTTCCACAATCCTCTTGGGTTTTAACAACTTTAAATAGTTTTGTGTCATCTGCAAATTTGATAACCTCACTCGTTATTCCACTTTCCAGGTCATTTATGAATATGTCAAAAAGCAGCGGACCCAGCACAGATCCCTGGGGTACACCACTATTCACCTTTCTCCATTGGGAAAATTGGCCATTTAGCCCTACCCTCTGCTTTCTATCTTTTAACCAGTTCCTGATCCACAATAGTACATTGCCTCCTATCCCATGACTCTTTAGTTTTGCCAAAGGTCTCTCATGAGGGACCTTGTCAAAGGCTTTCTGAAAGTCCAGATACACAATATCAACTGACTCACCTTTGACACCTCATTATTGACTCCTTCAAAAAAACATAACAGATTAGTAAGACAAGATCTTCCTTGTCTAAAGCCATGTTGGCTGTCTCCCATTAGGTCATGACTATCTACATGCTGAGTAATTTTATTCTTTATGATGGTTTCTACCATTTTTCCCAGTACTGACGTCAGGCTCACCGGTCTGTAGTTTCCCGGATCACCCCTGGAACCCTTTTTAAAAATTGGTGTTACATTGGCGATCCTCCAATCTTCAGGTATTAGAGATGATTTTAATGATAGTTCACAGATTACTAATAGCAGGTCTGCAATCTCATATTTCAGTTCTTTCAACACCCTTGGATGTATACCATCCGGCCCAGGTGATTTTCTACTCTTCAGTTTATCTAATAGTTGTAATACATCTTCCCGATGTATCGATATTTCCTTCAATTCTTCCGCACCTTTAAATACCACTTCAGTCATGGGTAACATCCCTACATCTTCCTCAGTAAAGACCGAAGCAAAGAATTCATTCAGTCTCTCTGCTATCGCCTTGTCGCCTCTTAGTGCTCCTTTAACCCCTTTATCATCTAATAGACCAACTGACTCTCAAACAGGTTTTTTGCTACGAATGTACTTGAAAAGGTCTTTACGTCACGTTTTTGCTTCCGCAGCAAGCTTCTTCTCAAATTCTCCCTTTGCCTGCCTTATCAATGCCTTGCATTTGACTTGCCAGTGCTTGTGCTGTTTCCAGGTTTCGTCGTTTGGCTCTTTTTTCCATTTCCTGAAAGATGCTTTTTTGGCAACAACAGCCTCTCTGACCTCACCTTTAAACCATGCTGGCAGTTTTTTGGACTTCCTTCCACTTTTCTTAAAGCGTGGAATACAGCTGGTCTGGGCTTCCAAGATAGTATTTTTCAACAACAGCCAAGCCTGATGTACGTCTTTAACCTTTGCAACTGCTCCTTTTAGTTTTTTCTTAACTGTTTTCCTCATTTTATCATAGTCTCCCTTTCGAAAGTTAAAAGGTAGTACTGTGGATTTCCTTAATATCCCTCCTCCACTAATTAAATCAAAGGCAATCATGCTATGATCACTATTGCCAAGTGGCCCCAACAACCTTATCTCTTGCACTAGATCTGGTGTTCCACTAAGGACTAGGTCTAATATGGCTTCCCCTCTGGTTGGTTCATGAACCAGCTGCTCCAAGAAGCAGTCATTTATTTCATCTAGGAACTTTATCTCCCTAGCATGTCCTGACGTGACACTGACCCAGTCGATACCGGGGTAGTTGAAATCACCCATTATTATTACTGCGCTGTAACGTTTGTTAGCTTCCTTGATTTCTTTGAACATTTCATCATCCATTTGGTCATTCTGGCCAGGCGGTCGATAGTACACCCCCACTGCCATCGCCTTCCCCCTTTTTACATGGAATTTCAATCCATATAGATTCTACAGCAGATTTTGTTTCCTGGAAAACTTTAATCCTTTCTGACTCAATGCCCTCTCTAACAGAGAGCAACCCCTCCACCAATTTGATCAGCTCTATCATTACGATATAGTTTGTACCCAGTTATCACAGTGTCCCACTGGTTGTCCTCCTTCCACCATGTCTCTGATATTCCAATCATATCTAACCTTTCATTTAGTGCTATATATTCTAACTCTCCCATCTTATTTTTTAGACTTCTAGCATTTGCATACAAGCATTTTAGAGAATGTATTTTATTCATATTAATTTGGCTATTGTTAGACATGGGTAATTTGGGATCTTTAAGCTCTGTCTGCTCCATACTTGAGGGCATTTGGGCTAGTTTACTCTTTTGTGGAACCTCTCTGCTTTTGGTAGTATCCTTCAAAGATACATTCTTCCGAACCATCCTCTCTTGGGCGACTGTCGGCTTTCCCCTAATATCTAGTTTAAAAGCTGCTCTATCTCCTTTTTAAAGGTTAATGCTAGCAGCCTGGTTCCATCCCGGTTAAGGTGAAGCCCATCCCTTCGGAAGAGCACCTCCTTTCCCCAGAATGTTCCCCAGTTCCTAACAAATCCAAAACCCCAAATTATCGCACAATCGCTCTGATCCCACATGCCAGAAAGATTCTACTGAATATTATTCAAAAGAGACTACAACCATACCTGGAACAAGAACTACCTGAAGTGCAAGCAGGGTTCAGGAAAGGGCGAGGAACGAGAGACATCATTGCGGATGTGAGATGGATCCTCGAAAAGACTGAAGAATACCAAAACGATATCTATTTGTGCTTTATCGACTATAGCAAAGCTTTTGACTGTGTAAACCATGAGAAACTCTGGGCCACATTAAGAAGCATGGGTATACCAGAACACCTGATCGTTCTCTTGCACAATCTATACATTGATCAAGAAGCAACAGTTCGAACGGAACAAGGAGAAACAGAATGGTTTAAAATAAGCAAAGGTGTAAGACAAGGCTGCATACTTTCCCCCTACCTGTTTAATTTATATGCAGAACAAATCATCACAGAAGCAGGATTGTATGAAGACAACAGAGGTGTGAAGATTGGTGGAAGACTCATCAACAACCTTCGCTATGCTGATGATACCACATTACTGGCTGAAAGTGAAGATGATCTGAAACATTTGCTTCTCACAATCAAAGAACATAGCCTCAAAATGGGCCTGCACCTTAATGTAAAGAAGACAAAGATCATTACAACTGGTATAATCAACAGGTTAATTGTTGAAGGAGAAGAAATTGAAATTGTGAACAACTTTACCCTACTTGGATCAATTATGAATAAAGAAGCAACAAGCAGTCAAGAAATCAGATGATGCATTGCTCTTGGCAGAATGGCTATGAAAGACCTAGATAATATTCTCAAGAGTAGAGATGTCTCTCTCCATGCAAAGATTCGACTTGTTCAAGCCATGGTATTTTCAATAACATCATATGGATGTGAAAGCTGGACAGTGAAAAAGATAGACAGGAAGAAAATTGATGCCTTTGAATTATGGTGCTGGCGGCGAATACTGTGTATACCATGGACTGCCCGAAGAATAAACCAGTCTGTACTAGAGGAGATCAAACCTAAGCTTTCTTTAGAAGCTCAGATGACAAGACTTCGACTTTCATACTTTGGACACATCATGCGAAGAGAGAGATCATTAGAGAAAGACATCATGCTTGGCAAGATAGAAGGTCAACGCAAAAGAGGAAGGCCAGCAATGAGATGGATCAATACAGTAACAGCAGATATGGGTACCAGTCTATCAACAATGAGCCGCCTGACTCAAGACCGAACACAATTTAGGATAGCTATCCAGAGGGTCGCCATGAGTCAACTCCGACTCGACGGCACTTAACAACAACAACAACACTCATTATTCCCATTTCCTGATCATTTATGAATACATTAAAAAGCAGAGGACCCAGCACAGATCCCTGGGGTACTCCACTATTCACCTTTCTCCATTGTGAAAGTTGGCCATTTAGCCCTACCCTCTGCTTTCTATCTTTTAACCAGTTCCTGATCCACAATAGTATACTGCCTCCTATCCCATGACTTTTTAATTTTGCCAAGCGTCTCTCATGAGAGACCCTGTCAAAGGCTTTCTGAAAGTCTAGATACACTATATCAACTGACTCACCTTTGTCTACCTGTTTATTCACACCTTCAAAAAACATAACAGATTAGTAAGACAAGACCTATCTTGGATAAAGCCATGTTGGCTGTCTCCCATTAAGCCATGACTATCTACATGTTCAGTAATTTTGTTCTTTATAATGGTTTCTACCATTTTTCCCTGTACTGACGTCAGGATCACCAGTTTGCAGTTTCCTGGATCACCCCTGGAACCCTTTTTAAAAACTGGCATTACAATGGCCATCCTCCAATCTTCAGGTGATTTTAATGATATTTCACAGATTACTAATAGTAGATCTGCCATCTCATATTTCAGTTCTTTCAACACCTTTGGATGTATACATATGCATATGGTGTGGAGGAGTGGCCTAGTGGTTGTGGCAAGGTACTTCAGGCCAGAGGGTCAGGGGTTCAAATCCCACTAGAGGACAGCCAGAAGAACTGGGGTTTCTAGTCCCACAGGTGCTCCTTGTGGTCTTGGGCAAGCCACTTAACCCTCCATAGCCTATGTTCCCTGTAAAATAGTTATCTCCAAGTTATATTGTTCTGTTCAATGTAATTTCAGTTTGTTCAATGTAAACCACCTTAATATCAAGAAATGTTAAATAAATAAAATAAAATCTGATTTGCTACTCTTCAGTTTATCAAATACCATCTTCTTGGTATATTGATATTTCTTTAAATTCTTCTGCGGTATCACCTTTAAATACCATTTCAGTCATGGGTAACATCCCTACATCTTCCTCAGTAATGACCAAAGCAAAGAATTTATTCAGTCTCTCCGCTATGGCCTTGTCCCCTCTTAGTGCCCCTTAAACCCCTCTATCATCTAATGGTCCAACTGACTCTCTCATGGTTTTTTTTTGCTATGAATGTACTTGAAAAAGTCTGTATTATGCGTTTTTGCTTCCACAGCAAGTTTCCTCTCAAATTCTCTCTTTGCCTGCCTTATCAATGCCTTACATTTAACTTGCCAGTGCTTGTGCTGTTTCCAGTTGTTGTCATTTGGCTCTTTTTTCTATTTACTGAAAGATGCTTTTTTGGCAGCAACAGCCTCTCTGACCTCACCTTTAAACCATGCTGGCAGTTTTTTGAACTTCCTTCCACTTTTCTTAAAGCGTGGAATACAGCTGGTCTGGGCTTCCAAGATAGTATTTCTAAACAACACTCATGCTTGATGTAAATCTTTAATCTTTGCAAGGGCTCCATTTACTTTTTTCTTAACTATTTTCCTCATTTTATCATAGTTTCCCTTTTGAAAGTTAAAAGGTAGTACTGTGGATTTCCTTATCATCCCTTCTCCATTAATTAAATCAAACGCGATCATGCTATGATCACTATTGCCAAGTGGCCCCAACACTTTTCTCTCTTGCACCATATCTTGTGTTCCACTAAGGACTAGGTCCAAAATGGCTTCCCCTCTGGTCAGTTCATGAACCAGCTGCTCTAAGAAGCAGTCATTTATTCCATCTAGAAATTTTATCTACCTAGCATATCCTGCCGTGACACTGACCCAGTCGATACTGAGGTAATTGAAATCACCCATTATTATTACTGTACTGCAACTTTTATTAGCTTCCCTGATTTCTTTGAGCATTTCATCATCCATTTGTTCATTCTGGCCAGGCGGTCAATAGTACACCCCCACTGCCATCGCCTTCCACTTCCTAAATGGAATTTCAATCCATAGAAATTCTTCAGCGAATTTTGTTTCCTGCAAAACTTTAATCCTTTGTGACTCAATGCTCTCTCTAAGTTAGAGCGCAACCCCTTCACCAATTTGATCTGCTCTATCATTACGATATAGTTTGTACCCAGGCATCACAGTGTCCCACTGGTTGTCCTCCTTCCACCATGTCTCTGAGATACCAATCATATCTAACCTCTCATTTAGTGCTATATATTCTAACTCTCCCATCTTATTTTTTGGACTTCTAGCATTTGCATACAAGCATTTTAGAGACTGTATTTTATTCATATTAATCTAGCTATTGTTAGGCAGGGGTAATTTGGAATCTTTCAGCTCTGTCTGCTCTGCACTCAAGGGCATTTGGGTTACTTTTGTCTTTATTGGATCCTCTCTGTCGATATGCCCTAACTTCAGTCTTTTCCTAGTATCCTTCAAGGATACATTGTTCCGAACCATGGGAGACTGTCGGCTTTCCCCTGTTATCTCCTTTTTAAAGGTTAATGCCAGCAGCCTGGTTCCATCCCGGTTAAGGTGGAACCCATCTCTTCAGAAAAGCTCCTCCTTTCCCCAGAATGTTGCCCAGTTCCTAACAAATCCAAAACTCTCTTCCTTGCACCATTGTCTCATCCACGCATTGAGACTCTGGAGCTCTGCTTGCCTTTTGGGTCCTGCACGTGGAACAGGAAGCATTTCAGAGAATGCTACCCTTGAAGTTCCGAATTTCAACTTCTTACCTAAAAGCCTAAATTTGGCCTCCAGAACCTGCCTACCACACTTTCCTATGTCATTGGTACCAATATGTCTATATGGCGTAAGAGGTCCACTACCTTCTTCACATTAAATCTTAACTGCCAGACATTAGACCATTCTTCCAGCTTTTTTAGATCTTTCCTCACGTTATCCACTCCCTTAGGGGAGTCCACACTGTTGCAAATTTTCATGTCTTCTGCAAAAAGACAGACTTTTCCATTCAATCCTTCAGCAATATCACTCACAAATACATTGAACAGTACATATCCCAGGACCGAACCCTGGGGCACACCACTAATCACCTTCCTTTCATCCAAGCGCATTCCGTTTAACATCACCTTCTGTTGTCTGTCAGTCAACCAATTTCTGATCCAATTCAGCACCTTGGGACCATTCCCAAGCTGTTTAGTTTATTGATAAGCTTCCTAGGAGAAATAGTATCAAAGGCTTTGCTGAAATCTAGGTAGATCACATCCATCACATGCCCTTAATCTAGTTCTCTGGTAACCCAGTCAAAGAACGTAATCAGATTTGTTTGGCATGATCATCCTTTGGTAGAACCATGTTGCCTCGGATAGTGCAACCTGTTGGTTTCAAGAAAGTTCATTTTTCGCTCTTTCAGGAGTGCCTCCATTACTTTTCCCATCACCGGGGTAAGGCTTACTGGCCTGTAGTTTGTCACTTCTTCTGTATTACCACTTTTGTGAAGCGGTACCACATGAGCCCTTCTCCAGTCCTGTGGAACTTCTCCTGTCTCCAAGGAGCTATTAAAAACATCCTTTAACCTCTCAGAGCTCTTTCAGTATCCTTTGATGTATCCCATCTGGACCCATGGCCTTGGCCACTTTCAGTTTTGCAAGCTGCTCTAACACATCTTCTGTGAATGGTGTGGTATCTATTCCATTCCATCTGTATATTTGTCATTCATAGATGGTCCTTCTCCGGGATTTTCTTTAGTAAAAACAGAAGTATTTGTTTAGCATTTTCATTTTTTCAATGTCACTTTCCACAAATCTGTTCCCGGAGCTTTTGAGTCCTGCAATTCCACCTCTGATTTTCCTCCTCTCCCGAATATACCTGAAAAACTTTTTTTTTTTCGCCACACTTCACATCTTTAACCATCTTTTCTTTCATCTTTGATTTTGCTATCCTTATTTCTCTTTTTGTCTCTTTTAGCTTTATCCTGTATTTTTTTCTGTGTTCCTCTGTTTACAAAATTCTGAATTTTGTGAAAGCTGTGTTTTTTGCCTTTATTTGTGCAGCCACTTCTTTGGATACCCACATAGGTTTCCTTTTCCTCTTGTTTTTATTTACTTTCCTTACATATGTATCTGTTGTCCCTTTTATTGCCTCCTTTAGTTTAGCCCACTGCTATGCCACTTCCCTTATCCCCTTCCACCCTGCCAACTCCTCTTTCGGGTACTTGCCATTTTACTTAAGTCAGTGTTTTTGAAGTCTACGACTTTGAGCTTGCTGTGAATGGACTCCACCTTGACTTTTATCTCACACCACAGCATGTGATGATCACTGTTGCTCACATGGGCACCCACCTGGATATTTGACACACTATCTCCGCTGGTGAGTACTAAATCCAGCATTGAGCTTTCCCTGGTTGGTTCCATCACCATTTATCTAAGTAATTCATCTTGGAAGGCATCCACAATTTTTTTACTTCTTTCCAGATTTACAGAAGGAATACCCCAATTCACATCTCTGTTGAACTTCAGTCTACTCCTCTCTCCATCCATCTGACAATATTGGAAAGACACAAATCAAGGGCCTGCATGGATGTAACTGGATTTCTCCTAGCGGACAGACACTGTGGATGTTGTCCTCAAAAACATGAAACAATCCAGATTGTTGGATAATGTAATGGAGTGGACCCATGAAGATACTAAACAAGATGAATGAAAGTTGATATTTCTACACATTACCTCACTCCATTTTACAAGATATGGTCACTTGGAAGCCGAAACTCATAAACAACCGAATTGCCCCTATTTTCAGCTGAAAATTCACTTACATTTGGGAACATAAAAAGTTTTATGCTTCTAAATTTAGGCCTGTCATACGTTTGCCTAGATTTGAGAGTCTAATTTAGGTGCATAGTGCTAAGCTCCTAACTTTAATTCCTGCCCTAAATTTGTGGGCAGAGCTGGGAAGCAGCTGGCAGTCATCCAGTGATTTTCAGCGACACTGTCAGGCAGGGCCGGCCTAACCATTGGGCGAGACTGAGCAATCACATAGGGCTGCGGCTTCTGAGGGGTGGCAGAGAAGCAGCAGTACTCAAAGCAAAGAAATAGATCCTGACAGCCAGATAAACTCAAAGAGCCATCAGCACATTATTTTACCTGCAGGGAGATGAGATAGACACATACATAGAAAGCATTCACGGGCATGATGTTGGGATGATCATAATTGTTGAGTTCAATTATCAAATCTCGGGGAGGAGGGGGGAGGTAATTAGCGTGCTCAATACTCTTGCACCAGCTCTGCTATAAGGGTAACTATGTGCAGAACTTAGGCCTGGTATGTGCATTGGCTATCTGGATAGAGGCCGAATATTACCACTATCCCGATACTGCTGCTGTTGACTGCTGCATCTCAATATTCAGCGGCAGCCACTATCCCCATTTCCTCTACACAATCCAATAGGATACCAGATCTTGAAACAGAGGAAAGGTGTGAGAGGGTCAAATATTTTCTGAATCTCAACAATTAATGAATAGTGCTGGAATCTGCCCTGAAGCCCAATTGATACTGGCGCAAGACGTCTGAGCAACGTTCCTGCAAAGCTGCAGGGGAGTCCTCTGCTTGCACTGCTGCCGATAGGGGGAGGTGCTGCAATACTGTGCTTGAATCACAAGCAGCAGGCTCACAACTAAAGATGCAATATCACACATGCTCTTCATAATTAAAAATGCAATATCGCAGCACTCCCACCGTCAGCAGCTCCCACTCTTTCAGCAGCTTCATGGGGAAATTGCATCTGAATTATCCAGAAATGTCTGGACCTGAGATGTTTTCAATGATTAGACAAGGAAGGGAGACTCCACACCAGTCTATATCAAAACAGGAGGAGACCTGGGGCAGGGAAGAGGAGGGACATGGAGAACCAACTTTGGGGAGGTAGATGGGGGAGTAGAAGGCAGGGAGGAAATGCAGATGTCTAGGAGTAATGTGGAGGAATAACCTAGTGGTTACAGCTAATAGCCTCATACCCAAGAAATCTGAGTTTGATTCCCACTGTGCCCCATGTGACCTTGGACAAGTCATGTAACCCTCTATTGCCTCAGGTACAAACTTAGATTGTAAGCCCTCCGAGGACATGGAAATACTTACGTACCTGAGTGTAACTTGCCTTGAACTACCAGTGGAAAGGTGTGAGCTAAATATTAATAAATAAATAAATAAACTTTAAGGGGAAAGAGAGATGGAATGAGGGAAAGGACAGAGAAATGGAAAGAGATAAGTGGAGAGGCAGAAAGAGGAATGAAATGCAGAAGGGAAGAGAAAAGAATAAAGGGGAAAGGAGTCACTGGTCGATGATGATAACACCACACCATCTCCATGGTTGGAAAGAATTATATAAAAGGGTCGTGAATGCCTGTCCATCTGGGGGCAAAATAACTCTCCAAAAATTAAATGGAATAAGATAAACCTTGCTATGTGGGGAAAACTGGTAAAAAGACATATCAAATTCGAAAGTGGGCCAGATTGGACTGTGGGGGTTCTAGAGAAATACGTTATCCAAAGAACTAGCCCAGTGTATTCCTATGGGAGAAAGAGTTCCAGCTTCTGTAGCACAGAAACTTACATACAGTGAAATACAGTAGTTAGGGAATTGCTCCTTTCAAACTTCCTCTCCCTGTTCTCTACTTTCCCAACCCCCTAAACTGTTCACACCACTCAAAAATACTCCCTCACAACTGCCCAACCAACCACGATGAAATGTTGCCACCACAAAAAAAATACCGTGACAACTGACTCACCACCCAAACTGTCACACCCCCAAAACCTACAAGCCTACCAACTGACCTACTACGCTGATAATGTCCCTACCCCTGGCTGCACCAGCAATTTGGAACACCCTCCCAGACGAACTAAGACTAACAACAGACCTCAAAGACTTTCGGAAGCTGCTTGAGACACTATTCATTGAACACTATGGACATGTCACATGATCTACTCATCAAGCAAGAACAAAGGACCAACCCCCCTCCCCTGACCCTTGTACATAAGAATGTATAATAGCGCATGATGTAAATAGCTCACCAAGAATCAAATATACACCACCACAAACACACTACCTGTATCACTGCATGAAAACACTTGAAACACTCTTATGATTGCTTGCTGTGGAGACCGCCTTGATTGAAGGAGAAGGTGGTATGGAAATACTTTTAAATAAATAAATAAATACCCCAAAACACTACCTTCCACAATTGCCTCACCACTGCCCTACTACCCCACAAACCTATCCATCCCTAAAAAATATCCCCAACTGCCCCATCACCCTGACAACTACCCCACTCCCAAAAGCTACCTTTGCAAATGCCAGACCACACCCACAAACTGCCTCATCTCCAAAAACTGCCATGCAGCAACAGCCCCACCAACCCACTCACTGCCCCATCCCAAGAAACAATCCCTTGCAAGTGCCTTATCACCGCACAAACTGCCCCACCCCTACAAAATACCCCAATTGCTCAGTCACCTCATTAAATGCCCCACCCACAAAACTACCCTCCCATAACTGTTCCATCACCTCACCAACTGCTTCTGCATCTGCCTCAGCACCCCCAAACTTCCCAATACCTAAAAACGACTGCCCCACAATTGCCCCACTCCACGAAAACTACCTCCTCACAATTCCCCCACCAACTTGCGCACTGCCCTTACCCCTATAAAACACTCCCTCAGAACTGGCCTACTATCCCACAAACTGCCTCTCTCCTAAAAATCCCCCCCCAAACAGTCTCTCATCTCTGAAAAATGCCCCACCCCACAAAACGTCCCCTGCAACTAGCCAACAACTTCACCAAATGCCCCAGTATCTGCCCCACTATCTTATAAAATGCCTCCACTTTCAAAAACTATTGCCCCTCAATTGCCAAGTCCCCTGCAATTGCCCTACCCCTCAAAAATATTCCTCTTTGCCTGGGCCAGCCCCAGAGTTGGTTCAAGGTGTTACCATTGCTTTAGAGTCAGATAAATTTTATGTTCTTAAAATGTACTTCAGAAACATTAATGAGGTTTTTCTAGGTTCTAATGTTAGAATATTTCCTGATGTCTCTCGTGATACGCAGCTGAGAAGGAAAGGCTTTTTGGCCCTTCGCCCCAGGGTTTTGTCCCTAGGGGCAACTTTTCAGCTAAAATTTCCTGCAAAGTGTTGTGTTATGTTTAAACAAAAATTGTATTTGTTTTTTGAGCCTAGGCAACTTCAAGATTTTCTGAAGGCTAGGGAGGAGGTTGTAGTAAAAGTTCCTGGGCCCTCTCATTCGGCTGACGCATAAGTCTTCCCGCCTTTGTTAATATAAATTGCTTGTGTTAAGACTTGTTCTTTAAAAATTCTTCCTGGTACTCCCCTATTTTTCTTAGTATTAGTGGTCTAATTATAATGGGGGGGATTACTTCTTTTGTTTTGAATTTCTTATTCTAGATATGCCCCTGTATTTTCTTTTAATTCGAAATATTTTTTTTTCTGGATGAAATAATATTAATAACGCATAAATTTAAAAAAAAAAAAAAACTTTACACAGGTAACATAGAAAAGAATAAACCCCCTAGTTGGAGAACTTTAGGGCAAAGAAGAAGAAATTGTTGATGACGCTTCTGAGTGGACTTAGAGACATCTGGGAACATCCTAACCGGTTCTCCCATAAACGGTTGATTTCCGGCACGAAAATACAGCTTCAGTAACCAGTCCCAATAAGGCTCTAAAGCCAAAGTCAAAAGCAGAGTCGCTTGTGGAATAGAATTAACATCCGAGGCCTCCAGAAAACTAGTTAGATCCAATGTGTCCATGAGCAGGAGAGGAAACACCATAGGCTCTGCGCTTAGCTGTAGGTAAATAGAAAATCCTTGTCAAAGGATGAACAGACTTACAAGGGATCTTCAAAACAGAAGTCGCAAATGAGTTAAACAGCTCCTTTGGTTGAACCGATGGAATTCGCAGAAAATTAAGTAAGTGCAAGTTCTTTTTACGAACAGCATTCTCTAAAGCCTCTAATTTCCCATGAATACTAGTTAAATCCTTAAATAGCAGAAACAGAAAAAGTTACATTGTCCTCAATTTTTATGCTTCAACAAGGCCACCTCCTGCTTTTGCTGGTCCACAGCCTGTTTCGTGCCAGATATAGCTGATTGTAAAGTCTGGAACGGCAAAGTTAATGAAGCTTCCAGTGTCTGCAGCCCCTCCCAAAGAGCATCCAAAGTTACCACAGCCAGACGAACCAACAGGGGTTTACCTCCCACTTCACCAGTCACTGAAGTCTGCACAGCCAACGAAGCCCCATCCGGGGCCCCAGGAACCGAAGGGCTCAACCCTGCAGCAATCAAGTTTCCCGACTCTCCAGGCGGAACCGCGGCAGCAGAAGACGCTGCTGATAACACCTTCTTGGCCATTCATGATCCAGGAATTGAAACCCTGACACCAGGGAATTCTCCTGCAGATGAGTCGTTGACACTGACCAAGGGCTGCTCCGAAGGAATCCGCCCTTCCAGACTCAGCGTGGCATGCAGCTCTGGGGGACTCAGAGAGCCTCCTTCCGCTCCCGCCGACCCCAACGAGCTAGACGGCACCGGAACACCAGTTGCACCAGCGGGCCTCATGTAGGCATCGAGAGGACCCTTAGCCACACTGGCACTCCTTGGAAGCTCCGGAACCTTTCCTTTACATTTACGCGGCATAATAAACTAAAGGAAAAGAAACTTAAACCCAAAGGTAAGGAGTCCAGAGACAGCCGGCTAATATGCGTCTGCCATCTCCCAGCTCAGAGTTTAAAACCTCTACCTGCTGTTCTCTAATCCTCCCCTGTGTGTGTGTGTGAACCTGCCCTGCCTGCTTCCAATGTAACCAGCAGTAGGGACTGTGGGTAGGATCTAGCCAATGGGAAGGCTGTGGGGGCAGAGCACTGGAATGCTGCTCTAGTCACAGGAAGGGAGGAGGTGAAGTGGGGGAAGTTCCTCTACTGTAAAAGTTTAGTTTCTGTCTGTGGTAGGAGATGGAAGAGAAACGAAGCCTCCATTCCCTAAAAAAAATGCCTCAATGTATTTCTCTAGGAAAAGCAGTTTCAATAGCTGCAGCATACTGATTCCATGTAGCATAGGAATTTCACAATCATACCTGTCAAACAGCCCTTCCCTCTTATCTCCTCTCCTGATCACAGACACTCAGAGAACAAACAGAAACATAAACATAATGCGCAGACACATACACACAAGAATTCATGCGCACATGCAAGAATGTGCAGATACACATACATGCAGGGACGGCCCAAGGGGGGTGCGGGGCCATGTGCTGGGATTCACTGTGGGGCCTTATTTGCATAATGATAACATGCACTTTTAGTAAACATGCCTCTTAATGAGTGTCTGGATAAAGAAAGACTACCAGATTTCTACATTACTATACTCCAGTGCCAACTGCCAGGCACATTAGGAAGTACTACAAACACTGCCCATTTAGAACCCATAGCAAACCCGCCGTATCATAATGGCACTACCGGGACACATAAAGCACCAAACCTACCTATCAAAAGGCAACACTACAAATATTAAACCAATACATCTCAGAGAATACCAATACATCTCCTACTGGGGGACAGAGAACAAGTGAGACTGTCAAATAGAAACTACATGAACAGAATACCTCAGTCTGGTTACACATGCAGAACATAGACTGTCACCAAACAAAGAACAAGGGATCACAATTTAGAAATAGGAAGATAAGTAATTAAATTGGGAACCCCAAAAGCCAAACATGAAATGTACAACAACACTGGAGAAATAAAACTATAAATTAATTTCCTCTTGAACAAAACAAAAACGCAAAGATATTAGTGATACACATTTCCCAGACTTGACATATTCCAGTTAATAAATTCAAAATAAAAAATGTTTTCTACCTTTTGTTTTGGCATTTTATTTTTCAGTTGCAATTGCTCCAATCACTTTCTTCTGGTTTCTTCTGCTAACTCTCCATTGTCTGCTGTCCATTTGTCCTTTCTTCTCTCTTCTAGATTTTTTCCATTCTCTCTCTACATCTGCTTTAACATACTGATCTTTCCCCTTTTGCTCTTTCCCACATTTCTTTCTTTATTCCTTTATCATTCACTCAAATTTCAACCTTCCATTCTCATACCCCATTTACTCTCCCAATACCTAGCCAATCGTAGATTTTTCTTCCCTCCCACACAAAATATATTTTCCCCTCTCCATCCTTATTTAGAAGGAAGGATTTAGTATACCGCCTTATCATTAAATCAAGGCGGTTTGGCACATCAATCAAAATCAATAATAATGTGTGGTCTGTAGCATGCAGTGGGAGAACTGAGAAGAGTGGTGTGTGGAGCAGTGTGTTAGATTATATCGGTGAACTATTTACATAATGAGCTATATACATATATACAATAATGGGGCTGTTTGAGAGGCGTGCTAGGATCGAGATCCTGTAATGTCTTGAAGGTAGAAAATAGGAGCCATTTATGTGAGGTCCTTGAAATGTTCTGTAAATAGAGCAGTCTTAAGAAGCTTTCTGAAGTCCTTGAGGTTCTTGGTTGATCTTATGTGGTCTGGGAGAGAGTTCCATATAGCGGGTGCTGCCAGGGAGAGTGCCCTCCTTGATGTGGCCAGCCTTGTTTTAGCAAATTCCTTTGGTGTTCTGATGGTGTCTGAGGTTCCTTTTCTTCTTGGTCTCTTGTTGTCAGATTTTTATGAGAGGACGTAGGCTGTCTGCTGAGAGGTTGTGTATTATTTTAAATATGTGTAGAAGTACTTTGAATTGGACTCTAGAGCTGATTGGGAGCCAGTGTAGGTGGTACAGTATGGGAGTGATGTGGTCGTGAATCGTGTAATCTGTTGTGAGTAGTGCGGCTGTTTTTGTGCTAGCTGTAGTGGTTTTATTGTCTTTTTTGGTAGCCCTTGGTAGATGTGATTACAATAGTCTAGAGTTGGAGTGATGATGGCTTGACAGACTGTTCGGAAATGTTCATGGGCGAGGATGGGTTTGAGCCTTCTGACTGTCCTCATTTTGATGTAAGCGCTCTTTGTTGTTTTTGCAATGTGGGACTGGAGGTTGAGGTCCTTGTTGAGCATTACTCCCAGGTATTTTATTTCTTGTCTTACCGGTATGATGGTGTTGTTTAGGTTGATGGTGGCCGATGGTGAAAATGTCCGGTTTCTTGTGATGAATAGAGCTGCAGTTTTGTTGTAATTTATTGATAGGTTGCTTTCCTGCAGCCAGGTTGCCATTTGTTGGAAGCAGTTGGCTATGTTGGAGTAGTCCGGGTTGTCCAGATTGATTGGTGTGTATATCATTATATTGAATCTTGTGGTCCTTGATGATGGTGCAGATGAGTTGTACGTAGATGTTAAATAGCAGGGCGGAGAGAGCTGAGCCTTGTGGGACTCCTTGAGTGGCTCTGAACGGTTGAGAGGTCTTTGTTCCACACTTGACTTGTAGTTGTCTGTTGGTGAGGTAAGATGTAAACCAGCTCAGGGTGGTGCTGTGTAGGCCTGCCTCCTGTAGTCTGTTTAGTAGGGTTGTGTGGCAGACAGTGTCGAATGCTGAGGAGATGTCTAGGAATATCATGATGACGCCCATTCTGGTGTTGTCGATTGTCCTCAATAGGCTGTCGAATAGCTGAATCAGTATGGTTTCAACCCCATCTCTGGGTCGGAAACCGTGTTGATTGGGGTCCAGTGGATTGTGGATGTCGATGTGTTGTTGGAGTTGGTGTTGGACTGTTTTCTCGATGATCTTGGACAGGAATGGTAAGCTTGATATGGGTCTGTAGGCGGCAGGGTCAGTTTTAGCCAAGGTGGTTTTCTTGGGGATTGGACGTATTGTGGCTAGCTTCAGGGAGTTTGGCATTGTTCCCTTGGAGAGAGAGTTATCTACTATTTTCCGTATAACTTCTGTCAGGTCCTTTTTCGTTGCTTTGATCCAGGATACTGGGCAGGGATCTGTAGGGGCGGTGCTGGTGTTGAGGTCAGTGATGATCTTGGAGAGTTGTTCATTTGAGGGGATGTTGAATGTGCCCCAGCTCCATTTAGGTTTGGATGTCTTGTATTTCACAGACGCGCGCTGTTGTTCTTGGGTGTTGCAGTGAATTTGTTCTCGAGGTGGTCAGTGAAGATCTGTGGGTCTATTTGTTGTTCGTTTCTGTTGAAGGGTTCTTTGGTGAGGGTCTTTACGACTCTCATCCTCATTCCCCAGCCACATTCCCCTTCTAGTCCTCCCCGAAAATCAGCTCCCTTCTAGTTCTAGACCACCCAGCATCCGCTCCCTTCTAGTCCCATTCTCCCATGCCCTCACATCAGCCTATTTCCAGTCCTAGCCCCCCATAAGCTCCTTTCCAGTCCTTATCCAGCCCCCATCAGCCCATATCTAGACCAAGATCCCCCCATCAGCCCCTTTTCCAATCCTAGCTTCCCATCAGCCATTTCCAGTCCTATTCCAGCCCCCATCAGCCCATTTCCAGTCCAAGCTCCCCCAGATCAGCCCATTTCCAGTCCTAGACCCCCCCCATCAGCCATTTCCAGTCCTATTTCAGCTCCCCATCAGCCCATTTCCAGTCCCAGCTTCCCCCTACCATCAGCCCATTTCCAGTCCCAGCTTCCCCTTCCATCAGCCCATTTCCAATCCTAGCCCCCCCATCTGCCTATTTCCAGTCCTATGCTAGACACCCGCCCGCCCGCCGAAGAGCCCCGTGGCCGTCGAAGGGGCTTCAGAAGTGAGCCTGGGAAGCCTGCGCGAGGCCCCAGTTTCCTCTGCACAGCCACCAGTCTGAAGAGTATTTTCCCTCATGCTGTGCGCGCTGAATGCCAGGAAAGGTTAAAGGGCATTTCCTGGCACTCGCGCGCTTCACAGTAACTGCTGCCAGCGTGAGGGAAAACACTCATGCTGGCGGCTGTGCACAGGGAGCCGGTGCCTCATGCAGGCTTCCCCGGCTCCCTCTAAAGCCGTCCATTTGTGCGAGAATGAAGTTTGCGCGGGGCCCTGTGTGAACAACATTCTCGCACAATGGACGGGCCGGCCCTGCATACAAGCACATATGCAATGGATGACAATACTGCAATATGTCAATGGAATGCTTTCGGAATTCACTTGTATATTATAGTTTTTTCAGCTTTTCCTCATATTGTCCTGACCTGAAGAATAAGGGCCCAATATTGAGTTATGCCGGCTATGCGCCGCTACGACGCATAGCGGTGTGCATCAACCCTTAACCCCAGATATTCAGTGCCAGAGTCATATGTGACTCCAGCGTTGAATATCCAGGTTTGCCAGACAGCCTCCCAGCCACAGTAGCTAGCTGGGCAGCGGTGATATTGCATGCTACCCGGTTAACTGCTGCGGCTATAAGACAGGCGAGCTTTTGCCTCGCCTATCTTTTAGCCGCAGGTCGCTAAACTGGCAGTATGCAATATCGCCACTGACCCATTTATCGACTGTCACTGCCTCCGCTCCTCCCCAGAACGTCCACGACACGTCCCAATGCTAAGCAGTTAGCATCAGGGCGTGTAAGAGAGAAGATTGTGGATATTCAGCGGCAGTAAGTGTGTTAGTGCCATTGAATATCTCGGTTAGAGGCATTTACATAGTTTACAAGGCTGTAAACTATGCAAATGCCTTTCAAATATCAGGCCCTAAGGTTTTAACCTTCAAACATTAGTCCAAAAATGTATTAAGTTATGCCAATAAAAAGGTATCACCTTATTTTCTTTTTTTGTTTTTATTTAACTACCATTAAAGTGGACTAACGGAGCAACCACAGTGCTTGATCCCCGGGATAGCCTTTATTCATAAAGCGACCTCTAGACTAACCGAAAGCCTTTAGTGCAATTGGTCCTCAGTTGTGGAATGCATTACCAAATAACCTAAGAATGAAAAATAGTTTGCTAAGTTTTAGGAAAGGGGTAAAAACCATACTATTCCTGGGGGTATGAGTGAAATAGGAATTCTTCCTTTTGCAAATTTGTTTCTTCTCTTTCATTGTCTTTTATTATCGGAAACCATTTTGAATACTCATTTGTCAGGAAGATATATATAAATATTTTTAAATACATAAAGGAATAAATATCTTAGAAAAAGCATTTTCCAAATATAGTAGGACAATTTGCCATGCAAATAGGACGGTGCACTAAATAAGCTCCCGTTGCTGTTGCCTGTTCTGTTGTACAATGGACATTAACTCTGAGAATATCCTAAAGCCTATGTATAAATCCATGGTGCAACCAGACCGTGAATGCTCTGTGTAGATGTGCTTGGTGCATCTGGAAAAAAAAACATATAGCAGGACCACAAGAAGGGGAATAAAACTGGAACAGCTCCCTCATGAAGAAAGGCCAAACAAATTAGGGTTCTTCAGCTTGGAAACAACGTGATTGAGAGGGGATTTAATGGAGGTTTATAGAACCATAAGTAGAGCACAATAAGCAAGTACCGAGCTTTCTTTAGAAACTCAGATGACAAGACTTTGAGTTTCATACTTTGGACACATCATGCGAAGAGAGAGATCATTAGAGAAGGTCATCATGCTTGGCAAGGTAGAAGGTCAACCCAAAAGAGAAAGGCCAGCAATGAGATGGATCGATACAATAACAGCAGCTACGGATGCCACTCTATCAACAATAAGCCACCTGACTGAAGACCGAATACTATTTAGGATAACTATCCAGAGAGTCGACATGAGTCGTCACCGACTCAACGACACTTAACAACAATAAAAGAAGGAGGATCTGTTAGATACTTCCCAGTTACCTGGATTGGCCACTATTGGAGTCAGGATGCTGGGCTTGATGGATCTATGGTCTGACCCAGCACGGTAAACCTTATGCTACCATGTGTGGGAGATGTTTGCATTGTTGCTGTCCAGGCAGTACTTCTTCTGTTCTGCGCCAGTCTTGAGGTCATTTTATAAGGTATTCTGCATATGTAAAGCATGTTTTACATACAGAAAATGGCACTTATAAACAGGGCCGGACCATCCACTAGGCAAATTAGGCGGTCACGTCCAGCAGCAACTTCCAGAGGGCGGCAAAAGCAGGGCATTCAAAGCTAAATAATAGATTTTGATAGCGAGAAGGGGTGTAAAGCTTGAGGTTCACCTAGGGCATCAACATTTCGAACCAACTTTAGGGCTGGCCCTGCTTATAAAATATATACTTTTATGCGGACTGTACAAAAGTCTTTCCGAGCTGGTGTTTGGATGGAGCAAGATTGGAGCTGCGATATGTGTACATGCACAGATAACAAACACACTGCCTTGGAGCAGGTGTAAATGTGTGCGATACTGGGAGCCTATTTTATACAAACACATTATGGGCATTCAATGCATTTTAAAAGTTATACAATTACCCCTTCAGAGTGTAGGTCTTGCACTGCTGCGGTTCTGTACCTGTTCTGTGGCAGGGCTGGGCAGGAGGATGCAGCCTATGCAGTTAATATCCTGGAAGGTCTTCCAAAGCTATCAGTTGTGGGACTAAACGGTGGCCAGATTTTCAGCAGTATTTAGCCAAACAGACACTGGAAAAAGTTTCAGAGTGACTACTTTTAGCCAGTCCTGGGGCTGTCTGCTGAACTTGAAAGCTCACAGCTAGAAAGTGACATTAAACAAACTAGTGTAATAAAAGTGACCTCACCTGGGTTTCCTACGTCTTCACGAACTGTTTTTCTTTTCTTGCCCATTCACAATGTTATTCGTATTCCGGGTATGTACCTTTATACCATTAGAGAAGTCAGGTTGGAAAACCTTTCTCGAGGGACTTCCACTGAGCATGGAGGCAGGCAGCAGCAGATGCTCCTGCATGAAAAGGTGCGCCCTTCAAGGAGAGAGGGGTGTGATCTAGACTCATGGCATGCCTGCTCTTTACAGGTAGGGCAGGTTTTCTGTATAGTGTACCTACTGCTGCTCTAACTCAGCGTGGAATGCGGCTTCCTGGGTCCTAGCGCCTGACAGGTTCTGAAGAGATTCTGTCTGCTTGCTTCTTATTCAAGCCTATGAACTTTTACATAGTTGCCCTTCCAGACTCTGCACGCATGAGAGATTTCCGGGACATTGCACTACAAACCAGCCAGTCCTGCTGAAGATTCATTTCTATTAGATAGATTCCCACGTGCTGAATCTGTCAGAGATGCAAAGGGGGAAGATGCTTGTTTTAAAACGCCGGAGACTCCGGTCAAATTCAGTTCGGTGCAATATTCTCGCCCAGCTGCGCAGAGTCCCGCGGCCGAGCTGCAGCTGGTGGGGGAGGGGCTGCGATAGCGCGGTTTTGAGTCGCGAGGAGCAGGCTACTGAAAGCGTAATGATATCGCAGCACCTCGGCCAGAGGAGCTTGGCAGGAGCATAGGTCATCGAGGCTGGAAAGAGAGACGCCAGACAAATGAAGCCTGAAGGAGCTAAAAATGCCAGACTCCGGCAAAACACGGAGCACAATAGTTGAAAATACAGGATTTTGCAGCCTACTGCACGATGAGAAGAAACAGGCTGTCCATTTTAAAGAATAAGGCTTTGACTTCCCCCTTCATACCCCTTAAAAGGACATGTGCATTGCTGACCTCTGAATATATTATAGGCCTCGTGAGGCTGCTTTCTGTTTCTGAATGAGGAGCGGCAGATGAAGAGCCGGTGGGACCTGAATGACTGGTTCCTCCAGAAGTAAAGGGGAGCGATGAAGGGGCGGGCGGCATCCTCTTACTCGCCTGTGTCTCGAGCCCAGTGGTTCTCAACCCAGTCCTCTAGGACTCCCCCCCCCCCCCACCGACCAGTCAGGTTTTCAGGATATCCACAGTGAATATGCATGAGACATCTGCATGCACTGCTTCCATTCTATGCAGATCTATCTCATACATATTCCCTGGTGGTACATGCATGTACACGACTTTTTATAAACTTATCTCATAAGTAAAGTATGCACAGTGTAATTAGGCGCGTCCTTTAACTAGACTTTAGCAGAGTTGCCAAGTTACCCAGTTCAATGAGTGAGACTTTTGCCAGTTCTGGTTTTAAATTTGCATTACAGTGCAGTGTGGTATCTGTGGTCCCCCATGTTACTACCCATTGGAATCAGTGCTGCAAGTCCCATAATGCATCAGATGAGCTTGTCAGAAATCTAGGATTGGCTAAATTTCTCACTTATGGAACTGGGCAACTCTACTTAAGAACTGGGCATCTTCTGGGGTGAAATTTGCGTTTTACAAAATTTGTGCATATGCACATTTCACAAACATTTATGCCTGCTTAGCTGTAAATGTCTGCAGCTTTAATCTAGCCACTATTTCTGCTGGATTTTTAGTAGTAATTTATAAAGACACATGGGGCATGTTTACTAAGCCTGTGCTGGTAATACACATGTAGGACATGTTACCAGGGCAGGGCAATGGGCTCATTGCAGGGGGAGGTGTACATCCATCCCCCTGCATTTACCGTGCTGTAGCAAAGTGAATCTGCCATGGGTACAGCTAATGCCACCCAATGACGCAGTGTTAGCTGCACCCACGCTACCTGCACTGAGCATAGGTAGCGTGGGTCACAAATGCCTGCACTAGATGTGCCGTGCTAGGAATGCCCTTGTCTCACCCAGTTACTGCCCTCATGCACACTACAGGGTAGCATGGAATTTTCAGCATGGCACCGAAACTGCATGGTAACCCCGCGCTACTCTGGTAGCACACATTAGTAAACAGGCTTCATAGATACCTATGTGTCTACAAAATAGGCTAAAACTGGGTGCTTACACAGCATTCACACATAGGAGATCAGTTATAAAATTACCTTCCAAGGGCTTAAAAAAGAAAGGGAGGGAAGAAAGATAAAAAAAATAGAACAGTGAAACAAGTATAGTTTATTTGCTTGACTGCCTTTCAAACTCATAAGATGGAAAGGACAACAATTAGGACAATTCCAGGATTCTAGTGACACTCCCTAATCTGTCTGTAACCTCCGGTGACATTTCTGATCTTATTTATTTATTTATTTATTTATTTAGCTGTATTTATATCCCGCTTTTCACCGGGTCAAAGCGGCGTTACATAAAAAAAGGGGGGGGGGGAATTTAAGTATAAGGGCGGGGCCATCACCGGGGAGGCGACATTGATGATTTCAACATAGGATAGACTTTGGACATGGGACAGACTTTGGACATGAACAAGTTAGTACAGGTTTGAGTTGGGGGGTTATGGTGGGCGAGATCAAAGGTTAGTGTGCTTTTTTGGTGGGGGTCGTGTTAAGGTATTCCTGGAACAGGATGGTTTTCAGCTGTTTTCTGAAAGATAGTAGATCGGCATTATTTCGAAGACAACTCGGTAGAGAGTTCCATAAGGATGGAGCATAAAGTTCAAAGGCTCGATTGCAGGTCCGTTGCGAGCATTTGGTTCTTTTGTGCTTGCGGCAAACCTTAGCCAGGTGCTCCGTGCCCTTAGTCCAGCATCTCCCCTTCCTTTCCCTCTGCTAGAACTGCTGCTGCTTCTGCCGCTCTACCTCTGTCTCCACTAGAGCCCGCCTATACGGTGCATGTTCTCAAAGCCAGCTGCAGCCTAGACCCTCCGACAGGCATGTGGGAAGGGGCGGGATCAGGGCTGGATTTACGTATACGCCATGTACGCCATGGCGTAGGGCCCACAACCGGCAGGGGCCCACAAAAAATAGAACCAGTTTTTTTTTTTTTCAACTCGATTAAAAAAAAAACCTGGTGGCTGCCGCCGCGGGGCCCCCTCTGCTGCCGCGGGGGCCCCGTCTACAAGATGGTCTGGTCGGGTCGGGTCGGATCTCGTCTCCCTCCCTCCCGGCTGCGAGAGACGCGAAGATAGAGCGTCTCCTCGCGTCTGTGTTAAGCCCGCAGGGGCTGATGGGATTTCCCATCAGCCCCTGCGGGCTTAACACAGACGCGAGGAGACGCTCTCCCTTCGCGTCTCTCGCAGCCTGCAGCGAGGGAGGGAGAGAGACCCGACCGGACCCGACCCGACCCGACCCGACCGGACCCGACCAGCTTGTAGACGGGGCCCCCGCGGCAGCAGAGGGGGCCCCGCGGCGGCAGCCACCCGGTTTTTTTTTTAAATTAAATTTTACTTTAGGCCGGGGGGGGGGTAGGACTGGTAATGGGCTATGGGGGGGGTAGGACTGGTAATGGGCTATGGGGGGGGTAGGACTGGTAATGGGCTATTGGGGGGGCTGGGGCTGGAAATGGACTGGGGGGGGTAGGGCTGGTAATGGGCTATTGGGGGGCTGGGGCTGGAAATGGGCTGGGCTGTGCAGTGGGGGGTTAAGGATAGAGGTGGTCTGATGGGGTTAGGACTGGTAATGGGACTGTGGGCTGTGGGGGGGGCTTAGAACTGGCAATGGGCTTTGGGGGGGGGTTAAGACTGGTAATGGGCTGTGGGCTGATGGGGGATGTCTGGTAAAGGGCTATTGGGGGGGCAAGTACTCGAAAAGGGCAGGAGGGTAAAGACTGGAGGTGGGCTGATGGGGTTAGGACTGGTAATGGGCTGTTGGGGGGGGGGTTAGAACGGGTAATGGGCGTTGGGGGGGTTAAGACTGGTAATGGGCTGTGGGCTGATGGGGGTTGTCTGGTAATGGGCTATGGGGGGCTAGGACTGGAAATGGGCTGGGGGGTTAAAACTGGAGGTGGGATGATGGGGTTAGGACTGGTAATGGGCTGTGGGCTGATGGGGGGGGTAGGACTGGCAATGGGCTATGGGGGGCTGACTGGAAATGGGTTGATGGGGTTAGGACTGGAAGTGGGCTGATGGGGGGGTTAGGACTGGTAATGGGTTATAGGGGGGGCTTAAACTGAAAATGGGGGATGGGGGGTTAAGGACTGAAAATGGGGTGATGGGGGGTTAAGGACTGTAAGTGGGGTGATGGGGGGGCTAGGACTGGAAATGGGCTGATGGATGGCTAGGACTGGAAATGGGCTGATGCAGGGACTAGAAGGGAATGGATGCTGGGTGAGGCTGGAACTAGAAGGGAGCTGATGTTGGGGGAGGATTAGAATGGGATGGGGCTGGAAGAGTAAAATGGAGAAGGGAAAAATATTTTGTGTGGGAGGGATAAAAAATCTACAATTGGCCGGGTATTGGGAGAGTAAGTGGGGATTGAGGATGGAGGGGTAATATTTGAGTGGATGAAATAGGAATGAGGAAAGAGCAAAAGGAGAAAGATTAGTATGTTAAAGCAGATGTAGAGAGAGAATGGAAAAAAATCTAGAAGAGAGAAGAAAGGACAAATGGACAGCAGACGATGGAGAGTTAGCAGAAGACACGAAGAAACCAGAAGAAAGTGGCTGGAGCAATTGCAGCTGAAAAAAATGCACAAAAGGTAGAAAAATATCTCTTTATTTTGAATTTATTAATTGGAATATGTCAGCTCTGGTAAATGTGCATCATTAACATCTGTGCTTTGTTTAGTACAAGAGCAAATTAATGTATTGTTTTATTTCTACAGTGTTGTACATTCCAAGTTTGGCTTTTGGGATTCCCAGTTTAATTATTGTCTTCCTATTTCTAAATTGTGATTACTTGTTTGGTGATGGTCTATGTTCTGCATGTGTAACTGAGCTGAGGTGTTATGTTTATATAATTCCTATTTGACATTGCCACTTGTTCTCTTTCCCCAGTAGGTCATGTATTGTTGTTCTCTGAAATGTATTGGTTTAATATTTGCAGTGTTGCCTTTTGATTGGTAGAGTATGGTGCTTTGTGAGTCCTGGTAGTGCTGTTAGGATACGGCGGGTTTTACTATGGGCAGTGTTTGTAGTAGTTCCTAATGTGTCTGGCAGTTGGCACTGGATTATAGTAATGTAGAAATCTTTTAGTCTTTCTTTATCCATACACTCATTAAGAGGCACGTTTACTAAAAGTTAGTATATGGTAACATTATGCAAATATTTATGCAAATGAGGCCCCTTATGCAAATGAGGTCCGCACCCCCCTTGGGCCGCCCCTGCTGGGGGCCCACAATTTTTGTTGGCGTAGGGCCTCACTCAAGGTAAATCCGGCCCTGGGCGGGATGTAGAAAGCATGCGAGGATGCTGAAAGGCCACTGCTGCTGACAGATTTTATTATTTTGGTTTAGAACTTTCATGATTAGAAATCAGGAAAAAAAACATGACAAATAAGTACACAAAGACATACAACAAGAAACTAAAACAGAATCCAGCCCACATACCCGGAGAGTAAAAAGATAATTTATCCAAGAAATAAATCGGAAATTAGGCAAAATTAGCCACTATTTAGTACCTCTACTTAATACTTAGAACACCTCTTTCCACTCACAGAAAAAAAAATGCAAATAAATGAAATAAATAGCAGATGAATTCTTGTTTTGTGTCACAAATTGCTCCGACTGAACAGGATTAAAAAACACATTTGTGTGATCAGGGCTGGCCCAAGGGTTTCTGCTGTCCTAGACAGAAGCCCTGGCTGTGCCGCCCCCCCCCCCCCCCCAGCTATGCTGCTCCCCCCACGGGCCGAACCACACCCCCTTGTGCTGAGCTGTGCTACCACTGATTCCAGCGCCTGGCTCGGCAGCAGGCCATGTGTGCCAAAGCACATGGCCTGCTGCCCACAGAGATCTGCCATCCTAAGAGGCCGCCTAGCCTGCCTTGTGGATGGGCCAGCCCTGTGTGTGACCCTGAAAACCTATGATACACTTAAAGAGCAGGTCTGCTGCTGTCTTTGCCGGCTATGCTGATGCTGCGGTACTGCTCCCATCCCCAGTTCTGCCGCTTTAGGCAGATGCCTAATCTGCCTAGTGGTAGGACTGGCCATGCATGCTTTGCTGCTATAACTACTATTTCTTCTGTTTCCCCAGGATTATAGAGGTTTTCCCCCCATTTCTTTTGGGAAGTCTTTTATTTTGTCTGTCATCACAGGAAGTGCGCATCCAGGGCCAGGGAGACAGTATTAGGCACCTTAGATGAACCTTCAGCCTTATACCCACCCTCCACATTTTGTTTCAGGCCCCTAGTCCCTCCCAACCAGAATTTTGGTAATCAAACCCAACAAGCATGATTACCCCAATTACAACCCTCCCAGAGCAGTCCCGTAAAAATGCAGAATTGGTCATTATAATTTTATAATTGTAGAAAGCATTTCGCACAAGGAAAACATATTTTACATGGCTATTAAAAATTGCACAGCTGAATACACTTGTACAAATATGAGGGCAGATGAGATCACATGTAGGCACCCCTGGAGGCATAGTTTGGGCAGGTGCTCAATGCATAATTTATTTTATTTATTTAACACTTTTCATACACCGCTTTTCTGGAAGAACATGGTGAACTCAGTTAAGTTTGAATTACAATGAACTGTTTAGGTACAATCACCTTGGAGTATAACGGTATAACTATAAAGGGAACTCTGATTATAGAGCAACAAGGTGAACTGGGATGAGTTCAGAGTACAAAGAACCAGGTAATCGTAACTAATGGCAACCTTGTCAGTACTGTACAGGGCAGTAGGCCAGACATAGTGCTGCTATGTAGAGCAGAGGAAGAGTTCAAATTGCTAGCCCCCCTGCTAGGAAAGCAGCGCAGTGAGGTGGAAGAAGAGCATCAGGGTCTGGAGCATTGGAAGCTAGATGAAGAGGAAACCTCACTGCCCTGCCCATTTCGTGGAGGACCAGCGGTCTCCAGGAGTCAAAGTTGCACAGAGGTAAGCAGAGCTGCTTTTAACATGACGGAGATGGCTGAAGCAAACGGCGGAGAACAAGTACTTGGCACCAATCATTAAACGGGGAACAGAGCTAGGTAGCACAAGCAGATAGGTACCTATGGTGTGGGCAAAGTAGGCGCAGACTTGTGTCCCACATAAAAGTTGAGAGCGGGACCTGACAAGTCACGGTGAGGTGTGGCCGCTGGGTGGAAAGGCAAGCTGGGGAGTGTGTGAGATAGGTGTGAAAGGATGGGGATTGAGGAGATGGATGGCGGAAGCCAGGGGAGGGGAACATGAAGTGAAATGGGAGGGGATAAGATAAAGATTGAGGGGGAAATGCATATGGTGCATTTTTCCCTTAAAGATGGCAACCCTATTTTTATGGGCAAAAGATCTCACTGCTGCTTTGGTTTTGCCTATAAACTGACTTGTTTGATTATATTTTCTTTAATGTCATCTGTGGACGTTTATTAGTAGAGATTTGTTTGTGACAAACATAGAAACATGACGACAGAAAAAGACCACAAGGCCCATCTAGTCTGTCCTTCCATAACTACAACAGTCCCCTTTTTACCTTTAGAGATCCTCTGTGTTGGTCCCATGCTTTCTTGAATTCAGTTACTGTCCTCATCTCTACCACCTCCACTGGGAGACTATTCCATGGATCCACTACTCTTTCTGTAAAGAAATATTTCCGCATATCACTCCTGAATCTATCTCCCTTCACCCTCATCCCATGTCCCCTCGTAGCAGAACTTGCTTTCAATTGAAAGAGGCTCTCTCCCTGAACATTTATGCCACGGAGGTATTTAAACATCTCAATCATATCACCTCTATCCCGCCTTTCCTCTAAGGTGTACATATTAAGATCCTTAAGCCTGTCCTCATATGCTTTATAATGAAGCCCATTAATCATTTTAGTAGCAACCCTCTGCACCGACTCCATCCTGTTCACATCCTTTTGAAGGTGCGGTCTCCAGAATTGCACACTATACTCCAAATGAAGTCGCACCAAAGACTTATACAGAGGCATTATCACCTCCTTTTTTCTGCTAGCCATTCCTCTCCGTATGCACCCAAGCATCCTTCTAGCTTTTGCCGTCGCCTTTTCTACCTGTTTAGCTACTTTAAGATCATCAGACACAACCACGCCTAGGTCCCGCTCTTCTTTAGTGGACAAAAGTACTTCACCTCCTATACTGTATTGCTCCCTTGGATTGCTGCAGCCCAAATGCATGACCTTACATTTTTTAACATTAAATCCCAGCTGCCAAATTCTAGACCATTCTTCAAGCTTAGCTAGATCCCTCCTCATGTTATCTACACCTTCCTGGGTGTCTACTCTATTGCAGATTTTGGTATCATCCGCAAAGAGGCAAACCTTACCCGACAGCCCTTCCGCTATATCACTAACAAAGATGTTAAAAAGAATCGGACCAAGGACAGATCCCTGGGGCACACCACTGGTAACATCCTTCTCCTCAGTGCCATTCTGAGTTGTTTCAGATGTCTTCTGAAAAATCCCATTCTTTGCCTCACTTCTCTCTTTTCCTCCCAGAAGCAAGCCGTTCCCTATTGGTTCTGCATTCTAAGGTGCAACGATTCATTATTATTTCCGCAGTTATTCTGGCGAGAACCCTTTCTGTAGATTTTCCCTTGTTTTTCACAAAAGATTCGGCCTTAAATCCTCTGGTGTTACATTTCTTGCAATATTATTTACTTCTTAGCTGACAAGTCTTGCACAGGGGCTTCTAGAGAAGATGTGGTTGTGGACTGGATCCGGTCTATAACCCATAGATCGATCCGGACTTGGTCTTCACCACATTGCATTCCCAGAGGTGTAGTCCTCCCTTTAGGGACCTCAGAACCAAACATGTCGAAAGAGAGACAGATAGCTCTATGATATTCTAGAACATTGTGTTAAGGAATAGAAGAAAGTGGTCTGTGTAAATCTATGTACACGTGACTAACTGATAATGTAGGTATATGAATATGTATATGTAAACTAGGCGGGGATTTATGCAAAAAACCGAAGAAGTGTCTATCTGCTTGAAGCCGGCTGAAGGCAGAATGTCTTAGGGGTATGTTTACTAAAGGTTCTTAACGTGCGCGGCGCACATGAGCGCATGCTAATGATGCTTTACGGGGCAAAAATGCGCTTTAGTGTGTGCTCATGTGCGCAGCGGCGCACACGAGCGCTGAAGGCGGGGAAAGGCTCCCGGAGGGCGGAGGAAGGCTCCCCAGGGGCGGAGAGAAGGGGTCAATGGGTGGAGAGTGGGAGGGGAGAGGCTCCCCGCACACTAGCGAGGTGAAATTTGAGGCTAAAAATAACGCGAGTGAAAACCTCGCCTTAGAGCCGATTTAAAAGGAAGAGAAACCATTTCTGTCAGCAATGTACAGCAAAACCAGGGAAACCTATAAAAAAGTGATAAGTGTGATACATGTGCACAAAACAAAAGTACAAATAAACATTGAAAAGGACCCCAACAAAATTTAAAAAAATTATAATCAAGCTGGGCAATAGTGATAGTAATGGGAAACATCAAAAAACACTCCCAAGAAAGCCCCAAAAAATAAATATGAATTTTGGAAGGGTCTACGCTCCGTCCCCATACAAGGTGAATGATCCCACAGTGAAATAGCACTGATCAGGGTTTCCCTCTCCATTGGACAGGTTACCTATGGCATGCACATGTTCCACAACAGCAGGGTGGGCATGTCGGAATGGGCAACTGGACAGATGCTGGGAAAGGGGATACAGAGGGCTGCAGGCGGCACATGCTGTGGTGCAGCTGGGGCACAGTGTGGACTAGGCAGATGCCTAGATGGCACTTAGGAATGCTGAAACTGAACAGCAGCCAGACAGCAACTGATGAGGGCCCAACATGGGCACGAGAGTGTTTATCACAGTGTCACAGGGGATAGTACCCAGCAGGTACCCCCAAGAGCACAGAACATTGGCAGGCGGTGTTGGGGGGAAGCGTGGACGCCTATGCAGGAACACCTACCCCAGAACACGCATCATAGGCAGCCGCCTACCTGCACACTGGATGGCTTGAGACTGCACACCACCAGCACCACCAGCAGAAGGGCATGTCAGCATGATGGCAGAGGGGTACTGGTGGTGGAGGGGGGCAGTGGCAGCTGCCCAGAGCCGACCATGGCCTAGCCCTGTGTAGGTGGGTGCCATGCACTGCAACAGACAGGCTGTGTCTGACAAACAACCATGGTATCTCCAGGGACTATCTCCCAGCTTAGTTCTCATGTGGAGGCTATCAATGCCCTTCACCCTCGTCAGGCAGGTTTCCGCCAGGGACACAGTACTGAGACTGTATTACTGGCCCTTCTCAACGAACTACACATATCCCATGATCGCGGTGACATCACTCTTCTTGTCTCTCTCGACTTATCCACAGCTTTTGATTTGGTTGACCACTATACCCTCCTTTCTCGGCTCTCTGACATTGGACTTCATGGTGCTGTTTGGTGTTGGTTCCGTTCTTTTCTCTCCTCTCGTTCCTTTTCGGTTCATGTAAATGGTCAAGTTTCATCCACTCTCCCTCTCACCTGTGGTGTTCCACAGGGTTCAGTCCTTTCCCCTTTATTGTTCAACATCTTTCTTGCTCCCCTGCCTCTAATTATTCAGCAGTATTCAATCTCATCATATTTGTATGCAGACGATATAATCCTTCTTTATCACACTTCACCTCTCTCTCCTGATATCACACAGTTGAACCTCTGTCTCTCCCACATTGCTTCTTGGTTGTCAGCAAATTTCCTTCATCTCAACCCTGCAAAGTCTTCGGCAATGTGGATTTCCTTTGGTGGTGCCTGCCCCACTCTTGCTCCTTCTATCGGCTTATCTAACATTCCCCTTACGTCTTCTATCCGATATTTGGGGGTAACTTTGGACTCCTCCTTAACTTTCTCCGAACATATCTCAAAGATTTCTCGCGGCTGTTTTTCTATTTTACGACAAATCAGGGCCATCCGGCCTGTCCTCCCCCCCAGTGCACTCATTACTCTTGTTATTACTCTTGTCATCAGCCGACTGGATTACTGTAATGTATACTTGGCCAATCTTCCTAAATACAGTCTTCAGCGTCTGCAACGCATCCAGAATGCGGCAGCACGTCTTGTTACTTATTCCAGCAAATTTGATCATATTACCCCAGTTTTACTCAGACTACACTGGCTTCCTCTTCAATACCGTTTTCATTACAAATTTCTGATTCTTTTGCACCGGACCATTTACACCTGTATTCCCCGCTATCTGGCTGACTGTATTTCTCGTTATGTCCCCCATCGACTGCTCCGTTCTACTCATACTAATCGTCTGTCTTTGCCATCACCATCACAAGCCCATCTGGAACAGACACGACACTCAGCCTGGTTTTTTCTTGGCCCATCACTATGGAATATGTTACCCACCTCACTGCGTTTAGAATCCTCTTACCCTCAGTTTAAGCTATTACTCAAAACGTATCTCTTTCAGAAAGCATTTGATCTGCCCTCCGAAGCCCCTCCCTAATTGGTATGTCTCTGAGCTTAACCCAAGTATTGTTTGTGTTTGTCCATCTATATTTCTGTATCCTGGTTGGTTGTTATTACTACTTCTATGATTTGTTATAGTATGATTTGAGGCAAATTGTTAATATAAGTTATGTGTAATCTATTATGATTTATTGTTATGTGTCCTGTGTGATGTATTTCTCTTTCTCTTGTACCCTCTTTCCTGTTTTAACTTTGGCGTTCCCTTTCCTGGATTGTGGTGCAAATCAAATTTTAAATTGTACATCGCTTAATGCTATTGCCATAGCGGTATATCAAATTTTAATAAAGATAAAGATAAAGACTGCACTGTCTCTGTGAGCACGGTGTGGTGCGGTGAACACAGCCAGTGTGTTCAGGAGCAGAAGGTCACAAGTTCAAGTCCCAGCTGGGGCTACTGCCAATCCAGTACCCATATTTTACCCGCTACCAAACCGTGATAGTAAGGACAAACCTTTATAGCAGAGAACATATGCATGGTTCAAACGCCTATATTTTACCCCACCGAGCACAGACACCAGAAACATGCGCATTACCTAGAGCAGAGTCCCCCAAATTCAGTCCTGGAGGCCCACAAATCATTCAGGTTTTATGCTGTCTCCATGATAAGGCCATGTCAGCATGGTGGCGGAGGGGTACTGTTGGTGGAGGGGGCAGTGGCAGCTGCCCAGAGCAGACCATGGCCTAGCCCTGTGTAGGTGGGTGCCATGCACTGCAACAGACAGGCCCTGCCAGACAAACAGTCATGGTATCACAAGGGAATGCATTGTCTCCGTGGCAACACGGTGGTGCAGTGCACACAACCAGTGTGTTTGGAGGCAGAAGGTCACAGGTTCAAGTCCCAGCTATGGTGCCTGCCAACCCAGTCCCCATATTTTACCCACTACTACAACGTGCTAATACAGACAGAACCTTTATTGCAGATGACGTAAACATGCACAAAACACCTACATTTTACCCTACAGAGCAAAGACACCATAAACAGGCGCATTACCTAGAGCAGAGTCTCCCAAATGCAGTCCTGGAGGGCCAAACACCATTCAGGTTCCATGCTGCCTCTAATAAAGATGCCTGTGCTGCATATCTATGCACCACCCCCATGGTATGCAGATGTATCTCATGCATATTCATGAGGGACAGCATGAAAACCCGAACAGTGTTTGGCACACCAGGACTGGAGTTGGGAACCTCTGCCGTAAAGCAGCAGCCAACAGGGGCAGACACACCCACACCCACAGGCTCCATTAGCCAATGCCTCCTGGAGAGGCAGGACATTGGGCCCTGCGTGCATCTCCCAATACTAGCACTTGCATACCTTAGCAATGCCACCCTACACCTGGGAATACGGTACACAGCTATCAAACGTTTGCTATGATTACTGGCAGATACCAATTCCTACATTAAGCACAGTTTGCTGATTGAGCTCCATCATAGCAACCTTTCTGCTGTCTGTGGAGTGTGCTTCAGGTCTGGTCTCTGACAGTGTTTACCACCCTGGGAAGTGACCCCCAACAGTATTGCGTACCATATCCATGCCTGCACTGTGCCCAGGACTGGTGTGGTGGCCAGGGCTGCTAAACTCCTCTAGAGTAGCACAATGCTGGCATAGGTGTGGGAGTGTGTGTCTGTCTATCTAGTGTGTGGTGGCTGCAAACACCCACCACAGCCCACACTTCCAGCACTGTTGCCAGTATTGGCCTGCCAATGTGCATAATGAGGAGCAAGGTACCATGGGTATAGCCCGGACAGGGTGGCCTGGCCAGGATGCATCTGCACAGGACATAGGGCAATGGCTGGGACATTGTAGTGCCCGGCCACCACCTGCACAGACAGGGTGGCCACAGCATGTCCTGCTGGGAGATCACTCTCACCCTGACTCTGCAGTGACCACAGCATGGCTAGGCACCCCCATAGTGCTATATAGTATTTCTCTCATGTGATATTTATGGGTTTCCTTTTGGGGCCCAGTCACTGACTTATCTGCTTGGTGTGTATGCTGACATCCCAGTTCTGGGTGCACGCATTTCCACCAGGAACATGCACTATGGACTAGCTAGCAGACTGTCTGCAGCTGGTATGTCCTGATGGAGCGCCTTGCAGGGTGTAGCGGCTGAAGGCTTGCTGCAGGAGAATATCAGATAGTGGTGGGGTGCAGCTTAGCATATCCAGGCCTAATGTCTGTCTGCTATTGTGTTATGGATGTGTACAGAGCTGCATTGACTGCGCTGTAGGGTGTTTGTTCCCCAGCAGGACTGGGGTTGATGGTCCCCTCTACTGCCACCATTGCAGGGATTTAGAATGTAGATCTGTTGGTGGGAGATCCTGTTTACCACCCTCAGCCCTGGAGGAGGGTGGTGGTACATAATCCTCCTAGGGGTCCATAGGGGCTACACCTGACTGAGACATACAGATATATCCAAGGTGTGTCTGCAGAAACTATCTATCTCACACATTAGCACTGCTGGGGACCTGCAGCATGGCCTATCTCTGCTGTGGACCTGGTGCTGGGCGCCCCACCTCACCCTCAGGGTGAGTGCAGTACCTGCACAATGTGACGGTGTGTAGCTACTCTGTGCCAGTACCACACACGGTCAGTTCCCCCTACCAGGCCGAGGTGCTTTGGGGGTGCATACCCCATCTTGTGATCATCTGTAGACTGCTGATTTGCATGTGCAGTGCATCATGGGTATGGGTGGGTTAACCCTATCCTGGTGACCACAGCAGACTGTTTGTGTGGTAACTTGCAGTCCTTCTGCAGCCAACCAGGGGTTTGCTAACAGCTATAGAGCTGTAGCCCACTGGTTACTTCACTACCAGTGGAGCCAGAGGTCATGGGTTCAAACCCACAGTGGGGTTATTTGATAGGGCTGTCCAAAGCATTATCTATTTTTAAAGTACATTAGTGCTGCCAGCAATAACACCCTCAGCGTACTGTACCCATAAGGTGCCTCAGAGGGCGCTCTATAGGGCGCCCTATGGTTACCGTCCATATAAGGTGCACTATACAGTATGCTATGGAGTGACTGATAGGGTGCCAGTCCGTATAAGGTGCCTTATAAGGTGTCCTATGGAGCGCCTTATAGGGTGCCCTATAGGGGACATTATAGGGTGCCGTGGCAGACAGTGCACTTTATAATGTGCCCTATGGAGTGCCTTATAGGGTGCCTTATGCGGCACCTTAGGTTACGGCACGTGAGGGTGTGTTTGCTGGCAGCAATAATTAAAATACAAATAAAATGCCTCAGGAAACAATACTTACATGTCAAAACTGATGCCTCAGCCAGCCTTATGTATTGGGCACACTGGGGATCAAACTCATGACCCCTGTATTATCAGTCAGTGCCTTAGCCATTGTGCTACACTGCTGTTCCTCCTTGCATTTCAGCGCACCTACTTAAGATTTCCATGCGTTTAAATGCACAGTGCTGCCATCAAAAACAGTGCTATGACCTTGCTGTGCCTCATAGGGCACCCTATATGGTGCCCTATACGCCACCCTTTCAGCAACATTGTAGGGTGCCGTGGCAGACAGTGCACTTTAAAATGTGCCCTCTGGGGTACTTTATGGGGTGCCTTATGCAGCACCTTATGTTACAGTGCTTTGAGAGTGCGTTTGCTAGCAGCAGTACTTAAAATAAAATTAAAAAGCCTCATAATGCAATATTACACATAAATGGTAGTGCCTCAGCCAGCCTTATTCATTGGGCCCAGTGGGGGCTTGAACCCATGACCCCTGCACCATCTGTCAGTGTCTTCACCATTGTACTGCAGCCCTGTTCCTCTGTTTGCACTTCAGCGCGCCTGCTTATGCTTCCCGCGTGCGTTACTCATGCGCTAATGTGCGCAGCGCACAAGAGCGCGCGGCACACGAGCGCACACGCTAATCCCGTTTTGCTATTTTTGACCGGACCGCCCACTCCTTATATGGCATCCTGCAGACTACCGCGGCGCGCACGTTAAGAGGGTTTAGTAAACATACCCCTTAGTCTGAGACACACTGAATGAATGTTCTGTGGACGTTCTGATAAGGAAGCTTATCAAAGCTCAGGGAGTAATGACAAAAGAGGAGAATTTACTCTGATTAAGGGACCTGTGCTGGCAGGTTATAGAAATAAGACAGCTTGTTTCCCTAAAAGACTACATGTTCCAGAATGCACCAGTATGCAGAAAGTCCCTAGGGGAGCTAGAGTGGAAAAGCATGAGTCTAATCAGAGAAAGCATTATGTCATCCCTAATCAAACAGCCTCTAGGAGAGAGCTTAATCCACAACACCTGAAGAATGCAAGGGAGGAGTTGCAATCTAAACCCTTTAAAACTAGAGGGGAATCTTCAGGAAAGAGAAGGGGGTGGAGAACCAGACGGAGACCAGAAGCAGGAGGAACAACCTGAACCTGAAGGAACAAGGACAAGGAAGCAGACGGTCCAAGAGAGGAGCTCAGAGAAGTACGTATGCCTGGAGAGATTCCTGGGGGAAACAATCTTCAGAGGACTGGAGAAAGCCAGAGGTCTGGAGATCCACAGCCAGGGACCCGCAAGCAGCACCTAGGAAGAGGTCTGTTGCAGCTAAGGAGAAAGGGAGCCCAAATACCTCTTGGAGGACGTCTGGAGAAAAGATCCTGAGGTCCAGAGATACCAACTGGAGGACAGGACACAGAAGCTCTATTGCATACTAGCCAGAATACCAGAAGAAGCAGCCTGATGCTTGCCTGGATTCAGGTATGAACTGTGAACGTTTCTCTAGCTTTGAGCAGTTTCTCTCTGTATAGAGGTCAGTTCATAAAACCCTCTGAGCCAGACGGTGAAAGTGAATCTATGCAATTTCAGGAGCAAGGTTTAATATCTGATGAAGAGAATGTTTATATGGACTGTTCTTTGAGTTGTTGTTGTTGTTAAGTGCCGTCGAGTCGGAGTCGACTCATGGCGACCCTCTGGATAGCTATCCTAAATTGTGTTCGATCTTCAGTCAGGCGGCTCATTGACGACAGACTGGTACCCGTAGCTGCTGTTATTGTAGCGATCCATCTCATTGCTGGCCTTCCTCTTTTGCGTTGACCTTCTATCTTGCCAAGCATGATGTCTTTCTCTAATGATCTCTCTCTTCGCATGATGTGTCCGAAGTATGAAAGTCGAAGTCTTGTCATCTGAGCTTCTAAAGAAAGCTTAGGTTTGATCTTCTCTAGTACCGACTGGTTTGTTCTTCGGGCAGTCCATGGTATACACAGTATTCGCCGCCAGCACCATAATTCAAAGGCATCAATTTTCTTCCTGTCTGTCTTTTTCACTGTCCAGATTACACATCCATATGATGTTATTGAAAATACCATGGCTTGAACAAGTCGAATCTTTGTATGGAGAGAGACATCTCTGCTCTTGAGAATCTTATCTAGGTCTTTCATAGCCATTCTGCCAAGAGCAATGCGTCGTCTGATTTCTTGACTGCTTGTTGCTTCTTTATTGATAGTTGATCCAAGTAGGTTAAAGTTGTTCACGATTTCAATTTCTTCTCCTTCAACGATGAACCTGTTGATTATGCCAGTTGTCATGATCTTTGTCTTCTTTGAGTAAGTTGTTGTTTTAGGAAAATCCTAAAAATAAGAGTAAACATCAAAAGGAAACATTCTAAATACTGGCTTCCCATAAAGTTTGTTGGAAAGAAAAAGCTTTTGGGAAAGTTTGCACGTGTGCTGAAAACAAGCTTCTGATTGCAGCTAATTGTCACCTGTTGGTAGAGCAGAGCACAGCACAAGCCGTGCACACGTGGGATTTAAAAGTTCTTTTCTGTGTGGAGAAAGAGAGCTATGTTTTGTAAAAAGGTTTTCCTTTTTAGTTTGTTGCCACCTCAGCACTGCTAAGGAGTTGATTAGCAGTGGCTGTAAGAAAGCCTTTCTGTTCCATAAAGGACTTTGATACTTATTTACATAAGCATTTTCAGTTGCCTTTTTAATATTGAATAAACCCTGGAGAAGTTATCTGGATGGTGTTACCAAGTTTCTCCATGGACAAGCAGGATTGCGTCAGCCACACCTTGTGTTGTCCTCCGGGCGGCGCCATGGGTACGGAAGTGCTCTCCAGAGCTCAGAAACCTTTCTGAGCATGTACAGGTAGACTTCACCTCACCGGTCCACCCCCTGCCTGGCCAGTCTTTTTTCTTCCGCCTTGCCAGCAAGACGGATCTGCTCTCCAGCTACACTTCTATACAGATTTTCAAGATATCAACTCATTACAATATGCCCAAACCGGGTTTTAAGAACTGTACTCACTGCAATAGGAAAATGAACTGCACTGACACGCATGATCTGTGTGTCCAATGTCTGGGAGCCGACCACAGGATCGAGGACTGCATTCAGTGCGCCCGGATGTCTCCGCGGGCCAAGAAACACAGAGGATATAAGTTAAAAGAGCTCCTGTCAGCTTCTTCCTCCTCTCAACAAGGCCCCCCGGCGGAACAGGCTCCATCCACATCGTCCACCCCGGCACGGGATGTGCCCGACAGGGCCTCCATCCCCGGCTTTGAAGCTGCTGACCTCCCGGCACCCTCAGAGCTCACCGCTCCAGTTTCCTGCCCTCAGGAGTCTACCGCCGATACTGTGGAACGCGGGCCCGCAAACACAGCCACTAGCTCGCATGGTCGGGCCTGGCACGGGGAGCACACCTTCCATCATGGCACCTCCAGCGTGGCTCCTGGCTCCGCCCACTCTCTCCTGATTGGATAAGCGCGGAGCAGCCCGGGAACGCATCATCGCGCGGACGTCCGCGATGACGCGCATCTTCAACGACGCAGGACTGCTTCCCCTGTCAGCGCCGAACGGCTGTCTCTTGGCACGGCTCCATGCAGCGCCGATCGAGCCCATTCATGGCGCCGTTCCTCTCGCAGCTCAAGCAGTGGCAGAAGCTACGGACATCGGGGCAGCAGCCGGAGACACCGAGACCGTGGAGTGAGCAGGCAACACCGTCAAGGTAAACACAGCCGTGCCACCCACCAGAGAAGCAAGAAGGGGGGCGCCACAGGCGCAGCGCTAACACGGCATCCTCTTCCTCTTCATCCTCCAGCCCCTGTCCCCGCTCCTATTGGAAAAGGAACAGGTCCAGCTCTTCTGCCTCCTCCTACAGCCCCATCCATAAGAAGCACAAGAGCAGAGCAGTCTCTAGGTGCAGAGAGAGGAGCATGACCAACTCGTCTGCCATCCTCAGCCTCCTTTCACGCCTGGTGGACCAGACAGCCCCTCCACCTGCCGCAGCCAGACTCGATACTGAGAAATCCTTACCAGCCACCCCCGGAAAGGACTCCCTGGGGCGTAAGGCATCGGTACACGGTGACCGGGACCTCGCGGAGCTCAGAAGCCAGGGAGGCTCACGCTCCGCCTCCCTATCTCCCCAGTCCCACTCCCCGGACAGCTCGGACGGACAGGAAAGGGAGGTGGTCGTAGGCTCCGCCTCCGCCGCTCCGCCACCCTCGGAGGGAGGCCCCTCCCTGGACACGGAGAGCCAGCCATCCCCCACCAAGGATCTCATCTATCCAAAATTCTTACGGAAGGTAGCGACTACTTTAGCCCTAGGTGGCCCGGATGCTTCAGGCCAGCCCAGGCCAGATGTTCTAAAATATCTCAACTCTCCGAAGCCCTAGTTTGCTCTCCCCATTCATCAAGAGCTACACGAAAACCAGCTATGGCTCTGGCAAGCCCCTGCCTCCAACCATGCCCTTCGCAAGAAAACTCGACAATAAATATCAGGTCCAGCCCCTGCATGGATTTACGAAAGCACAACTGCCGCACCAGTCCATCGTTGTGTCATCTGCGCTAAAAAGAATCAAGTCTTCACATACACATTCGAATAACCCCCCCGGCAGGGACAACAAACTCCTTGATGACATCGGCAAGAAAGATTTTTCAAGGGGCTATGCTCAATGCCAGGATTGCGGCTCATCAATTTCAACACATCCTCTTTCAAGATACCCTCATGGCAGGGGTCAAAAGTGCCATCTCTTCACTTCCCAAAGAGACGCAAACATCTATAGCGGCTACCATCATGGACATAGCCGAGTGCAGCAAGCACATGGCTAGCACTGCCTTTGACTCCTTTGACACATCCATCAGAACGGCAGGCACCGCCATAGTCGCCAGAAGATGGGCATGGCTGAGGGCCTCGGGCCTGCAAAGCGATACGCATGACTAGATCGCAGATGCCCCCTGCTCCGGGGAATCCCTTTTTGGCGAAAAGGTGGTGGCGACAGTGAACAATATGAAAGAGGACTGCACCACCCTCCAGACCTTAGCGGAGGACGGCCTGGAACGTCGTGGTAACAACAGCTATCAGAGGAGTAGCCACCAGCGTAAGCCCTTCTACCCCTCCAACAGGAAGTACACATCTTACAACTCGCAGCGTAAGTGGCAAGGGCCCATGTATAAATACGACACTTACCAAGGCCCCTCTCACCAGCGACAGAACCAAAGGGAACGCAAACAGAAAAAACCCAACAACAACAACCAAGGGGCCAAATCTGGACCCTCCTTTTGACAACAAGCCCGAGGGCCCCCTCCCCGGTCGGGGGTCACCTAACCAAATTCAGAGACACATGGAAAACCATCACCTCAGACAAATGGGTCCTGCAGATAGTCAAAGAAGGATACCGCCTACGCTTCCTTGCGCCGCCTCTACAGCGCTCCAGACCGGTCAGCAACACATCTGCGCACCTGCACACGCTCATGGCACAAGAAATCCTGCACCTGCTATTTTCTCGAGCCATAGAAGAAGTGCCTTGAAACGAGATAGATACGGGCTTCTACTCCAGATACTTTCTCATCCCCAAAAAGTCCGGCGGGGTTCACCCCATCCTGGACCTACGCAAACTCAACAAGTTTATCATCAGGGAGAAGTTCAGGATGTACTCCCTCAACTCCATTCTACCCCTACTACAACACGGCGACTGGATGGCATCTCTGGATCTTCAGGAAGCGTATACCCACATTCCCATCCACACTTCCTACAGAAAATACCTGTGATTCCACGTCCTGGGACGGCACTTCCAATACAGAGTACTCCCCTTCAGTCTGTCTCCAGCCCCATGCGTCTTCACAAAGTACGTGGCCATAGCAGCAGCGCACCTCCGCAGGCAAGGGATCAGCGTCTTTCCCTATCTGGACGACTGGCTCCTCACAGCGCCCTCCGCTACAAAGCTCCAGGACACGCTGCGTACCACGATGTCTCTCCTATCCTCCCTGGGGTTCGTCATCAACCTACAAACATCACAACTGCACCCCTCCCAATGCCTGGAGTTCATAGGGGCTCTCATAGACACACGCTCCTCAAAGGCGCAACTGCCGGAGCGCAGGGTGACTACCATTGTTTCCCTGGCCCAAGCGATGTCCACGAAACAGCGGACTTCTGCTCATGCCTTTCTGTGCCTTCTAGGCCACATGGCGGCAACTACATCTGTCCTTCCCCTGGCGAGGATGCACATGCGCCACCTCCAGTGGCACCTTCGACAGCACTGGAATCAACGCTCCCAACCTCTTTCCAGGCTTGTTCCTGTTCCTCTCTGCATCAGGAAGCAGCTCCGGTGGTGGATCTCACCGGCCAACCTCTCGGAGGGCAGAGACCTCCACCAACCTCAGCATCAAGCGGTACTCACCACAGATGCCTCCAACTTGGGGTGGGGAGCACACCTTCTTCATCTCAGCACACAAGGGTTGTGGTCACCTCAGGAGAGGAAGCTTCACATAAATCTCCTCGAACTACGAGCAATCAGGTACGCCCTACCTGCATTCCTGCCACACCTGTATGGGACTTCCATTCTAATCCAGACAGACAACCAGGTGGCGATGTTCTACATCAACAAGCACGGAGGAACGGGGTCACGCCCACTCTGCAGGGAGGCACTGTCGATCTGGTCCATAGCTCTCAAGAACAACTGCCAGCTACGAGCATCCTATCTCCCAGGGGATCAGAACGCTCTGGCAGATCGACTGAGCAGGCACCTTCAACCCCACGAATGGACCCTTCTTCCCAAGATCGCCAACAACGTTTTCAGGCGATGGGGCACACCTCAGGTAGACCTGTTTGCCACAGAACAGAATACCAAATGCCCCCTCTTCTGCTCCAAGCGCCCATCCGCCCGAAGGATAGCAGCGGATGCATTTGACGTGTGTTGGGGGGAGTGGTCTCCGCTGTATACCTTTCCCCCCTTCCCGCTGATCTCAGCAACCCTCCAAAAAGTCATTCAGGACAAGGCGAACATCATCATCATAGTGCCCCGCTGGCCCCGCCAGATGTGGTTCACCCTCCTTCTGCGCCTTGCCAGCGAGCCCCCGATGCAGCTCCCGCAGCGCCCGGATCTGATCACACAGAACGAGGGCATGATGCGACACCCCAACCTCGCAGCCCTCGCTCTTACAGCCTGGAGATTGAAAGGCTAAACCTCTCAACGCTCACGCCAGAGGTGCAGGATGTAGTCCTAGCGGCCAGGAAACCGTCAACGAGAAAGTCATATGGACTCAAGTGGAAGAGGTTCACCATCTGGTGCGCACTGTGTGGCCTAGACCCAGTCTCTTGCCCGGTGCCTCACGTCCTACAATACCTCACTTCACTATCGCAGCTCGGCCTCAAAACCCAGTCTGTCAAGGTCCACCTCGCTGCCATCGCTGCGCATCACGATCCAGCAGACAAATCCTCTAACAGCTCCATATCAACGCTTCCCCTGGTCTCCAGATTTATGAAAGGCCTCTCAAACCTGAAGCCTCCAGTTAAGCCTCCTGTACCGGCATGGGACCTAAACCTTGTCCTCCAGAGGCTCGCAGAAAACCCCTTCGAACCTCTACAGACAGCTGACCTCAAGTTCCTATCCTGGAAAGCCCTCTTCCTCGTAGCCATAACATCTGCACGAAGGGTTAGTGAGCTGCAAGCACTCGTGGCTCACCCGCCATATACCCAGCTGTACCAGGACCGAGCCCGTCTATGCACTCATCCCAAGTTCATTGCCAAGGTATCGTCCGCCTTCCACATCAACCAGACCATTGAACTCCCATCTTTCTTTCCCGAGCCACACTCCTCAGTGGAAGAGGAGCGGCTACACACTCTGGACTGCGTACGAGCCCTTCGCCTCTACCTCCAAAGGACTGAACCTATCCGCAAAGGCGAGCAGCTGTTCGTGTCCTTTGACACCAACAGACCAGGCAGACCAGTCACAAAAAGCACACTCTCCCACTGGGTCTCCGCCTGCATTGCCTTTTGTCTTGATCCAACGGGCACCCGCAATACACCAACGGTGGGCCCTCACCAGCTCAGAGTGATGGCCACCTCCTTGGCTAACCTATACTCGGTTCCCGTGGTCGACATCTGCAAGGCAGCAACGTGGTCTTCACCACACTCCTTCCAGAAACACTATTGCCTTGACCTCAGACCGCACCCTGATGGTGCCTTTGGCAGAGAAGTGCTGACAGCGGCCCTGAAAGGCGCCGATGCCGCGCCCCTCGAGCCTGACTAGGCTGCTATGACTGTGGACACTGTTCCAAATTGCCCTGTTGTTGCACAGCACTCTGCACTGTACCCATGCACTGTTATGTTGTTAAGCTGTTGAATATTGCACTGCACTTTGCTGATGCACTGTTCTTGAATGCGCACAATGTTGTACTGTTTTGCACATATGCACCTTGTTCTGTTTGCACATTGCACCTTGTTTTCATATACGCACAATAGTGTACTGCTGCACAAGTATGCTCCTTGCTCAATCGGAATAAAGATCCCATTGTTCAAGGAAACTGTGTCCCTTGAATTCTGACTTCTGTCTCACAGGCCTCCTTCTCCACCTCAACACGCGCTCCCCGCGCAGCTAGGGAGTCACCAGGTGTGGCTGACGCAATCCTGCTTGTCCATGGAGAAGACGAAGTTACTTACCTGTAACGGGAGTTCTCCGTGGACAACAGGATAAGTCAGCCACACAATCCCACCCACCTCCCCTGGAGAAGTTTGGCCGGCAGCCGGCACGTGCCCCAGCCTGGAAGGTCAGAGCTGGGAAAACGACTGGCCAGGCAGGGGGCGGACCGGTGAGGTGGGGTCTACCTGTACATGCTCAGAAAGGTTTCTGAGCTCTGGAGAGCACTTCCATACCCATGGCACCGCCCGGACGACACCAGGTGTGGCTGACTTATCCTGTTGTCCACGAAGAACTCCCGTTACAGGTAAGTAACTTCGTCATATCTGTGTGTGGAATATTCACCCCATAAATAAACTCTAATTTTGCCTTACACTCGACCAACTACAAGTTTCTTCTTTATTTAAAAGGCAAGCTTTGTGTGAATGGACTTCAATAACCACAATCCTTTGCAAGACAGTTAATTTACATACTTGCCAAGGTGATGGTACATTCATAACATGCACCCCCTTCTTACAACGTATGGCCCGGTTATTTGCACTTTTTAGTCTGCACAATCTGATAGGAAGAGTATGTAGTGGTAGCCCCCACTATAGGGGATAAATTTTGCTGATTCTAACATTTCCTTATGTGACAATGTTACCTTGTATGTATTGCATTAGGCAAATGTAGAGGTGTGTCTAGGACTGGGGTCACCAACCTCCAGAGGGCCGCGGGCCGCACAGCCGACTACCGGGAGCCTCGCGGGCCGCACCCCCCTTCTCCCCGCCCCCGCGAAAAAAAACAACAAACGCAAAATTATGAAAACAATGGCTGATCACCTTTATTGAATTTAATGAGATGGCTGATGATTCATGCTAGCAGACAAACGCTTAAAGTCCGGCTTCACAGATGACACTGACAGGAGAAGGGACGCTTGCAGGTGGTCATCGGTGAGCTGCGAGCGCGTGGATACAATGGCGGGAATCCTTGGCGGGCCGCACGTAGTGTTAACCGGGGTAGAGCCTCGCGGGCCGCACAAAGGGACCTCGTGGGCCGCATGCGGGCCGCAGGTTGGTGACCCCTGGTCTAGGATAATGTGTACCCGATGGTTCTATTTAGAAAACTGCTGGAGATGTGTAGGGTGGGCAGAGAATCATTGTTACTGAGATCCAAAGGGGTTGATTTTCAATAGGACACAGCAGAAATCCAAGTAAGCAGATTTAGGCATTGTGTAGATTGCAACCTAGTTGGCTAGAGGACTGGATTTATATCTCATGTTCCCCAAAGCACAGGTCCTCAGCCCCTTCCCCTTCCCATTATAGGGAGAGAGGAGGGAAAGGTGAGGGTCATGCTGTCCTTATGTGGAAGCACGAGTGTCCTGCATTGCCTCCTGTCCCTCGATGACTTAAATGAAGTTGATTATGGTATGATTGACAGTAAGTTGGTTGTATTGGGAGATTATTGAGGGGTGATATCGTTTTCTTGTTTGTATGTTATCAGTATGACTTTATGTTGGCATTATAAGGGCAATGGTGTCCATGAAGGTTTTTTGTTGCGGCTGGTGCAAAATTCAGCAGTGTACTTACTGATAAATTGCAAAGCCAGAGTTTGGATGACACAGTGTTGTGTTCACTCCATCGGTTGCCAATTTGTTTTTGGATACATTTTAAGATCTGTTGTTTCATGCTTAAGGTTCTTACCGATGGAAGGCCTGGCTTTCTGAGTGAGGTCTCAGTTCCTTATTTGCTTAATTAGTTTTTGTGGTCAGCAGGAGTGGGCCTTTTGCCTTTTCCCTCTTTTCAAGATGGAAGGTTGTTTTCTATTGCTGCTCCTATGATTTGGATACTCTGTCATTAAGGGTCGAATGTTGAAAAGAAGTATTTGAGATTCTGGAAACAATTGAAGGCACATTTCTTTATGGTGGCATTTGGGTACAGTAGCATTTTGGAAGGATGACTGTCGACTGTGCATGCCATGTGAGGGTTGTTTAGTCGTTTAAGGGTAATTTTATAAGAAAGCGCCTACTTTAAATGTGTAAAGAGTTATTATAGTAATTTTCACATATATGGTGTCACACCCCAGCCCCGGGCCACGTGCCTAAAGAGCTAGGGTGGACATTATGTCCTTCATAAACGGGTTGAAAAACTATCTTCAGCACTGAGGCATGCTGGGAGTTGTAGTTTCCCTTTTAAAAGTATAGCCGTGACAAACCAGTATGAAGGTAAATGATATAGGTTTATTTCCCCAATGTCACAAGGTTCAACACAAAGCATCAGGATATTCTCTCCATTTAGTATTTCCAAAGATATTTACAAAACTCAGGTTGCATGTGTTTCACAGTCATTACTTCTGTGCAGGCGTTTTAATCCAAAACATAGTAGATAAAACAAAACACAAGCTTCTTCATTCAGCTTAGTAAGAATGTTCTCTTTTATCCTTTCATTCCTTAGTAACACCAAGCACAGGTGCTAGGCAATATTCCTTTGATTAAACAAGCTCTTACCTTCAACAAGGTCAGACTTCTTTACTCTGTTACTCAAAAAGCGCACATCCTGAAAGCTATTCCTCAGTTAAGGACTCCCTGCTTCCAGCCAAACATAATGTGCAATCCATGGGAAACTCAGGCAGCAAGGAATCCTGTTCGCTAGGATCTATCTGCATTTCTTCCTGCTCTGAAGAAACATCAACTTGCTCTGAGCTTTCCCCGTGTCTCCCAGGATACAGTTTCTCTGTGGATCTCTGTAATTCCCTCCAGCAGTGGTCTACCTGGTATGGAAGACAAGTATCTGGGTTCTGAGCTATTACTTTCTGGCTAGGTTTACAAACCTCTCTCCAGCTGCGGTTAAACAGTTCCTGGCCTCCTTGCTAAAGTTCCTCTCTGGTGTTAATCGATGGCTCCCTGTTCCAGGCTGGGTTCTTCTGTCTCCTAGCTTGAGCCTTGGGCACCCACCTCTGAACACGTTGAGACTGCCAGTCCGGCATAGACGTGGGAAGAATTTTATGCTCTCTCTCTCTGAGCTGTGCTTTCCTGGTACCTCTCCTGACGGCTTCTCCTTGGAGCTCTCCACCTTGTGGCTGCTGGCCTCGTTGGAACTTTCTCTTATCCTGCAACAACAGCCACTCTAGCTGCCTTGCTTGGTGCTGCTTTGTCACCTTCTCCCTCTTCTCTCCTTTCTCTCCTTCTAAGCAAGGCTTATAAAGCTGCTTCTCTGTCAGGGACTCTCTCACTCCCCCCAGGTGTGTGTGATCATTCCCAAAGTTTGTAACTAGGTCAGGATAGCTTGGGTGTAGCAACCTAACTTCAGATTCTCTGTGCTTACTCCCTCTAGCTGCACTCTGCAGTGTGTGTATTGCAGATCTGTCACATTCTTTAAAGGTACATTCACTACTTTTTCCTATCTCCATAGGCTCACTAGCATCTTCTTCATCACAATGGCTACATGTAATTTTCACATGTAGCCATATATGCACATAAATGGTCTCCTGTAAACTAGTGACTACCATAAAAGTATGTGCGCTGATTTGATGGCACATACATTTACTGTTTCCATGCACACGAGTGGGGTTTGGATGGAGAATGGGTGGCATGGGAAAGAATATTCATAGATTATAAAATACCTTTACGCACATATGCCTGTAGATTAAGTACATGCACGCTAGTATTTTATAAAATCAAGTGTAAACTCCTTTCTCATGTATAGTTCTTGGCAAACAGCAGGTACACCAATCCATGAGCAATATAATCACACAGTCTCTGCCCATGGAAGCATTTTACAGAGTTCGTTGAATGGGGCAAGTATACACTGGGAGGTCTTGGCCCTTAAACTCCACTCATACCTCTGCCAATCTCCAAATAACTGAGTCCAGTCCAGATTTTGTGTTCCAAGCCAAGGGTCATCTTAAGAAATTTAGGATCACTGATACAGTAGCAATAACAAAAGGCAGAGACAATGGAAATAGAACTGTATTACATGCAGTTATCTCCTCCTATAGCCAAAATATGGTTACATGCAGATCATCTCACTCTGAGGTATTCTTAAAATTCATACTTAATATTCCTTCATTAATATGCAGATCATCTCACTCTGAGGTATTCTTAAAATTCATACTTAATATTCCTTCATTAAGGCTGGTAGCTTACGCCAGACTCATCCACTACTTCACTGTTAATTACTTCTGTTAATACTTCTTGCAATCACCCTTTATGGGACAAGCCCTTCTATACTAATATTCTTTCTCAGTGTACCTTGAGCTGGTAGATGTGCAGGTTCAGGTCCCTGATACTGCTCCTTTATTCCCTCCTGGCTCTGGCGTCACAGGTTACTGCTAAACCTCTGCAGCTTTTCTCTTCTCTAAAGCTGGTTCTTCTGTAGATGCTGGCTCCCCGATAATGCACTTCAGGCACGCCTGACTCTGGTGTGCTTGAATTGCTGAATAGTCTTACTTGACTCTAGAAGAATGTGGCTCCCCTATTCCTTACACCAGCAGAGCTGCTCTCCTACTGAGTCAATTGGCATGCTGGTAGGGTTTAAGAACATTAGATATGTCGTATTGGTTCAGACCAAGGGCCCATCAAGCCCAGTATCCTGTTTCTAACAGCGACCGATCCAGGTCACAAGGATCTGTCAGGTTCCCAAAAAGGTACAGTTACAGAGGAGTTCATTGTGTAGCTTGTAGACTAGAACACCCTCCTTCCCCTCTGCTCTCTCCTCAGCTGCTTTTGGACCTGTAGCTCCCTTTGGATGTTAAATGGAACTGGGGAACAGCCACCGAAACCTGTACCCAGGGCAAAGTGTTCACGTCTCCCTCATGGTACAGTAGCTGACTGCCAAAATATAGAAACATGATGGCAGAGAAAGACCACATGGCCTATCTAGTCTGCCCTTCCATATCCATATCCATACTACAATTTCCTTTAGAGAGCCTCTGTGTTTGTCCCATTGCTTTTTGAATTCAGATACTGTCCTCATCTCTACCACCTCCACTGGGAAACTATTCCATGGATCCACCACTCTTTCCATAAAGAAATATTTTCCGCATATTACTCGAGTCTATCCCCTCATCCTAAGTCCCCTCTCAACAGAGCTTACTTTCAATCGAAAGAAGCGCTCCTCCTGTACATTTATGCCACAGAGATATTTAAACATCCCTATCATATCTCCTCTATCCCGCCTTTCCTCTAAAGTATACATATTAAGTCTGTCCTCATATGCTTTATAATGAAGGCCACAAACCATTTTAGTAGCCACCCTCTGCACCGACTCCAGCCTGTTTATATCCTTTTGCACACAATACTCCAAATGAGGTTGCACCAGAGACTTACACAGAGGCACTATCGCCTCTTTTTTTTTCTGCTGGCCATTCCTCTCTCTATGCACCCAAGCATCCTTCTGTCATCTTTTCTACCTCTTTAGCTACTTAAAGATCATCAGACACCATTACGCCCAAGTCCCACCCTTCTTTTGTGGACAGAAGTTCTTCACTACTACTACTACTACTATTTAACACTTCTATAGCGCCATGCACGCAGCGCTGTATAGTTAACCTACAATTAACCTACAACCTGCCTCGGATCTTCACCCCCATACACTGTACTGCTCCCTTAGAATTTTGCAGCCAAATGCATCACCCTGCATTTTTTAACATTAAATCTCAGCTGCCAAATTCGATCCCTCCTCATGTTATTTACTACTTCCTGGGTGTCTACTCTATTGCAGATTTTGGTATCATCTGCAAACAGGCAAACCTTAACCAACAGCCCTTCCACAATATCGCCAACAAAGATATTAAAAAGAATAGGACCAAGGACAGATCCCTGCTGCACACCATTTGTAACATCCTTCTCCTCAGAGTGAGCGCCATTTACCTGCACCCTTTGTCACCTCCCACTCAACCAATTTCTAACCCAAGCAGTAACTTTAGGGTTCACCCCTAGGGTGCTTAATTTGTTTATAAATCGCCTCTGTGGAATGGTGTCAAACACTTAACTGAAATCTAAGTACACCACATCTAGAGCTCTCCAACTCCCTGGTCACCCAGTCAAAGAAATCAATCAGATTTGTCTGACAAGACCTGCCTCTGGTAAACCCATGCTGCCTCGGATCCTGCCATCCATTGGATTACAGAAATCTCACTATTCTCTCTTTTAGCAGCATTTCCAATAATTTACTCACCACAGAGGTTAGACTAACAGGCCTGTAGTTTTCAACCTAATCCTTATTTCCGCTTTGGTGTAGAGACCACATCTGCCTTTCTCCAGTCCTCTGGGACTACTCCTGACTCCAAAGAAGCATTGAAAAGGTCAGACAGTGGAGTCACTAGAACATCCCCAAGTTCCTTCAGTATTCTTGAATGTATCCCATTTGAGCCCATCACTTTGTTTACTTTTAGTTTAGCTACTTCCTCACGAACACAGTCTTCTGAAAATCGTTCTTGTTTCTATTTGTGGGTGTCTTCTGAGGTCCGGCTCCTGGCCCTTTATCTGTGAACACAGAACAGAATTATTTATTAAGCAATTCTGCTTTATTCTCATCAGCTTTTACATATTCCTCCCCTTCGTCCTTGAGTCTGACAATACCACTTTTGTACTTCCTCCTCTTACTAACAAATCTGAAAATGTCTTATCCCACAATTTTATTGCATTGGCTTTTCTTCTTCCTTCTGTATCTTTGCTTTCCTGACTACTTTGCTAGCTTCTTTAAGTTTTTCCAAATTTAGATGTCTGTTTTCCTCTCTCTATGATCTCCTGTATTTCCTGAAGGTCTCCCTCTTTTTCTTCACCTTTTTAGCTACGTTTTTTGAGAATTATAGTGCTCTCCTTTCTTTTTAAATGTATTTACCTTTCTAACAAAAAGGTTTGTTGCCCTTAAAATAGTCCCTTTCAGTTTTGCCCACTGTTTTTCTACATCCCCAGTTGTTCCCATCCCGCTAACAACTCCTTGAGGTATTGTCCCATCTTGGTAAAGTTAGTTTTCCTAAGGTCTAAGACCTTCACTTTTGAATGGATTTTATCAACCCCCAGTCTTAATTCTGAACCACACCATCTTGTGATTACTGGATGCGAGATGATATCCCACTGTAACATCAAAAACAAGAAAATCAGATATGCCATTTTGGGTCAGACTAAGGTCCATCAAGCCCAGTATCCTGTTTCCAACAGTGGCCAATCTAGGTCACAAGTACCTAGCAGTTTCCCCAAAAGACACACAGGTTCCACAAGGCTTGTAGTGTGGCAAGCAGTGGATTTCCTGGGTTCCCTTTAATGGTTTATGGACTTGCCCAAACCTATTTTAAACCCAGCTATACTAAAAGCATTTACTACATCCTCCGGTAATGAATTCTAGTCCCACAGATGCTCCTTGTGGTCTTGGGCAAGCCACTTAACCCTCCATTGCCCATGTTCCCTGTAAGTATTAGTGTATGTGTCTCATATCCCCACGTGTTAAATGTATCCCCCAATTGTGTTGTGACCGCTTTGATTGAAGGATAAGGCGGTATACAAAAACTGTCTAAATAAATAAAATAAATAAATAAATAGAGTTTGATTATGCATTGAATGAAAAAATATTTCCTCTCATTAGTTTTAAATGGGTTACACTGTAGCTCCATTGCATGTCCCCTAGTGTTTCTATATTTTGATGGTGTAAACAATCGATCTATGTTTAAACCTCTATCATATCTCCCTTCAGCCATCTCTTTTCCAGGTTGAAGAGCCCTAACCTTTTAAGCCTCTCCTCATAGGAGCATCCTTCCATCCTCTTTACCATTGTGGTGGCTCTTCTCTGTACCTTTTCTAATTCTGCTATAGCCTTTTTAAGATACGGCGACCAGAACTGCACACAATATTCAAGGTGCGGTTGTACCATGGAATGATACAGAGGCATTATAATGTCCTTTGTTTTATTTTCCATTCCTTTCCTTATGATACCTAGCATTCTATTTGCTCTCCTGGCTGCTGCTGCACACTGGGCGGAGGGTTGCAACGTGTTAGCCACGATGAAGCCTAAATCTTTTTCCTGGGTGGTGGTTCCTAATGTGGAACCTTGCATTGTGCAACCATAGTTTGGGTTGTTCTTTCCTACGTGCATAACTTTGCACTTGTCCACATTAAATTTCATCTACCATTTGAATGTCCAGTCTTCCAATTCATGAAGGTCCTCTTGCAATTTTTCACAATCCTCTTGGGTTTTAACAACTTTGAATAATTTTATTTCATCTGCAAATTTGATTACCTCACTTGTTGTTCCCATGTCCAGGTCATTTATGAATAAGTTAAAAAGCAGCGGACCCAGCACAGATCCCTGGGGTACTCCACTATTCACCTTTCTCCATTGGGAAAATTGGCCATTTAGCCCTATCCTCTGCTTTCTATCTTTTAACCAGTTCCTGATCCACAGTAGTACACTGCCTCCTATTCCATGACTTTTTAATTTCGCCAAGAGTCTCTCATGCAAAACCTTGTCAAAGGTTTTCTGAAAATCTAGATACACTCGTATATCAACCAACTCACTTTTGTCTACCTTCAAAAAAACATTCACACCTTCAAAAAACCTAACAGATTAGTTAGCCATGTTGGCTGTCTCCCATTAAGCCATGACTATCTACATGTTCAGTAATTTTGTTCTTTATTATGTTTTCTACCATTTTCCCAGTACTGACATCAGCCTCACCGGTCTGTAGTTTCCTGGATCATCCCTGGAACCCTTTTTAAATATTTGTAAGTACTAAATCTGGTATGGGTTCTGTTACCAGTTGCCAGAATCATTCTCTCTGTAGAGAATCTAGAATCTCATTACTCATATTGAAATCACCTATCGGTACTACTTCTCTTTTCATAGCAGCGTTGCATATGTTTTATATTAAATCTCCATCCACTTCTTTTCCGGAGTGGTTTCTCCAAATGGATTAGTTTTGCGCATACCATGACAGTCATGAATCTCATTTCTAAGCCAGGGTATGTGGTGTATGATCTCAGTCTTTCAAATTTACTGCTAATCCTTGACATAGTACTTGTATCGTGCCAGAGAGCTTCCTTCTGAAGTTTGTAAGATGTAACATGTATGGGTAGTTTGTCAAGATGTGCTTGGAAATTCTTCTTTATCAAGCTTGTGGCATCCAACACAATGGGAAATATTTCTGTATCTTTCTGCCGCATTTCCTTGCACTCTGACTGCATTTCTTGGTACTTCAGGATCTTCTGTCTCTCCATGCAATTCACAGATTCATCGCTTGAAACTGACACCTCTATAATCAATGCTGTTCTGTTGTTTTTCTCCTTAACCACTATATCCGACTTACTTACATCCAGCTTTTTATTTGTTGGAATGGGAGTATCCCAGGTGATTATAGCCTCTTCCTGCTCTGTAATTCTCATGGAGCCTGATTCCATTAGGGGCACGTCCAAGCCATCTGGATGACCCCAAGCAGGACGGCCCTGTTAGGACCTGATTCTGCATTGTGGGAGCCAGATGTTCCTGCAGGTGCAGGATCAGGCCATAAGATGGCCTGGTGTGCCCCTGCATACCCATGGGGATGTCCCCCCACCTGTCCCCCTGACTATTGCAATGCTGAGTCCCTGTTTCCGTGCTGCCCAACCCAAGGCTGGGCAGCTGGGGCCAGGATCGAGCCGTGGGAACCTACTTGCCCGCAGCCTTTGGTTCCAGCCTTGATCTCTCTGGTCCAAGCTGCTTAATCCACCTCTGAGTTGGAGGCAGCAGCATGTTCCCCCTTACCCACAGGACATACAGGACCGTGACCTGAATCTGCTTTCTACGTCCTGCCGCCTCGGCCCACCCCTGCTCTGCCCACACTCCATCCCCGCCAGCTCTCCCCCTACTGCAGCTCTAGCCATGTGGGAGAGTCAGAGGGGTATTATGGGCAGGACAGCTTGCAGGGCTGCACATCCTGCCGGGATGTGCAGTCCCACAAGTCGCCTTGCAGAATCGGGGCCTTAGTGTCATGATCCCAGTGCTTTTCAGGCATAATGATGTTGTAGTGCTTACAGAATTTCCAGTGGATGAGTCTCAGGGCAGTTTCTCCAAATGAGTTAGTTTTGTGCATACCATCGTGCAAAAGAGAGCTTCCTTCTGGAGTTCATAAGATGTAACATGTACGGGTAGTTTATCAAGATTTGCTTGGAAATTCTTCTTTATCAAGCCTGTGGCACTCAACATGATGGGAAATATTTTTGTATCTTTCTGCCACATTTTCTTGGTCCCATGTAGGGGGATCTGTATATCACTTCAATGCAAATGGATTTTCCTTTCCCTCTCCCTCTTTCTAGTTTAACCCACAGTGCCTCTTCTCTCCCTTTTAAGCCCTTTAATTCTATAGCTTTAATATTAGTTTTTACATATAGTGCCACTCCTCCTTCCCTTCTTCCTACCCTACCCTTTCTTAATAAGATATAGCCCAATATAATTACATCCCAGCCATGGTTGTCCATGAACATTCTTCTGTATCTGCCATTAAATCCAAGTCAGTCTCTTCTATTAAAGCCTCAACATCTGGGATCTGATTTCCCATGCTAAGGGCATTTATACACACTGCTTTCCAGATATTGCCCCTTTTATTCATATCTATAGAGGTGTTTAATGTTTCACTTACCTGGGGGCTTTCTTCACCCATCCTCAACCAATCTAGTTAAAGTCCTCTTTAGTAGGTTAGCCAATCTGCTGCTCATGGACAGATGGACGCCATCTCTGCTCTGCAGCACTTGGAACATCATTCCATGGTCCAGGAAACCAAAACGCTCTCGATGATACCATCCACGCAGCCATGCATTCATCTCCAGGATGCAAACTTCTCTGCCTCATCCTTTACCCTCAATAGGGAGGATTGAAAACACCAACTTTGCACCAATCTGCTTCACCCTCTATCCTAGAGCCATGAAGTCACTTTTGATATATTCAGAGGGATACCTAGCAGTTATCCTTTGTGCTGACATGGATGAGCAACATCGGATAATAGTAGGCTTGATGAGTCTCGGCAAACTCTCCATAACATCGCGGATTTTGGCATCTTGGAGACAGCATATCTCTCTGGACATTGCCTGGTTCGCAGATGGATGCATCAGAACCCCTCAGAAGAGAGTCACCAGCCACCACTACCTTGCATTTTCTTGTGGTCACTGATTCTGCAACTTTGGGGTGCTCGAGCTCTGGTTCTTCCCTTTCCTGAAATGTTTTCACCTCCTCCACATCCAGGGCTGCATACTGGTTCTTCAATTCAAGGGCTGGAAGAGTTGTTGATTCTCATGCTCTGGTGACTCATGTCCAACTTTCTTCATTCTGTAGCCTCCCATCTTCACCTCTGTCAGAGAGCTTGGATGTTTCAAGAAGCATCTCATTAATGAACTTCTCACTGTCTCGAATACTTCTCAATCTCACCTTTGGGAGTAGTTTATATATGACTTGGAATTTCCCTCCCAGAAGAGTCTCCTCCCAGACTGATGTAACTACGCAGAAGATATCCTCCACTGTTTTGGAAAATGCTAGATCACTTGCAAACTACATTGTAGAACTTGGTAGGGACACTGGAGGTCTCTGCTGCTCAAAACAATGACATCCAAGTACTATCTACCCAAGTAGGCACCTGATTGTCTTTATAAAATGGTGCCTGAGTAGGTGCTTATTTTACCGTTTAAAATTGGTACCTTATTATAAAATTACTCTCTTTAATGTTGTGTATATTACTGGCTGAAAGTGAAGACGATCTGAAACCTTTGCTTCTCAGGATCAAGGGATATAGTCTTAAAATGGGTCTGCACCTTAATGCTAAGAAGAAAAAGATCCTGACAACTGGCAAAATCAATAAGTTCATTATTAATGGAGAAGAAATTGAAATAGTTGGCAACTTTAACTTACTTGGATCAACAATCAATAAAGAAAGGACTAGCAGTCAAGAAATCTGATAATGTATTGCTCTTGGTCAAATGGCTATGAAGGACCTAGACAAGATTCTCAAGAGCAGAGATGTCTCTCTCCATACTAAGATTTGACTTCTCCAGGCCATGGTATTTTCAATAACGTCATATGGATGCAAAAGTTGGACAGTGAAAAAAGATAGACCGGAAGAAAATTGATGCTTTTGAATTATGGTGCTGGTGATGAATACTATGTATATATGTTATGGACTGCCCAAAAAACAAACCAGTCAGTACTTGAGGAGATCAAATCTAAGCTTTCCTTGGAAGCTCAGATGACAAGACTTCGTCTTTCATACTTTGGACAAATCATGCGAAGAGGGAGATCATTGGAAAAAGACATAATGCTTGTCAGGATAGAAGGTCACTGTAAAAGAGGAAGACCGGCAATGAGATGGATCGATACAATAACAGCAGCTATGGATATCACTCTATCAATCATGAGCCACTTGGCTGAAGACCGAACAGAGTTTAGGTCAACTATCCAGAGGGTTGCCAGGAGTTGACACCGACTCGATGGCATTTAACAGCAACTTAACAAAATATTTTCTTTTATTGTGAACGTACTTTTGTTAACCACTTAGATCAGCTTTGGCCAGCTGTGTGGTCTATAGGATTGTTTAAATAAATGTGAATGGCCGTTCCAAATGTTAACTTATACTGATGACATCATTGTTATATCTCACTGTTTTCTTTCTTTATTTAACAGGTTTTCTATACCGCCTTATCATACATTCAAAGTGGTTTACATAAAATAATTACAGCAACTAGCTTTTACATAGAACAGGGTAATAAAACTTGTAGGATTAGATGGAGTATAAATGCTAATTATAACAGTTGCTAACTATACAAATACATTATTGCAGTGTGATGAGGTACAATTTCCTTATGGACTGTGTTCTTCTAGGTTGGGACCAAAGTATTCTAGGAAAAGGTGAGTTTTTATGGCTTTCCTAAAATCCAATAGGTCTTTGGTTGCATGTGTTGAGGCTGGAAGATCACAGCTGGGGAGTGTACAGGGAAAAGGCTCTACTGCAGGTGGATTGATTTGCTGCTCTAAAGTTTGATGGGATCTCCAGGATGTTGTTGTTTGCTCCTCTTCTTGTTCTGGTTCCTGATCAATGGTTGAAGAGTTGTTGGAGATAGGTTCTTTAATATTTTGAAGATTATTATTATGTTCTTGTATTTAGTGCGTACAGTGACAGGGAGCCAGTAGTTGGTGGAGTGTAGGGGTTATATGGCTGTATTTTGCTGTTCCAGTAATGATTCTTGCAGCAGTGTTTTGTACCAGTTGTAGGGGGAGTATTGTTTTCTTAGGAAGGCTATGGTAAATTACGTTGCAATAATCTGTTATGGGTGTTACGATGGCTTGGCATACCGTCAGTGTGTAGTGGTTTGAGTTTGTGTAACGTTATCAGCTTGTGATAGGCTGATCTGGTTGTCTTTTTGATGTGAGGTTGGAAGCTGATTTGCTGGTCAAAGGTAACTCTGAGGTATTTGACTTCCTGTTTATTGTTTAAGGTGTGGTCTAAGATCTTTATTGATCCTGATTGTTGTCACCTTTTGATCTTCCAATATAATACACCACGGTTTCTGTTCTCCAGCTATGTTTAGTCTGTCTTTATTTCCAGCTCTGAAACAATGGCTTCTTACTAGGGGGTGAGGATAGCCTTGGCGGCACTGCACAAATGAAATTTATTTGGGGAGCCTGTTGGTTTAAATAGAAAAAAAAATAGTAAAACAGCAGACGAGAGCACCAAAAGTAAAAACAAAAAAACAAGGTCCTAGTGTATAGGGAGGGGCAGACAGCTCAAGGCCTAAACTGGAGCAAATTCAAAGAGACAAGAGACAAAAAGGCAAAATGAAAACAAAAGTTTTTTTAAAAAAAATAAGATCCCTTGTATGAGGTGATCCTCCGAAAATAAAATATCTACAGTCCTTTAAGTCAGGCAAAAACAATATATGTTCCTTCACACTCCTTGTTTATTCTCCTTTCCTAGATGGACAGATTTTTTTCTTTCTTATGCTGAGACTCTCCTTAGATAGACAACTTCCCCTTTGGCACTAATCACCTAGTTAATTGATATACTCTGGACATCAAACACCTCAGCTCTGTTGGTATCTCTAAAAGTGAGTGATATATCTCTCTGACATGGAGGCATATTTATGCGGACTCCTTGCTCGTCTCTTCGAGTGCAAGTGTACAAATACAGTCAGTAGATTTTGTAGTAAATGATCTTGTGAGTGGGAGGTTGAGGTTGCACCTAGATTTCAAGCTCCTCTCCACCACTGTACTGAGCTCTCACGCTGCAACATAGGATGGGTCAGATCCGTCCTACAACCCTGAGATTTTTAGTTTCCTCTTTTGCTCCTTCCCAAACAGCTGAATAGATGGTTACCTCTCCCTTGGTACCACTGGCTGGATTTTTTTCTCTACTTATAGGCTTCCTTTAGTGTTTCTCTTTCTTCCTTTTGTTCAGCATGTTGCAGGTTCAAGCCTAGCTGGCTTGTGGGTGACTGCTGTCTTGATGAAGTGACTGAATTGATCTCATCAGATGCAGCAGCCAGGCTGTGGGCTCAGCCTCTTTTTAGTCCCTGAACGTCTTGTGGAAAGAAGACACAGGCTCCTGCGAACAAGGCCTCAAAACTCCCTCCAATTTGGAGAGGAGGGGGCTCCTCTTGCCTTGTGAATGATGGGAAAGGCCTGCTTCCATTACATCACATTGCAAGCTAGGTTCGGTTTAGAAGCAGGGAATCTAGAAGGTTCCTCCTTGTGGACATAGAGAGGACACTTCTAAGTAGGGTTGCCAACTTTTTCACCGAGAAAAACCCGACACCTGTGGCTCGCCATGCTCCACCCATTCTCCTCCCCCAGTCCCGCCCCCAGCCCCCAGCCCCACCCACAAAAATTACCGAGGATTCACTCACACCCCCCCTCAGTGCTGGTACTCACACCCCCCCTCAGTGCTGGTTCTCTCACACACCCCCTCCCCTCAGTGCTGGTTCACTCACCCCCCCTCCCCTCAGTGCTGGTTCACTCACTCGCCCCCCCCCTCCCTCCCTCACTGCTGGTTCACTCACTCACCCCCTCCCCTGCTGGTTCACTCACACCACCCCTCCCCTTCCTGCTGGTTCACTTACCCACCCCCGTGTCACTCACTCACCCCCCCCCCTTGCTGGTTCACTCACTCACCCCCCCCCCCCCTTGCTGGTTCACTCACACCAACCCCGCTCCCCTGCTGGTTCACACCAACCCCCCTCCCATGCCGATTCACTCACACACCCCCCTCTACTGCTGGTTCACTCACACCCCCCCCTCCACTGCTGGTTCACTCACCCACCCCCCTGTCACGCACTCACCCCCTCCTGCTGGGTCACTCACACCAAACCCCCCCCCTCCCTCCCTCCCTCCTTCCCTCCTGCTGGTTTAATCACACCATCACACACACACACACACCCCTTGCTGGTTCACTCACACCCCTGCCCTGCCCTGCCCAAGCCGCTGCTTCTGCTTTGTACAGAGCAGCGGCTGCACTACACTTACTTTGAAAAGTAAAGAAACTGTGTGAGAAGCCCTCCGGTCATCGCAGAGCCCGAGGAAGTGATGTCATGGGGGCGGGCTCCTCCCGGGCTGTCTTTCCTTTTCAAATTAACTTTAGCTGCAATAAAGTTAATTTGAAAGGAAAGACAGCCTGTGAGGAACCCGCCCCCATGACTTCACTTCCTCGGGCTCTGCCATGACCGGAGGGCTCCTCAAGGTGCAAGGAGCTCTTTGCTCTCAAGGAATGAGTCCAATCTCTGGAGGCAAGAGTAACAGACATGGAAGACATGAGGAAGACAGAGAGATACATAGACGAGACCTACACGGATATAGTCCTGAAGTCCCAACTCCAGTCTGGCAGCATCCCTGTTGCCATGGAGGAGAGAGGTCACGTGACAGCAGAGCATCACCCTGATGTAGCAGGAAGTGATCCTATAGCTAGGACCTGTCCTCCAGGTGATGTAAAACCCTCTCACACCAAGGAAGTTTCTCCAGGGCCATGTGCCCATGAGGGAAGGGTTAGGACAGTCGTTATAGTTGGTGATTCAATCATTAGGCATGTAGATAGCTGTGTGGCTCGTGGATGTGAGGATCGCCTGGTAACATGCCTGCCAGGTACGAAAGTGGCGGACCTCACGCGCCACCTAGACAAGGTATCCAGCAATGCCCCTATAAACTCCAGGGACTGAGTAGGGATCAAATTTGATTTTGGGATGTTTATTACCAGCCCTAAGTATTGAAGGATACGCATTGTGCAGGTTAGAGCAGTCCTGGCCTCTGAGTGGGAGCTCGAATGAGCCAGTCGTCCAGGTAGGGGAAGACAAATATTCCCAGGGTGTGCAGAAAAGCAGCAACCACTGCCATGCATTTTGTGAACACCCTTGGTGCAGAGGCCAGGCCAAAGGGGAGCACTCTGTATTGATAGTGCTTCTCCTGGAAAAGGAACCGAAGGAACCTTCTGTGAGTTGGATGGATGAGAACATGAGTGTACGCATCCTTGAGATCTAGAGAACAAAGCCAATCCTGACTCTGAAGGTATGGCAGCAGAGTTCCCAGAGAAACCATCTTGAATTTCTTTGACTAGGAATCTGTTCAATTCTCTGAGATCTAAAATGGGTCTGAAGCCCCCTGTTTTCTTTGGGATAAGAAAATAGGGGGAGTAGAACCCTGTGCCCTGTTGTTGAGAAGGCACTTCCTCTACTGCCCCTTGGGCTAGAAGAGTGCAACCTCCTGCTCTAATAGGTTGAGGAGGGAGGTTGAAGAATTGAACTGGTGCACTCTTGTGAGAGGGGGCAAGCTGGAAAAATGAAGTCTGTACCCCTCTCTTATGATGGAATGTGTCCACTGCTCTGTTGTGATTTGCCCCCTTCTGGGAGCAAAGTGACATAGCCTTCCTGGAATGGTGGAGGGCTCTGGTCCTTCTAGAGCCAGAAAGGCTAAGTTCTCTAGCAGAAAGTCAAAGACCCTGAGGTGGCTGAGACTGCTGGGCTGGAGCAGGCCTTGCAGCCTTTGCCTTGGGCTGTTTGGAGGATTGCTGAAGTTTGGAAGGGAACTGAGCTGCAGAAGATGCTCTCTGACTATAAGCAGGATAGGATCTTCCCTTCTTTGAAAAAGGTGTTTTCTTGAACAACCTTTTCTTAGCAGGAGCAGCTTTTAGATTTGGATAGTCTATCCAAAGCAGAATTTTCAGCATCCATCTGTTTGGCCTTTGCTTGCCAATCTTTACCAAACAGACTTTCACCTGTACAAGGGATATTTCCCAATTCATCTTGGACCCAGGTCTCCAAATCAGATGCTTGAAGCCAAGCAACCCTACTTGCTGCTATAGCTATAGCTGAGGCTCTACTTACGCATTCAAAGGAATCAAAAGCTGCACGGTTGGAGAATTTGGAGACATCCTGGGCATGTTTGAGCGCAGAGAGAAATTCTTGCCTTTTATTGTCAGACATAAAAGGACTTAAAGTCTACAAATGGTCAGTGACTTCTTTTAAGAACATGCCCATGTAGAGACTATAAGAATTAATTCTTGCAGCAAGCATGGAAGCTTGGAAGATTCTTCTACCAAAAGCATCCAGGGTTCTAGGAGTTTTAGGATATTGTAAAATATCTAACTCCTTAGCTCTAGGCTCTGACTCTGGGGCTACTGTAATAGAGAGACCCCGAGCCACCTCTCTGATAAAGTCTTGAAAAGACAAGTCCTCTGGAGGAGACATCCTTCATTTAGGAGAGGACTCCTCCTGTGGAAGAAGCATCGCTACATCGACAGACTGTTCAGAATCCTCAGAGTCATCAGAGGAATCGAAGTATCGTCTGTCGGGATGCTGTTGCAAAGCCCGATACCCGTACCGACCGGGGTCGGTATCGGGAATCATCGGTACTGGGGTATCGGTACTGGAAGGCTGCAGAGGGCAGGGTACCGGCATGGCTGACACAGATGCCGATGTCGATGCCACCAGTACCGGGATCGGTACCGATGGCGATACCGTAGCCGGTACCTGCGGAGTAGTCTGTTGCGGTACCACGGGCATCGATGCCACAAGGAAAGCCACCAGACTGCGTTCCATGGACAGAATCCTCTGATCCATGGACGCTGCCAATGCCTGGAAGTCGGTACCGGTGGAGGCCTAAGGCCCAAAACTGAAGTACACCTGAAGAAAAAATAGAAGGTCTTCTTTTCCTAAAAAAAATAAAAATAATTAAGAACCGGCGGTACCGGTATAGCGTCGAGGAAGGCAGACGCGACAGAAAAGAAATAAAGAAAAAAATAAGGAAATTCTTCTGCGGTGACAGGAACACGACCTGCTGGCTCCGTGGAAAAAGAACAACTGAGGAGAGACAGTTGGAAAGGTGGGAAGGCAGCACGCAGGTGCTGTGGGATGCTCCCAAAAGCTTTCTGATTGGACGTTGGGGAGCGTTCCCGCGCGGGCTCCGTCGGTACCGACGTACCCATATGTTCCTGGAGATATATTGATACACCGGGAAGATGTATTACAACTGTTTGATAAACTGAAGAGTAGCAAATCACCTGGACCGGATGGTATACATCCAAGGGTGTTGAAAGAACTGAAATATGAGATTGCAGACCTGCTATTCGTAATCTGTGAACTATCATTAAAATCATCTGTATTACCTGAAGATTGGAGGATGGCCAGTGTAATGCCAAATTTTAAAAAGGGTTCCAGGGGTGATCCAGGAAACAGACCAGTGAGCCTGACCTCAGTACTGGGAAAAATGGTAGAAACGATCATAAAGAACAAAATTACTCAACATGTAGATAGTCATGGCTTAATGTGAGATAGCCAACATGGCTTTAGACAAGGAAGATCTTGTCTTACTAATCTGTTATGTTTTTTGAAGGTGTGAATAAACAGGTAGACAAAGGTGAGTCAGTTGATATAGTGTATCTGGACTTTCAGAAAGTCTTTGACAAGGTCCCTCATCAGAGACTTTTGGCAAAACTAAAAAGTCATGGGATAGGAGGCAGTGTACCATTGTGGATCAGGAACTGGTTAAAAGATAGAAAGCAGAGGGTAGGGCTAAATAGCCAATTTTCCCAATGGAAAAAGGTGAATAGTTGAGTACCACAGGGATCTGTGCTGGGTCCGCTGCTTTTTGACATATTCATAAATGATCTCGAAAAGGGAATAACGAGTGAGGATATCAGATTTGCAGATGACACAAAACTATTTAAAGTTGTTAAAACCCAAGAGGATTGTGGAAAATTGCAAGAGGATCTTGATAAATTCGAAGACTGTGCATCCAAATGGCAGATGAAATTTAATGTGGACAAGTGCAAAGTTATGCACCTAGGAAAGAACAAACCAAATTATGGTTACATGATGCAAGGTTCCACATTGGGAACCACCACCCAGGAAAAAGATTTAGGCCTCATCGTGGATAATATGTTAAAACCCTCTGCCCAGTGTGTAGCGGCGGCCAAGAGAGCAAATAGAATGCTAGGTATCATAAGGAAAGGAATGGAAAATAAAACAAAGGATATTATAATGCCTCTGTATTGTTCCATGGTGCGACCACACCTTTAATATTGTGTGTAATTCTGGTCGCCGTATCTTAAAAAGGATATAGTGTTATTAGAAAAGGTTCAGAGAAGAGCCACCAAAATGGTAAAGGGGATGGAAGGCTACTCCTATGAAGAGAGGCTAAAAAGGTTAGGGTTTTTCAACCTTGAAAAGAGACGGCTGAGGGGAGATATGATAGAGGTCTATAAATTAATGAATGGAATGGAATGGGTAAATGTAGATCAATTGTTTACGTCATCAGACTATAAAAAGACTAGGGGACATGCAATGAAGCTACAGGGTAAACTATTTAAGACTAATAAGAGAAAATATTTTTTCACTCAACGTGTAATGTAATCAAACTGTGGAATTTGTTACCGGAGGATGTAGTAAAAGCTGTTAGTATAGCTGAGTTTAAAAAAGGTTTGGACATGTTCCTGGAGGAAAGGTCCATAAACCATTATTAAAGGGAACCCAGGAAAACCACTGCTTGCCACACTACAAGCACTGTTGAACCTGTGTGTCCTTTGGGGAAACTGATGTGTACTTGTGACCTAGATTGGTCACTGCTGGAAACAGGATACTGGGCTTGATGAACCTTGGTCTGACCCAGTATGGTATATCTTAGGTTCTTATGCCACCCCTCACTCCTCCACATGCACACTGCCATTGCTGTTGCTCCTCTACATGGCTGGCAGTGGCAGCAATGCCTCGAAACATCAATGCAGCACTTGCCCAGGTTCTCCAGGGCTGCATCGTAGTTTCACTCTTGCTCAGTCTGCTGCTTCCAACCCTCTCCGCCGCAGTCTTCTGGATTATACAAAATGTGAAGTGCTGGATCATGGTTTTGGGGCCATTGCCATTACTGCTGACCTCAGAGGGGGCAACGGCAATGGCAATGTGCACTCCTGGAGGGCCGGCACTCTAGGTGACTGCCTAGTTTGGCTAATGTTAGCGTTGGCACTCTAGGTTACGACGTAGTTCACCGACCCTGGTCCAAGTGGGGATTCAATATCATTACTTGCCTTATCAGACTAAAGGCAAGTTACATTCAGGTAGTTCCCTACCCAAGAAGGTTTACAATCTGTTTGTACCTGAGGAAACAGAAGGTGTAATGATTTGGCTACAATCACAAGGAGCATCGGTAGGATTTGAACCCTGGCTTCTCTGGTTTTTAGCCTCCTGCTGTAACCACTAGTCTAACAGACTGGGCTCAGCCCCCTGTATTGGATATAGTAATGGCCTCTTTCCTCTTTACCCCAAGCAATTGATATATGCTGGTGTTTCTCATTGCATCATGTTGAGATGGCAGCTATTCCCTCAGACACTGCTCCCCCATTCATATCCTTCCTTCCCACATTCTCCTCGTCCTTGGGCCTATTTTGCTATCATTCTTCCAAGGTTGAGGCTGGTAAGAAAATAATCCTTTTTCTTAGTAGGCGCCAGGCTGCTTTCAGAAAGAGTTGCCACTTATCAGAGATTTAAACAACATTTTCATGTCATCTCCTTGTGTATATTTGTGGGGGTTGCCAGCCTCAGCCATGCATGCAGAAGAGAGCACAGAAAGATCCTCATCATATACAAAATAAATGACCACAAACTGAAAATAGAAATATGCAGACCAAAATTAAACTGAAACGCCAAGAAGCCAGATGCTGCCTGCAGTACAAACTATAGAAATAGAGAGAGATGCATTTCCCCCTGTGCATAGCAGATCTCAGGCTTGGCATTGGGGGTAGGGGTGCAACAAGGGCAATTCCCCTGGGCCACCGGCTAGAGAAGACCCCCAAGCCCATCTGAAAATGAAGACGACATAGCCTGCTAATGGTCTGGGACTCCCTCCCAAATTTCTGTCCTGGGACCTAGCCATGTCTAACACTGGCCCTGGAAGAAATACATTCTGAAAACTGACATCTTCCAATCACTAAATAGATAACAAAATAATTTTTTTCTACCTTTGTTGTCTGGCCAGTTTATTTTTCTAATTATGTTGTTCCCAGGCTCTGGATTCTGCATTCCTCTGTCTTCTCTTAACTGTCTTTCCAGGGCTGCTTGTCCATTGGCTATTTCTCTCTCCTATCTTCATTTCCTCCCCTACATCCATCTCTAACATTGATCTCTTCCTTTCAGCTTTCTTCCATTTTTCTGCTTCTCTATCCAGATTTCACTCCTCCTTTGTCGCCAATTAGTCCCCAAGTTTTCTTTTTACTGCATATGCCTATAGATTTCAATTTTTTCCATCACCCCAGTCTTCCCTTCCTCATCTCTCCTTGCCCAGCCTCTTAGTTCCCAGAATTCATTAACTCTCCTTCCTCTGTCTCTCCCCCATGTCTATAAACAAAAATAGAGCAAAAATCAAAAATCGTGAGTCAAAAAGTGCATGTATGTATGTTAATGTTGGAAGATGAACCATGAGGAAAAATCACTCTCGTGGCTTTACTTCCTTTTTACTCGATTAGTTTGAAGCCCATCGGAGCTTTAAAAACGTAGGTAAAAACACCATGTGATAGTGTGCCCTACACCCAACGTATTCAAAATTTATAATGCTTCCAACATGTTCAAAAATTCAAACAAGACCAAGCCAAACAGCAACTCAAGCATGTCACTTATCTGCATGTCCTGATGAAGTTGAGTTCAGTTCATTTTTCCAAAAGCAAACAAATATTGGTCTCTCCAATGTCCGCAGTTATGTAACCAAGAACACAGTACTGTGTTTCGGGCAAGAAAATCCTGATGCCCTGTTTCAATGCTTCTTTAGACTGCAAACACGATCTTCTGGCTCCCCTGATGTATTCAGGACGCCAACGCATGCTCATTCATGATCTCCCCCATGTCTAGCATCTTTGCCTTCTCCCGTTCCCCATCCAGCATCTCTCCCCCTTTCCCTTTCTTCTCCATTTAGTGTCTTCCTATACCTCCATGTCCAACATCCTTCCCTCTGTGCCCCTATCCTCCTCTGTCAAGCATCTCTCCTCTGTGTTCTTGTCCCTATCCCTATCCCTATCCCCAGCTTCTTTGCCTACCATACCCTTTCCTTATCCCTATCCCGTGTCCAGCATCACCCCCTGTGTCTCTATCGGAACCTGTGTCTTTTGGGGAAACTGCTAGGTACGTATGACCTAGATTGGCCACTGTTGGAAACAGGATACTGGGCTTGATGGACCTTGGTCTGACCCAGTATGGCATATCTTATGTTCTTATGTTATCCCTATCTTCTCCCATGTTCAGCATCATCTCTCTGTGTCCCTGCTCTTGTCTTCTACCCTACTTCACCCATATCCAGCATCTCCCTTCCTTTTATGTCCAGCATTTTCATTCCTGTCTTTATCCCCCATATCCAGCATGCACCTCAATGTCCATGTCTATAGCCTCTCCACATGTCTGCAGGATGTGACTGCACCGATAGGCTGTGACAATGTTGTAGGTCCTTTGATTGGGAATCTCAGGACTTATGGTAGGGTCACTGTGGGTCGAGGCTCACCATTCTGGTGCTACTCAGTTTGGGTGTGGGTGTGACACAAAGCAGCGTCAGGTGGTAGTGGGGGGGGGGGGGGCAAAGTGGAAGGCAGACTCAGCCCTTTGGCTGTGGGCAGAGGCTGTGAGTAGTGGCTTGCTTAAAACTGCTGTCGGCTCACTGTCACCTTGGCTATAACACTCTGCTCTGTTACTCACTCTACCTATACTGTACTGTGTGTGAACTGTGACACTAGTATTTTCCAGATCTCTGCTGCATATTTAGACCAGACAGACCCACCTATCCACTCCTGTTGACCCAGGGTGCATGCACATCACATGAGGTTTGCCTTATATCTGGCCACCATTGTGGTGTTTCATATCACTCTGCTCTGTTACTCAATCTACCCACTGTGTGTGAATTGTGATAATATTATTTTCCAGGTCTCTGCTGCATATTTAGACTTGATAGACCCTCCTACCATTCCCATTGACCCAGGGTGCATGCTCATCTCGTGACTCACCAGGTGACCCGGAGGTTTGTCTTATATCTGGCCACTATAGCAGTGTTTTGCACCCAGCAGGCTTCTTGGGATTACTCCAGCAACTAACACCATACCAATCCTAGAACGTCTATGACCAGAGTATGGCTGTCCTTCATCTGCCACAATTATCTGGTTCTGCTTTTTATTCTGGGCACATTTCCTGCTTTACTTTCACCCATGGCACCTAACCCAGTGCTCTGGAGCCGATGTGCACACGTTTCATCTAGGCCACATCCTTACAGAAACATAAGTAATTTGCTTCCCAGTGGGATCTCTTCCACCTCTTCTGCTCTGGTTTTCCTTTGTAATCACCCACTCTCTCTCTCACTCTACATCATTGTGCTTTACTTTATTGCAGGTCCCTGCAAGCTAAAACCCCTTTGATAGCTGAATGAGGGTGAAGAGCTCCTCTTATACCAATGCCTTCCATTAAACTACTGGGTTTTTTTCCACAAACTGGAGGCGGAGTGGCTTTGATCTATATGTCCTCCATTTCTATCTCAGAGATACGACTTCCTACTTTACCCAGAGTCATTATTAAATGCCCTTAAATCATCTACTAAAATGTATCTTCTCCTCCTCTACTGTCCCCCTTCACTGACCCCATTGCTTTGGGATCAACTCTGTCTTACTATCTCTGAAACTATTCTTCATTTCCCCAGACTAATCATCCTTGGTGACTTAAATATTTGCGAGATAAGCTTTTTCTTCGTTTTCACTCCAATCTATCATTAACACAACATATACATTTCCCTACTCATGTTGCTGGCCACAACTCCTATCACTTTGACCCTCCCTTGGACAGACCATGTCTGCATCTTCTTTCAGCTCCTCTTGACTTTTGTATCACAGAAACATAGAAATATGATGACAGATAAAGAACATACAGCCTATCCGGTCTACCCTTCTATATGAACCATTAAACTCTACAGTCCTTTTTCCTTTAGAGATCCTCTATGTTTGTCTCATACGTTCTTGAATTCGGATACAGTTTACGTCTGTTCTACCTCCACTGGGAGACTATTCCACGCATCAACCACTCTTTCCATAAAGAAATATTTCCGCAAATTCTCCTATCTCCTATCTCCTTTCACCTTCAACCTATGCCCTCTCATTGCAGAGCTTTCTTTTAGTTGAAAGAGGTTGTCCTCCTGTGCATTTATGCCATGGAGGTATTTAAATGTCTCTATCATATCGCCCCTCTCCTGTCTTTCTTCCAAAGTATACATATTTAGATCTTTAAGTCTTTCCCGGTATGCCTTATGGTGAAACCCGCTGACCATTTTGGTAGCCACCCTCTGCACTGATTCCATTCTGTTTATATCCTTTTGAAGGTGTGGTCTCCAGAATTGCACACAGTACTCCAAATGAGGTCTCATTAAAGACTTATACAAAGGTACTATTACCTCATTTTTCCTGCTGGCCATTCCTCTCCATTTGCACCCAAGCATCTTTTTGGCTTTCATTGTTACTTTTTCTACCTGTTTAGCTGCCTTAAGGACATCATAAACAATCATGCCCAGGTCCTGCTCTTCTTTTGTGGACAGAAGCACTTCACCCCTTATACTTTACCGCTCCCTTGGAGTTTTGCAGCCCAAATGCAGGACCCTGCATTTTTTAGCTTTAAATCTCAGCCGCCAGATTCTTGACCACTCTTCAAGCTTCGCTGAATCCCTCCCCATGTTATTTACACTGTCCCGGGTGTCTACTCAATTGCAGATTTTTTGTATCATCTGCAAAGAGACAAACCTTACTTGATAGCCCTTCTGCAATATTGCTTACAAAAATTTTAAAAAGAATCAGACCAAGGACAGATCTTTGCGGCACACCACTGGTAACATCCTTCTCAGAGTAAGCACTTTGTCACCTCCCAGTCAACCAATTTTTCATTCCAGTCAGAGCCCGATCCCTGAAGGGGCACGTCTGGGCCATCTGGGTGCCCACAGGCAGGATGGGCCCATTAGGACCCAATTCTCCACCGTAGGAACCAGATGTTCCTGCAGGTGCAGGATTGGGCCCTGAGATGGCCCGGCGTGCCCCTGCATCACCATGGGGATGTTCTCCTTACTGGCCAATCTGCCCATCAGAGTGCCAATCCTTGTAACCCCTCCACCCAAACCCTGGCGGGGGCAGTTGGATCCCGGATCGGGCAGCGAGAACCCATCTTGTGCTGCTTATGGAGTTCTTTTCCCGATATGTATGTCTGTTTTAAATTGTAAACCACCTTGTTATCCCTGAAAGGCGGTATATCAGGTTTAATTAAAACTTAAACTCTCCTGTCCTTGGAGTACAGCACAGTTGCAGGAGCTGGCGATGAAGGAGTCAGGGCTCAAGCCAGGCGGGCTGTAGGCCAGGTGTTGTTGGGCTAACTAGCTGAAGCCAATGACTGCATGAGCCAGTTGCCCAGCCAGGCTCACTTGATGCTTCATATGCTACCTAAGAGGGCCGTGTGTCTCTGAGGTCAGGTCAGAGCTGGGCCATATCAAGGACTGTGCGAGTGGTGCAGCCCGCACAGGGCGCAAGTACGAAAGGGACATTGATGTCATCGATGGGCTTCTAAGAAGCCTGACAAAAGTGAGTTGCGGCAAGCTGCTGGGTGGTGGGGGAGAGGGGTACCAGGTTCACCAGACACACATGGCACATTGCTAAGTTGATATGGTCCTGGGTCAGAGCACTCAGCAGGTGGTCACAATGAGCAGCCAATGTAGTGCTATGTACAGTGAGTGGGTGTACTGCTGACAGTATAGTGAGCAAATGCAGAGTGTGCCTGCAGCACATGGAATCTTGTACGCTAGAGTAATGTTCAGTGTGACGCTGGTTGATGTTTGTATGTGCCACTGCCACCTAGGGCCATGGAGGATGGAGTCTGCCAACAGTCAGCCTGGTTATCTAAAAGCCTACATATCTGTGGCAATTTCCAGGTCCTTGGTCAGTCCTAAGCCTTCAGGATCTAGGCGAGAAATCAGGCACTACCTGGGTGCAATCAGATGAATGGGGAATAGTTTCTTCCAGCTGTCTCCCACTGGTGTGCCCATATTATGGAGATTTTGAGACCAAGGTTATATTTGGCATTCCAATACCATTGTTTGATGTGCTTGGCTGTATGTGACAAGATGCCCAAACTGGTTATCTCTGCAGCCGGTGGACACTGCCACACAGGGTGCTGTATCTTTTCACCACCCTTTCCAACAGCGAGACACTTTTTTTCTTGGAAAAGTGTGATCTATGCTTTGGTTAGTGAGATGTGGAGTCCAGGATATTGTGACATAATGTTTGTTGCCCCAAGCTTGGATCAGAGGGAGACCTGCCTCACTGCATGCATCATTCCAGTTCCTTCTCCCCTCCCTTTCTTCTCTTCAATAGCTATTGTTCATGGCAAACCATCATGTGAGGGCACATTTTAAAGCTGATAGGGGCATATATCAAACTAAACCCCATACTGGTAAAAGTGCCTATTGGTCGTTTTGCCAACACTGGGCCCACTTTAACTGATGGGGCGTGTGCATCCCTCTCCCCCTACAGTTAGCTAGTTGCTAAGAAGCAGCACTGTGCAAGCCAGCAGGTAGGCACACCGAATGCCACCCATTGAGGAAACATTAAGTGCACTCATGCTAAGAGCAGAACGCATAGTTAGCGTGAGCTAATAATGCCTGTACTAAGGGAGCATTGCCTCTGGCCTACCTAGTTCCCAAGATGTTGATCTGTCTGCTTTTTTATGAGATATCTTTTATGAGTCATATACATATATTTTTTATGAGATACAGTTTGTTATGGGATATGGTTTATGAGACACATATATTTATTCTTTTACAAGATATTTTAATGATTATAGTTGGCCTTTTGAACACAAATTTTGGATCATAGCGCTTTATCACAGTTTGATAATGTGTTTGATGATTGTTTTATTTGGCCTAGTTATTGGCCTATTTTAATTCCATATGTTTTATATCAGGTTCTATTGTCCTTCTTTTTTACTATGTAAACGACACCATGAGTCCTTTATCGCGCTTTTTTTCAATTGGTTTTAATATTGTGGTGTTGGCTTGGCATGATATTTATTTATTTATCTATTGAATTTTAAGGACATGTATGGTGTTATTTGTCATCTTATTAACTGTTTTAACCATTATTGCTATGGCCAAATGATTTTGTGTTCGAAATCCTGCTTACTATGGCCAGCATATTCCCGCTTTTTTTCATTCTATTCGGTTATAATTATGTCTCGTAATCTCTCTTTTAGACATATTATATTCTTACATCCTTGCTTGTATATTTCATACATCACTTTTTATGCCATAGACCGCGTTTTTCCTTATTTTCTTTAAATACGTGGATACCATTGGTCGGTAAGATTTTATGTCCTTAGAATTTTAAACTTACAAGTGCAATGTGGACCTATAGAGGTTTCTTTGAAATATAGATGTCAGCATACACCAGCAGGACATCATGCCTAGCATAGGTGTCAGGGCTGTTCCCAGACCTTGGATTTCAAGCAGCTTTGTTACTCTGGTGATATCAGTCTCCAAACTTAATGAGGGTAGTTTACAAGATGAGATTAACTCTGACCCCCTGGTGATGTCAGTCTCCGGGCCTGATGAGATTGGTCTGCAGCCCCTCCTTGCTAAATCAAGAATAGCAGACCTCAAAGGGAGGTGACTGGAAACAATAGCAGACCTCAAAGGGAGGTGCTATAGAAAATTCACTATAAAGGACAGAAATACTTCCTCTTTCTCTCTCTCTCTCTATTCATCGGACATGAAGGACAGGAAGCTCTGACAATCACTTCTCTTCACCCCTCCCCCCCCTCTCTCTCTCTCTGATCTCTCTCACACACACATGCACACACATAGGGGCATGTTTACTAAAACCCCGCTAATGTGCGGGCCGCGGTAGTGTGCGGGTGCCATATAAGGAGTGGGTGTGTCTGGCTGAAAAAGAAAATCCGGAATTTACATATGCGCTAAGGTGCGTGGCGCCCATGTGTGCCCCGCACATTAGCGCATGAGATAGCTGCGCGGGAGGCATAAGTGGCGCGCTGATGTGCACACAGAAGAGCAGAGCCACAGCACAATGGTCAAGGCACTTACCAATGGATCAGGGGTTCAATCCCCCACAGTGCCCAATGGACACAGCTGGCTGAGGCGTTAATTTATGAGGCATTTAAATAATGGGCAGCATAAGGTGGCGCGCTGATGGGCATAAGGCAGCGCGCTAATGTTTTTGGAGGCATTTTAATACTGGGCGGCATAAGTGGCGCGCTGATGTGCACACAGAAGAGCAAAGCCACAGCACAATGGTTAAGACACTGACCAATGGTGCAGGGATCAGGGGTTCAATCCCCCACAGTGCTCAATGTAGACAGCTGGCTGAGGCATTACTTTAGGAGCTAGTCTAATATTGTGCCACATAAGGTGGTGCGCTGATGGGCATTAGGTGGTGTGCTATTGATTTAGGAGGCTTTTTAATATTGGGCGGCATAAGGCGGCGCGCTAATGTGCAAGCATAGGAACAGAACCACAGCACAATGGGTAAAACACTGACCAATGGTGCAGGGATCAGGGGTTCAATCCCCCACAGTGCCCAATGAACAAGGCTGGTTGAGGCATTACATATTATGGGGAAGATTGGTTTTGGAGTCATTTTATGTTTATTTTAATTATCACTACTAGCAAACGCACTCTCAAATCGTGTTAACATAAGGCGCCCTATAAGGCACATTTTAAAGTGCACTGTCAGCCAAGGCACCCTAGAATGTTGCTTATAGGGCGCTTTAGAGGGTGCCATATGAGGTGCCGCAAGGTCAGAGTACTGTTTTTTATGGCAGCACTGTGCAGTTTAAGGAATGAAAAGCATAAGTAGGTGTGCTGACAGGCAAGGAGCACAATGGTTAAGGCACTGACTGCTGATACAGGGGTCATGAGTTTGCTCCCCAGTGTGCCTAATACGTAAGGCTGGCTGTGGCATCAGCTTTGCATTGTACATATTTTTTCCTGCAGCACTTTATTTTTATTTTATTAATTGCTGCCAGCAAACACGCCCTCACGTGCCGTAATTGAAGGTGCCGTATAAGGCACCCTATAAGGCACTCCATAGGGCACATTATAAATTGCACTGTCCGCCACAGCACCCTAAAATGTCCCCTATAGGGCACCCTATAAGTTGCATCACAGGATAATGTATAGTGCACCTTATATGGACGGGAACCATAAGGTGCCCTATAGGGCGCCCTATAAAGCACCCTCAGAGGCACCTTATGGGTACAGTACGCTGAGGGTGTTTTTGCTGGCATCAAAATATGTACATTAAAAAAAGATAATGCATTGGACAACCCTATCAAATAACCTCACTGTGGATTTGAACCCATGACCTCTGGCTTCACAGGCAGTGAAGTAACCATTGGACTACAGCTCTATAGCTGCTAGCAAGCCCCTGGCTGGCTGCAGAGAGCCTGCACGTCACCACACAGACAGTCTGCTGTGGTCACCAGGATAGGGTTAGCCCACCCATACCCATGATGCACTGCACATGCAAATCAGCTGTCCACAGATAAACACAAGATGGGGTATGCACCCCCACAGCACCTCGGCCTGGTAGGGGGAAGTGACCATGTGCACCCACACAGCACCTCGGCCTGGTAGGGGGTACTGACCGTGTGTTTTACTGGCACAGAGTAGCTACACACCATCACATTGTGCGGGTACTGTGCTCACCCTGAGGGTGCAATGAGGCGCCCAGGACCAGGTCCACAACACCTTCCATTGCTGAAAGAGGCCATGCCAGAGGTCCAAAGCAGTGTTAATGTGTGAGATAGGTAGTTTCTGCACAAGCACCTTGGATATCTCTGTCTGTTTCAGTCAGGTGTAGCCCCTATGGACCCCCAGGTGGGCTATGTACCACCACTCCCCTTCTCCAGGGCTGAGGGTGGCAAACAGGGTCTCTTATCAATAGATCCACATTCTACCTCCCTGCAAAGGTGGCAGTAGAGGGGACCATCAACCCCAGTCCTGCTGAGGAACAGACACACCACAGGGCAGTCAATGCAGCTCTATACACATCCATAACACAATAGCAGACAGACATTAGGCCTGGATATGGTAAGCTTCACCCCACCACTATCTGATATTCTCCTGCAGCAAGTCATCAGCCACTGCACCCTGCAAGCCGCTCCATCAAGACACATACCAGCTGCAAATAGTCTGCTAGTTAGTCCATAGTGCATGCTCCCAGTGAAGATGCATGCACCCAGAACTGGGATGTCAGCATACACAGCAAGCAGATAAATCAGTGACTGGGACCCAAAAGGAAACCTATATCTATCACATGAGAGAAATACTATATAGCACTATGGGGGTGCCTAGCCATGCTGTGGTCACTGCACAGTCAGGGTGAGAGTGATCTCTCAGCAGGACATACTGAGGTCACCCTGTCTGTGTAGGTGGTGGCCGGGCATTAAAATGTCCCAGTCAGTCCCCTATGCCCTGTGCAGATGCACCCTGGCCAGGCCACCCTGTCCGGCCTATACCCATGGTACCTTGCTCCTCATTATACACATTGGCAGCCCAATACTGGCAACATTGCTGGCAGTGTGGGCTGTGGAAGGTGTTTGCAGCCACCACACACTGGATAAACAGACAGCCACCCCCACACCTATGCCAGCATTGTGCTACTATAGAGGAGTTCAGTAGCCATACCCACCACACCAGTCCTGGGCACAGTACAGGCATGGATATGGTACGCAATACTGTTGGGGGTCACTCCCCAGGGTGGTAAACACTGTCAGAGACCAGACCTGCAGCACACACCGCAGACATCAGAATGATTGTTATGGTGGAGCTCAATGAGCAATATGTGCTTAACGTAGGAATTGATATCTGCCAGTTATCATGGGAAACGTTTGATAGCTGTGTACCATATACCCAGGTGTAGGGTGGCATTGCTAAGGTATGCAACTGCTAGTATTGGGAGATACAGGCAGGGCCTAATGTCCTGCCTCTCCAGGAGGCATTGGCCAATGGGGCCTGTGGGTGTGTGTGTGGGTGTGTCTGGCCCTGTTGGCTGCTGCTTTACGGCAGAGTTTCCCAACTCCAGTCCTGGTGTTCAAAACACTGTTCGGGTTTTCATGCTGTCCCTCATAAATATGCATGAGCTACATCTGCATACCATGGGGGTGGTGCATAGATATGCAGCACAGGCATCTTTATTAGAGGCAGCATGGAACCTGAATGGTGTGGGGCCCTCCAGGACTGCATTTGGGAGACTCTGCTCTAGGTAATGCGGCTATTTATGGTGTCTGTGTTTGGTGTGGTAAAATATAGGCGTATTAACCATGCGCATGTTCTCAGCAATAAAGGTTTGTCCTTACCATCATGGTTTAGTTGTGGGAGAAATATGTGGACAGGATTGGCAGTAGCCCCAGCTGGCCTTTGAACCTGTGACCTTCTGTTCTTGCACACACTGTCTGTGTGCACTGCACCACCGTGTTGCCACAGATATGCTGCATTCCCTGGGGAGTCCATGACTGTACATCCAACAGAGCCTGTCTGTTGCGGTGGATGGTGCCAGCCTGCACAGGCCTAGGCCACTGTCTGCTGTGGCTTGCAGCCACTGCCCCCTCCACCACCTGTACCCTTCTGCCAACATGCAGACATGTCCTTATCTGGGAAAAAGCATATGACCTGATTGAGTTGTGGCACTCCAGGATTGAATTTGGGGGACTCGGCTGTAGGTAATGCCCATTGTTATGGTTTGTGTGCGGTGTAGGGTAAAATCTGCGTGTTTGAACCATGCTTATGTTCTCTGCAATAAAGGAGTGTCTTTACTATCACTGTTTAGTGGTGGGTAAAACTATGGAGACTGGGTTGGCAGGAGCCCCAGCTGGGATTTGAACCTGTGACCCTCTGGTCTTACAGAGGCTGGCTGTGTCTGTTGCACCACACTGTGGCCACAGAAGCAATGCAGTCCCTGGAGATAGGAAACCTGGCCTGACGAGTCAGAAACCCTGCTCTGCACAATTTTACTGTGGGCTCATTTACCTTGTATGGAGACAAAAGTGCAAATAAACCTAAAAAATGACCTAGAACAAAGGGGCAAACACCCATAACCAAGCTGGGCAACAGTGATATCACTGGGCAACATTAAAAAACACTCCCAGGAAAGCTCCAATAAAATGAAATGATTTTTGAAAGGGTCTACGGAGCGTAGACCCTTCCAAAAATCATTTCTTTTTTTTGGAGCTTTCCTGGGAGTGTTTTTTATTGTTGCCCATTGCTATCACTGTTGCCCAGCTGAATTATAATTTTTACAATTTTTCTTGTGGTCATTTTAAAGTTTTATTTGAAATTTTGTTCTGTGCACATGTATCACACTGCTCACGTTTTGTAGGTTTCCCCGGTTTTTCTGTACATTGCTGACGGAAATAGTTTCTCTTCCCTTTAAATCGTCTCTAACGCGAGGTTTTCACTCGTGGTATTTTTTGGGTTGATTTTCAGCCCCGCTGCTGTGCGGGGAGCCTCTCCCCTCCCACTCTCCACCCATTTACCCCGTCCCTCCGCCCCTCCGGAGCCTTCCTCCGCCCTCGGAATGCCTTTCCACGCCCCTAGCGCACATCAGCACGCCGCGCACTTGTGCGGGCCCGTTAGTGTGATGCACACGTGTGCGGGGCACTAAAACACACTATTAGCATGCGCTAAGGTACCTTAGCACACGCTCAAGTGCGCCCCGCACAATTGCGCGGTTTAGTAAACATACCCCATAGAGTCTTTCATATACTCTATTCTCTCTCACACTTTACACATGCACACACACACACAGATTCATTGATGTACACTGAAGCAGCTCTTTAACAACCACTATATAACTCTGTTCTGTACCTATGTAATAAGCCTATTTCTGTATAAAACTCTTTTTCCAAGCCACCCCAGTTTTGGTTGTCTTATTTGTGCTGCTTACCCTACGGTTTGTGAAATGAACCCAGGACCAAACGGAGAGTAGACCAGAAGATTACATATTCAGAAGATTACATTTTATGGGGGCCGTCTCAGACTTCACAGCAGATCTCCAGTTGGGTAAGTAATAATTTTGTTTGATACATTAAAGTGGATTTCAGACAGGGTGCGACAGGGAAATCAAAAGCCCTTGTGACCATGTACAATTGACAATTTTGGTTACAGGCTGGATTTAGTGAAAAGTTCCAGTGATACCTTTGTTTTGTGGGTTAGACAAGGTGAGATTTTTATTGTCAAAAAGCTCTGTAATAATTCAGAATTTTAATATTACCTACACCTATGGACATTACATAGAGTGGCTTGCAATTTTCTTATTTGTAGGTAGAGGCTTGTTACGGTTTGTTACAAGGCACAGATTTTTCTCTAGTACTTGAGCTGCTAAGAAAAGACAGAGAGATAGTCCAGCTTTAGTTTGGAAGTGGTACACAGGTAAACATTCCCTCATTGAATACAATATACATCTTTCCTGGTAACACTTTTACCTCCTGTCTTGCCTTTTATTTCTCAGTCTCCTGTCAGGTATAACTGACAATTCTGTTAATCTCCTAACATTCTTCTTACTATAATTTCATCCTGAACTTCCACCCTGTTAAAAGGTGGTAACCACTTTTTATTCAGGTATAATTTTAAGGCGTGGTCTTTATGCCAGTACTCTTTACTGAACACCCATAAAATTTATGCCATTCCAACTATAATTCTAAGTCTCACTTCTTCATAAAAGTGAGCGTTCCTCCTTCCAAGGTTGCACATTTGAGATAGTCCAACTACAGCCTTTCTGCAGTCTCAAATATGGAAGCCTTTGATTTTAAAGAACTGAAACAAATAGTACTGACATACTGTAAGAGGAAAGGTGGTCCCTTTGAAGGTGAATTCCCTGAGTCATCATGGTATAATAATCAAAGACAAATGTTAAACCATTATCAAGAATTCAAAAAGAAAACAAATAAAAGAAAATGCCTTTTTATCCAAGGCATGTGCAGGGGGCTCATTAGCATGAAACAGGACAATACTGAACTGACTTCTCATTGTACCCAATAGACCAAAGACCTTGAGGAGGCACAAAGTTGCATTGCCATACAAAGGACTCAGGTGATACAAGCCACAAATTCTTTTATAACTGTTAGTGAGCAATTAGAAGCACTTAAACCTGAATTGAGGCACGTTAAGGATCAATTGGCCTCTGAAAGACAAAAGAAATATACGCCCTGGCCAACACCCATTTCTCCCTCAGCCCCCTATGCCTATGACACACCCTATAAGCCATGCATCCAAGCTACTGAGAAACAAAAGAATACAAAAGTATGCATAGCTGGACTTAGGACTGGGAAAAATACAGAGGAAAACAGCACAGAGGAAGAAAATCCTAATAGTTTATCTCAGCCAGAACAGAGCAATAATCAGGATCTGTGTCAGGAGGATAATTCAGATGACTCAGACATGGCACCCAGTACTGAACTCAGAGCACCAGTTAAAGTGATGCTGCAGAACAATTTAAAAGAGACATGGAAAGAATAGTTGAGAAAACTGGCCCTATGCCTTTTAATGTTAATGACTGGTGCAAATGGGCCACTGATATTCTGATTCACTGGGGTCTAGGGAAATACAGAAGAAAACAATCAGACTTTGATAGACTTATGCATCTGGCTTTGGGGCCACACTATTATAAAGTTGGCTCTCTCACTCACCCATACCAGTTGGTTAAAAGGGGTATTGAGAAACTATTTCACTGTTCCCCAATGCAAGTATTTAAAATTTTTTCACCTCTACCAAATGATACACTGGAAGAGTTTGCATATAGAGCCTGGATTTTAAAAGCAGTTCTTGATGAACAGGAGTCCTGGCCCAATGCAGAAGATTATGGGGAGAACACGCATAAAACATTTTTATTAGAATTGCTATCCCCTGAGATTACAAAACACCTTCTATTATTTTCTGAAGACCCTAAAGCAACCCCTTTTGATACTTTAATGCTCAGAACTGGGTCTGTTTGGACGACCCAGCCCTCGCAGGTCATAACAGTATCAGAAGCACGGAAGTGGCAAGCTGAGGGATCCTCCCAATACACAATACAATAGACAAAGGATACCGAGGACAGACACCTTGGAGAGGACAAAGCAGAGGTACTTTTAGAAGCTCCTCAGGTTACATTCCCTTTCAAGTGCTCAAAGCACAGACAGATGGGTTAGAAAAAGAGAAAATTAAATGGGAACAGGACAAACACATACTGCAGATAGAAATAGATAAATTAAAACAGGACTTACAAGCAGCACAGGACAAACACAAGGCTAGTACATAGGGGTGTCCTGACCTCTTGGGTTCAGATATCAAAATATCTCAAGCCTTCATAGCCCAGCCTGCCTCCATTCTCTCAGCAGAGGACTCAATTCCAGAGCCTCTGGATGATGAAACAGACACAGGCCCAGAATACAGTTTAAGGCTTGTAACATCCTTGATACTGGACTCTTGTGGATGCCCCAATGTTATCAGTAGAGTAGGGGGTCAGGATAAACTAGCTTTGATTGACACAGGGGCTGGAATTAGTTTTACAAACAGAGCTTCTCCCACTGCAGATCAGAAAAATATGGAAATTTATGAAATTCAAGGAATTAATGACACAGCTTCCAAATGTGTGGCTATCCCAGTTAAATGGGGTATCCCTGTGCACAGTGAACAAAACAAGGAAATGTTAGAAACCACTGCCTCCACTATGGTGAACACACCAAAAGAAATAATTGGAATTGACGTTCTCAACCAGTTAAATTTGGTGGTGGATATGGCTAATCTTAAATTGTGGCAGTATTCAGGAACTTCAAGTGCTTCTAAAACTTTAGTGCATGAAGTCATTCCCATGCAGTTAGCAACTCAGTGCACCAAGGCAGCTCAGCAGTATGATCTGTGTGTAATTACCTCAGAGGTGGCTGATATTCCAGTCTGGGCTCAAGACAAGTTAGATTGTGGGAAAATGTACACAGAAATACTGTTGGAAGGCGAGGATCCTCCACCACAGAAACAATACCCAGTACCTCATCAGGCTATAGAACCAGTGACTAAAATTGTGAAGATACTGGAGGAGAGGGGTCTGATTAGACCTATTTTTCCACATGCAATTCACCAGCCTGGCCGATAGTTAAACCGGGGGGTTCCTTCAGGCTCACTATGAACTTCCGTGCCCTGAATCAAGTTTCAAAATCTGTAGTGCCCGTGGTAGCCTCATACCCTGAAATGATCTCTAAACTGAACCCCAAATGTAAATTTTTCTCTGTTTTAGACATATCCAATGGGTTTTGGAGTCTGCCCCTGGCCCTTGAATGCCAGTACAAAACAGCCTTTCAGTGGCTGAATAAACAATATGCATGGACTGTGCTTCCACAGGGATATAAGGATTCCCCCTCAATATTTCATAAATACATGCAGGAAGCCCTGTCACTATTGTCTAGCAGAGATAATATAATTAAGTATGTAGATGACATTCTGATTCAGTCTGAGAATGAAGCCATACACTGGAATCATGTAAGAGAAGTTTTAAAATCCCTCTTACAAGCTGGTCTTAAAGTTAATCCTGCCAAGGCTCAACGGTGCAAATCACAGGTTTCCATTTTAGGGGTTACTATTGGCCAGGATGGTAAATCTGTAGATTCTCAGAGGATAGAGCTGATACAGAAACTTCCACTTCCTACAGATCAGAAATCACTCCAGTCATTTCTAGGGCTCACTGGTTTCTGTCGTGACTTCATGCACAATTATGCTGAAGTGGCAGCTCCACTTAACTTTTACTTTTTAGCAGGGAGTAATGTTTGGGAGGAAGAACATACAGAAGCTGTAACTAAATTAAAGCACATTCTGACTTCTGCTCCTGTTCTTGCACACCCAGATCACACACAACATTTTTTCCTGTACCCTGTAGTTGGAGAGAACAGTATAGGTGCAGCTCTAACACAATGCCTAGGAGGAGTAGATCGCCCTATTGCCTTCTGTTCCAGAGTTCTCACTTCTCCTGAACTCAAAATGGGAAACTGTGAAAAACATGTACTGGCTTCCTATGCTGCTATGCAGAAATTTACATACATCATTGGTGCTCAAACCACATACATATGCAGCCATCACACCCCCCTCAAATTCATTGTAGAGGGAAAGTTAGCATGTAGCAAGATTAGGACTGAGAGAATAGTCCAGTGGACTCTCATGTTGCAAGCACAGAATGTAAAGTTTGAATTGTTGAAAGAACCTAACGTGCAAGTGGCTGGAATTTTGCTGAAGGGGCAACCTCATGACTGTCAGTCCTCACCCAGTGCCCCCAATCACATGATCTTTAGGGAACTGGGGCTAGACAAAATTTCACCTTTTCTTCCTACAGTATATATTGATGGTAGTAGCCAATATGAAGGAGGCAGGCGACTAGCAGGTTTTGCAATTGTACAATTGGACCCAAATAACCAAGTGGTACTGCAGAGACAGTATTCCTGTGGGTCAGCGTCAGCACAGTACTGTGAGCTGGCTGCTTTTGTAGCTTGTATGCAACAATATCAGGATTCACACCCAGAGATACAAATCATTTTAGATTCTGATTATGTTTTTAAAAGTGCCATTGCCCTGTTCCGCTGGTGGCTGGCAAATAAATTTAAATCTACGGATGGGTCCACAGTGAAAAATTCATCACTGTGGACTATGGCACAAGAACTGAGTGAGAAGTTTCAGAGAGTACATTTAGTTAAAGTAAAGGCACATAGGAAGAAAGGCCCTTTAGTGAAAGGAAACACATTAGCAGACTCACTAGCCAAGGAAGCATGCCATGTAGGCCTCATATGGCCCTGGTATGAGCAGACACGCATAGTTGCTATTGCTACACGTTCCACAGATTATGATCAGACAATTTACTTCGTAGCACTGCAGACAAAGGACCATGAGCTTTCCAATTTGAGGAAGCTTGTGTAGGACGCCCCAGATAACCTATATCAGCACACACCCTTTCTCACACTCGCTATAGAGAAAGACATTCTATGTGCAAAAAGAGAGGAAGGCTTGGTTATAGCTATCCCTAGAGCTCGAGGTAAAGAGTGGATGCATTGGATTCATGGTGCAGGTCCTATGGGACACCCTAAAGCAGAAGAAATGCAGACTATCCTCAATAGGTTGGTATGGTGGCCAGAAATGAAACATGATATACAGGATCATGTTTCCTCCTGTGTAATCTGTGCTTCATTTGGGAGGCAACCTAAAAAGAGAAGGGGACAGTTAATGAGAGCACCTCCTCGTGGCCCATTTGAGAGATTGCAAATAGATCATGTGGGCCCTCTTCCGTTAACAGCTAGGAAAAATAGATTTTTGCTCACTGTTGTTGATTCCTTTTCTCATTGGGTAGAAGCATTACCTGTCCCAGATCAAACTGCTCGGACCACTGCAGAAATCCTAACTATGCAATTTTTTACACGCTGGGGCATTCCCAAGACTATTGATTCTGATAATGGTCCTGCATTTGTTTCTCAGCTCATCAAGGAATTGTTTGATTTTCTAGGCATAGAACAACAACTCCACATTCCATACCATCCACAGGCAGCAGGGCAGGTAGAAAGAATGAATCAAACAATTAAGGCCCACCTCAGCCCTATGCTTAATCTGACTGGGAAAAATTGGGATCTGGTGCTCCCTTTAGTCCTTATGCGTATCAGAGCTAATGTCTGTAAATCGACAGGTTTTGCACCCTATGAAGCCTTAATGGGAAGGCCAATGCAACAGTGGGAAAATATGCTGCATCCTTTTCTTCCAGAGGATCAGACAGTAATTCTTACCAATGAGTGGATGAAATCCCTGCAAGAACATCTAAAAGAAATTCAGACCACTGTGCTAGCTAACACAGAAAAAGCTAGAGATTATTTGTAGGAGGTACATGCAAAAGGTTCTGATTTAAGGCCCTTCAAGGTTGGGAGTAAAGTGATGATTCTGAGACCTAGACCAAACCTCCCCTTTGGAACTGCAAAGTGGGAAGGACCGAACTTAGTTACTGATACCTTAGGCCCAAGCCTATACCAAATCCTAATGCCCGACAACCAGCAGTATTGGAAACACATCACCCAGTTGAGACCATATAGGTAATACATGTTTTATCAGTCTTTGTTTTCAGATACCACCTGAAGACAGCACGGACAGCTGCTTTATGAAGACAGCACGGACAGCTGCTTTCTGAACAAAAGTTGCTTGAGGATGGGAACTATTTACTTCTGCTGTATAATTGATGTGTCCTAGATACTAGACATGTATCTAATAGTTATGTAAATAAGTAGCAAAAATTATTTTTGTTGTTGCATAGTATAAGTGGGGAGCACTAGTTTACTCCCTAGTAGAGTGAAACAAGTTAGCTTTTATTATGTCTTGGTTTCCTGTTGTTGTATCTGTTCTCTTCTACCCAAGTCTCATTACAGGAACTACCATCCGAATATGCACGATTGGCTAGGCTAACTCCACAGATGGGGTATATCGTTATCAAGAAATACCCCCACCTTTCCCGGAAGGAAAGGATCTGGTCATCCTGAGTTTCTGTTCCATACAGGACAAGCCAGTGTTGTATTCATTAAACATCACTCAAGTACAGTGGGTGCCACCAGTTTCCACTTCTCTAGAAAGGACACAATAATTGAGGACACCTCCAGAACATTACTTTCTAGGTCCTCCTGCCTAGATTTTGTACAATATTTCCTGTCAGGACAAAGAATGTTTCTTTTTCAGTTGCTCCCAGAATGCATGACACCCGCCTTCCTAAGAACACTTTGTTGTACAGTTCAAACAATACCTGGTGCAGTCATACACCACTGGTCTCCATCACCATTAACGGGACAACTTATTCCACACCGCTGGTTACCAATGACTCTATGGACATTCCAGACTTTATCTCATATGCTGTGCATCCATTACCACTTGGCAGGGGAGAAGAGACACTACATAAACTGCTCAACTTTACAGAACTCCATGCCTATATTGATCACCTTAGAACAATATCCACTGAAGTGAATCACACCATCACTTATGAGAATGGACACACTTGCTTCAAGATGCTCATGCGTCTGTGTGGGAATTGTTATTTGGTTACTCACCTAATGCTGATCATGTCTGTAATGTTTTTATTCACCCTATTATTATTTTAACTGCTGTACAAATATTGCTGTAAAATGAAACACATGCAGCGCATGTCCTACAAAAACACCAACAACATTTTAAGGTAGTTACACTGAATTTCTCCAGCATCTACCCCTACATCCAGGCCAATTTGGCCTGCTAATTTGGCTAATTTGGCATTTCCTATTACACTGAATACCAGAGTCAGCTGCAGTCTAGTATTGCTTCCTATCCTCACTCATAGCATCCTGGTACCTTTTGGCTTTAACCTCCTCAAAAATTTCTGCAGCCCTTATGCACTGTTCACTCTCTCTAAGACGGACACGGAGGTAGCATATTGGGTTCCCCCCCTCCCCCCCAGTAGTGGCTGCCCTACCTAAGACACGAGGTTTGGACTCATAAGGGGACTTGTTTATCTCTAGAACACTAGAGACAGTACTGTGCAGGACAGGGGACCTGCTAGACATAGCAAGGTATTTAATACAGGAGGTATTAGACAAGCTGCCTACTATCATGTAATGGCAGTTGGGACAGGTACCACAGGTTTGCTTCCACCATTTCCAGGCACAAATAAAAAATAAAAATAAAAAAGGTGTGGGAGATGTCAGCATACACCAGCAGCTCAATCAAAAATTTCGTTCAACTCAAACAATAGGGGGATTCTGTTTAAAGAATATTTTTAGTGTGGGCTAGAGACATCCAAATGCAGTCGCGTGATTAGCGAAAAATGGTCTCAGAACCTTATCCACCATTCAGACTAGCGTCTTTCTTAGTGGGGTATTAGAACATCAATGACCAGTTCCCATTTCTAGGATTCGCCATTACGCTTCTCATGTGGCATATTCCTACTGATAATCACCCAGCACCCGGCTTATCCAGTTTATCTCAAAACCGGATTAGTGCTTCTACGGCAGGCACTACCCAAATATTGAGACTCCAAAGCGCATTCAACTCTAGTAAACTCAATGGAGATGATATTTCTTAAATTGGGCGAGCACAACAAAAATTTGTGCTTCTTAAATGCCATTCAGTCGGGAGCTTCCCACACCTGTACAACGCTCTATGATGATCTCGATCTCAACGCTCTACCTGGGCACCACTGAGGCGTTTCACGGCCACAGTTTCATCAGGAGATCATTTCCACAGTGATTACATGAGAAGCGTAATGGCGAATCCTAGAAATGGGAACTGGTCATTGTTGTTCTAATACCCCACTAAGAAAGACGCTAGTCTGAATGGTGGATAAGGTTCTGAGACCAGTTTTTCGCTAATCACGCGACTGCATTTGGATGTCTCTAGCCCACACTAAAAATATTCTTTAAACAGAATCCCCCTATTGTTTGAGTTGAATGAAATTTTTGATTGAGCATCAGTTCACGTTCAGAAAGTGACCATATTTAGATGTGAGCATACACCAGCAGGACATCATGCCTAGCATAGGTATCAGGGTTGTTCCCAGACCTTGGATTTCAAGCAGCTTTGTTACTCTGGTGATATCAGTCTCCAAACTTAATGAGGGTAGTTTACAAGATGAGATTAACTCTGACCCCCTGGTGATGTCAGTCTCCAGGACTGATGAGATTGGTCTGCAGCCCCTCCTTGCTAAATCAAGAATAGCAGACCTCAAAGGGAGGTGACTGGAAACAATAGCAGACCTCAAAGGGAGGTGCTATAGAAAATTCACTATAAAGGACAGAAATACTTCCTCTTTCTCTCTCTCTCTCTATTCATCGGACATGAAGGACAGGAAGCTCTGACAATCACTTCTCTTCACCCCTCCCTCCCCTCTCTCTCTCTCTGATCTCTCTCACACACACATGCACACACATAGAGTCTTTCATATACTCTATTCTCTCTCACACTTCACACATGCACACACACACACAGATTCATTGATGCACACTGAAGCAGCTCTTTAACAACCACTATATAACTCTGTTCTGTACCTATGTAATAAGCCTATTTCTGTATAAAACTCTTTTTCCAAGCCACCCCAGTTTTGGTTGTCTTATTTGTGCTGCTTACCCTACTGTCTCTGTGAAATGAACCCAGGACCAAACGGAGAGTAGACCAGAAGATTACATATTCAGAAGATTACAATAGGGTGTATGTTATTTTTTGTGGATCAATGAATTCTTTAGATTTGCTATATGCATTATATTTCCTGTTTACAGTAATCATTCCACCACTTCCCTCTGACTTCTGATTTAATATTGGGGAATCACACTATTACAACATCTGTTTATTTTATAATATGTACGTGTGGTTGAATTACGTATGTCCTTTATGATTTTGGAATGTGTCACGATTCATAACATGGATTAATATGATTCTCATGATTATTCCACATGAGTAACTATTGATTTGCGAAACTTATTGTAATATTTCACATTGGCTGTTATGGTTCATATTGACGGAACATTTTTGCGGTGCCGGTACACTTTATCAGCAATTACATAATGCATTTAGTCATCTATACGAGGGCATCAGGATTTCTATTTCCTCTCAAGTGACCATACAGAGTATGATAGTAAGCTTTGGATATACACTATTTATTTATTTAGCTGTGCTTATATACCACTTTTCACTGGGTCAAAGTGGTTTACAGATATATGCTAACAGGCACTTTTTATTCCCTTGTACCCAAAGGGCTCACAATCTAAGTGTACCTGAGGCAATGGAGGGTTAAGTGGCTTGCCCAAGACCACAAAGAGTGTGCTGATGGTTTATTATGAATAGGAATTAGTTTTATTTCATCATGCCTGGATTACGATGTTGAATCCTGGGTGCGGCAAACAGCATAGCAACAACCTGCTGACTTACTACGTATCACAAAACCAAGATACCGTTGAAATCCCCAAAATAAATTTTTTCAACTATTTTTGTCGGACATAAATCACGAGGAGGAGGCACTATGAACCAACCCCCAAACGCGATACATATCCCTTTTATTCAACCACATGGGTTCAAACTATCTAAACTTTGAATACTCCAAAGCAGTTCAGCAATAAAAAAGCATATTGCACTTATCTTATGAGCACGCGCGACGTGCACGTTTCGGGGAACAAGACCCCTGTATCAAGCGCTCCAAACTCAACTCCAAAAAGAACTTGATCCACCAGGAAAATGTTTTCCTTTAAGATAGTTTCACTGAATGGTAATGGCATTAACAATCCCATTAAGAGGAAAAATATTCTTCTATATGTTAAGAAGGAAAGTGCTGACATCTTACTGTTGCAGGAGACACATTTGAATGCAAAGGAGTTGTTAAAACTAGGGGCAAATCCCCTTTCTGTAGTGGCTTTTGCTGCTGCCCAGCATAAAAAAAATGGGGTAGCCATTTTGGTAAGGAAAGTTCTATCCCCCACGATTATTCAAACTAGGTCTGGTACTGATGGGCAGTGGACTATGGCTGTCATTAAAATTGGATCCACTGAGTTGGCCTTAATCAACGTCTATGCTTCTAACATTGATTGTCCTACCTTTTTTTGCTCCATTGCGGCCTTGGCGCAGGAGGTGTCCAGATATCCGACTATAGTGGGAGGGGACTTCAATCTCGTGCTAGACCCATTGATAGATAGGAGTCCAGTGAGAACTGTTAGGGTTTCCAGGGCTCATCCAGTTCTTGTATCTTTAATGCAGGACCTGGGTCTGATAGACATTTGGCAACTGCAGCACCCTACAGACAAAGAATTTACCTTTTTCTCTCCCCCTCATAACTCGTTATCACGTATAGATTTTTTTTTGGTCTTCAAAGGACTTTGTTCTAAAGTTAGTGAGACTACTATTCATGCAGCTCATATTTCAGACCATTCTGCAATCTCTCTCACTTTACTTGACTCAATGAGCCATCAACCTCACTCTCGGTGGCAATTTGATAGGACTCTTTTAACCAGTCAGGAATTCCGGGATACCATCCTAGTAGCCATAAAGGAGTACTTTCAATTCAATCTACCACAAGATTCCTCGGGGTGGGCTTGGTGGGAAGGCTTTAAGGCTAGTATACGAGCCACTATTCCTAGTTTTGCTATAATGAAGGCTAAACAGCGTAAAGCAGAACTAAGTACACTTGACAAACAAATTAAAGCGGGCAAACGTATTTTAGGCCAGAAATATGATCCTAATATTATGATAAGACTGCAACGTCTTATATTTAAATATAATTTGATTATGACCACAGAGGCCTCACAGCATATTCAAGGGCAGAAAGGACGATATTACTTAGAGAGTAATAGAGCTGGACAGCTGCTAGCCAATTTGTTAAAGAATCGTAAGGAATCTTCGCGTGTTGCAGCTCTAAAGGATCCTCCGGTACAACAATTGATTGTCAAGGATCCTGACATTGCGGAGTCCTTTTGCCAATTCTACGCCCAGCAATACTCCCCAGAAATTGAATTCTCTGCAAAGGAGTTCGATAATTTGCTAAAAATATCCAAAGACCAGTGTTAGATCAAGAAGCTGTGGCGAGATTAGACAAGTAGATGACCATCATGGAAATCATTCAGGCTATTGACTCTACACAAACTGGCAAGGCACCAGACCAGATGGTCTGCCGACTGAATTTTATAAAGCCTTTTCCAGAACTTTAGGGCCATATTTACAACAATACTATAGAATTCTTCTTGACAATATGACACAGACTGGAGCGTTTGCCTCTGCAAACATTGTTGTCCTCGAAAAACCTGGGAGGGACCCTCAGTTCATCAGCAACTATCAGCCAATTTCGTTGTTAAACGTAGACTATAAAATTTTTGTGACCATTGTTGCAAGGCGTCTCTCCAAACTGATCCCTTCCTTGATACACCCAGACCAATGCGGCTTTACTGAGGGACGTTCTACAGCCGACAATGCCAGAGTGCTTTGTCATGTCTTGGAAGGTGCAGAGGAAATAGAAGACCCTCTTGTGGGACTCTCATTAGATGCAGAGAAAGCATTTGACCGGTTGGAGTGGCCTTTTTTGTTTGCTGTTTTGAAGTGGTTTGGATTTAGTGAAGGTTTCTGCAATGTAATTAAACTTATGTATACGAGACCGAGTACGAAGGTTTCTGTGAATGTGACTCTGTCTAGAGAGTTTCTCCTAGGGCGGGGTACCCGGCAGGGTTGCCCTTTTTCCCCCATTCTCTTTAATCTGGCCTTGGAACCTTTGGCCTTATTAATAAGGCAAGACTTTGTGATTAAGGGCGTATCTATTGCTGGCATGGAAATTAAACTATCCACATATGTGGATGATCTATTGCTCTTCACCACACCTAGCTCCATACTGAGTATTTTAGAACTGATAGATAAATATTCAGGACTATCTGGATATAAAATAAATTGGTCAAAATCTGTTGCCTTCCCCCTAAACTCAAGAGCACGTAGAATGGATATTGAGGAATTTCCCTTTGTATGGGAACCAAAGATGGTTAAATATTTGGGAGTTCAATATTGTTACCCACTTAGTGCAACCCAATGAAGAAGAGAGCCTAACTACAGTTCGTAACATAACAGCAAAGTGGTCGCCGGTCTATCATTCCTAGTGGGGTCGTCTTGAAGCTATAAAAATGACTATCACTCCTAAAGTGAATTATATATTAGAGAAGCTACCTGTCTTTCTCACAAGTAAAGTGTATTGTCAAATTGAAAAGATTCTGGTCCAATTTCTATGGAATAATAAACCGCCTAGAATTGCTCTTAGGAAACTGAAATCTAAAAAAGAGGAAGGGGGGGGGGGGTGAATTTCCCTGATTTTCAGGCATATTCCCCAGGTTCCCCAAGTTTTATTCCCTGTTTTAATGTAAACCCAATCAGTCTTCGCTGATCTGAGTATTCTTTGTTATATGTAAACCGCGCTGATAAAAATAGTGTGATATATAAGAGCTGTTAAATAAATAAATAAATAAAATAAATCAATCACTGCTTTTTTGCTAAAACAAGGATCATGATGTGTAAAAGGGTCCGTAGGCATACGGCCAATATGGCTTGAAATAGAAGAGAGATTGAGTGCTCCTCTCCCCTTGAATGTTCTCCCTGGAATGGTGTCTACCAAGAGGTTGAAGTCTCATAGAGCCATATCAGACACTCAGAAGGCTTTTCAGCAGTTAGCAAATGCAATTTTCAAGGAAGATAGCTGATTGAAATCAATGCTCATCTGGCATAGTCCCTTTTTAAAAATTAATCAAAACTCATTTGCATGGCAAAAATGGTTTAGCAAAGGCATTTGGAGTGTTGGCCAACTAATATTTAATGGCAAGTGGAAACCCTTTTCCATTTTGCAAAGTGAATTTGATCTACCTCAGTCCCTATATTTCCAGTGGATCCAGCTGAGACATTGCATAGAAAAATCCCATTTAGATATTACGTCATTGCCTGACAATTGGGGATTAATGAATAAGATAAGTTCCATTTGTATGACCTCTGGGGTGGCTTCCCAATATTATAAACTAGTGGTTCAGAACAATAGTTCTCAGGTCATTGGGGTTCAACGGATATGGGAGCATGACACTGGAGAAGCCCTCTCTCCCGAAACTTGGACCAATTTTTGGGGTAAAGGAAATAGGGTTTCCCAGTCTGCCTCTGTCTCACAAGCTTTGTACTTTTTTGCACACAGAGCACACTTTACCCCGGTAAAGGTTGCTAAATGGGATAAGGCAGCTGGGAATGAGTGTTGGTCTTGTTAGGGAGATGTCGGCACTTTGAGGCATGTGGTGTATGATTGCCCTAACATTTAGTCTTACTGGATTTCAATATGCAATCATATTCAGGAGGTGCTGGGATTTCGGGCCACTCTCTCTTGGTCTGTGATCGTTTTTCGATCAGCAAGTGATATCTCATCGGTACAGAGGGATAGTCAGTTTCTGCTGGACTTCATGCTGAGAGTAGCCCTGCATCTTGTTATCGCTAGCTGGAAACAAACTGCACAGCTCAGTTGGCATGAATGGTGGAACCGTTTGTGCTTATGCTGCAAATATGAACAAATGCCACAATGTGGCAGAGCCCTCATGCCCTCCACTCTTCTTAAGTGGAAACCCCTACAGGAATATATTTCCAAAGCGAGGTATGAGATATAATAAAAGGTTGTTAATCCTCGTGCCACTTAGTTATGGAGTGGTGATCCTCTCAAGCCCTTATAGGTATAGTTGGCCTTCAGCTGTGCTGTTTCTATGCCCGCTGATGATCGCATGTTGGTGGGTGAGATAGCGTGGGGTGGGCTATAATTTCATGTTACAGAGAAGAATTGTGTATTTTATTTACTGTAATTTGGTTTTCCTTTTTGTTTGTATTGTGGCCTGCGGAGGGGAGGCCAGAAAGCCATGAATGTTGGGAAGGTAGCAGACGTTCTTCAGCGCCCAGATGAAAGTCCAGCTGCCTTCTATGAACGATTAACTGAAGCCTATAGACTTTATACCCCATATGATCCAGCAGCCCAGGAGAATTTGCGTATGGTGAACGCTACTTTTGTGAGTCAGTCCCAGGGAGACATAAAATGGAAACTGCAAAAGTTGGAAGGCTTTGCGGGCATGAATACAGCACAGCTAATGGAAGTTGCCCAGAAGGTGTTTGTGAATCGTGATCAAGAAAGTAAAAGGGAAAGTGAAAGACAGATGAAGAAGAAAGCCGATCTGCTTTCTGCAGCTCTAGTTGAAAGACGTGGAGGATACCCAAATAGAAGGACTCGAGGATGGGGAAGGGGCCGAGGGAGCTCTCGGTCCCCCTTAGGTGCAAACCAGTGCGCCTATTGTAAGGAAGAAGGACATTGGAAGAATGAATGCCCGAATAGTGGCTCCACCCCCTGGAGGGGAGGAGGGAAAGCCAGGAGAGCAAGAGCGGAGGGGGCGATTCCAGCAGCGAGGGGGAATGCAGCGTGCACAGTTTCAGTTTCAGCAGGAAGAAGCCGCTGCTATGGAAGGAATGGCGACCACTGAAGACGACTATGTGGATGAGGACTAGGCCAGACCGGGCTCCAAGTTTTCCCTGGGTCCCCAGGAGCCTATGGTCAACTTAAAGATTGGGGACCAGTACATGGACTTTATGGTGGATACGGGGGCCAAACATTCAGTGGTGGCTATGCCAGTGGCTCCCTTGTCTTCCCGATCTGTCACCATTGTTGGCGCCACTGGAACTAGAACCACAAGGCCTTTCCTGCAGAACCGTGCCTGTGAATTAGGGGGATGGAAGATAACGCATCAGTTCCTGTACATACCTGAATGCCCAGTTCCCCTTTTGGGCCGAGACATGCTTGCTAAGCTCCAGGCGCAGATATCCTTTGTCGAAGGAGGAAAAATGGAAATGACTGTGAACTCGGAATCTGCTGGCCTGATGGTGCTGACTGTCCCCTGGGAAGAAGAATGGTGGTTCTATAGTCCACCTTCATTCAAGGCAGCTAGCCCCCGTATACCCACCAACAACTTAGCTCCGCCCAGAGTGTGGGCGGAGGATAATCCTCCTGGCCTAGCAAAGAATATAGCTCCTGTGCTTGTCACCCTTAAACCAGGAGCAGAACCAGTGCATGTGCGACAATATCCTCTCCCACGACCAGCAATTGAAGGCATCCATGGTCACCTAAAGAAATTACTACAGTATGGACTCCTAAAAGAATGCCAATCGCCCTGGAACACCCCCCTCCTCCCAGTCAAGAAGCCTGGGACAGGTGACTTCCGCCCAGTGCAGGATTTGCGACGAGTGAACAATGCAGTTGAAACCATACATCCAGTAGTACCAAATCCTTATACCCTCCTGGGACTGATTCCATCAGAAGCTACTCATTTCACCATTCTGGATTTAAAAGATGCCTTTTTCTGTATCCGCCTGGCATCTGCCAGCCAACTCTTGTTCGCATTTGAATGGGAGAACCCTACTACAGGAAGACGGGGCCAACTCACTTGGACTCGCTTGCCTCAAGGATTCAAGAATTCGCCCACCATCTTCAGTGCAGCTCTCAACCAAGATCTTTCAAACTACTCTGTGACTCCAGGAAAAAGAATCTTACTTCAGTATGTAGATGATCTGCTTATAGCCACCAACTCCAAGACTGAATGTGTGCAAGCTACCAGTGATCTCTTGCACCTCCTGAATGACACCAGAAACAAGGTCTCAAGAGCCAAAGCGCAGTTGTGCCAAACAGAAGTGAAATACCTAGGGTTCCATCTGTCCAGAGGAATCCAGAAATTGGGACTTGAGCGAAAGGAAGCAGTATGGCGCATCCCAACCCCCACCACTAGAAAGCAGGTGCGGGCCTTCTTGGGTGCTGCAGGCTACTGCCGGATATGGATACCCAACTTCGCACTCTTGGCAAAGCCCTTGTACCAAGCCACGAAGGGAGTGGAACGATCACCCCTGGAATGGGGCCCAGAACAGGATAAAGCATTCAAATCACTAAAAGTAGCCTTAATGTCATCACCAGCCTTGGGCCTACCAGATGTGCAGAAACCATTTCGTCTTTATGTCCATGAGTCATGTGGAAACGCGTTGGGAGTCCTGACTCAGCCCCTTGGATCCTGGCAACGACCTGTAGCCTATCTATCAAAACAATTGGACCCTGTTGCAAAAGGATGGCCACCTTGCCTAAGAGCCGTAGCAGCCACAGCCCTCTTAGTGAGTGAAGCTGACAAGCTCACTTTGGGACAGAATCTTCAAGTCACTGTACCTCGTTCTGTTTTAACCCTAATGGAACACAAAGGAAACTACTGGTTCACCAACGCATGGATGTTGAAATATCAAAGTATGCTGTGTGAAAATCCCCGACTGCAATTGAGTGTCAGTCAAACCTTGAACCCTGCTACCCTACTGCCAACCAGTCCAGGCCCTTCTGACCATGATTGTCTAGAAGTAATGGACACTGTATACTCAAGCCGCCCAGACTTAGACATCCCCTTGAACAACCCAGAAAGAACTTTCTTCGTGGATGGAAGCAGTCTTGTAATTAATGGACAACGATGTGCCGGTTATGCAGTGGTGACCCTGGACATGGTAATAGAATCATCAGCTTTGGCTCCAGGAACTTCAGCACAGAAGGCCCAATTAATAGCCCTCACTCGAGCACTGAAAATAGGGACTGGGATTCGTCTGAATGTATACACAGATTCCAAGTATGCCTTTACAACACTACATGCCCATGGAGCTTTGTACAAAGAACGTGGATTGATAACCTCGGGAGGAAAGTCCATCAAGTATGGCCCAGAAATATTGACTTTATTGGAAGCAGTATGGGCCCCCAAACAAGTTGCTGTAATGCACTGCCGAGGTCACCAGACTGGAGATGGAGAAGTATCCTGAGGGAACAGACTTGCCGATGCCTCAGCCCGAGAAGCAGCAATCAATGGAAAAATCTCTACCCCCAGTATTACAGTTCAAGCAGCCATATTTCCAGTTCATCTCAGTGCTTGGACACCCCGATATACCCCGACTGAGCTGGACTACTATTGTCAGAATGAGGGGGGGGGGGGGCAGCTATCAGCGGCTGGATGGATAGTGTTACCACCACCCGAGGGAGGCTCACCCTCTGGTATGACTGTGATCCCTGAAGCCCTTGGTCCAGCCTTTGTCCACGCCTTTCATCAAGCTACACACTATGGAAAAACTGCAATGGAAAAAGCTCTGAAACCGTATTTCTGTATCTCATTATTGGGACCCTTAACTGCCTCAATAGCCCGAAAATGTGTAATCTGTACAAAGAACAATGCCCGACAGGATCCTGTCCTACCTCCAAGAGTTCAATCAATGGGAGTAACCCCCATGGGGAATATCCAAATAGACTTTGCAGAAATGCCACAAGCAAATGGATATCACTACCTACTGGTTCTAGTTTGTACCTTCTCTGGGTGGGTGGAGGCTTTCCCCACCAGGACTGAAAAGGCCAGAGAAGTCACTAAGGCTCTGCTTCATGAAGTCATTCCTAGGTTTGGAATACACTTGACCATAGGGTCGGACAATGGGCCCTCCTTTGTGTCACAAGTAACTCAGCAGCTAGCCCGTGCTTTACAAATACAGTGGAAGTTACATACAGCTTATAGACCCCAGAGTTCAGGGAAAGTAGAGAGAATGAACCGAACCCTGAAGTCTCAGTTGTCTAAGCTCTGTCAGGAAGCTCACCTGAAGTGGCCCCAAGCTCTCCCCATAGCCCTTCTCAGAGTGCGTTCAGCCCCCACTAAGTCATTAGGAGTTTCCCCATTTGAGGTTTTGTATGGGAGACCCCCGCCCATAGTTCAGGGAATAAGGGGGGATATGAGTCAGATTGGAGCAGAAATCACTAGACAAGAATTGTTGGCTCTCAGTTCTGTCTTGCAGGACCTCCATACCTGGGTGCAAGACCAGTTGCCTATCAATCTGACAGAGCCACTGCATCCTTTCAAGCCCGGAGCCTCGGTGTGGGTCAAAGAGTGGAAGAAGACACCGTTGGCACCTCATTGGAAGGGACCATATGTTGTTCTACTGTCAACACCCACAGCAGTTAAAGTGGCAGAAATCGACTCCTGGATCCACCACAGTCGAGTGAAGCCAGCAGCAGTTCCTGAAGGTCGTCCTTGGACGTCGACTGTGGATCCCGCATCACCATTGCGACTTACATTGCGAAGAAAACAATCATCTTCGTGAAGTTTTCAAGCTCTGAATTATCAACCCTTCAGTTTATCCATCATCAAAGAGACTATGATCATGATGATTACCTACTACTGTTTCATTTTTGCGGTAACCCTGGGACCCCTTGGGACAACTTTTGCCTTGCCCCCTTGTGCAGCTTGTATAACCACTACCCGAACTGGGATGAAAATCACTCAGACTTTACTTTATCACTCTTACTACACTCGCACTGGTAAAGTCAGTCAGTGCATGTATAATGGGACAGAACTGAATGTTTGCACGAATGGAAAGACTCGTACTTGTTTCAAACCCCGACAGAATCCTTCTTACTATGTCATGGAACTACGATGGAATGATGAAGATGGAGCCCTCATAAATGCTACAAATCAACTCTCTGATCCCACCCGACCTGTGCCCCTGTACTTTGATGCTTGTGATCTGATAAACAGAAATGACTACTATAGGTGCGGGTCATGGGAACAAGCTTACTACTATGATGACAAGTATATGTGTCCCGAAGGTGCATACAGATGGGGAATATGCACTGGGGTACATTCTCCATCTACTTATGGTAAGCTGTCCAAAGATGACTATTTCTGTCCGAAGTGGGGCTGTGTGTACTATGCTACTTGGTCTGGTAGCCCTACTGGACAAGATGGAGATAATCGCAAGGTCAATTTGGAAAGACTGTCCCTACTGGAACCTAAGAAGTGCAAGAAGGGTGCCTGTAATCCTCTACGGCTTCTCATCCTCGACCCAAGCCAGTGGAAACAAGGATTCCGATTCGGCCTACGTATAGCAGGAAGTGGATCTGATCCTGGAACTTTTGTGTATCTCCAACTTAACACGAAAACTCATGTTTCTTCACCCTACCGAATACATCATACCTTCTACGAGGCCATGAAAGCAGAGTTTGTAGTCCCCCACGCTTCTCAAAATTTGTTCATTGAACTAGCTGGAGCTGTAGCATCCAGCCTTCATGTCTCTGACTGTCTTTTCTGTGGGGGAACTCAGATGGGTGACCAGTGGCCTTGGGAGGCACAAGAACTGAACAATTCTGTACCCTATAACCAAACTGATCTGCATGCAGCTACCAGCGAATGGGTCCTAGCTAGCCCCATTGTTGGAAACCTGTGTTTTGCTTGAACTGGACCACAATTGACTATGTTAGTGGGGCAATTGGTCTGTTTGAACCAGAAGTACTATAATGCTACCACCAAGAAAACATCCTGGTGGTCAGGAACCAATGCTCCGGAACCCTCCAATCCTCTGATTATCTTTCCTAACCTTGCCAAGTTATGGACAAATCTGGCTTCTCACAATAACTGGCAAGCTCCACCTGGACTATATTGGATCTGCGGAACTCGAGCATATGCTAGACTCCCTGCCAACTGGGGAGGTGTGTGTGTTTTGGGGACCATAAGACCTTCTTTCTTCCTCTTGCCCGTTTCCCATGGAGAACAGCTCGGATTCCCTATATATAAGAGTCGACAGAATCGAGAGGTCCTGAAGATAGGCCAATGGGACAAATGGGATGCGACATCTGAAGAATGGCCACCGGAGAGAATTGTATCCTACTATGGACATGCTACCTGGGCACAAGATGGCTCTTGGGGTTACCGCACCCTTGTGTATATGTTAAATCATATTATACGTTTGCAAGCTGTTGTAGAAATAATAACTAATGAAACTAGTAGAGCACTAACCCTGTTAGCTAAACAAGCCACGCAGATGCGTACAGCCATTTATCAGAATCATTTAGCATTAGATTATTTACTTGCTGCTGAAGGAGGAGTATGTGGAAAACTGAATTTAACTAACTGTTGTTTGCAAATCGATAATGAAGGATAAGTTGTAGAAGATATAGCCAATCATATGAGGAAGCAAACCTACATACCAGTCCAAACCTGGCACGGCTTGCAACTCGATGGATGGTTTGGTTCTCTGTTTTCAGGAATGGGCGGCCTGAAAACACTTGTGTTCATTGTCTTATTCATATTGGCTATCTATCTGCTTGTTTCTCCCATGTTTCCTACCCTTATGCTTGCGCACACTGAACTCAACCATTGATAGTGTTGTTGAATGTAAAGCAGCTACCAAAGTCTTAGCCATGTGGCAATATTCCCTTGTACCACAACAAGATGCTGAGGACCCTGTGTAATGTGTGATTTGATTCTCACCCTTTCTTACTTGCGGGTGAGAATAATCAAAGGGAGGAATGTGGCAGGTTATGGCCTAGAATAGCCTGTAAATGTATGAGAGGCCTGTAAGCTAGGCCTGAGTCCCAGCCCCCACCTGAGAATAAGAATGCTGAGAAAAACCAAAGTCAGTAAGAATTAGAGAAACTGCTTTAAACTGCTTTTTGATAAGGTTGTATAAATCCTTTGTTGAATTCTTCCATGCTGATGACAGACATGTTCCAGTGTTCTGTACTCACACATTTTCTAAGCTAGCAGTGACCTTGTAAGAGAAAAGTATCAAAGTTTTAGAACTGTGCCTTTGTTAGAGAATTCTGAGCAGGGGGAACAGAGTACTGGGCCCTAATTGGATGGGTGCAAGGGTCAGTAGGACCAATAGAAAGTTTGCCTGTATTAAACTGAAGAAGAAAGGTATAAAAGGTGTTGTTTACTCGACTCCATTGCTCAGACCATTTTGAATGTGACATTTGCCTGAGACTTGTGCACAATAAATTGGCTTGGATCTTCGAACTGACTCCTGGTTTTATTCATTGCGTGCACTTCACTGCAACAGTATTTTGTTGGAAATATAAAGAAGTTAAAAAAAACACAGGACTTTAAAATAGAGATTTTATCACTTTAAACCCAGAGCTCCCTTTAACTCAAGAATCTGAGAAATTACCAGCAGGTAAATACTTACAATTTCAGAATCCTTCCCAGCAGGAGCAGCTTTTCTCTGTAGTCCTGCAGACTGAAAACCAGTGCGCTCGAGGGTTGAACTAGTTATATCTGTGCTTTTAGGGCAATCTCTTTTCAGTTTCCTTGGTGATTCACATAGCAATTTCAGAATCCTTCCCAACAAATATCATTGGCTCTGTTTGGAATCTCTTCTATGGCTTCATTTCAGATTCTAGGGGCCAGTTAGAGATGGTCTCATTCTGACGACTGTGTCTCTGTCCTGACTCTGTCACTCAGTTCTTGCCTCCCTGTCCCCTGTGCCACCCTGGGAGGAGACAGTCAGGACGGCTAAAGGAAGATCTGACTGCTGTTCTTTTCTCATTCTGCAGTTGATCCAAGCAATTAAAGCTTCTTACAGTAGGGCATCCTGAAAAACAGTTTTCAACTTTGCTATATCCTCCTAAAGTATGAAGTAGTAAGCTACCATTAGCCAATCAGTAACTAAGAACAGTTCCCTCACTGCTCCTCAAGGCTGTTGATAACCTGCTGATCTCACAATGCATCCCTTCTATTCAGTCACAGACCCTGCCTACACCACTGATGATGTCACTGGACTTGCCCTTCCACTCAGCCAGGGACACGTGTGTGGGCAGTTGGGGGTAAACAAAGGCTTGGGGAGAGGAAGATGCTAGCGTCTGTCTGAGGAGAAAGGGAGAGGAAGACATTGCATGCTTGGGTAGGGCGGAGTGAGGAGGATGAGGATGCCTGCATGAAAGAAGGAATGCAGTGGGCTATCTTGTAAGAAAAAGAAAGGTGAACAGAACTGGTGGAAACCCTGAAAAGAGACTGAGAGAAAAAGGTGTTCAAAGAATGGAGGAGAGTGAGGAAGAGGCCAAAAGGAGAGAGTGGAGGGGTAAAGATAGGTAAAATAAATGAGCACTTTGGAAAAGGAGATGCATACTGTAGTTGAGTGTGATATGAGAAGAGAAGAAAAGAAAGAAAGGAAAAGGAGTGAAATCTAAAGTACAGGAGAGAAAACTGAGATGGAGAAAGGAAAACTGTTGTGGTTAATAAAATATTTAAAGCCAGACTTTTTTACAAAATTAACTGTGCATATTTAGGTGGCAATAATCAAACAGGCCACATTCTTTCAATTCCCTAAACCACCCACCCATCCCGAGTTCTGTTTACCCCCAGGATTTGCTGTCATAATCAAAGCAAAATTAGGTGGGATTGTTGCCCCTACAAAACATATGCTCAATAAATTTGCATCAGTTTTTTCCAGGTACTTTATCAAGCCAAACTATGTGCATAATTTGAAATATTCATTGTTCAGAGGTGCCTCGCTAACTTGTCTCTGCCGTGTGAATGGCTGCAAAATTCCGCAAGTAAAATTAAAGCACTGGCCAAAACTAGGCACATGCCTAGGGTCAAAATACTTAGGAGAGCCCTGCCAGGTGTGCTCAGGACTGAGAAAGCTAGGGTTGTCAACTGTCGGGGGTTTTTCAGGATTGTACATTTTTTGGTATTAATGTAACTGTAGCAGCAGAGCGCAGACAAACCAATGATACCAGGAGTCTGTTCAGAAGGTCCAAATCATTTATTTGTGCACAAGTCTCAAGCAGAATCAAATTCAAAATGGCTGAGCAATGTTCTCTGGCAATACAACAACTTTTATAGACTTTTGCTCCATTCTAGGTATAGGAAAACATTTCATTGGTCCCGGTAACCTCCCGTACCTCCCATACCCCTTCTATTGGTCCCGGTACTGATATGATTATCCAATTATGTTCTTTGAGTGGGCTCAGCACCTGCTTACCCCCCTTCTAGTCCCAATTACAATGGCCAGTTCACCAACTTGTTACTTTCCTATTTCCAAGGCCATTGGGCTAGTTAGTACGTGCGGGGAAGCAGGGCTCTGTAACCTTTCTGTCAGCAGTTTTAATTAAATCCCTTACAGCTGTATTCTCTTATCAGTGGCTTTTAAACATATTTTTCTGTATTTTTCCCACTTTTAGTTCTGCTTGTCTAAGCTAATCCAATACTTTTACTGAGTTCTAATTCTACAATAGCAGCATGTTGGGGGATGTGTAATTCCTATGGGCCTCTTCACAGGCTTCATTTACAGGTCAAGCTAGTTAGGCATGCCTGCTTATGTCAGACACTGTGGATCACAGGCCTTCACCTGCCACATTCCCCCCTTTGATTAATCTCACCCTATTACTTAATAAGGTGTGAGAATTAAATCACTTAGTATGGTTATATCATGGTCAGAGGTCTCCGACTATATGCAGGAGGTTTAGGTTGATATAAGGCCATAATCTTAGTTGCGGTCTTCTGCTCTACTGTACTTTCAATAGCACTATGAATAGAACGCATACAACATGGGATTATACATGGTAACAGTAAAATGACAGCAATAATTATTAGTACTAGTATAAGGAAAGTTTTAAGTCCTCCTAGCCATGAGAAAAGGTTAGCAAACCAGTTAGGAAACTTTAGTGAATGCCAAGTTTGTACTGGCACATAAGCTTGCTTTCGCATAGTTTCAGCAATTTCTTCAACTACTTGACCTTTATCATCTATTTTTAAACAACAATTAGTTAAATTCAGCTTATCACATACTCCTCCTTCAGCTGCTAACAAGTAATCAAGTGCTAAGCAGTTCTGATATATAGCAGTGCGCATCTGAGTACTTTAGCTAAAAGTGTAAGAGCTTGGCTAGTTTCATTGGTTATTATTTCAACTACTGCTTGTAAGCGAATAATACGATTAATCATATAGACTGGGGTTCGATATCCCCACATACCATCATCATTCCAGGTGGCAGGCCCATAATATTCAATGATTCTTTCTGGTGGCCAATCATCACCCTGCCACTTCTCCCACTTGCCTACCTGGAGGGCTGCTCTCTTCTGTCTCAGTGCTCTTTTGTGTCTGTGATTAGTTGTGTACACTGGGTATCCTAATTGTTCTCCATGTTCCGTGTTTAAAAGAAAGAAAGAAGGTCTGATGGTCCCTAAGACACACGCCCCTCCCCAGTGTGTAGGGAGTCGGGCATATGCTCTGTTACCACAGATCCAATATAGCCCAGGTGGGGCTTGCCAGGCATGAGGCTTGGCAAGATTTGTCCATAAATGAGAAAGCTCAGGAAATCTAGCTAATGGGTTAGGTGGTTCAGGTTCTTTAATTCCTGACCACCAAGATGTCTTTTTGGTAGTGTCATTATAGAACTTCTGGCTAAGACAGACCAGCTGTCCTACCTGTTGTTTGAACTGGGGTCCAGTTCAGGCATAGCAAAGACGTCCAACTATTGAGTGCGCTAACACCCATTCGCTGGTAGTTTTATGTAGTTCAGTTTGATCGTAAGTCATTGAGTAATTTAATTCTTGGGCTTCCCATGGCCATTGGTCACCCATTTGTGTTCCCCCACAAAAGTAACAATCTGAAATATTTAGACTGGATACTACTGCTCCAGCTAATTCTAAAAATAAGTTCTGGGAGGGATGGGGAATTTCAAACTTATTTACATGCATGGCTTCATATTTATTTTATTTATTTAACATATATTTATAACCCGCAACTTCCAGGGTTCAGTTGCGGTTCACAATAAAACAACAATCCACAAAGCAGACGCTTAGTTTTACATCGAACATTTTGTAACATTGAACATTTTGTAACATTTTATAACATCGAACATTTTGTAACATTGAACATTTTGTAACAATAAAAGTAAAAGTTAACAGTATGAACTAATGCATAATAGCAAAACTGACTTGTAACTATGTACAATAAACTATATACAAATACATGTTGTGGGTCCTCTGGAATTGAATCATAGTGTTTTTATAATAGTGTATTGTCTGTTAAATTGTTGGATATAGTATTCCTGTGTCATGATTTTTAGCCTTTATCTGAGTGTATCGAGGGGTTATCCATGTTGCCGTAGTGCATGGAGAATAAGTAGGTTTTTAGTTTTTTACGGAGTTCCATAATTTCAGTTATAGTTCGTAGGTCCTCCGGAAGGGAATTCCAAATAGATGGGGCTGCATGAGAAAAAGCTCTTTTGTTAGTTAATTTATTTGCTTTTATAAAAATCCTTAGGAGTATTTAGTTTATTTGAGTATCCTTTTCTGTGCACGTTTTTTTTGCGATTCCATGCTAATTAGTGTGCTTAATGGGATAGGGGCCATATTGTTTAAAGCTTTATAAGTAGTTATTGTGGTTTTATATATTATCCTACTTTGAATTGGCAACCAGTGTAGGGAAGCTAGTATTGGTGTTATATGCTGGATTGAGTGTGCTTTCATTATAATTCTGGCTGCTGCGTTTTGTGCTAATTGGATTCTTTTTATGTTTTGTTTCGTTATACCTAAAAGAATTAAGTTGGCAAAATCAAAGTGTGGTGTTATTGTAGCCTGGATTATATTAATGAAGTCTGGTTGGTGTACTAACGGGCGTAATTGTTTAAGGATTTTAAGTTTAAAGTATATTTTCTTTATGGTGTTTCTGATGTGAGTGGTCATCGTCAGATGGGTATCTAGAATAACACCTAGGTATCTTATTTCATTTTTTATTTTAATGTCATGGTTTTGTAATGTTATGTGGGTTGGAGGGATATATGATTGATTTTTTGTTACAATTAGGAGGGATATATGATTGATTTTTTGTTACAATTAGGGCTTCTGTTTTTGAATGATTAATGTGAAGGTTTTGAGCTTTTAACCATTTTGTAATTTCGTTGAAGCAGTCTGATAGTAGTTTTATTGGTAAATTAGGGATTGTGAAAGGGATGTACATCATAATATCATCTGCATGTGTCATGGATTTGGTACTTGGATGATTTATGGGCCTGGGTATTTAATCTTATATATACTATGGTTCCTGGATCTGATCCAGTCCCTGCAATTCGTATACCAAATCGGGATCCTCGTTTCCAATATTCGGGTCTCCGAATAACCAACTCTAAGGGATTGCAAGCGTTTTTCTTGCATTTGTCTATACCTTTGACATATGGCCTCCGCAATGCAGCTATGCGATTATCTTTGTTAACATTCTCTCTTGTACCAACCCAGGTGGCATAGAAGACACATTCCCATCTTGGGCAGAAGTAATCTGACTCTGGGGCTGTACTATATACATCAGCTGAGACTTTCTTTCCTGTGCATGCTCCCCATCCAATGGTCCCTTCTGGACACATATATTTGTCATTCCATGTGTATGATTTTTCCCAACTACCACACTTAGAACGGCTATCTCTGTTGATTACTTCACAAGCATCAAAAGATAAAACAGCAGGTTGACTAGGATCTGTGAGTGGGCGTGTGGCATTGATCAAAGGTCCATCTGCATCTTTCCATCGCATTTCCAAGGTGTAATAGGATGGATTCTGATGCGGATTAAAGCATACTTTAGATTTACCCTTGGTACAGACATTCAGTTCAGTGGTGTTATAAATACACCGAGTCACTTTACCAGTGCAGGAATAGTAAGAGTGATAAATCAAAGTCTGAGTTACTTTCAGTCCAGTTCGAGTAGAAGTAATGCAAGCAGTGCATGGAGGTAAGGCATGAGTCAGTTCAAAGCCTCCAAAACAGGCAACCAGGGCAAAGCAAAGATAAAGATACATGTTGAGTGGAGTTCTTCTGAATCCTCAGCTTGAAAATCTTGATCACGACGTTCTTTTCTTCGTCCTGTTTGCTAATGAAGCAATTCAACGGGTGCTGAGTGTTGACTGAAGATCCTCAAGTTGTTCATCACACATTAACCAACTTATCAATTTCAGTTGGCTTCTGAAATATGGTCAATCAATGTAGCATCAAAGTAGTGTGTAAAATCACACGCATGAGGTTCGTTGAAACAAACTCTTGCTGTATGGAAAACAGCAATCCTCTTCGAAAGACTTGGCTACTGCAGGGCACTGTGACAAAGTGTCTAAGCTGCTGGTTGCCGTCTCAGAGTAACTCGCAAAGGTGCATCAGGATGCTGCTCTGCCGTCCACTGCTCAGGTTCTGGATCAGCTGCGGGCTTGACTCTGCTGTGGTGGATCCAGGAATCGATCTCTGCTACCTTTACTGCAGTTGGGGTAGACAGGATGACGGTGTACGGTCCCTTCCAATGGGGTTCCAGCGGTGTCTTCTTCCAATCTTTGATCCACACCGAGGTACCAGGCTGGTAGGGATGCAAGGGTTCCGTCAAGTTGATAGGCAACTGGTCTTGGATCCACGCATGGAGAGTCTGCAGAACAAAACTAAGAGCTAGGAGTTCTTGCCTGGTTATTTCTGAACCAATTTGGGCTAGACTTCCTTTAATTCCCTGCACTATTGGTGGGGGTTTACCATACAGAACTTCAAAAGGGGAAAATCCTGTTGACTTCACAGGAGCTGAGCGTATTCTGAGTAAAGCTATTGGGAGCACTTGGGGCCATTTCAGGCGTGTCTCCTGACAAAGCTTAGACATTTGGGCTTTTAAGGTACGATTCATTCGCTCAACTTTCCCTGAACTCTGGGGTCTGTATGCAGTGTGAAGCTTCCATTGTATCTGCAAAGCTTTTGCTAACTGTTGAGTAATCTGAGAAACAAATGAGGGCCCATTGTCTGACCCTATTACTGCTGGAATTCCAAATCTAGGGACAATCTCTCTCAGTAAAACTTTGGTGACTTCTCGAGCTTTTTCAGTTCTGGTTGGGAAGGCTTCTACCCACCCAGAGAAAGTACAAACTAATACTAATAGGTAGTGGTATCCATTGGCTTTTGGCATTTCAGTAAAATCAATTTGCAGGTGGTGCATGGGGGTTACACCTCCTGACTGAACTCGGGGTGCTGGTGTGGGACCTTGCTTGGCATTATTTTTGGCACAAATTAGACACTGGCGTGCCACTGAAGCTGACAGGGCTGCTAACATGGTAATGCAGAAATGTGGTCTGAGTGCTTTTTCCATAGCACTTTTTCCATAGTGGGTGGCTTCGTGGAAGGCTTTGACAAAAGCTGGACCTAACAATTCGGGAATTACTATTCGTCCTGGGGGTTGACTGCCCTCTGCTGGTGGCAGCTCAATCCACCCATCTTTCAGTACTCCATCTTCCTTGTTACAGTAGTAATCTAGTTCTTTGGTGGTATATCGTGGTGTCCATAAGTTCAAGGGTACTGGAAACAATGCTGCCTGCATTGGCATGGCTTGTGGTGTAATTTGTCCTGTCATAGCTGCTTGTCGTGCTGAGGCATCTGCAAACCTATTTCCTCGGGCAACTTCTCCTTTTCCTGCTTGGTGTCCTCTGCAATGCATGACAGCTACACGAGTTGGGGCCCATACTGCATCAAGTAACATCAGTATCTCGGGGCCATACTTGACTGATTTTCCTCCGGACGTGATGAGCCCTCGTTCTTTATAGAGAGCTCCATGGGCATGTAGGGTAGTGAAGGCATATTTAGAGTCTGTATATACATTTAGCACAAGTTTTGCACCTAACAGTAGTGCTCGAGTAAGTGCTATCAATTCTGCTTTCTGGGCTGATGTACCTGAGGCTAGAGCTGATGACTCAACGACTTCATGTTGAGTGACTACTGCATATCCGGCACAGCGTCGTCCATTGATGATGAGACTGCTTCCATCTACGTAATAGACTTGGTCAGGATTGTCTATGGGCACATCTGTCAGGTCAGGTCAGCTTGAGAATACAGTGTCCATGACTTCTATACAGTCATGTTCTGGGAGTTCTTCACTAATAGGTATCAATGTGGCTGGATTCAAGGCATGGCTCACTTCCAGTTGTATCTGTGGGTTTTCACATAACATGCTCTGATATTTCAACATTCGGGAATTGGTGAGCCAATGATTTGCTTTCTGTTCCATAAGGGCAAGGACTGCATGTGGCACAGTGACTCGTAGATTCTGTCCTAGTGTGAGCTTGTCTGCTTCACTCACTAACAATGCTGTAGCTGCAACTGCTCTCAGGCAAGGTGGCCATCCTTTGGCCACAGTGTCCAATTGTTTCGATAGGTATGCTACAGGTCGCTCCCAATTTCCCAATTTCTGAGTCAACATGCCTAAGGCATTTCCTTGTGCTTCATGTACAAACAAGTGGAAAGGCTTGTGAACATCTGGTAGTCCAAGGGCTGGTGATGACATCAATTCTTCCTTTAACGTCTTGAAGGCTGTATCCTGCTCAGGTCCCCACTCCAGTGGCGACTTTTCTTCTCCTTTTGTGGCTTCATACAGTGGTTTGGCGATTTGAGCAAAGTTGGGAATCCAGATTCGGCAATATCCTGCCGCTCCCAGAAAGGCTCTGACTTGCTTTCTGGTAGTTGGGATTGGAATTCTGCATACTGCTTCTTTTCTTTCTCTGCCTAGTTTTCGGCTTCCTTTGGTTATACGAAAGCCCAAGTATTTCACTTCTTTTTGGCATAGTTGTGCTTTTGCTCTGGAAACTTTGTATCCAGCTTCATCTAGTAACTGCAAGAGGTCTTTGGTGGCTTGTATACATTCACTTTCTGATACAGCAGCTATCAGCAGATCGTCCATGTATTGGAGAAGCACTCTCTTCCCCGGGGCCACTGGATAGCTTGAAAGGTCTTGATTCAGTGCAGCACTAAAGATGGTAGGCGAATTCTTGAATCCTTGGGGTAATCGTGTCCAAGTAAGTTGGCCCCCTCTTCCAGAGATAGGGTCCTGCCATTCAAATGCAAATAATATCTGACTTATGGGGGCTAATCTTATGCAAAAGAATGCATCTTTTAAATCTAGTACAGTGAAGTGGGTAGCTTCAGCAGGTATCAGTCCTAGAAGAGTGTAAGGATTGGGTACAACTGGATGTATGGTCTCAACTGCTTCATTCACTCGTCTTAGATCTTGCACTGGGCGGTAGTCATCTGTTCCAGGCTTTTTCACTGGCAGAAGTGGGGTGTTCCATGGGGATTGACATACTTTTAGTAGGCCATGTTCTAGTAATCTTTGCAAGTGGCGGTGGATGCCTTCAATTGCAGCTCTTGGGAGAGGGTACTGCTTGACATGTACTGGTGTAGCACTAGGCTTGAGAGTTACAATTATTGGAGCTATATGTTTGGCTAGGCCTGGAGGACTGCCTTCTGCCCATACTCCAGGTGGTGCATCAATGCTTTTCAAAGTTTGTTCAAAATAGGTGTCTTGGGCAGATTCATCACTGTAATATCTCCATTCTTCTTCTCAGGGAACTGTAAGCAGCATTATTCCTGCTGGTTTGGCTTGAGAATTTACTGTCATTTGCATTTCTCCTTTTTCAGTAAAGGAGATTTGGGCTTGTAGCTTGGCTAGCATATCTCGTCCCAGTAGTGGCACTGGACATTCAGGCATGTAAAGAAATTGATGAGTTATTTGTTGTCCTCCTAGACTGCATATGCGATTCTGAAGAAAAGGTTTTGTAGCTTTGGCACCAGTTGCTCCTACAATGGTGACTGCTTTTGTAGAAAATGGGGCTATCTTTTTGTCTATTACTGAATGTTCTGCTCCAGTATCAACCATAAAGTTCATAACTTGGTCTCCTATTTGTATTCCGACCATAGGCTCCTGGAGACCTAAAGCAAATTCGGAGCCCGGTCTGTCCTAATCCACATCATCTTCATCATGGGCTGTCGTAGCCAATGCTTGTATGGCTTCTCCTCTTTCTCGCTGGTATTTCTCTCGATTGGCTCCTCTGCGGTTTCGGGGACAGCCTCGTCTTTCTTCTCTCCATTGCTGATTGTTTTCGTCATCTTGATGGGCGTCTTCGAGTTGCGGGCATGCATCTCTCCAATGTCCTTCCTCCCTGCAGTAGGCACATTGGTTTACGCCTAGCTGGGGCCGGCTTCCACTTCGGCCCCGCCCCCTTCCTCTGCTCCGTCGACCAGGGATACCTCCCCTTTTCTGTTTAACTATGGCCGCAGCCAAAAAATCCGCTTTCTTCTTCATCTTTCGATCACATTCTCTCTGCCTTTCATTATCACGATTCACATATACTTTATGAGCGACTTCCAATAACTGAGTTGCATTCATGCCCTCAAACCCTTCTAATTTCTGTAATTTACGTCTAATGTCTGGTTGAGACTGATTTACAAAAGCAGAATTCACCATGCATAAACTTCCTGGTGCATCGGGATCATAGGGAGTATACATTCTATATGCTTCAGTTAATCTTTCATAAAACACTGCTGGGCTCTCATCTATGCCTTGGGTAACTTCAGTAACTTTGGAAAGATTCATAGCTTTCTGGCCCCCCCTTTTCAGGCCTTCTATAAAGCCTTGGCGAAAACGGGCTAGGGCTCTGGCTCCTCTTTCTGTATTGGGATCCCATCGGGGGTCTTCATTCGGGAATTCTCTTTGGACCGCTTCCCGATTATCTATTCTTTCCTCCCCCCTTTCTCCTGGAGCTACCGGGTTATCTGCCAGCCAGTCTATAGCTGCTTTTCTAATTCGTGTCCGCTCCTCTGTAGTAAATAAGGTGGACAGGAGCTGGCGGCAATCTGCCCATGTTGGTTGGTGGGTTTCCATAATAGTATTCACTAATTCTGTAAGCTCTTGGGGTTTATTGGTATAGGAGGCATAATGTGTCCTCCAATTTAACAAATCAGTGGTAGAGAAGGGGACATACACATAATTTAGGGGTCCCGCCACCACCTCATTATCTTCATTTCTTATAGGTATTCCCGGGACTTGCCGTAAAGGCATCATCTTGGCAATAGATGTCTTTTGGGATCTGAGAGATATTCTCGTAACTTTCCTGTCAGGGGTTATTTTCTTCTTTTCTTCGTGCTTTACTTTAGATTTACTTTTCACTGGCGAGCTAACATTGGCAGCCACTTTTACACTGTCAGTATCACTTGGGGAATTCTCAACTTCTTCCTTCTCTGTTTCTGTATCTGATTCTCCTTTTTCTGTCTCGGTAGAATCATCTTCTTCAACTAAAGGGAGCTCATCTACCTGCTCTTTGGGTAATGACTCAGGAGTTGGGTCCCGTTCCTGCTGTCTCCGGGGCTCTGGGGCAGGACGTGGGGCTACTCTCACTGGGTGCTGGGTTTGGGGTTGTCGGGTGATCACTTCTGGGGAATCAGGATCTACCAGGATGGGTTTCTTCCTGGACTTTTCACCTTTCCCTTTCTTTCTAGGCTGTTCTATTTTCTGACTATAATCTGTCTTTGCTAACATTATTTTGCACTGTTCTTCATAACAGCGCTTTGCCCAAGGGGGCGGATCTTCACAAATACTTAACCAGGAATCTATATAGGGGTACTGATCGGGCTGCGCTATTCGCACTCTACGGTGCACTAACTGAATAATTCCTACATTAAAGGTTCCCTCTCGGGGCCAGGTAGGGTCTAAATCGGGCCACTCCCTAGTACACAAAATCTGTAAACGGGCTGCAGTCATTTTAATACCATAGTCTCCGGAATATCCTTCTTTAAAATGTGCGATCATACATTCTAATGGAGTGTTCCTAGTAGACCCCGCCCCTCCCATTTCGATGTGTGCGCGCAACAACAGACAAAAGGGAAAAGGAGGGCGGACCGTGGGTAAGGGGTCTTCACGGCCCTAGAAACGTATAGGGAAAACAAATAACAAGACAAGACGACAATCGCTTCCCCCTTTTTACGACCTGAACGCGGTCACCCGGTCAGGAACTGCGTTACTCAGGGGTCTGCCTTCGCTTGGTCCGTGCTGCCAGACCTCTCATTCACACTTCATTCACACAATCATGCTAGCAACGTATCCCAGAATGCATTCATTTCTGTCTATTCTGACTAGTCTTGTTCAAATTCCAAAATACAAGAAGACGGGGGTTTCGCCCTGCGAATACCCATGCGGGGTTAATCGGCCCGTCTTTGAGAGCTCTCTTACCAATTTCCAAGTTCCAAGTTCAATATTCAATGGCAGCACTGCTTTCTTATCTGTCTAGACATAACAAATCAAAACTTTACTCACCGGATCCGGTCCTCAAAGTTCCCAAGCAAGCGCATGAGTTGGACCTCGGACTCCCCTCACTCGGGTTCGAGGTGTTGGCTCCAGCCGGGCCCGGCACCCGCCGAGGTCCGGCCAGCTCCCTCCGATGCAAGGGACCGGTGGCGCCAGGGAGCGAGCCCCCGTCGGAAGGGCGCGATCCCGGCAGGACCAAACCTGTAGAGGCGGAAAGTCGTGGTATATTGCCCTATATACCCTCTAATACCACACCTTCCCGGCCAACGCACCAAGAATATGTAGCAGCAGAGCGCAGACAAACCAATGATACCAGGAGTCTGTTCAGAAGGTCCAAATCATTTATTTGTGCACAAGTCTCAAGCAGAATCAAATTCAAAATGGCTGAGCAATGTTCTCTGGCAATACAACAACTTTTATAGACTTTTGCTCCATTCTAGGTATAGGAAAACATTTCATTGGTCCCGGTAACCTCCCGTACCTCCCGTACCCCTTCTATTGGTCCCGGTACTGATATGATTATCCAATTATGTTCTTTGAGTGGGCTCAGCACCTGCTTAGCCCCCTTCTAGTCCCAATTACAATGGCCAGTTCACCAACTTGTTACTTTCCTATTTCCAAGGCCATTGGGCTAGTTAGTACGTGCGGGGAAGCAGGGCTCTGTAACCTTTCTGTCAGCAGTTTTAATTAAATCCCTTACAGCTGTATTCTCTTATCAGTGGCTTTTAAACATATTTTTCTGTATTTTTCCCACTTTTAGTTCTGTTTGTCTAAACTAATCCAATACTTTTACTGAGTTCTAATTCTACAATAGCAGCATGTTGGGGGATGTGTAATTCCCATGGGCCTCTTCACAGGCTTCATTTACAGGTCAAGCTAGTTAGGCCTGCCTGCTTATGTCAGACACTGTGGATCACAGGCCTTCACCTGCCACATAACCAGATGGTTGAAATAAAAATAGTTTTTACCTTTGTAGGTGCCCAGGAGGGGCTGGAGCAGGCTGTTGGCTGCTGTTGGCAATCAGGAGGTTTTCTTTCTTTTCTCCAGGGGGCCGGAGCTGCTCTGGTGGCTGCCTTCTGCAGCCGGGATGTTTTTTTTATTCCTGGCTGCAGGAGCAGCTAAAGTATGGTGCCGTTCTTTTTAAGTGATGGATAACCAAGCACAACCTATCCATAAACCCTTCAGAAGACTGAGGTTCTCCATATTAACAAAGATACAAACTTGATACTGCCCACCCACTTAAATACACTTGATGCAAAACTTCAAGTAAAACTGCAATTGTGCTACCTGGGAGTCATACTAGCCCAGGGTCTAACTTTGCAGCCCCACATCAGTAGCATTCACAGACTGGCAAAGCACAAAATAAAAACAGTATGTGGTCTTCAACCCATACTTGACAGCCTTGATTTCTGCACAGTTTTACAGACATTGGTACTCCTACACCTGGATTATAGAACAGTCACCTTAGGGAAAACTATCAACAGAAAATTTAGCTTTGCTTTTCCTTTGCGTAGCCCACTGAACTTTTCTTTCACACAGACAGCCTTGGAAGAAACTTGTCGCTTTTTGGGGCGCTTTTGCTCACTAAGGTTTTGCACTTAACACTTTAAGTGCAAATCCTCTGCATTAGCTGTCAGGGACATGATCAACATTTTCCCGGCAGCTAAGGCGACTGAGAACCTTGCGTGTTGTTAGATGCACTCACACTTAGGGGTATGTTTACTAAAACCCCGGTAATGTGCGGGCCGCGCTAGTGTGCGGATGCCATATAAGGAGTGGGCGTTTCAGGCTGAAAAAAGTAAAACCGGGATTAATCATGCGCTAATGTGCGCAGCGCTCAAGTGCGCCCCGCACATTAGCGCATGAGAAAGCTGCGCGGGAAGCATAAGTGGCGCGCTGATGTGCAAGCACAGGAACAGAGCCACGATACAATGGTTAAGACACTGACCAATGGTGCAGGGATCATGGGTTCAATCCCCCACTGTGCCCAATGAAGAAGGCTGGCTGAGGCATTGCCTATTATGGGGAAGATTGCTTTAGGAGGCATTTTATTTTTATTTTAATTATCTCTACTAGCAAACGCACTATCAAAGAGTGTTAACATAAGGCGCCCCATAAGGCACATTTTAAAGTGCACTGTCCGCCAAGGCACCCTAGAATGTTGCTTATAGGGCGCTTTAGAGGGTGCCGTATCAGTTACCGCAAGGTCACAGCACTGTTTTTGATGGCAGCACTTTGCAGTTTAAGGAATGAAAATCATAAGTAGGTGCGCTGACATGCAAGGAGGAGCAGCAGTGGAGCGCAATGGTTAAGACACAGACCAATGATGCAGGAGTCATGGGTTCAATCCCCCACTGTGCCTAATGAAGAAGGCTGGCTGAGGCATTACCTGTTATAGGTAATAGTGCTGTGGGGGACAAATTATTTTTATTTTAATTAGTGCTGGCAGCAAACACACCCTCAAAGTATTGTAACATAAGGTGCTGCATAAGGCGCCTCATAGGGTACCCCAGAGGGCACATTTTAAAGTGCAGTGTCCGCCACGTCACCCTACAAGGTTGCTGAAAGGGCGGCCTATAGGGCGCCATATAGGGTGCCCTATGAGGCACAGCAAGGTCATAGCACTGTGTTTGATGGCAGCACTGTGCATTTAAACCCATGGAAATATGAAGTAGGTGCGCTGACATGCAAGGAGGAGCAGCAGTGTAGCACAATGGTTAAGGCACTAACTGCTGATACAGGGATCATGAGTTTGCTCCCCAGTGTGCCTAATACGTAAGGCTGGCTGAGGCATCAGCTTTGCAATGTATGTATTGTTTCCTGCAGCACTTTATTTGTATTTTCTTAATTGCTGCCATCAAACACGCCCTCACGTGCCGTAATTGAAGGTGCCGCATAAGGCACACTATAAGGCACTCCATAGGGCACATTATAAAGTGCACTGTCTGCCACGGCACCCTAAAATGTCCCCTATAGGGCACCCTATAAGTTGCTCCACAGGATAACGTATAGTGCACCTTATATGGATGGTAACCATAAGGTGCCCTATAGGGCGCCCTATAAAGCGCCCTCTGAGGCACCTTATGGGTACAGTACGCTGAGGGTGTTTTTGCTGGCAGCAATAATGTACATTAAAACTAAAAAATGATTAGGACAGCCCTATCAAATAACCCCACTGTGGGTTTAAACCCACGACCTCTGGCTCCACAGGCAACAAAGCAACCATTGGGCTACAGCTCGATAGCTGCTAGCAAACCCCTCGCTGGCTGCAGAGGAAGTGCACGTCACCACACGGACAGTCTGCTGTGGTCACAAGGATAGGATTAGCATACACGTACCCATGATGCACTGCACATGCAAATCAGCTGTCCACAGATAAACACAAGATGGGGTATGCCCCCCCACAGCACCTCGGCCTGGTAGGGGGAGCTGACCATGTCCACCACCACAGCACCTCGGCCTGGTAGGGGGTACTGACCTTGTGTTTTACTGGCACAGAGTAGCTACACACCGTCACATTGTGCGTGTACTGTGCTCACCCTGAGGGTGCGGTGAGGCGCCCAGCACCAGGTCCACAGCACCTTCCATGGCAGAAATAGGCCATGTTGGAGGTCCAAAGCAGTGTTAAAGTGAGGGATAGGTAGTTTCTGCAGAAACACCTTGGATATATCTGTCTGTCTCAATCAGGTGTAGCCCCTATGGACTCCCAGGAGGATCACATACCACCACCACCCTCCTCCTCCTCCTCCAGGGCTGAGGGTGGCAAACAGGGTCTCCCATCAACAGATCCACATTCTACCTCCTGCCTCCATGCAATGGTAGCAGTAGAAGGGACAATCAACCCCAGTCCTGCTGGGGAACAGACACCCTACAGGGCAGTCAATGCAGCTCTGTGCACATCCATAACACAATAGCAGACAGACATTAGGCCTGGATATGCTAAGCTGCACCCCACCACTATCTGATATTCTCTTGCAGCAAGCCTTCAGCCACTGCACCCTGCAAGGCACTCCATTAAGACACATACCAGCTGTAAACAGTCTGCTAGCTAGTCCATAGTGCATGTTCCTGGTGGAAATGCATGCACCCAGAACTGGGATGTCAGCATATACAACAAGCAGATAAATCAGTGACTGGGCCCCAAAAAGGAAACCCATAAATATCACATGAGCAAAATACTATATAGCACTATGGGGGTGCCTAGCCATGCTGTCGTCACTGCACAGTCAGGGTGAGAGTGATCTCTCAGCAGGACATACTGAGTCACCCTGTCTGTGTAGGTGGTGGCCGGGCACAAAAATATCCCAGCCAGTGCCCTATGCCCTGTGCAGATGCATCCTGGCCAGGCCACCCTGTCTGGGCTATACCCATGGTACCTTGCTCCTTATTATGCACATTGGCAGGCCAATACTGGCAACAGTGCTGGCAGTGTGGGCTGTGGAAGGTGTTTGCAGCCACCACACACTGTATAGACAGACACACACTCCCACACCTATGCCAGCATTGTGCTACTATAGAGGAGTTTAGCAGCCCTGCCCACCACACCAGTCCTGGGCACAGTACAGGCATGGATATGGTACGCAATACTATTGGGGGTCACTCCCCAGGGTGGTAGACACTGTCAGAGACCAGACCTGAAGCACACACCGCAGACATCAGAAAGAGTGTTATGATGGAGCTCAATCAGCAAACTGTGCTTAACGTAGGAATTTCTATCTGCCAGTACTCATAGCAAACGTTTGATAGCTGTGTATCATATACCCAGGTGTAGGGTGGCATTGCTAAGGTATGCAAGTGCTAGTATTGGGAGATGCACGCAGGGCCCAATGTCCTGCCTCTCCAGGAGGCATTGGTCAATGGGGCCTGTGGGTGTGGGTGTGGGTGTGTCTGTCCCTGTTGGCTGCTGCTTTACGGCAGAGGTTCCCAACTCCAGTCCTGGTGTGGCAAACACTGTTCGGGTTTTCATGCTCTCCCTCATGAATATGCATGAGCTACATCTGCATACCATGGGGGTGGTGCATAGATATGCATCACAGGCATCTTTATTAGAGGCAGCATGGAACCTGAATGGTGTGGGGCCCTCCAGGACTGCATTTGGGAGACTCTGCTCTAGGTAATGTGCCTGTTTATGGTGTCTGTGCTCGGTGGGGTAAAATATAGGCGTATTAACCATGCGTATGTTCTCAGCAATAAAGGTTTGTCCTTACTATCACGGTTTAGTTGTGGGAAAAATATGTGGACTGGATTGACAGGAGCCCCAGCTGGGCTTTGAACCTATGACCATCTGTTCTTGCACACACTGTCTGTGTGCACTGCACCACTGTGTTGCCACAGATATGCTGCATTCCCTGGGGAGTCCATGACTGTACATCCGACAGTGCCTGTTTGTTGCAGTGCACGGCAACCACCTGGACAGGGCTAGGCCATGGTCTGCTGTGGGCACCAGCCGCTGCCACCTCCACCATCAGTACCGCTCCATCCTTAGATTGGAGACAGCATAAACCCTGATGGATTTGTGGCCCTCCAGGACTGTATTTGGGGGATTCTGCCGTAGGAAATGCACATTTCTATGGTGTTTGTGCTGTGTAGGGTAAAATAGAGGTTTTTGACCCATGCTTATGTTCTCAGCAATAATGGTTCAGTCTTTACTACGATGTTTTCTTCATGGGTAAAATAAGGGGACTTGGTTGGCAGGAGCCCCAGCTGGGCTTTGAACCTGTGACCTTCTGTCTTCAAACACACTGGTTGTGTGCACTGCACCACCGTGTTGCCACAGAGACAGGGCATTCCCTGATGATACCATGCCTGTTTGTCCGGCAGGACCTGTCTTTTGCAGTGCATTGCACCCACCTACACAGGGCTAGGCCATGGTCTGCTCTGGGCAGCTGCCACTGCCCCCCTCCACCTCCAGTACCCCTGTGCCACCATGCTGACATGCCCTTCTGCTGGTGGTGCTGGTGGTACGCAGTCTCAGGCCATCCTGTGTGCGGGTAGGCGGCTGCCTATGGTGCAGGTTCTGGGGTAGGGGTGCCTGCATATCTGTCCGCACGTCCCCCAATCACCGCCTGCCAATGTTCCGTGCCCTTGGGGGTACCTGCTGGGTACTATCCCCTGTGACACTGTGATAAACACTCTCGTGCCCATGTTGGGCCCTCATCAGTTGCTGTCTGGCTGCTGTTCAGTTTCAGCATTCCTAAGTGCCATCTAGGCATCTGCCTAGTCCGCACTGTGACCCAGCTGCACCACAGCATGTGCCGCCTGCAGCCCTCTGTATCCCCTTTCCCAGCATCTGTCCAATTGCCCATTCCGACCTGCCCGCCCTGCTGTTGTGGAAATGTGCATGCCATAGGTAACCTTTCCAATGGAGAGGGAAACCCTGATCAGTGCTATTTCACTGTGGGATCATTCACCTTGTATGGGGACGGAGCGTAGACCCTTCTAAAATTCATATTTATTTTTTGGGGCTTTCTTGGGAGTGTTTTTTGATGTTTCCCATTACTATCAGTATTGCCCAGCTAGATTATAATTTTATTATATTTTGTTGGGGTCATTTTTAATGTTTATTTGCCTTTTTGTTCCGTGCACATGTATCACACTGCTCACGTTTTGTAGGTTTCCCTGGTTTTGCTGTACATTGCTGACAGAAATTGTTTCTCTTCCCTTTAAATCGGCTCTACCGCGAGGTTTTCACTCGCAGTATTTTTTCACTCGAATTTCAGCCCCGCTCCTGTGCGAGGAGCCTCTCCCCTCCCACTCTCCACCCATTGACCCCGTCTCTCCCCCCCTGGGGAGCCTTTCTCCGCCCTCTGGGAGCCTTTCCACACCTCTATTGCTCATTTGCGCGCCGCGCACATGAGCGGGCCCGTTAGTGCAGCGCGCAAGTGTGCAGGGCACAAAAACGCATCATTAGCATGCGCTAAGGTACCTTAGCGCACGCTATTGTGCGCCGCGCACTTGTGCGCTGTTTAGTAAACATACCCCTAACAGTCACGTTAACTGCACTTGCACGCTAATGTGCTCTCCAAACCCACACTCCACCTCCAACCTGTCCACTCTCCAATTACCACATGCTATAATGTACATTAACTGACAGCATGTTTAGTAAAAAAAAGCCCCTTTGTTTTTTTCTTCTATTTGCAGCTACTATCAGTCTTTCCAAGCTAATACAAGAGACAGCGCTGCAGATTAGCTCTGTTACAGAAGAAAGAAATGGATTTTTTTTCCAATTGCCAAACATTTCACCAGAAATTCCCACTGGTTTAAAGACAGTTGCTATTTTAGATTCCAATAATAACAAAAGACGTTTTTGAAGGACATTTTCAGAAAAAGTGAAAACGCCAGAGAAATTCATAAATTACTGTCTAAAAATGGGTCAATTGCCAACCATTATACCAAAGATACCTCTCATCATAATGCCAAATCCCAACTTTTCCAACTCTTTTTTCCTCACAACAGAAGTTTGCCTTTTTTCAATTTTTCCAAAAGCTGCCAAGTATTTAAGAAGCCCTTTTACTAAGGCTAAGATTATGTACTCAATGTGCAATACAAATGCATTAGTTGTTGGGAGTGTGACTAGCATGTTCCCAGCAGTTAACACGTGACTGAGTACTACTACTACTAATCATTTATAAAGCACTTCAAGGCATATAAAGCGTTGTACAAACATAGATAGAGATGGTCCCTGCTCATGAGAGCTTACAATCTAATTAAGATAGACAAGACTAAGGAAGCAAAAATGCATAATAAAGACTGTTTCACGTACATTCTTAGCAAAAAACCTGTGAGAGAGTCAGTTAGACTATTAGATGTTAGAGGGGTAAAAGGGTCACTAAGAGGGGACAAGGCCATAGTGGAGAGACTGAATGAATTCTTTGCTTCGGTCTTTACTGAGGAAGATGTAGGGATGTTACCCATGACTGAAGAAGTATTTAAAGGAGATACCACAGAAGAATTGAAAGAAATATTGATACACTGGGAAGATGTATTACAACTATTTGATAAACTGAAGAGTAGAAAATCACCTGGACCAAATGGTATACATCCAAGGGTGTTGAAAGAGCTGAAATATGAGATTGCAGACCTGCTATTAGTAATCTGTGAACTATCATTAAAATTATCTGTAATACCTGAAGAATGGAGGATGGCCAATGTAATGCCAATTTTTTTAAAGGGTTCCAGGGTTGATCCGGGAAACTACAGACCGGTGAGCCTGATGTCAGTACCGGGAAAAATGGTAGAAACCATCATAAAGAACAAAATTGCTGAACATGTAGATAGTCATGGCTTAATGGGAGACAGCCAAAATGGCTTTAGACAAGGAAGATCTTGTCTTACTAATCTGTTATGTTTTTTTGAAGGTGTGAATAAGCAGGTACACAAAGGTGAGTCAGTAGATATAGGGGTATGTTTACTAAACTGCGGTAATGTCATTCGCGTTAGGTTCCATGGTAAAGGTACAGATGGCCATATAAAGGCATGGGCGGTGCATTATTACAGCAAGCCGTATCAGCTAACGCATGTTACACACTAATGCGCATTACAAGACGCCTCATAAGGCACCTTACAAGGCAACTTATAAGGCACCTTACAAGGCACATTACAAGGCACCTTGTTAGGTGCCTTGTAAGGTGCCGTGTAAGTAAGGTGCCTTATAAGGCGCCTTGTAGGGCGCCTTGTAGGGCGCCTTGTAATGTGCCATATAAGTAAGGTGCCTTATAAGGTGCCTTGTTAGGTGCCTTATAAGGTGCCTCATAAGGCGCTTTGTAAGGTGCCCTATACAGTAAGGCTCCTTAGGCTATGCGCCGTATTAGGCATCCCTGGACAGGGCACCTTAGAGGGCACCCTTGGTTACGGAACCATAGGTTACGGTGGCCTAACAAGGTTATGGTACCCTAGGTTAGTGTGGCCTAAGGGCTGCAAGGTGCTGCAGGATGACATGCATGACCTGTGAGGAACAGAGACAGATGTAGCCCTAACACTAGATAGAGCACTCAGGAAAGGCAATGAACAGGTGAGTGAAGGAGGGAGAGCTGGGAGCCACTGGACCTGCCATATCTGTGGGCATCCCATATGGCTGCCAGTACTGATGACAAACATGGTGGGGGTAACTGTACCACAGCACAGGGTGTTGGCAGTGTAAAGTACTGGAAAGACAGTTGGTGGCAGACGATGGGAATACGTGTCCCACAGTGAAAGCGGAGGTGGCAGGATAGTTACAATGATGGGTGGACAGAGGAGTGGTGGTGCCATGCAGAACAGGACCAGGCGAGGCAAGCATGAAGAGGTGCAATGCAGGAAAGGGTAGCAGTGCATGACATGGGGTGACAGCCTGCACAGGCAGACAGGACTCTACACAGCTGAAAGACGCAGATAGACGGACCAAGGGAATGTTGGCAATTGTTGCGAGGGCATTATGGGCTTGCAGCACAAATCTGCAAAAATATGACTGTTGTAGACATGCACACTATTTAAGTAGGACAGGCATGAGAAAAGGGAACAATGAGGAATTGAACCCATAGAACACTGCCAAGAATGGCATTGTATTAATCAGTAGGTTATACCTCCATGGTGTAGGTCATAGCAATGGCTGGGTACAGAAGGACGGCAGGTCACTGCACAAACTGTCTGCTCTGAGTGTCAGTATAGGGTAACACCACCAGTACCCATGATGCAATGCACATGCTGAATAGCTGCCTACAGCTGATCAGCAAATGGGGCCTGCACCTCTCTGGTACTTCAGCTTGGAAAAATGACTGTCAGTGCGTGATACTGGCACAGAGTAGCTACAGACCATGCCATTGTGCAGGTTCTGTGTTCTCCCTGAGGGATAGGATGGGTGCCCAGCACTAGGTCCGCAGTACATGTGGTGCTAGAGATAGGCCCTGCTGTATATCCCCATCACTGCAAGTGTATGACAGGTTTTTCCTTGCAGTGCAGCTGAAGGTAATTCGGTGTCCATCTGTATCCTGCAGTAACATGTGGCCCTCTGGGACCAGACACCACCCAGATTAGTGTGTACCCCGTGTTAGGGTCTGGCTGACATGGGCACCTGTTATCAGGGCAGAGAGGTTTCCAAACTTGCCAGAGGTTTGTGTAGCAGTGCCTTGATAGTTCAAAGTGGTATACACTATCTACCCCAAAGGGCTCACATCACCCTTTTTGTAGGTAAGGAACAGGTGCCCCAGACCCTGTGAAGCAACCTCCATCCTGCTGGTAAGCAACAGCCCTCCAGGGTTGGTGGGATAGAACCATACCTGGGGCAGTGGCAGACCAACAGCAATGATAGGATTAGCTCTGGAAAACCCTAACTGCCTCACACCACTGTCTCCCAGTCACCAGCAGACAGCACTGTATAGGTGTTCTGACCATGCACAGTGTAACTGCAGACAGTCCACTAGCCAAGCCATAGTGCATGCTCACAGAGGAGCTACATGCACCAAGCAGGCATCTCAGTGATTGTGGCCCCAGCACTGGAGATACAACAGGATCACTAGAGGCAGATAATATAGAGCACTATGTGAGAACCTAGACATGCCATGGTCACTGCTCGGTCAGAGTGAGTGCCCTCCCAGCATGCCATGCTGTGGCCACCCTGTCCATGCAGGCGGTGGTCGGCCACTACAGTGTCCCAGCCATTGTCCCACACCCTGTGAAGATGCATACTGGCCAATCCGCCCTGTCCAGGCCATACCCACAACACTTTGCTCCTCATTATGCACATATTCAGGCTAACACTGGTAACAGTGGGACATTTGGGCCCGGTGAGGTGTGGGCAGCCACAAAACAATGGATAGACATACACACACACACACTCCTATTGCAGCATTGTGCATAGATAGGGGTGGTTGGCAACCCTGCCCACCATACTGGTCCTGATCACAGTGCTGACATTGCTAAACTGTGCAGGAGGTAGTAGTAGTGCCCTAGTGATAACTGCAGCTCAATGCTGGGGCCAACAGCCTGACTCTCCATACATCTTTGGATTGTGGAGCCTGTGTGAGTGGGTGTTTGTACCCCTGTTCACCGCTGCTTTGGGCTTTGCACATGTTGCTGTTTTATCTGCATTGTAGGGTAAAACATAGGGACATGCTCTGCAGGAACCACAGCTGGGGCTTGAAACTGTGACCCTCTGCTTCTGGACACACTCACTGGGTGTACTGCACCACACTGTTGCCACAGATTCATGGTGGTCCCTGGGGCTACCTGTACCTTTCCTCAGCCAGACCTTTTATGTTGCACTGCACACCACCTACTGGTACAGGGCATGGCCTAGGTCCACTGCAGGCAGATGTCACTGCCCCCTCCAGCATGGGCACACCCCCCCCTGACATGCTGACATGGCCATATGCTGTCGGTGCTGGTAGTGCGCAGTCCCAGGCCATCCACTGTGTGGGTAGGTAGTCGCCTAGAGAGCGGGGTCTGGGGCATGGGGCATACATGAGCATCCTCACATTCCCCCCCCATCACCGCCTACCAATAGTCTGTTCTTTCCGCTTGGGGGAGGGTTGGCTGGGGGTATGTCAGGTCAGTGCCTTGGCAACTGTTAGCTTGGGTGGACCAAGTAGATGTAGGTGGATTGTGTTTGGACTTTGTCGGCTGCTGTCATGATGATTTCCATTTTCTATGTTCCTATGTGCCACCTTGGTGCCTGCCTTGTCCACCCTGTGCCCCAGCTGCCCCCGCTACATGTCCCACCTGCAGCCTCCTATGCCCCACTTGCACCATCGCCATAGTGTCCTTTCATACTTGGGCACTATGCTGGTGATGGACATGGAGCACTACTATCACGTTTCTTGGGCTCCCTGTCTATGCTATACATTGCTGGCACTTAAATGGTTTCTCTCTCCTGCAAATAATCATCTAACTGCAGGTTTTTATTCGCGGTAGGATTCAGCCCTTCAGTTCAGCGCGTTAGTGTGCAGGGAGCCTCTCCCCACCCACTCCCCGCCTATTGACCCCTTCCCCCCGCCCTCTCTCCACCCTCTGCGGTGTTTACCGCGACCGGGGACATTAACGACCGTTAAATAACGTTAACGCGCATTAACGTTACATACCATGCATTAACATTACCTAATGAGCGTTAACGTTACATAACACGCGATCTGTAATGTTACCGCAGTTTAGTAAACATACCCCATAGTGAATCTGGACTTTCAGAAAGCCTTTGACAAGATCCCTCATCAGAGACTTTTGGCAAAACTAAAAAATCATGGGATAGGAGGCAGTGCACTATTGTGGATCAGGAACTGGTTAAGAGATAGAAAACAGAGGGTAGGGCTAAATGGCCAATTTTCCCAATGGAGAAAAGTGAATAGTGGTGTACCCCTGGGATCTGTGCTAGTTTTGCTGCTTTTTAACATATTCGTAAATGACCAGGAAATGGGAATAACAAGTGAGGTTATCAAATTTGCAGATGACACGAAACTATTTAAAATTGTTAAAACCCATGAGGATTGTGGAAAATTGCAAGAGGTTCTTGATAAATTGGAAGAATGGGCATCCAAATGGCAGATGAAATTTAATGTGGAGAAATGCAAAGTTATGCACCTAGGAAAAGAAGAACCGAAACTATGGTTACACGATGCAAGTTTCCACGTTAGGAACCACCACCCAGGAAAAAGATTTAAGCGTCATTGTGGATAACATGTTCAAACCCTCCGCCCAGTGTGCAGCAGCGGCCAAGAGAGCAAATAGAATGCTAGGTATCATATGGAAAGGAATGGAAAATAAAACAAAGGAAATTATAATGCCTCTGTATCGTTCCATGGTGCGACCGCACCTTGAATATTGTGTGTAGTTCTGATAATTGTATCTTTAAAAGGATATAGCGTTATTAAAGGTACAGAAAAGAGCCACCAAAATGATAAAGGGGATGGAAGGATACCCCTATGAAGAGAGGCTAAAAAGGTTAGGGCTCTTCAACCTGGAAAAGAGACGGCTGAAGGGATATATGATAGAGTTCTATAAATTAATGAATGGAGTGGAACAGATAAACTTAGATCGATTGTTTACATCATCAGAATATAGAAAGACTATTAAGTGAAAATATTTTTTCACTCAACATGTAATCAAACTCTGGAATTTATTACCGGAGGATGTAGTAAAAGCTGTTAGTGTAGCTGGGTTTAAAAAAGGTTTGGACAGGTTCCTGGAGGAAAGGTCCATAAACCATTATTAAAAGGGACCCGGGATATCACTGCTTGACCCAATACAAGCATTGTGGAACCTGTGTCTTTTGTGGAAACTGCTAGGTACTTGTGACCTAGATTGGCCACTATTGGAAACAGGATACTGGGCTTCATGGACCTTGGTCTGACCCAGTATGGCATATCTTATGTTCTTATGTAAAAAGGAGGGTAAGGAGACACAAGGAAAATAGGGAGTCAGAATCCAAAAGCAGCTTTAAAAATATGAGCCTTTAACATGGACAGACTCAGGGAGTTTTTTCCAGGCATAAGGAGCAGCAAGGTGAAAGGACCAAAGGCTGGAGTTGACAGTGGAAGAAAAGGGCAAAGAGAGAAGTAAGCCAGAAGAAGAGCAGAGTTCACGAGGAGGGGTGTAGGGTGAGAGATGAGAGGAAAGGTAGAAAGAAGCAGAAGAAAACCTTAATGTGCTGAACACTTTACCTTCATGTTAATTGTCACATTGCCACTGAGTACATGATAGTTGCCTTCATGCTAGTTGCAATGTACTCCACCCATTCCCCACCCCATCACGTGATGGCTGATTACCATGCGCTTTACCATGCATCAACTGGCTTACCCTCATGTTAGCGTTCCAGGTTGCCAGTTGATGCACATTAGCATGCACGTTAACCAGTTAACAGGCCATAGTAAAAAGGGCTCCTAAATCCCTTAAAGATTACAGCTTCTAAATTAAAGCACAGAAACCTTGTCTGCCATCTGGCGTTCCCTGTCAGAGACGTTTCCTCCATAGGCAAGTTCTCTGAAAAATTCTCAGAAAATAAACCCAAATTTCATTCTCAACATTCTAATTCCTCACTCCAAATAACTCTCAGAACTATTTATTTAAGTTTTTATTTTAAAAAAAATCCTCATTCTCACATCTTCCACACAGCTCACCTCCTACCATGCCAAGTTCAAGTCCCCAACTGCCCAGCTATACCTGTATAGAACACAGAGGGATCTGTGCCATTCTCAAATCATTAGTACTCCACCTCCAATAGTTCCCGTAGCACTCTAGTTTGACTCCTTGCAGACCACCTTACAAACTCTCCCATCTTTAGCAATCATTGACAGTTCCCATAGAAAACTATGGACAGATTATTTAACTGCTGGACTCTGATATGCTTTTAGACGCAAAATGCTTTCTGATATTGCCCTGGGTTCTGCCCTCGTTCTGCAGCTCTTCACATCCTACCTCATGCCTGCCCTGTACTTATATCCACAGTGCATGTCATCAGCCTTTGCACATGCATAGTACCATGCTACTTCCAGGTTCAGGGCCGTAATTAAATTCTTAATTTTTTTTAATTGTCAGAGCTTCTGGGATCCTCCAGAACACTATTCTACCACTGGGATCCCAAAACGAGATTTCTGGAACCCAGCCTTCATAGATTGTGCTCTCACTCTGCCCAAGCCCTGCGAATCTCAGTATTTTTTAAAGGTTTCTCTGACTACCCAATAATGCCCCTTTAGCCCCAGCAGCAGCACCTGCAGACCCCTCCCCAACCAGCGGCCTTAAGCACAGGCCATGGTCCCATGCAGCACACTACCAGGCCCCACTACTAGTCTGAAGAAGCCCCGCTTTTTAAAAAGAAAATATGCAGCCATACTGCAGCCACATTGAGACCCGTGGTGACTCCTAACTCCAGCCCAGCCACACACCCACGGCAGCCAGGTATTTAAAAAAAGAAAAGATTTTACTACTGGTTACAATACTTCTCGGTGTTGTACTGCATGAAGACTTCTTAGTTGTTCCATTTCTACCTATTTCTCTTTATAATCCTTTGTTCTGTATTTGGTGAGGGTCTGACTGTTTTTGTGTGGGTGACTACGTAAGGGATTTGGTAGCATGTAGTTTCTGTGTAGAGACCTGTAAATGTTGTATTGGTGTCCTTGAGCCTGATGTAATACTTCATAGTGCTGCCTTTTCATATGGAGGGTTGGTACTGTCCGAATCTTGGTAGTGTTATGGTATCGCAGGTTTGCTATAGGCTCTGAGTAGCCTTTTTGCAGAGTTTTGTATTACTTCCTAATGTACCTGGCCTTTTATACTGGAGGGAAATTGTGCTGCTGAGGTGACACCAAAATTAAAATTAAACACATATTTTATTTTTAATATTTTTTAAGTTTAATATTTTAGAGTCTGATGACCGTTTGTTTTTTTACAGAATCTCCCATGGTTGAGGAGTGTCATCCATATTGCTTTAGTAATCAAAATCTTGGTTGGATGGTCTAAGGGCTTGAGCCCTGATTCTTTTAAGTACTACTACCACTACCACTAATCATTTATAAAGTACCTAGTAATGCTTCTGTCCAGTGGTCATAGATGCTGACCTTCACCTCTTTCTTGTTGACCTTTCTAGTTTCCTCCTTACAGTTGACTTCCTGATCCCAGCTGGCAGCGGGAGAGGATAGGAGTTGGTTGCATGGCATTGACAGACCAGGTGCTTCTCTAATCCCTTTCTTCCTAGCACTGGTGTTTCTCCCAGCGTGCAATAGAAATCTGCAGACCACCAGGCAGGTCAAACAGCTGATCTTAGCTATGAACTGCATGGGCAGGAGAAGCACCGGTGGCAGGAAAAGCAGGCTGCAGAACTACTGGGCCTACTGCACTGCCAACTGCGCTCTCCTTCTGTCAGCTGAGATGGGATATCATGGAAGGGGCAGAGGACCAGAGATGTGTGTGTGTGTGGGGGGGGGGGGGGGCACAAATGTAAACATTAGCCTCCATGCATAGGAGACCCATGTTATGCCATTGGCATCAAGCAGTAGTAACTTTCCATAACATGTCTGATCAGGGGCTGGGGCCACACCAGTGTGCTATGGCATACTGATTGAGAAACTCTGCTTTAATTCTGAAATATTTAGTTTTCATTTTCTTCTACACTCACTCACTTCCCAGTAATGGTATAGCATCACTGGATATGTAACACAGTTCAGTTAGAATTTGAGCTAGGTGAATTCCAATTTGATTTGGGTTTGGAAAAACAAAATTTTCTAGATCAGAAGGAAAAATCCATTTAATTTTATGCCATCTATTGCAGAGAAAGCCATGGAAATATGCACTGGGTTTGTGGCAATCTGGCAATCCATAGAGATCCATAATACATTTTGAGTAGTTTTGCGGCCATATTGTTGTTCCCCTGCAAATTTTGCCCAAAACACTTCAGTTTTTTGAAATTTTGTGGCCCAATATGTCCATATCTCTGGTTCAGTGACATGGTTCCCAAACCTCTTGTAAAGAAGTCTATAAATCGCCTTTATGGCTGCTGAAAGGCGGTTTATCAAATTAAACCTAAACTTAAACTTCATCCTCCATCTCCACGATCCTGTCTTCATCTCGTTTTCCTTCTCATCTCTCTCCAGTTCTCCATCTATTTTGCTTCTATCTTGACCTCTCCATTATCTTTCTTGCTGCCCGTCTTTTGTGCTGCCCTTGAGACAGCTATTCTGTCCCCTGTAATTTGCCCCCCAGACCCTCTTACTTCCAGTTCTTGTCTCTTTTTTTACCTTTTTTCTTTAGGCAGTGCCCTGTCTCAGCTTTTTCTTTGTCTACGTCTTGCATTCCGGTTATCAATGGATGCTGTTTTAGAAACATAGAAACATAATGACAGAAAAAAAACCACATGGCATATCTAGTCTGCTCTTCCATATCAATTACAATAGTCTCCTTCTTTCCTTTAGAGATCTTCTGTATTTGTCTGACGCTTTCTTGAATTCAGATACTGTCCTCATCTGTACTACCTCCACTATGAGACTATTCCATGCTTCTATCACTCTTTCCGTAAAGAAATATTTCTGCATATTACTCCCGAGTCTATCCCCTTTCACCTTCAGAGCTTGCTTTCAGTCAAAAGAGGTTCTCCTCTTGTGCATTTATGTCATGAAAGTATTCAAACATCTCTATCATATTTCTTCTATCCTGCCTTTTCTCTAATGCATATATATATTAAGATCTTAAGTATGTCCTCATATGCTTTATAACGAAGACCACTAACCATTTTAGTAGCCACCCTCTGCACCGACTCCATCTTTTTGAAGATATGGTCTCCAGAATTCCAAATGAGGTCGCATCAGAGACTTAAACAAAGGCAATATCACCTTCTTTTTTCTGCTGTCCATTCCTCTTCCTGTGCACCCAAGCATCCTTCTGGCTTTTGCTGTCACCTTTTCTACCTGTTTAGCCACTTTAAAATCATCATAAACAATCACGCCCACTCTTCTTTCATGGATAGAAGTACTTTGCCCCCTATACTATACTACTCCCTTGGATTTTTGAGCCCAAATGCATGACCCTGCATTTTTCATGATTAAATCTCAGCCGCCAACTTCTCGACCATTCCTCAGGCTTAGCTAGATCCCTCCTCATGTTATTTATTCCTTCCTGGATTACTATTGTAGATCTGGTATCATCCGCAAAGAGGCAAATCTTACCCGACAACCCTTCCACAATATCACTAAAAAAGATGTTAAAAAGAATTGGACCAAGGACAGATCCCTGCGGCACACACTGGTAACATCCCTCTCCTTGGAGTGAGCTCCATTTACCTGTACACTTTGTCGCCTCCCACTCAATCAATTTCTAACCCAGTCAGTCACTTTAGGGTCCATCCCTAAGGTGCTCAGTTTGTTTATAAGTGGCCTGTGCAGAACAGTGTCAAAGGCTTTACTGAAATCTAAATACATCACATCTAGGGTTCTCCCTTGGTCCATCTCTCTGGTCACCCAGTCAAATAAATTAATCAGATTTGTCTGACAAGACCTGCCTCTGGTAAACCCATGCTGCCTTGAATCCTGCAATCTACTGGACTCCAAAAACCTCACTATTCTCTCTTTTAGCAGCATTTCTAATAATTTACTCACCACAGAGCTTAGACTAATGTGTCTGTAGTTTTCAACCTCATCCTTACTTCTGCTTTTATATAAAAGGACCACATGTGTCTTTCTCCAGTCCACTGGCACCACTCCCGACTCCAAAGAGGCATTGAAAAGGTCAGTCAGTGGAGTTGCTAAAATGTTCCCAAGGGCCTTCAATGTTCTCGGATGTATCCCATCTGGTCCCATCTCTGTGTCTACTTTTAGTTTAGCTAGTTCCACACGAACACAGTCTTCTGAAAATTGTTCAAGATCCCCATCACTTCTGTTCCTATTTATGGGTTTTTTCTGGGGTCAGTTCCTGGCCCTTCATCTATGAACACAGAACAGAACTATTTGTTAAGCAATTCTGCTTTATCCTCATCAGGTTCTACATAATCCTCCCCTTCACCCTTGAGTCTGGAAAATACCATTTTTGTCCTTCCTCCTCTCATTAACATATCTGAAAACTGTCTTATCCCCCCATTTTATTGCATTGGCTATTTCTTCTTCTTTTTGTATCTTTGCTTTCCAGACTTCTTTGTTAGCTTCTCTTTTTCCAAAGCTTGTCTTTCTCTCTCTGTGATCTCTTGTATTTTATGAAGGCCTCCCTCTTTTTCTTCACTATTCTCAGCTACTTCTTTTGAGAACCATAGTGGCCTTCTTTTCCCTTTACATTTATTTACCTTTCCAACAAAAAGGTTTGTTGCCCTTAAAATATCCCCTTTCAGTTACCTTCTGCTGTACTGCAAGGAGCACCTGTCACACATTGGTAGTGATGGGGATATACAGCAGGGCCTATCTCTAGCACCACATGTACTGCGGACCTAGTGCTGGGCACCCATCCTAACCCTCAGGGAGGACACAGAACCTGCACAATGGCATGGTCTGTAGCTACTCTGTGCCAGTATCATGCACTGACAGTTTGTCTTTCGAAACTGATGTACCGGAGAGGTGCAGACCCCATTTGCTGATCAGCTGTAGACAGCTATTCAGCATGTGTATTGCATCATGGGTACTGGTAGGGTTACCCTATCCTGGCACTCAGAGCAGACAGTTTGTGCAGTGACCTGCAGTCCTTCTGTACCCAGCCATTGCTGTGACATACACTACGGAGATATAGCCTATTGGTTAATACAATGCCATTCTTGGCAGTGTTCATGGGTTCAATTCCTCATTGTTCCCTCCTCTCATGCCTGTCCTACTCAAATAGTGTGCATGCCTGTAACAGTCATATTTTTGCAGATTTGTGCTGCAAGCCCATAATACCCTCGCCACAATTGCCAACATTCCCTTGGTCCATCTATCTGCATGTGCCAGCTGTGTAGAGACCTGTCTGCCTGTGCGGACTGTCACCGCATATCCTGCACTGCTACCCTTTCCTGCATTGTGCCTCTTCATGCTTGCCTCGCCTGTGTCTGATCTGCATGGCACCACCACTCCTCTGTCCACCCATCATTGTAACTATCCTGCCACCTCTGCCTCCACTGGAGGACATGTATTCCCATTGTCTGCCACCAACTGTCTTTCCAGTACTTTACATTGCCAACACCCTGTGCTGTGGTATAGTTGCCCCCACCATGTTTGTCCTCAGTACTGGCAGCCACATGGGATGCCCGCAGATATGGTAGGTCCAGCGGTTCCCAGCTCTCCATCCTTCACTCACCTGTTCATTGCCTTTCCTAGTGCTCTATCTAATGTTAGGGCTACATCTGTCTCTGTTCCTCACAGGTCATGCATGTTATCCTGCAGCACCTTGCAACCCTTAGGCCACACTAATCTAGGGCACCATAACGTTGTTAGGCCACTGTAACCTATGGTTCCGTAACCCAGGGTACCCTCTAAGGTGCCCTGTCCAGGGGTGCCTAATATGGCACTTAGCCAAAGGAGACCTACTGTATAGGGCACCTTACAAAGTGCCTTATGAGGCACCATACATGGCACCGTATAAGGTACCTTATAGGGCAACTAGCAAGGCACCTTATAGGGCACCTAACAAGGCACCTTATAAGCACCTTACAAGGCACCTTATAAGGCACCTAACAAGGCACCTTATAAGGCACCTTACAGGGCACCTTATAAGGCGCCTAACAAGGCACCTTATAGGGCACCTTACTTATAAGGCACCTTACAAGGCACCTTACTTCTACAGCACCCTACAAGGCGCCTTACAAGGCGCCTTGTAATGTCCTTTGTAAGGTGCCTTATAAGGTGCCTTGTAAGGTGTCTTATGAGGCGCCTTGTAGCGCGCGTTAGTTTGTAACATGTGTTAACTGAATCAGCTTGCTGTAACGATGCACCGCCCACGCCTTTATATGGGCATCTGTACCTTTATCGCGGAACCTAACGCGAATGACATTACCGCAGTTTAGTAAACATACCCCTAAATCTCATAAACTAGTTTTGCCTGCTTGCTTTAGAGATTATAAGATTATCTAAGTGACCACTCTGATAAATGCTCCAACCTGTCTGCTATCTTTGTGCATTTGTCTGTCGATGATCAAATTTCCACCTTGAACTTGATACTTTCTTATGCTTAGAATCAGTTGCTCCATTCCATCACTGAAGTGCTCAGTTTATTTATTTATTTAGCTGTATTTATATACTGCCTTTCACCAGTTTACATAGAACAAGAGAAAAAATACATTGCAACAACATCGTCAACAATATACAACATGCAGTTGATACATGAGAGTTTATATACAGTCTTAAACTATGTACACTATACAGACTTAGGGGGATGTTTACTAAACTGCAGTAAAATTACCAGCAGTAAAGGCAGCGTTAAGATGCCTGAAGCCATATAAGGCAGTGGGCGTGCCGGTGTTAGGGTGCCTTCACTCCTTTAATGCGAGCTAACAGGACCAAGTGTGATAAGGTGACAAGACGTTCTAAGGAGAGCCAAGGCGGTCGAATATGTGAGCTGGTGCCGTAATATGAGCTAAGGCGACCTAATGAGAGACAAGATGCCCTAAGGAGAGATAAGGCGGCCTAATATGAGACAAAGTGTCCTAATAAGAGATAAGGTGCTCTAACGAGAGACAAGGCACCTTAAACTGAGAGAAGGCACCTTAATATCAGACAAGGTGCCCTGAGGAGAGATAAGGTGCCCTAAGGTGAGACAAGGTGCCCCGAAGCGACAAATTAGGCACAGTAACATGAGAAGGTGCCCAAAGGTGGAAGGCATGCACCTTAAGGAATACTGAGGTGACAAGAAAGCACTTTAATGTTGGAAAGAGGCTCTAATCCAAAAGCAGGATAAAGGAACATCAATGGAGGACAATCTTAAGGTGATGGATGGATGGAGAGGTGGTAGTTAATGCACCCGAAGGAACCCTTGCCATCGGATGTTGGAGTCAGTACATGGGATGTGCAGATGACTCCTAAGAATAATGTGACAGTATTTTGAGGTGAGGTTAACAGAACTGTGACAAAAACATGTGGTATTAGAAATGTAGTCCACTCCCTACAAAGACAGTACTGCAAACCTAATACTAAACATTCAATGAACCTCACATAGGATGCTCTCCTAATAAAGGGAATGTGTGCTGCAGCATGCACTGCACTCAGAGGTTGATGCCTAAAAATCACTCTGCTGGTATGTGGTGTATATTTGGTACAGAGGGCTAAAGATGTGCAGTTACAGTTATGGGCACATGCAAAAATATTTGGCACTCTGTGGCTCACACATGTGCTGTGGTCGCAGTACCCACACTCTCTCAGGGTTCACAGCAGAGGGAAAACTAGTCTGGCTGTCGTATAGTCTGGGTTGGAATGAGTATTCTAGAAATATACAGGGACATGGCTACATGATTTAACACATACACTGCACAACTGTTGACAGAGGAATGAGGAGGGCTTTAAAAAGAACATCCATTACAAGCTTTGAGCCAGTGTCTGCTGTGTCCAAAGACACTGCTTTAACTATTATGCTAAATCAGCACAGCAGCTAGCCTGAGAAGAGATACTAATAAAGGGAATGTATATAGCTGCCTGCATTGTGGAAACAGGTTGCTAGATCCGCATCACCCCTGTTGGATGCGGATACACATTCAATATGTATGCGATGGAGTCCCATAATGACTCACACAGATGGGGTCCAAGTTCTCAAGCCTGCACACTGTGCGAGTCATGCATTTGCTGGTGTCATATTATCCACACTTTCGAATGGCCCATGGCTGAGCCAACACATTCTTCCCATATGATAGGCCGGATTTAAAACACCATGCATGAAAGATGTAAAAATGATTAGGCTCAAGGGTGTCTGAGGCTGTGCTGAACCTGTACCGCTTTAGACAGTATTTGGACCAGGCCAGAACATGCATGAATTGAACCAAGGCTCAGGTATATCCAAAGACAGAGCCTTAACCATTACACTAAACCTGTACAGCAGCTGTCATGGGAAGATTTACTAATAAAGGGAATGTACATAGCTGCTTGTAATCTACAAACAGGTTGATAGATTGCATCACCCCTATAGGATGTGGTTGCGTGTTCAGTATTTATGTGATGGGGTCCCATACTGGTTTCCACAGTTAGGGGCCAATCACCCAAACATGTGTGGGTCATGCATTTTCTGGTGTCACATTACCAATACTCATCTAATGGTCCACGGCACAGCAAACACACTCTGCCCATCTGATAGCCTGGATGAAAAGGAGCATGCATGCAATGTCTCATAATGAATACGTACAAGGGTGCCTGAGGCTGTGCGGAACCTGCACCCCTTTAGACAGTATTCGGACTAGTGATGAACCCACAAAATTATTTTTAAAAAATAATTTGCAAGTATTAAACCTGGGCCCTGGTGTGACCAAAGACAGTGGCTTTACCATTATGCTAAACTTGCACGGAATCTGTTATGGTAAGAATTACCAATAAAGTGAATGTATGTAGCTGCCTGCAATGTATCAGCAGGTTGTCAGCTCAGTCTCACAGGACAGTGATTGACCTGCGTGTTCTGTACATATCTGTCTTGGCTCATAGTATGTGATGGCATGGCTTGGGTATTACACTAAACTATTGTTAAAGGCATGTGTCAGACAACGGCTACCTTCACACCAACAACCCAGCACAATTTCACAAAGCTCACCAGAAACATAAATGGTCTCTGATGCATCTCTCTGACCTCTGCATGCTAGGAAAGAGATCATGGGAAATTACGTTTTGGCAAGTACATACAGATGATGCATGGTGTTTTGCCGTGCATGCAGCTGAGTGTATCCCATGCTGAATTCCTACAACAGCAAATAACTCTGGCCAGTGCTGTGTACAACAACCCTCATGCTAGCCCCTTACAATGTTTCATTGCTGAAACTCAACAAACAATGCATCACCATGTGCCTACCTGCAATTAGCAAATATGTAGGCATCTCCTTATCTCAACAGTTGATGTGCTGGTTTGTACTGCAGATATGGGACAGACCCAAAGTATGTAGGCCTCAGGTCACATGTCCAGTCATCTATATGTCCAAAGCTCATCTCTAAGACACATCTGTGTTAAGAGCTGGATTATGTTCATTGTGTTGTATGGCCCAATTCCAATCCCACCCTCTGCAGTCCTGATTGTTATGAGTGTGTCTGTAGCCAGTCAAGGGCTCATTTTGCGCCAACAACAGTGCTGATCTATGCGATGCCCTGTTTTACATGTCTGCCCTCTCATTTTGTTACCATGCAAAATCATTGCGTAAATACGATGAACCAACAGTGGAGGTGTATGATGCACCTCACATACGGAAAGGATGGTGGATGTTTGATGAGTTCCACATAGGGGCTGTGTGTGGCTCATCAACCTGGATGTCCATTGGTAAATTGGTCATAGCCCATCTATGTCCTGTGTAAGCCTTCGGATGAGGATGTTATTAGATCTACAAGGTGACACAAGACATCATGGATGTGGGGAAATATCTGTGGACAAGATGGAAAAAAAGAAAGGAAGGGATGCAGGAACTGACATGCAGCTGAATCTTGCTTGTGAGATGGAATACTGTGCCACTGGCAACATGGCAAGAACAATGTTGATTGATGGGCTGGGATATGAGCTACTTGGACATGGGTCCTGCTGCATCTGCTTGCTGTGGACCTCATGAGAATAGTGGCATGGAATGCATGTTGAAGTTATAAGGCCTGGTTTATGGTTTAAGCATTTGATATACTGCTCTTTACTTACGCATCAGAGTGGTTTACATGTATATACTAACAGGTACTTTTTATTCCCTTGTCCCTGCAGGACTCACAATCTAAGTGTACCTGAGGCAATGGAGAGTTAAGTGGCTTGCCCAAGGCCACAAGGAGCAGCCATGGGACTAGAAACCCTAGTCCCTCTGGCCTGAGGTTACTTGTCCCCATGCAGGAATTGAACCCCCCAGCCCTCTGGCCTGAGGTAACCTGTCCCAACCACTGGGCCACTCCTCCCTCATTCTGTACATGTGCTCACAAATTGCACATTTGGTATCAATATCTTATCTATTGATATATGACATGATGAAGAGTGGCTGTGTTGGCTCTGGATGGGAAGCATGCACGGAGTCCCTGTGTGCATTTCAAGCATAATGTAAAAGCAGCATGATAAAAAAAAATGTGTCAAATGATGTTGGTAAGCAACCATGGATATGATGACACCCTTGCCTCTCTATGATATCTGGCATATTTATTTATTTAGCCAGTTTTGTATACCACCTTATCCTTCAATCAAAGTGGTTAGGGATATAACTAGGGGTCTACATTCAACATAGGTGACAAGACATACATATATTTCTGGAGTTGAGTCCCAGGTCTGAGATGTTGGTGTTTGGTGGCTGTATCGGCAAGGCTGCATGGATTGGGAGTTAAGGTACTTGTTCATATGAGGCCATGAACAGGTGGGTTTTGAGGGATTTGCGGAAGTCCTTGAGGTCCTTTTGTGCTCTTAGTTCCTCAGGGAGCGAGTTCCATAGGTCTGGCGCCAAGAGTGAGATGGCTCTTCTGGAGGTTGATTGCTTCATTTTGTGGTATCCGACTGGGGTGAGGAGTCTATTGCTGCTTTGGGTCCGCCTGGGTCTGTTGCTTGTGTCTTTGGTTATTGTGGTCTGTAGAATTTCTTCTGAGCAGTGGTGTATGATCTTGAAGATGTTTAGTGTTGCCTTGAATTTTGTCCATGCCATTATGGGTAGCCAGTGCAGCTGTCGGAGTACTGGTGTTATGTGTTCATATTTGGACGTGCCTGTGATTATGCGCGCTACAGTGTTTTGAACCAATTGAAGTGATGCAGCAGTGTACTATATAGGTCTGGGGTCACCAACCTCCAGAGGGCCGCGGGCCGCACAGCCGACTACCGGGAGCCTCGCGGGCCGCACCCCCCTTCTCCCCGCCCCTGCGAAAAAAAACAATACGCAAAATTATGAAAACAATGACTGATCACCTTTATTGAATTTAATGAGATGGCTGATGATTCATGCTAGCAGACAAACGCTTAAAGTCCGGCTTCACAGATGACACTGACAGGAGAAGGGACGCTTGCAGGTGGTCGTCGGTGAGCTGCGAGCGCGTGGATACAATGGCGGGAATCCTTGGCGGGCCGCACGTAATGTTAACTGGGGTAGAGCCTCGCGGGCCGCACAAAGAGACCTCGTGGGCCGCATGCAGCCCGCGGGCCGCAGGTTGGTGACCCCTGATATAGGTAAAGGTTATGCATCTATATATGCAGTTGTGGTGTGGACCAGGGATGCTGCTGACAGTCCCACATGTGTCACAGGGGCTATGGATCCTGTGCAAAAATAGGAGGGCCAGTTAAATATGAGCATATGTAATACATATCATCTTTGCATCAGTAACACTGTTAATTAGCTGGCACTTTTTTTGTTCCTGCAAGGGTTGTCTATGTGAACCACAGGTCAGGTATCACTAAGTATGGATATGTTGATTTATGACGTGTGAAGAAATATGAGCCTCATAGTTACCTCTGAGAAATGACAAGGTGATAGGCAAATGGTGTACCTCCCATCATGGCTGTGAGTCTGTGAACAAATACATTGCTCCTACATCCAAACATTGGCAGTGTGTACATTGGTACACATGTGCTGTGTCATGCAGGTTTGAAAAATGCAGACCAACTTTTCTGCTCACAGATATGTCTATTATACTGTCACATTGTGCAATAATGATGTTAGTGATGTTGTGATGGCAGTGCAGTGAGTCAGTTGGAGGGCATGCGAGGATATGTCCTGTACTACCCCTGGAACTGGCGATATGGCTGATGTTTCAACATGGTTGTAGTAAATATGTGTATGCAATGATAACAAATACTGCTGTGTGATGCAATGAAAAAAGCCTTTGGGATGTGGGACAGGATACCTATGTTAATGCATACCCCCTGAGGTCATGATAAATAGGAAAGAGAAAGTGCATGCACAGAAGATGTTGCTGCTATAGGTCAATGTGCATGAAAGCAAATGCTGCTATGGCTCAGGGAAGATATGTTCTTTTGGCTGGTGCTATAGCTAGAGATGAAGGGCAAGGGCATGTATGGATATTTTGTGCTGAAATATATGGTGCCTAATTCTCATCTGGGTGGTGCACAGTATTGTGTCAGTGCATAGCATGACTGCCATCTGTCTAAGCTGGATTTGTATGAGTATGCTGTGGTCATATGTGGCTTCACCATTGAGAATCAGAGTCCACACACACAAACCAGAAGGTGCAGGATCTAGACAGGTATTCCTAAATTAACAGGCTAAATGTTCACAGCCTGTGCCTCAAAGATATTTGAGGAAAATCTGTACCTAGCTTTACTGCACGGATGGCTATGTGTGCTGCATAGAAAAATGTGGCTAACTATCAAACATGTTTATCTCCCCCTGCCCTTCCATAGAATGGCCCTAACGCACCCTGATGCCAACTGCAAAGCATATGGGCATGCTTGAGACATAGCTGGGATCTCAGAGGCCCAACACCAGAGTACATGCCTTGCCAAAAGTAACAACAACAAAAACTGTGGTCCTTTTGTCAGAGTCAAACTGATAATCTTCTTCAAAACTCTGTATTACAACGTGAAAGTATCGAGCGACTTATAATGACTCTAAGCTGATTTCTGAAAATGGCTAAGAAGGTCTCAGAACATCCGGGCATTTTTATGACCATTTAAACTGTGGTCAGTAGAGCCCTACATACATCAATGACCTTTATTATAGCCACATTATATGTAAAAAATTTTTCATGTTTTTATGATATATTTTTGTAAAAATTAAACTTAACTTAGAGGTATTCAGCTTCTAATACAAGTGTTCCCGCTTCTGGTGTATTTGTTCCCGACGCTAAGTTGCGCGCTAAAGGGATGCGTTTCACCTCAAGCGGTTTCTTCAGGGGATTGCATTAACACTGAAGCTTTATCCATGTCTCTTTCAATGCTGTTGCCCAGAAGCTTTTCTTTCCAAACTGCTCTGGAAAGCTTCTGGGCAACAGCATTGAAAGAGACATGGATAAAGCTTCAGTGTTTCTGCAATCCCCTGAAGAAACCGCTTGAGGTGAAACGCATCCCTTTAGAGCGCAACTTAGCGTCGGGAACAAATACACCAGAAGCGGGAACACTTGTATTAGAAGCTGAATACCTCTAAGTTAAGTTTAATTTTTACAAAAATATATCATAAAAACATGAAAAAAAATTTACATATAATGTGGCTATAATAAAGGTCATTGATGTATGTAGGGCTCTACTGACCACAGTTTAAATGGTCATAAAAATGCCCGGATGTTCTGAGACCTTCTTAGCCATTTTCAGAAATCAGCTTAGAGTCATTATAAGTCGCTCGATACTTTCACGTTGTAATACAGAGTTTTGAAGAAGATTAAAAGTAACAACAAGCCATTTACACAGGTAACTAGGGCAATTACCTGTGTAAGTGCCCTCTGAAATCTGGGCCATGATTGACAATGTCGAGTTAAAGGTAGTAATGATAAGTACATGTGTTGGCACAGTAAAAAAAGCTGTCCCTCATAAGTGCACACTCAGCTCAATGACACAATTTTGGGATGTCCCAGTATGCCTCCACCTCCATGAGGCATGCAGGTAATAAAATGTACATGGAATACACAGTTTCAGCAATCTGTTGATGTGCTTCTCAGTATATAATAAAATGGCCGTTACCATGTGTGTGACACATTGCCATGAGAAACACAGGATGAGGCACATATGTGACTGTTTAAGCTGCATAAAGGTTCAAAATGATATCTTTATTTTAAAAGAACACGTCAACATGGTCTGTGAACTGAATAACTATGAAAATTATGGTAAAGTAACCTTCTCAAAATGTACATCATCTGATGTCACTGTGTCACAACATATTCATACACACACATATGCACACTGTAAAACCCCAAATGACAGAGTGACACCCTGTTTGCAGAATATCACTCCTAGATATGGGCAAAGAGAGATGACAACTGTTGTTGTGGTGCCCTTGTGGGGATGTGCCACAGCTTGTCATGGGAAAATTGTCCTGTGCAGTGGTGACAAGGAAATAACACAGCCCATACACAATGTGCCTCTGCTGCTACACACCCATTTAGATGCTGTTTCCTGGCTAAATATTTTTTGACACAAATAAAACCATGGCACTGACATGGTAAGACAAGTAACTTGGAAATGACAGTCAGGAGTGGCAGACCACAGTTGTAAGTGCTGTTGCTGCTGGACTGTCTGTTGCCACTAGTTCGTCTCCCTAGCTGTAAGGGTGTGTGGAGCATCACAACTATCTCCAAGTCTTTTTTGTCAGGAATGGGTGTCTGCATCAAAGCGTGAGATTTGCTGATGATTATGGGACAATCCAGAGTAAGGGACTGTGACAAGTATGGTGTGCCAAGAAGCTACTCTACCCAAGCAGTAGGCTGTATTGGCAGGCCAGTGTGAACCTCTGGATGCACAAATCTGCCACTTGGATATCAATGTCCAGCATTGTCATGTGATCCTCAACATAAGCTTCATGACAGTATGCCACCCCTTCTTAGGCATCATCTCCTGTTGTTGCTGTCTTGTCCAAACTCAGGGTGTTGGCTCCTTCCACTGTGGTTGGTCCATGCTGTGTGAAAAAGATAAGAGAAAAGTAGGTATGTGTATCATCACATATCATGAGTTAATATCCAAGTGCCATCAAATTTGATATGTCGAGTGTACCACAATTTACATTAAATAATCAGATTGGCATAACATAGCTAACATTGCAGGTATAGTACATTCTAACTGATCAGTACAGATTCAGTTCACATCCACTCAGGCACATAGACATGTTCATAGCCATGTGTTTCAGGTGGGTCAAAATCATCATCATGTCTATCAATGCAGCAGGACAATGACCTCTCAATGAACTCAGAGTAACAAACAAGCTTTTTATATACATGATGTTAGATGATGTCAGGCAAACATTATCCAATGTGGAGGACAGTTGGGAAAGTCCAAGATATGTCTGTGTGCATGTTAAAACATCATTTCTTGTTGTCTAAACTATGTTCTGTCATGTGGAAAATGTGAATGATGAAGCATTCACATTTGCCATCAGAAAAACTATATAACATCTTCCACAAAGAACACAATGCATGACTTTATCACATCAATCCCTGGGAGCCATCTGAAAATTAGCATTACAACTGCTGTGATATTTAAAGGGACATTCACACCTCACACCAGGAACACATAGCAAACATATGCCTGCACAGTGTATCTGTATGATGCTAATTGCATTGCACACACACTGCAATATACAGCATATGTGCACTTGCTACCATGCCCCCCTGTCTAGTTCAAAGATGACGCTACTAGGAGCAATGCCATGAACCTATCCAAGGCCTTATTTCTGTTGGCTGTTGGAACAATGCCGAGAAAAGATATATGTAACGTTTAACACCCTCACTCCTATCACATGTGTACATTCAACATCATAGTTGCAAATGTCAGCAACACTATGGGGTATGTTTACTAAACTGCGTTAGTGCAAATCGCGTTAGGAGCCGCGTTAGTGAAAGGAAAGCCAAAAAAGGACATGGGCGGGACATCGTAACCACTAACGCACGTTCCAAAAACTAATGAGCGTTACAGGGCGCCGTGGCGCGTTACTGCGCGTTAATCGTATGAAGGCGTACAGACACAAATCACTGAAACAGAGCTGTAGCACAATGGTTAGTGTACTCACCGCTGTTGCAGGCAGCATGGGTTCGAGTCCCCAGTGTGCCTAACGCAGAAGGCTGGCCCAGGCATCACCCTGTACATTACATAGGGAATGAGGAGGCATGTTTTTCTTTACGTTCAGTAGTGGTTACTGAAACACACCCTCGCAGTGTGCATAGCCATGTACGTTGGTGCATGCATGGCTGCGTGCATTGGTACGGGCGTAGGCCCGTGCGTAGCTACGTGTGGTGGTGCATGCGTACAATCGTGCGTGGGTACGTGTGTTTTTACCAGCGTGGGCACCTTATATTACAGACACTTTAGGGTGTCTTGCACTTATGCATTATGCTAACAGATGTACGTGTGATGGCCTATGGTTTAGCAGAGCCTGTGAGCAGTCGCTGGATCGTCCCAGGGTTGGATTGTGCCAGTCACACCCATGATGCACTGCACATGCAAAGCAGCTGTCCACAGATACACACCATGGGGAATGCACCCCCACAGCACCTCGGCCTGGTAGGGGGAAGTGACCATGTGCACCCCCACAGCACCTCGGCCTGGTAGGGGGTACTGACCGTGTGTTGTACTGGCACAGAGTAGCTACAAACTGTCACATTGTGCGGGTACTGTGCTCACCCTGAGGGTGCAGTGAGGCGCCCAGCACCAGGTCGACAGCACCGTCCATGGCTGAAAGAGACCATGGCACAAGTCCAAAGCAGTGTTAATGTGTGACATAGGTAGCTTCTGCACAAACACCTTGGATATCTCTGTCTGTTTCAGTCAGGTGTTGCCCCCATGGACCCCTAGGTGGCCCATGTACCACCACCCTCCTCCCCCAGGGCCAAGGGTGGCAAACAGGTTCTCCCAACAATAGATCCACATTCTACCTCCCTGCAAAGTTGGCAGTAGAGGGGAACATCAACCCCAGTCCTGCTGAGGAACAGACACCCCACAGAGCAATCAATGCAGCTCTGTACACATCCATAACACAATAGCAGACAGACATTAGGCCTGGATATGGTAAGCTGCACCCCACCACTATCTGATATTCTCCTGCTGCAAGCCATCAGCCACTGCACCCTGCAAGCCACTCCATCACAACACATACCAGCTGCAAACAGTCTGCTAGTTAGTACATAGTACATGTGCCCAGTGGAGATGCATGCACCCAGAACTGGAATGTCAGCATACACAGCAAGCAGATAAATCAGTGACTGGGCCCCAAAAGGAAACCCATATCTATCACATAAGAGAAATACTATATAGCACTATGGGGGTGCCTAGCCATGCTGTGGTCAGTGCACAGTCAGGGTGAGAGTGATCTCTCAGCAGGACATACTGAGGTCACCCTGTCTGTGTAGGTGGTGGCCGGGCACTAAAATGTGCCTGTCACTGCCCTATGCCCTGTGCAGATGCACCCTGGCCAGGCCACCCTGTCCGGCCTATACCCATGGTACCTTGCTCCTCATTATGCACATTGGCAGCTCAATACTGGCAACATTGCTGGCAGTGTGGGCTGTGGAAGGTGTTTGCAGCCACCACACACTGGATAGACAGACAGCCACCCCCACACCTATGCTAGCATTGTGCAACTATAGAGGTGTTCAGCAGCCATACCCAACACACCAGTCCTGGGCACAGTACAGGCATGGATATGGTACGCAAGACTGTTGGGGGTCACTCCCCAGGGTGGTAAGCACTGTCAGAGACCAGACCTGCAGCACACACCGCAGACATCAGAATGCTTGTTTTGGTGGAGCTCACTGAGCAAACTGTGCTTAACGTAGGAATTGATATCTGCCAGTTATCATGGGAAACGTTTGATAGCTGTGTACCATATACCCAGGTGTAGGGTGGCATTGCTAAGGTATGCAAATGCTAGTATTGGGAAATACAGGCAGGGCCCAATGTCCTGCTTCTCCAGGAGGCATTGGCCAATGGGGCCTGTGGGTGTGTGTGTGTGTGTGTCTGGCCCTGTTGGCTGCTGCTTTACGGCAGAGATCCCCAACTCCAGTCCTGGTGTTTCAAACACTGTTCGGGTTTTCATGCTGTCCCTCATAAATATGCATGAGCTACATCTGCATACCATGGGGGTGGTGCATAGATATGCAGCACAGGCATCTTTATTAGAGGCAGCATGGGACCTGAATGGTGTGGGGCCCTCCAGGACTGCATTTGCGAGACTCTGCTCTGGGTAATGCGCCTGTTTCTGGTGTCTGTGTTTGGTGTGGTAAAATATAGGTGTATGAACCATGCGTATGTTCTCTGCAATAAAGGGGTGTCTTTACTATCACTGTTTAGTGGTGGGTAAAACTATGGGGACTGGGTTGGCAGGAGCCCCAGCTGGGATTTGAACCTGTGACCATCTGGTCTTACAGGCATTGGCTGTGTCTGTTGCACCACACTGTGGCCACAGAGACAGTGCAGTCCCTGGAGTTAGTTAAACCCCCCTGACGAGTCAGAAACCCTGCTCTGCACAAGTTTACTGTGGGCTCATTTACCTTGTATGGAGACAAAGGTGCACATAAACCTCAAAAAAGACCTCAAAAAAAGGGGCAAACACCCATAACCAAGCTGGGCAACAATGATATCATTGGGCAACATTACACAACACTCCCAGGAAAGCTCCATTACAATGAAATGATCTTTGAAAGGGTCTACGGAGCGTAGACCCTTCCAAACATCATTTCTTTTTTTTGGTGCTTTCCAGGGAGTGTTGTTCATTGTTGCCCATTGCTATCACTGTTTCCCAGCTGAATTATGATTTTTACAATGTTTCTTGTGGTCATTTTTAAGGTTTTATGTGAACTTTTGTTCTTTGCACATGTATCACACTGCTCACGTTTTGTAGGTTTCCCCGGTTTTGCTGTACATTGCTGACGGAAATGGTTTCTCTTCCCTTTAATATGCCTTTAACGACAGGTTTTCATTCGCGTTGGAATTGAGCTCAGAAATTCAGCGCGTTAGTGTGAGGGGAGCCTCTCTCCGCCCACTCTCCGCCCATTGACCCCTTCTCTCCGCCCACTCTCCACCTTCTGTGCTGTTTTAACGTGCCGCGGGGCTTTACGATCGTTAACTACGGTTAACGCGCGTAGTATTTTTATTTATTTATTTATTTTTATTTAGTACACACTTATATACCGCCACTTCCAGCGATCAGCAGCGGTTCGATTACATCTTTGGGGGTTGTCAAATCAAGACAGAAAAGTGGGGCAGATATATACATAGATCTGTGGGTGGGGCACAGCACACAGGATTAGTGTTTTGGGGGTTTGACTAGACGTATTTACAATTTTTACATTTATATATATTTACATACATCGGTTCAACAGAGTATAATTAGTTGACTGCATTTGCTTCATTTCTATCGAACTGAGAGTCACAGCTGATTGTAGTGACTTTTGAAAAGATGGGTTTTTAGTTCCTTCCGGAAAGCAGTAATGTCCTTGATTGATCTCAGCTCAAATGGGAGTTGATTCCAGATAGTTGGAGCATAGAATGAGAACGCCCTTCGACTAGTGCTTGCTTTTACAGTTCTGATGCTGGTGGGGATTTGTAGGGTGCCTGAGTTGGTAGTTCTCCTGTCCCTATTTTTTGGTTGCGCGCTGATAAGTGTGGAGAGGAATGAAGGGGCTATGTTATATATAAGTTTGAACGTGGTTACTAATGTCTTGTATTGTATCCTGGCTGCAATTGGAAGCCAATGTAGCTCTATCAAAACAGGTGTAATGTGCTCAGCAATGCTTGTTCCCATGATGATCCTGGCCGTCACATTTTGGGCCATTTGAAGGATATTTAGGGATTTTTTAGGCAGACCTTGTAAGATGGCGTTACAGTAGTCCAGGTGTGGCATAATGAGTGCTTGTGCAACAGACCGAAAATCACAGGGTTCGATTATATTCCTCAGAGGTTGTATCACTCTAAGTTTGTGGAAGATGGCCTTGTTTGTTTTACGTAGGTGCGTTTCCATTTTTAGGTTGCAGTCGAGTGTGACACCTAGATATTTGATCTCATTTTTTGTGTTGTACGTGTTGTTACACAGGGTGATTGTAGGAGGGGGCTCAAAATCCGGTTTACTGGATATATACATGACTTCTGTTTTCTTATGGTTGATTGTCATGTTGTTTCGCTGTAGCCATCTTAACATCTCGTCCAGGCAGGTTTCAAGCTGCGTATATTTAGGGTCTGAGGTATCCAGTTGTGTGTAAAGCATAATATCATCTGCGTAAATATGGTAGTTGATGTTATGCCTTTTGAAAATATCACAGAGGGGCTGCATGTAAATGTTGAAAAGTAGTGCCGAGAGAGCCGAACCCTGGGGTATGCCTTGAGTTTGAGAGAATGCTTCAGCCTTTTCTCCATTGAATTGGACTTGTGGCATTCTGTTCGTTATGTAGGAGGAGAACCATTTGAGGGGGGTTCCCAAAATTCCTATTGATTCCAGTTTGTTAAGGAGGATCTCATGATGGACAGTATCAAAGGCGGCAGAGATGTCAATGAATATGAGTATAAACATTTTCTTTCTGTCTTCTAGGCCTTTGAGGAGGTTGTTCATTAGCGCTAATAAAAGTGTTTCAACCCCGTGATTTCGTCTGAAACCGTATTGATGTTTGTCTAGGGTTTCACGGTCATCCAGGTGTTCTTGTAGTTGTATGAGCACTGCTTTCTCAATGATTTTTGCCAGGAACGATATGCTGGAGATGGGACGGTATGAGGTTGGGTTTTCCTTGTTGAGGGAGTTGTTCTTTAGGATTGGCCTTATTATAGATTTCTTTAGCTGGGCAGGCATGATTCCTTGACTTAGTGATTGGTTTACAATGTGAGATATTTGTTGGACGATCTCCTTTTTTGCTGCTTTGATCCACGCAGTTGGGCAGGGGTCCAGCGGGGAGGTGGTGGTATTTATGCTGGTTATTATGTTGATAGTTTGTTGTTCATCTATATTGTGGAACATCTCCATGTCTGTTCTTGCTCAACGTCTGTTCTCCGGTATGATGCATCTACACAGAGAGTAGGCGCGTTGGTAGTCAGCTTGCTTGCGTAGTGGTTTGCCAGTGTTTGGGGATGGATAGAGCTATCTTGATGTTCTGGTAGGGCTGTTTTGGTTAAAGATTTTACTAGTGCGAAAAGCTCACGCGGTTTGTTGATGGCTTTGTTTAAAATGTTGGTATGGTGCGTCCTCTTTGCAGTGTTTACTTCTTCTTTGTATCTTGAGAGGAGGTTGAGGTATTCAGTCTTGTGTTCGATGGATTTGGTACGTCTCCACTTTCTTTCATGTTTTCTAAGTTCTCTCTTCATTCTGGTCAGTTTTATGGAGTACCAGGGTTCTGATTGGTTTTTGGACGGGTTTGGTGTATTGTTCCATTTAGGGTTCGCTGCAGTCTGAATTCTAGTGTCCCAGCTGCTTGTTAGTTCATCGAGGTCTGTTCTTCCCAGGTCTATGTGGGACTTAATGGTATTGGTAAGGCATTCCATATTTAGTTTGTTAAATCTTCTTTGTTGGTGTATTACTCTTTTTGCTTTTGCGTCCTTGGGTAAAGTAGGAATTCTTATCCGTATATTGATTTGGTGGTGGTCTGACCATGGTAATGGGTTGATCTCTATCAGGGGCTTCTCATTATTGTCCTGTTCTCCCGTGGGGGTGAAGACCATGTCCAGTATATGCCCCTTTTCATGGGTGGGCTCATTTATTAGTTGTTGGTACCCTAGTTGGGTCATGGCTTCCAGGAAGGTATTTGCATGCGTGGCTGTCGTTGATGCTAGATTTAGGTCTCCTAGGATGATTTGGAATTTCTTTGGCTGTGTTGAGGATATGTTTTCTAGTGCTGAGGCAAGTATCTTATGATGTGGCGAGGGGGGTCTGTATATTAGGCAGATGGATAAGGCTGTATTTTCCACCTTGAGCAGGTCGATGTCTGTGTTCGAGTTCAGGTATGTGCTTGATAGTTGCAGGTTGGCTTTAGCTATTATGAGGATTCCTCCACCTTTCTTGTGGGAGCGGGGGCAGTTATACAGGTTGTATCCAGGTTTGCTTATCTGGTTTAATATGGCTGCATCGGTGTCAGTAATCCAGGTTTCAGTTATACATAGGATGTCTGGTTGCTCATCCGTGATGATGTCGTGGATTATGTGGGTCTTATTCCTGATTGATCGAGCATTAATGAGGGTGATGTTACAGGTCTCTTGCAGTGACTGTGGAGCCTGGTTGTTAGTGGTCTGCATCAGTGTTGGGTTGTGTGTATGTGTCAAGGTTGTTTTAGGCTTGCGATGCCTCTGTGTTCTCGTATGACTGTTAGTGGAGGCCTTCTGGTGGAGTATGTGTGTTACTATGTTTCCGGTGATGCGGTAGGGTGCGAGTAGGAGCGGTTGTGGCGTTTGTATGGTGTAGAGGAGGTAGATTGGTGTGGATAGGTGTGGGAGAGATTGGTACAAGTTTGAGTTGAGGGCGTAAGCAGGGATTAGTGTGAACAGGCATATTCTAAGGTACAAGATTAGCGTCTTCATTTTTTAGTGGTGTGATGTACCTCTGCAATGTCTTTTACCCTGGCAACTATATTAGCAACTCTGGTGACTATATAAGTATCAACAGTAGTAGGTATAGGTAGCAACAATTAGCATTAGCAAGTATAGGTGTCAACAGTAGCAGGTATAAGTAGTAACATTAGCAAGTATATGTATCAAGATTAGCAACATTCACAATTATAAGCAGCGGAATTGGTGGCAAGTCATATCAACGTAGCAAGTATTAGCAGCAATATTGGTGGCAGAGGTCAGTATCATCAGCAAGTATTAGCAGCAAGTATCATCAGCAAGTATTAGCAGCAAGAATTAGCAAGTATTAGCAGCAATATTGGTGGCAGAGGTCAGTATCATCAGCAAGTGTGAGTATTTCTAGCAGGATATTTGTAACAGATCATTGTCAGACCCAGCAGTAAAAGAGATGGGATGTCTAGCAGTCTCCTAATGTTCAGGTTGTGGCTTCTCGGTAGTGTCGGTGTCCTTTGTTTGGTTTCCTTGGAGCGGGTTATATGGCAGTTACAATGAATGTGTCCTACCTCTTTGAGAGTGACTTACGTGGCGATGGTTGTACGGGTTTCCTCAGTGCAGCGTGTTGGGCCATACGATGCTGTCAGTGCCGACCGTATGACGTTAGCAGTCGTTGGCGCGTGATTACGCACGTTATACTGCACTTACGATCGTTAACGTCGTATAACACGCGTTATTCACGTTTACCGCACTTTAGTAAACATCCCCCTATGTTGTTCAATTACTACCTCCTGAAGTCAAGAGGGCTATATAAATGGTATATCATTGACATGGGGTATATGTATGCATGCAAGATAGAATAGCTCCAAACCTACTTAGGACTACAAAGGAACATCACCCGTGTAAATTGTTCTTCTGTGCCCTCAATTCATGCAGGTCAATTGACACAACAGCATCAGCACAACAGATATTTATGGTTGTGGAACATATGCAGGTATATGATGTAAACTGCATACCCATGTTGCCATGCGTATGGAGCGGTACCACAGTTGGCTGCATGTAGATCCTCTTGCCCCAATTAGGTTGCTCACCACAACAGTTGGAATGATAGCCTGCCAAACAGATTCTGTACAGTCACAAACACAGCAGACACACATATGTTAGGTTGTAGCCTTGAAACACACAGAATACTATGCACATTTCTGCACATCTGCATTTCCTCACATAACACATTACTTACATGAGAAGAGCCGCTCAATTAGACCTTGCCGGATTACTGTGCCCACATCTGTGTTTCCATGGTCATGTATAGGACAGCACAGAGGATCATCTTCCACATCTGGATTAATGTTAACTGGGATATTGTGCCTGACAGAAATGTTGTGCAGGATGCAGCAGGCCAAAATTATCTGTGCCATTGTCATGGGTTGGTATTGTAAGGCCCCGCTGGTATTATCCAGACACCTGAAGCGACTCTTCAACATGCCAAAGGTGCATTCGATGACAGAGCGGGTGGAGGCATGGGCCTCATTGTGCCTTAACTCTGCAGGTGATTGTGGAAAATGCACAGCGGCCAGCAACCAGGCCCGACACCCATATCCAGCATCACCTGAAAATAAAAATGTGACAAATCAACAAGTAATATATGTCCACACACAATCTGTGGATGTACATGCCTGTACATCTCTATTGCAGCCTGCCCTTCCCTTTCACAATCACAATTAATGTGGTTACAACATCTAGCAGATACAATATTGCAATGAACACACATCGTTTTACAATGGCATGTGTCCCCTGGCCACAGTATCTCTGATTAATCAGAGACATGCCTGTGAATATGCTACCACAAACCTCTATGACCATTAAACACCAAATTCAAACCTGACATATCAAAAAAGGTGTCTCACCAGTCATAGAGCATCAAACTCGACCTAGCAAAACACATCACTGCAAATATTAGACCTACACATCTCTGATAATACCACATCACCTACTGGTGAAAGAGAACAAGTGGCAGTGTCACACAAAGCATGAGCATACTATATCAGTTGAGTTAAACATGCTAAACATAGTCCATCTGCCAAGCAATACTCAAGGATCCAATTTTTCAAAGTGGAACACAGTTAATGTTCAAAAACACTGGGATGAGAACAATGTTAGGTAAGTTACTCGGGCAGTAGACCAAATGCAAAGAGGTGTACGATGCATATATACCAAACCAGACAAAGTGGAACCAAACTATGTTACATAATTGGTAGACTTTCCCCTTAGTGTTGTGTAAATGTGAGAGTTCCTGTGAACTGGTCCAGTCACTTTCATCTGCTGTCATCATGTCCTCTGCTGGGTCACCATACTCTACTGTCTGTTTGTCTTGTCCTCTCACTCCACGTTTCCTGCCATTCTCCATCTACATCTGCTACAGCATACTGAACAATACCCTTTGGTCTTTAGTGCACACCTTCCTATAATCCCTGTGTTGCCCACTCAGATATCACCCTATCATCCTCAGTCTGCATCTACTCTCCAAATACTCGAACAATCATACATTCCTCACTGGTCCCAAATAAGTAATATTTTTCCTCTGCTTGTTCACCCCCCTGCCCCATAGCATTCTATATCTCACCCAACATTAGTTATTGACACCTTCCGGGTCTCCCTACTATCCACCACCTACAAGTCCTATCCTGGAATCCCCCACCAACAGACCATTACTAGTCCAGGTCTCCCTCCTCTCCCTTTGAGGATAGCTGTGCATGTCAGATTGTGTATAAAGGAAGACTGCTAGGCCACATCTCACCTGTGTACAGCTGCTGTGGCCAAACAGTGTCATTGTTCATGAATGGAATAGCTCAGTTGTAATGTGGGGCACAAGTGCCCTCAGCGTTGGGATACATCAAATGGCTACAACCCCATCATGCCAGTGCCATACACTTTAACACATCTACCTGATGGAAGTAAAATGAGTGCTCTTCATTTGGGCTGATGTACATAGACAAGATAGTGGCTGAGTGTATCCCTCTGAAGGTGCCACTAAAGGGAGATAAACTGCATTTGTGTAATGTTAGTATTGCAGACACCTCCAAGGTGCAGGGCACTGTGCAAACAGTACTCCTGTATAATGGACAGGCCACTCAGTACTCTCTAAAATAGATGTACGGATGACATCTGCTGTTGCTTTTTCATTTCTGCCAGAAGCTCACTACACAGCCTCCTGGACCACAGGTAAATGTTGTGCAAGGTACTGCAGGTGCTATCAGCCACAGCTGATTGCCTATTCAAAATAAAACACCTGTTAATTCACTAGTCAATAAATTTTTACAAAAGTCATGTTACTGAAATAAAAATAGTCATTTCTTATCAATTTTTATATACTGAACACAAATATGACAGTGAAATTGCAAAGTTGGCTCTAGCTTTTTTGTAATCTACAAGAATTAATGTTTACATCACAAAATGCATGTCAATAGTAAATATAATAGGCCTTCGGTTAATACCTGTAAAAAACCAAGTCATAGACTACTTCTTAGATTTTTTCATGTGTTTCTTGTACAGCTGTTCGGGAGCTTCTCTGGGGAGTGTCCAACGGTAGTCAGCCAGCATTGTAGTAGACCATTTTCCCTGGTATCTTTGCTCCATCATTGCGATATCCTGGTGTAAACGTTCGCCCTGTTCATCACTAACCATACCACAATTGTCAGGAACGAAATCAAGATGGGAATCAAGGAAATGGATCTTTAGAGACATATTTGCAGCCAAGTTTCTGATACTGCATCAGCATGTCTTCTACTAGTTCCTTGTAGTTTTCTGCCCTAACATTCCTGGGAAGGTTTGTTGACTCTAGGCGAAAAGCATTCCATGCTTGTTTTGCATCACCCTGCAGCAAGTTGTTGAACCGGTCATCTTTGAAGAGCCTTCGAATCTGAGGACCCACAAAAACTCTCTCTTTAATCTTTTCTTCGCCGAGTCGAGGGAATTTTCCATCCAGGTATCGGAAAGCTGGCGAAGTGCGGTCCATGGCTTTCACAAAGTTTTTCATCAAACCTAGTTTGATGTGAAGGGGTGGTAGCAGGATTTTGTGAGCTTCAACCAGAGCTAGGTGCTGGATATTCTTCTCTCCAACTGTTACATTTTGTCTGCGATTCCATTCCTTCCGCAAGTAGTGCCAATCCCTTGCTCGGCTAACCCACTCACATAAGAAACACATGTATTTTATGTATCCCTGCTGAATTCCCATTAAAAGGGCAACTACCTTCAAGTCACCACAGAGGTGCCAGCTGTACTTGTTATAGTTAATGGAAGTCAGTAGATGCTTTACGTTATCGTATGTCTCTTTCATGTGGACGGCATGCGCTACTGGAATAGATGGAAGACGGTTTCCATTGTTCAAAAGCACAGCCTTCAGACTCAGTTTCGAAGAGTCTATAAATAGTCTCCAGTCTTGTGGGTCATGAGTGATTTTTAAGGCATTCATGAGGCTTTCAATATCGGAACAGAATACCAGATTACTTTCATTTCTGACTGCGTATAGTACACTGCTGACGTCAGATGGCTTCAGCAGCTGTCTGGCAGTAGTATTGTATTGCATCAGAAAATGATGTAATCAACTCTGGCTGATGTGTGCATGCTGGTATTATGCAATGTGATGCAATATTACATCATTCAAGGCTTATTTGGGATGTTGTTGATGTCCTACTGGATAAATTTACATGGTGAAACGTCAAAAATGTACTACATGCAATATCTTCAAAACGAGAGCCAATAACATTTTTTTAATGTTATATTCGTGTTCAGCTCACCAAGATACTACAGATTAGGGCCTTTTAAAGTCAGTAACGATTTCAATGTTGACCAGTGTAATCAGAGCCCTAGCTCTGCAAGTACTTTTACAGGTAGAGATTGGCAAGAGATGAAACAGGAGCACACTACAAAGGATGGTAGAGGGAAAAGTGGATATCCAGGTTAGGAGAGGTCTAACCAGCAGATTTGTTGGCTAGCACACATTGTAGAAGAGCACATGATAATCACATCGCATGTTCATATACATGCAGGGGCAAAATTAACATCCTACTAGGACAGAGGCCTGCAATACTGATCTAAACATCATGGCATCGTGGTCCCACAAATGACACAGTCTAAATGCAGTGGATAAACATGTCATCATGAGAAGGCAAACAGTGATGTGCAAATCAGTCTGTAGACATTGATCTGCTGAGATAGCAGTGACAGGTACCAGACTTTGCAGATTTGTACAACCCAAATAACAAGAAAGTACTATGTGCATTTGGAATGCAGCTACAGAAAGGCATTAATGCCCTCGCTGTGATTTGATATGCCATGGCAGAAACTCCAGTATGTAGCATGTCTAAGATAAAAACATTATTCTTGCAGTAGGCCATGTCTTCTTTTTCACTATGTGATATTGTGAGCTAAAAGTTCCAACCAAAGCCACATGTGAACCTGCAAAATCTGTGTCTGTGGCCATGCAACCCATATCTCATAAACAGTATACCCATATTGGAGTGGAGGAGTGGCCTAGTGGAGAGGGCAAGGTACTTCAGGCCGGAAGGTCAGAGGTTCAAATCCCACTAGAGGACAGCAACATTGGGCTGGAAGGACTGGGGTTTCTAGTCCCACAGGTGCTCCTTGTGGTCTTGGGCAAGCCACTTAACCCTCCATAGCCCATGTTCCCTGTAAAATAGTTATCTCCAAGTTATAATGCCCTGTTCAATGTAATTTCAGTTTGTTCAATGTAAACCACACTGATGCAGAATAGCATGGTATATAAGAGAATGTAAATAAATAAATAAAATATTACAGAGAAAAAATACTCACCCAGCAGGATACTGTCCATTTCCAAACTGTTGGAATATTGCTGAGTGAAGTAGAATATAGGAATCATGGGTGGACCCTGGAAACCTAGGAACCACATTCAGAATATGCATATTTGCATCACAAACAACCTGCACATTCATGGAATGGTAGTGTTTGCAGTTGTTGTACACTACCTCCCTGTCTCTGGGTGGGACCAGGGCAACATGTGTGCAATCAATCGCTCCCATCAAGTGTGTGATCCCTGCAATTTGTTCAAATTTTTGGTTCAGAGCCCCCCATTGTTGCCTACTGTCTGGAAATACAATGTAATTCTTTATCTGGCTGGTCATGACTTGCAGTACCTGGTGGACAGCATGAGAAGGTGGAATGGCTCATTCCTCCAACTGCAGCCACAGATGTCTGGAAACAGCCAGAGGCAAAAAAATGTAGGGCACTCAGAAGCTTGACTAACCCTGGTATGGCATGTTACCAGCCAGTCAGAGGCTCAAGGTCAGATCTTAGATCCTCATAGAGCTCTCGTATGGCACCTGTGCTCAGACAATAGAGGGAGATGACCTGGTCCTCACACATGCCCTAGAGATTGGCTCTGGACTTGTAGAGGCGAAGCTGTCTGGAGTGGACCTCCGCATGCCTATGGTGTCGTGGTTCCCCATCCCTGGCCTGTGCCACCTCCACAGCTGCAGGTCTGTGCTGCTGCGGGCCTGGACCACTGCCCATTGCCACTCTCCCTGGGGTACCATCTCCCTCAGGAAGCAACCCCTGTTCTCCTTTTGCATGCAACAACTGGACAGCACTCACAGTTAAGCCAAAGTGAGCATCTTGGATGAGCTGGTTACAACAAACACAACACACCTGGGCATCACGAGCACACCTCAGCACAAACAAGTAACCTAACTTACCTGAGTGTGTGAAGGCATCATCCACACCTTGCACATGCGGAGGGTGCCTTGTGTATGTGGAGAGCGCCTTGTGTATGCGGAGTGCATCTTGTGGTGATGTCTCGCCGGTGCAGGGCGCTTGTGCACACAGAGGACACCTTACTTATGCGGAGGGAGCCTTGCGCATGCCGAGGGTACCTTATTTATGCAGAGTGTGCACTGTGCATTTCACATGTACAAGGCACCCTACACATGAAACATAAACACAAGTTGTTTTGCGTAGGCCTGATGCGCAGAACGTCTGTGTAATGCTCCCTCTGCATAAATAAGGCACCCTCCGCATAAGTAAGGCACCCTCCGCATGCGCAAGGTGCGCTCCGCATACTCAAAATGCCCTCCTCATATGCAAGGCACCCTGCGCCGGTGCAACATCTCTGTAAGGCGCCATATGCATGTGAAATGCGCACTCAGCATAAATAAGGCTCCTTCCGCGTGTGCAAGGTGCACTCTGTATAAATAAGGTGCTCTTTGCATGCACAAGGCACCCTCCACATATGTAAGGTGCGCTCCACATAAGTAAGGTGCCATAAGCATGTGCAATGCGCACTCAGCATAAATAAGGCACCTTCCACAATCGCAAGGCGCACTCCACATAAGGTGCCCTCTGCATATGTAAGGTGCGCTCCACATAAGTAAGGCACCCTCCGCATAAATAAGGTGCCATTTGCATGCGCAATGCGCGCCCTGCATAAATAAGGCGCCCTCAGCATTCACCAAGTGCCCTCCACATAAATAAGGTGCCCTTCGCATGCACAAGGTGCCTTATGCATGTGCAAGGTGCACTGGGTGTATGCAACTCACGAAGCATTGTAGCTTCGTGCGTTCCACATGTGCTACATGCCCTTTAGAACTGTTGTCGTTGACGTTGTTTTAAAATGGTTTAGAGGACAAGAGACCATTTAAACATGGCCCCAATGCACAGACGGTCAGCAGAGGAGAAAATTGGTGCAGATCTGCAACCCTCTGAAGCACACATTACCCATAGAGAGGGTCTGCACCAGATGACAGAGGTGGCAACTCAGTCTGCAACAGAGATGCCTCAAGTCAGTCTTCAGGCTGAAGAGCAAGCTGGCTCATCTGGGGTGTTACAGCCACAACAACAGGTTGGACAACAGAAAAAAACTAAATGCAAAAAGAAGCCTGTGCCAGAGGAGTCACGCAAAAGGGTGATTAGGTTCACACCTGATGAGAACAATGTGCTGCTTGCACAGGTGCTTGAGCACTATGATAACCTTTTTGGCAAGGTGAGCTCCCAGACCTCTGTTAGTGCACACAGTGCCCTCTGGGAGGTGTCTGGGGTTGGTGGACAAGTAAGGGCACAGTGAGGGCATCTGCAAGCAATTTAATGACATCAAGCCCTCGGTCAGGGTACGGCTGTCAACTCAGCACCAACATGCACTGGCCACTAGTGGCAGAGGACAAATGCATTCTAACCTGTGAGCCCTGGAGGAACAACTGGCACAGAGATTAGGGCCTATTTATGTACATGGACTGCCACCAGAGCTGGACACTGCCCACCCACATACAGGTATGGGTTTAGATGTGTCCACATGTAGACCTATCATTTTTATGTTTAACATCATGTTTCTATGTTTATGCAATATGTGGATACCCAGGCCAGGCCTAAGTGCCTCCAAAGGTTGATGCATCAATAAAAACAGATACTGGATACATTGGTCTGGGTTATTTGGGGTGAGGTGATCCCTGCTATCCATACAATGCAATAATTCCTCATCTAAGAACCCCTGATGTTTTCCCTCCAAGCCATCTTCTGCTACATACCATTGTGTGCACTGGGGCCTGCATATGGTGCCCAAGGTCACCTATACACTGTGATGCAGCGGAGGCTGATGAGAGCCCTGATAGAAGAAAAAAACCTGTTTGTCAGCAGGGAAAAGATGTGCACAGAGTGCAATATTCACTGGGACCAGCTAGAGGGAGCAGAAGTGCAGTCAGGAAGACTGAAGGGCCACACCTAGCTGGTCAGGAGCACATGACAAACATTTCACAAGCTTCAAAGAGAGGAGTCCTTTATAAGGAAGCACTGCCTCAAGTTAAACAGAAAGAGACACAGACACAGAAAGGAGGAGGTCCGGCTCAGACACGGACGGAGAAAGAGCGAGGACCGCGGCAGAGGAGGAAGACTGATACGGATTGCAAGCAAGAAGCAAGTAGGAATCAGCCGGGAAGGAAAAGCCAGGCTGAGCAAGGAAGCCAGGATTTGGGCTATTGCAAGAGCAGGCATTTACCATCAGAGCTGTTCCCACGGGTGAGAGAGGAACCAAACTCTCAGAGAAAAGCTTGGCACGAAGCTTCTGAAGGGAGGAAGCAAGTCCAAGGAGAAAACCTTTCCTCATCGTGCTGCTGCAATAGGCCCGAGGCACTGGAAAGTATTAAGGGAAATATACAAAGCTCCAGAATACAATATTCCAGAGACTGTTAACACAGAATTAGACATACCAATTCCTGAGCCGATGCAAGTGGAACTGGTGGAACAGTTGCCAGACCCAGAGGAGATGGATTGCTCTCTCTGCATTTCCCATAGCACAGAGTCTTTGGAGGACGTATGAATGACTTGTGGTATCTGCAGAATGTCTATTATGTGCTGAGCAGAAGAATTGTACAAATGTGCTTTAAACTGGAAGCTATGTTTGTGCCCTGCTACTACTGTGAAGTTAACAGTTTTCCTTAAACCTTGTATTTTCTTTTGTGCCTGAAGTTAAGGACATTATTTTCAGTTGTGACCAATTTATGACCCCATGCGTAAAGGGAATAAAAGCTTTTTTCATCCCTACCACTCTGCTGTAATTGATTGCTTTAAAGGATTGGAGTTTAAAACCTCTAGACCAAGTTTCCTTGGTTCTTAAAAAGGACCCTCCTATCTAATAATAATAATTTTTATGCCACTGTGTGACAACACACACACAAACACAACACTCACACAACAGGTGACAATCATCACCTAGACCAAAGGCTCTACAACACCCCTCCCTTGCTGCAGTGCACGTCTTCCAAGGAGACATGTCTCATGGGCCCATCCAATGTGCACAGTGCCTGCATACCCGACATCGGACACATGGGACCAGTCAAAGCAATGCCACTCTGTTCATTCTCCACATCCCCTGACTTTTGCAAGCAAACAACACATCATGCAGATATGGATGGCCATGTATGGGTGTGACCCTATGACCTGGATGACTGTTGCATACATGGTGCTTGGGAGGGTGGTGGGAATGGCCACAGAATTTGTACTGGCTGAGGTGGGCTGACAGGAATAACATACATTATGGGTGGAACTGTCACAAAGCAAACAAACATTCTGGTCATCAGTCTGTGATGGTCATTGTGCTTTGCCATAACCATGTGCATGCATCTGTGTATATTGGCCTGAACTGTGTAGTGTTATGGTGAACACAATATATGACACATTGAATATATGCTGACAGATGTATGTCACTTCTGTGAGGAAGGGGTATTGTAAATGCATGCTGTTACAGTAGGAGATATGTGGGGGTCTGACATCTGGCATCTGTATTGGTTGTGGTATGAGTCGGTACTGCATGGTGACATGATCAGCATGGATAATGGCACTACCTCACCCATGGCATGCAGTGCAACTGATGTATTCTATGGGGGAGAGAAGCTACATGTTCTACCTATTGATGACTGGACCACCCTTCCTAGTACCTGCATGAATGTCAGGGAGACCTGTGAACCACTGTCCTGTAGGCTTGGTTGTGGAGGTATCTGGTGCACAACAATGTTATATGTTGTGTGTAGGTATCTCCCTGTTTCACAGGTGGCTTCTTTTGTCCTGTAATGGTGACAATGTGTGACTGGTACTTGGGATGATTGCTGTAGGATGGCCATTATGTGTCCTGTCCTGACTGGCAGTAGGATGGTGCATGCAGGAGTGGTCTTTGCCACCTTTAAGATGTGCATATTGTGGTCTGTGACTCCCGGGAGGATAGAGGTGGCCCAAACAGAGTGTGCACCAAACATACCATTGTTTGTTGAGCATTCATCATTGTCTCTGAGGTGGTAGTATAGTTTCTGTTACATGTCGTCTTTGTTGGGTGGTCTGTCATGGTGATGTTTATCATCAGGGTGTCCTTCTGATCAAACAACATTCCCTGGTATGCCATGTCCATGTACACTGCACATGTGGTGGAATGTACCTGTTAAGGTGCATTGGTGACACATCTCTGCACATGAAACCCATGACTAACTGTGTTTGGATACAGGGTCCTGTTGGGGGTGGGGGGGGGGGGAAGGGGGAGGGCATGTGGACATTGTGCTATGTTTCTGGTGCCGTAAGTGCCTTGTTTGTATGCCTGTCTCACTGACAAGATAGGTGTATCCTACATCATGTTATTGCTGTAGCAAGCATATGGCATGTAGAGTGTCTTGTCTCTGGCAAAGATTTATTAACATTTCTTATATGCCACCTTTCATGATATCAAGGCGGTTTACATTGAACAACTGAAATTACATTGAACAGGGCATTATAACTTGGAGATAACTATTTTACAGGGAACATGGGCAATGGAGGGTTAAGTGGCTTGCCTGAGACCAGAAGGAGCACTTGTGGGACTAGAAACCGCAGTCCTTCCAGCCCAAGGTTGCTGCCCTATAGTGGGATTTGAACCCCTGACCTTCCAGCCTGAGGTACCTTGCCCCAACCACTAGCCACTCCTCCACTCCAAGATGCAATATTCTGAGGTGAGACAGATGGATATGTTCCCCAGGGTTTGTCCTGTCCTTGGCATGTGTCATGTGAGAAAAGGACCTGTGCTGTCAATGAATCTGTGGTAAAATAGGTCTGACATTCACCATTAGAACATGGTGCATCACATATTCAGGTGTTAAAGGCCATGTTGTAGAATGCCACATCTGCCTGGATAACATGCAGATGCCACAGCTGGGAACATCAGTATCTACATTTGCCTGTTGTAAGAAATTTAATGGATTTGTTTACCAAACAGAGGTGTGTGTGATCTGATCATGCCACTGTGTGTCTTGTCAAAATAGTGACAGGATAGGTGTTGGATTGATGTAGCACTATGAGCGTATGGATGCATCTACACAGTAACAGCACTACACAGCCCTGGCATGTCTGCTGACCCCATTGACACAACACACATTTATATTGTAGTCATGCCACTTATGTGCCCTTACTATGACATCCAACAACCCACCCCTAGTACCTGTGCCACCACCAGTCATCACCACATACAGCCCCCCACCCACACATGCCCAATGCTAGACATGCTGGTCACAACATTGTCACATGGCCAAGGTCCTCACAGTGGTGGTACATAATCCTCCTAGGGGTCCATAGGGGCTAAACCTGACTGAGACATACCGATATATCAAAAGTGTGTCTGCAGAAACTACCTATCTCACACATTAGCACTGCTGGGGACTGCAGCATGTCCTATCTCTGCTGTGGACCTGGTGCTGGGCGCCCCACCTCACCCTCAGGGTGGGTACCATAAACACTCAAGTTACATACTATGTGCAGCACTATGCTCCCCTGTCTCACTTGTAGCTGACCCTTCACTAGCCTGGATGATGTTGTGCTACAGACACCCTCCCCCCCCCGCACACAAACACATTTGACAACATAGCAGTGCAATTGCAGAGCTGCACTGTCCCTCATCCCCTCCTACACCACAGCAAGATGGCACCAATCAGCCACACATCATCCCCTCTGCCTCATCCCCTGCGTCCCTATCAACACACACGTGTGTCCTGGACAGCAACACCATGCCAGTGTGTCCATGCACTAATGGCGAATGCCATGTTGATGTACTCCATGTGACTGTGAACTATGTATGTACAGTGCATTGTAAACATACTCCATGATGTACTCCATGTACTGTGAACTAGGTATGTACAGTGCATTGTAAACGTATCCATCTCCTTTGTTTTACACATGTCATGTCACAGTACAACCTTCAATCAACATGGGCTGACAACATGTGATGTACACAACATACCAACAAGTATTAACGAGCATGATATCTTTCATTGAGACACAGAAAATAGGTAGGCCAAATCATACATGAAGGCATGAATGTGCCGATGTGTGTACCCTCCAAGGTGAATAAAATGTTTATGCACCAATTGCTACAATTACAACTGCAACTATCCTGGGGAATGTAGCTATTGGGCATGCACATATTGCTATTGGGATGCGACCCCAGTCCTTGAGGCCATTGTGATCCAAATCAAATCATTTAGCTGGTATGCGTTAGTGTACAGCACTCCTACAGTGATGCACTAAAACCAATTGCATAGAGTTGTGCTTGTTGGCAGCACCACTCCACACCATTCATCTTGGTCACATTAGGGAGGCTTTGCTAGTATATGGTGGGTAATTGTCCTGCTGGATGTAGAACCTTTGTCCCTGTCTCCAATCACAAGCAGACTGTTAAAGATGTTCATTACTTATTGCAGTGTCTGTGATGGCATTCATTGTTTCTAGACACCAGGACCACCTTTCCTGTCCCTGACAATGAAAACTGTCCTCACAGCATGCTGTCACCATCACCATGTTTCACTGTGGGAATGGTTACCCCAAGATGATGGTACATGATCGCATAAGCCAACACATGGTATTTCCGTAATACCGTCTTATCTGCCCACATGACTTTCAGCAATGTGTGAGGGGTTCCAACACATGCCCCTCGGCAATATAAAAACATGTTCTCCTATGTCTTTATGGGAGCCATGGCTCACTTGAGGACACTGTTCTATGTGGTCCCACTCTGTGCAGTATATGGTTAAGGTGGTGTCATTGACACATATCTACATCTCCACAGTGGACCTGTGCAGTTCCCTCAGTGCTATCCATAGTGACATTCTAGCACGTCTGGTCATTGCTCTCCTTGGGCAGTCAGTGGGTTTGAGTGGGTAGCCTCCACTGTCAGGTTAGTATGGATGCCACATCCTCTCCATGATGTCTGTGATGGTGCTTTGTGCTGCTTCTGCCGTATGGGAATATCTGTTACAGTGCTATGCCAAATAGAACATGGATATAAACCAAATCCAGAAGTAACACCAGCAATATGAACTAGTAAAATTGTGAAAACAGACCAATACAAGCACATCCATATAGGGCGACATATATATATGGTTCCAATGGACGTTAGTTCTCCTTGTGTACATCCTTGGCGGTGGTGCCGCTCTAAGAGCCTTAGCCTGTCATGTATTATAAAGTGGTTTTTACTCTTTGGAGAGGTCTCTTGTGCGCATGAGCTATATGCTGTCACTCAGCAGGTCAAGCGCGTGAAAAATCAACAGATAAAAAGACGCCGTTTTGCTTGATGCGCCCTTACTTTTCCACTATAGTACTGCTGCCACTATTCCAAAGGCTGTGACTGCAACTGAAGACAGGTTTTGCCTTTAGGTACACTTTTTGAGATTTCGTGGCTTCTTTGATTGCTTTAATTTGCAGGTTTTCCTTCTCACTCTGGTTTTTATTTTTGATCACAGCTCTAAGAAGCAATCCTCGAGTTGCCTTCTGGTTTCCTGACCGCTTTTAAGGTTTGCTTATATTGCTTATATTGTCAGGTTTACTGCCTATTTTCACACTGACACTAGCTAAGGATCAATTGTCCTTTCTTCACGATGTTTGCACACGAGTTTTACTTTTTTTCCCTCAAAGTCCTTAAATGTTTCATGTCGTTTACATCAATTTAATATAATCTGTTCTTTTTTCCTTCACACACAAATTATTTCCTTATACTATGGGGTATGTTTACTAAACCTTCTTAACGTGCGCGCTGTGCAATTATCACGTGCTAAGGTACCTTAGCGCGCAATAATGATGCTTTATGGGGCAGAAATGTGCCTTAGTGCGCGTTAACACGCGCAGCGGCGCAAACGAGCGCTGAAGGCGGGGAAAGGCTCCCGGAGGGCGGAGGAAGGCTCCCCAGGGCGGAGAGAAGGGGTCAATGGGTGGAGAGTGGGAGGGGAGAGGCTCCCCGCACACTAACGATGTGAAATTCGAGGCCAAAACTAACGCAAGTGAAAACCTCGCATTAGAGCTGATTTAAAGGGAAAAGAAACCATTTCTGTTAGCAATGTACAGCAAAACCAGGGAAACCTACAAAAAGTGATAAGTGTGATAAATGTGCACGGAACAAAAGTACAAATAAACATTGAAAAGGACCCCAACAAAATATACAAAAAACATAACCAAGCTGGGCAATAGAGATAGTAATGGGAAACATCAAAAAACACTCCCAAGAAAGCCCCCCAAAAAAGATATGAATTTTGGAAGGGTCTACGCTCCGTCCCCATACAAGGTGAATGATCCCACAGTGAAATAGCACTGATCAGGGTTTCCCTCTCCATTGCACAGGTTTCCTATGGCATGTACATCTTCCACAACAGCAGGGCGGGCATGTCGGAATGGGCAACTGGACAGATGCTGGGAAAGGGGATACAGAGGGCTGCAGGCGGCACATACTTTGGTGCAGCTGGGACACAGTGCGGACTAGGCAGATGGCTAGGTGGCACTTAGGGATGCTGAAACTGTACAGCAGCCAGACAGCAACTGATGAGGGCCCAACATGGGCACGTGAGTGTTTATCACAGTGTCACAGGGGATAGTACCCAGCAGGTACCTCCAAGGGCACAGAATATTGGCAGGGCGTGTTGGGGGGAAGCGTGGACATCTATGCAGGCACCCCTACCCCAGAACACGCACCATAGGCAGCCGCCTACCTGCACACTGGATGGCTTGAGACTGCACACCACCAGCACCACCAGCAGAAGGGCATGTCAGTATGGTGGCAGAGGGGTACTGGTGGTGGAGGGGGGCAGTGGCAGCTGCCCAGAGCAGACCATGGCCTAGCCCTGTGTAGGTGGGTGCCATGCACTGCAACAGAGAGGCCCTGCCGGACAAACAGTCATGGTATCACCAGGGAATGCACTGTCTCTGTGGCAACACGGTGGTGCAGTGCACACAACCAGTGTGTTTGGCGGCAGAAGGTCACAGGTTCAAGTCCCAGCTATGGTGCCTGCCAACCCAGTCCCCATATTTTACCCAATACTACAACATGCTAATACAGACAGAACCTTTATTGCAGATGACATAAACATGCCCAAAACACCTACATTTTACCCTACAGAGCACAGACACCATAAACAAGCGCATTACCTAGAGCAGAGTCTCCCAAATGCAGTCCTGGAGGGTCAAACACCATTCAGGTTCCATGCTGCCTCTAATAAAGATGCCTGTGCTGCATATCTATGCACCACCCCCATGGTATGCAGATGTATCTCATGCATATTCATGAGGGACAGCATGAAAACCTGAACAGTGTTTGGCCCACTAGGACTGGAGTTGGGAACCTCTGCCGTAAAGCAGCAGCCAACAGGGGAAGACACACCCACACCCACAGGCTCCATTAGCCAATGCCTCCTGGAGAGGCAGGACATTGGGCCCTGCTTGCATCTCCCAATACTAGCACTTGCATACCTTAGCAATGCCACCCTACACCTGGGAATATGGTACACAGCTATCAAACCTTTGCTATGATTACTGGTAGATAGCAATTCCTACGTTAAATACAGTTTGCTGATTGAGCTCCATCATAGCAACCTTTCTGATGTCTGTGGAGTGTGCTTCAGGTCTTGTCTCTGACAGTGTTTACCACCCTGGGGCGTGACTCCCAACAGTATTGCGTACCATGTCCATGCCTGCACTGTGCCCAGGACTGGTGTGGTGGCCAGGGCTGCTAAACACCTCTATAGTAGCACAATGCTGGCATAGGTGTGGGAGTGTGTGTCTGTCTATCCAGTGTGTGGTGGCTGCAAACACCCTCCACAGCTCACACTGCCAGCACTGTTGCCAGTATTGGCCTGCCAATGTGCATAATGAGGAGCAAGGTACCATGGGTATAGCCCGGACAGGGTGGCCTGGCCAGGATGCATCTGCACAGGGCATAGGGCACTGGCTGGGACATTGTAGTGCCCGGCCACCACCTGCACAGACAGGGTGGCCACAGCATGTTCTGCTGGGAGATCACTCTCACCCTGAATGAGCAGTGACCACGGCATGGCTAGGCTCCCCCATAGTGCTGTATAGTATTTTTCTCATGTGATATTTATGGGTTCCCTTTTGGGGCCCAGTCACTGACTTATCTGCTTGGTGTGTATGCTGACATCCCAGTTCTGGGTGCACGCATTTCCACCAGGAACATGCACTATGGACTAGCTAGCATATTGTCTGCAGCTGGTATGTGTCTTGATGGAACACTTTGCAGGGTGCAGCAGCTGAAGGCTTGCTGCAGGAGAATATCAGATAGTGGTGGGGTGCAGCTTAGCATATCCAGGCCTAATGTCTGTCTGCTATTGCGTTATGGATGTGTACAGAGCTGCATTGACAGCCCTGTAGGGGTCTGTTCCCCAGCAGGACTGGGGTTGATGGGAGGTAGAATGTGGATCTGTTGGTGGGAGACCCTGTTTACCACTCTCAGCCCTGGAGGAAGGTGGTGGTACATAATCCTCCTAGGGGTCCATAGGGGCTAAACCTGACTGAGACATACCGATATATCAAAAGTGTGTCTGCAGAAACTACCTATCTCACACATTAGCACTGCTGGGGACCTGCAGCATGGCCTATCTCTGCTGTGGACCTGGTGCTGTGCGCCCCACCTCACCCTCAGGGTGAGTGCAGTACCTGCACAATGTGACGGTGTGTAGTTACTCTGTGCCACTACCACACACGGTCAGTTCCCCCTACCAGGCCGAGGTGCTGTGGGGATGCATACCCCATCTTGTGATCATCTGTAGACTGCTGATTTGCATGTGCAGTGCATCATGGGTATGGGTGGGTTAACCCTATCCTGGTAACCACAGCAGACTGTTTGTGTGGTGACATGCAGTCCTTCTGCAGCCAGCCAGGGGCTTGCTAGCAGTTATGGAGCTGTAGCCCACTGGTTACTTCACTACTTGTGGAGCCGGAGGTCATGGGTTCAAACCCACAGTAGGGGTTATTTGATAGGGCTGTCCAAAGCATTGTCTTTTTTTAATGTACATTAGTGCTGCCAGCAAAACACCCTCAGGGTACTGTAACCATAAGGTGCCTCAGAAGGCGCTCTATAAGGCGCCTTATAGGGCACCCTATAAGGCGCCTTATAGGGCACCCTATAAGGCGCCTTATAGGGCACCCTATAAAGCGCCTTCTGAGGCACCTTATGGTTACAGTCCGTATAAGGTGCCTTATAAGGTGTCCTATGGAGCGCCTTATAGGGTGCCCTATAGGGGACATTATAGGGTGCCATGGCGGACAGTGCACTTTATAATGTGCCCTATGGGGTTCCTTATAGGGTGCCTTATGCGGCACCTTAGGTTACAGCACGTGAGGGTGTGTTTGCTGGCAGCAATAATTAAAATACAAATAAAATGCCTCAGGAAACAATACTTACATGTCAAAGCTGATGCCTCAGCCAGCCTTATGTATTAGGCACACTGGGGGATCAAACTCATGACCCCTATACCATCAGTCAGTGTATTAACAATTGTGCTACACTTCTGTTTCTATGCTTGGATGTCTGTGCGCCTACTTAAGATTACCGCTAATCCCGTTTTGCTACTTTAAACTGAACTGCCCACTCCTTATGTGGCATCCTGCACACTAACGCTGGGCGCACATTAAGAAGGTTTAGTAAACATACCCCTATATGTTGTTGAAGTAATTTTTCCTGAGTTACTGGTGAAGCTTTCATATGCATATATGTACCAAGTTCTTGGGATAAGTTACGTATTACAATTTCCTCTGGCTCTCCTCTTTCCCTATTATGGATTTTAACCTGCCTCTTATACAAGTTTTTAAGTTGCTCACCTCTCTGGCTCTGGGTATTTCATTTTAATGCATTATACTCTATATGTTTTATACTCTAGTATACATTACTGGTTCGTTGGAGTCTTTTTCAAGACTTGCGTGATGTTTGGTGCCATTGTAAGTACATCTTCCATCTCTTATTGGGGAATATATTTCATTCTATTACCTATGTATTGGTCTAAATGTTTATTTATTTATTTATATGTTGATTTAACATGGTTTGCTTGTTGCCATTTATTATTATCTGTTTTTACTGTTTTACTGTTTTATTGGTTAATGTTTTAACCCCCTTTTTTAATTGATATTTTTAAGTATATGTTTTTAATGACATATGTTTATGTCATTATCAGCACTTTATTTTTATTTCCATTATATGGCTTTTTAATGTGTTCTTTTAAGTTTATGTTTTTATTATATTTTCGATATTATGTGAGTTTATTGTATTTTTATAATGTAGATGCGTTCCCCCTGAAGAAGGCATTCACGCCAAAACGTGTTGGGGTTTCTGAATAAAATACCAATTTGCACCAGTGTTCTGACCAACGCTTCTTGTGTTTCCTGTGCTGTATATGGAGGTCACGCTCTCTTGCTGTTCCTTATATCCCATAGCTACATGTTGATATCCCAGAATAGCATCACTCTACCTATTCTGGACAGGTGAGGATAATTCCTCACTCACATCAAGAGGGGAGACAAAGGAAGTCTGCATCCATGATCTCTGTGTTTCAGCTTAGGATTTATTGGCCATGGACTGGCTCATTGACATCATGGGTTTGGAGAACAACTGGCAGGTGTGATACATTTCTATTTGTCATGTATCCCCTTACCCTCCTACACGGTATCCCTAAAAAACACCTACAGCGTTTACAAATAGCACAAAATGTAACAGCAAGAATAATCTGCAAAGCCCGCCTTACAGATCACATAATGCCACTGCTATACGACTTACATTGGCTACCTATTATGAGCAGAGTAAAATATAAAATGATCATGACCATCTTCAAACTCACAAATAGCCTGGCTCCATCTTTATTCTCAACACTAATCACCTATGCCCCAAACACAAGAATAAGAAGACAACAATCCCAAAATACACTCATGATGCCCCACACATTCAGAAAGGCTATACAAGTCACGAGTAATTGTGCCTTTTCACTGGCGGCACCTCTGCTATGGAATGACCTCCCAGCCACCTTCCGCTACATCAAAGATATAAACACATTTAAGAAAGAACTTAAGGAGACTTCCGGTGACGTCACCTACTGGAATGGCGGCGTAGCGGAGGAGCTCCGCCACCAACCCGCAATAATTAATGCATTTTTAGCCCCCACGGGCAACGGAGCAGCGGTCCGAGGAGCGGCGGTGTGAGCGGAGTGTGCCGGCAATCCGCGGCGGCGGCGAAACAAGCGGGTGCGGGGGTGCAGCGAATCTGGCGGGAGCCGAACGGGAGAGATAGCCTGACCATCAGGGGGCTTCTTGGCCGGTGGCTGCGCCGAGTAGGCCCTGCTGGGAGAGTGTCCACAGGGACAAAAGAGGCTGGCCGGTGAACAGAGGCAGTGAGCGTTCCAGCGGGAGGACACCGCGCCGCCGATCCTCACAGACCACGAGGCTGCAGAAGAGGGTGGCCAGCAGAAAGGTGCATCCGGAGGCAGAGGGGGCCGGGAAGGCCTAGCACGTGGCTGGGAGAAGTTGGAGGCAGGGACCTATGCCAAGTTGCAGCCCCAAGGAGCAGAGTGCAGAAGCAGCCAGCAGTGGTGAGTTTCACACCCCCCCAACTGCACTAAAAAGGGGAGCAGAGGCAGAGAACTGCCAGACACGAGAATTGTACCCAGCAGAGGCTGTAGAGCAGTGAGTGGCCGCCCTACCTGATCCACTAGCCGGGGAGACCGGGGAGAAAGGGGCTAATCAGCCCAAAATGGAAAAAAATAATAAAAAAGAGACTCTGGCAAAAAAAAAAGCTGGCCGAGTTCCGATCCCCATATGCAACTACCAAAGGAGGGAAGGAGGCGGAAAAAGCAGGGAAACCTGTGACAGAGACCCCACAGAGCCCGGAGGGGAGTGAAGGAGGAGAGGAGGGCCTGTCGGCAGCGGAACAGATTAAACAATGGCTCCTTGAGTTTAAGGAGGAATTGAAGATGGAGATGTGTGGGGTTAAAAATGAAATCAAAGAAGTAATGCAGACCATGCGCCAAGATCTGCTGGAGCTGGGGGGACGTATGGAGGAGGTGGAGACCAAGTTGGAGAGTCAAGAGGAGATCCTGACGCAGGTCCAGAGCAGCTGGGAAGAGCTCCAGAGGGCGCAGGAGACCCTGAAAGCTAAAACAGAAGACCTGGAGGACCGTTCGCGCAGATGTAACCTCCGGGTGAGAGGGGTGCCGGAGGAACCACAATATAAGAACTGTGAGGAAGTAGTCCAGCGGATCTTCCGAGACCTACTAGTAGCAGCTGGCCCAGGAAGACCTGCAGAGGAGACCCGCCTCGAAATAGAAAGGGCGCACAGGGGTCTGAGGCCCATCCGGGACAATAGGCCAAGAGACATTGTGGTATGCCTGCACTCCTTTAAGAGTAAGGAACTCCTGCTGGGTGCTAGCCGCAAACTGAAAAATTTCCGCTGGGAGGGCCATACGGTGGAGCTGTACCAAGACCTGTCCCAAGGTACGCTACAAAGACGGAGGGAGATAAGAGAAGTTACCGCATATCTCAGACATGCCGACCTGCGATACAAGTGGCTCTTCCCCTTCGGTCTCTTTATTACGGTGAAAGGACGTTCGAGGACGGTGAGATCCAGTGTGGAGGCGTGGAGAGCGTTGCGGGAGCTCGGTGCCGAGCATCTACCGGAGCAGGCCGGGGGCTCCTCCACTTCGCCGAGAACGGAATCCAGGACCAGAGGAGCAGCACAGATGAAATGGCAGAGGGCAAGCGGACGGAGATTGGCAAGAACCACCAAGGACCCGCACCAGAGCCGGACCATAGAACAAGAGACTGGTTGAGCTGAAGCACCTCTCTAAAGGACTGGTATTTCTGAATAAGTTGGGCTGTGTGCGGGGGGGGGGGGGGGAGGGGGAGAGGGGTAGTGGGCCAAGGGGAGAGGGAAGGGGGAGGAGGTGGGGACCAGGCTGAGAGGGAGAGAGCCCAGGGCGGATGGAGAGAGAAGGGGGTGTAGAGGGGGGAGAGATGGAAGCGGGGGGGGGTTAGGCAGGGGAGTGGGGGGGGGGCTGGGGGACGGTTGAGGTGGGTAGGTGGGGAGGGAGAGAAGGTCACCGAGTTGGAAGTCGCATCTCCGCAGAGGAGAGTTACGAGGGGGGGAGAGGGAGGAGGGGAGGGAGCAGCAAGGGGGGGAGAGGGAGGCAGGGAGGGAGCAGCGGGAGGGGGAGTGGGGGGTGGGGGGAGGAGGGGGTGGGTAGGGGGGGGAAGAGGGGGTCAAAGTGGGAGGTGGGGCGGAGGGACTTAGGGGGGCGAGGTAGGGACCTGGGGGAAGGAAAGGAGTTAAAAATTCTCACTTTAAATGTGAAAGGTCTAAATTCACCAATGAAAAGACAGAAATTATATAAGGAGTTAACAAGACATAAAGCGGACATGCACAAGTCTCAAGCAAGGCAATTTCAAAATGGCTGAGCAAAGTTTTCAAGCATTACAACAACTTTTATAGACTTCTGTTCCATTCTAGGTATAGAAAAACATTTCATTGGTCCCGGTAACCTCCCGTACCTCCCGTACCTCTTCTATTGGTCCCGGTACTGATAAGTTTATCCAATTATGTCCCTTCTGTGGGCTTCTGTGGGCATGACACCTGCCTGCCCCCCTTCCAGTCCCAATTACAATGGTCAGTTCATCAACTTGTTACTTTCACACTCTCAAGGTTATGGGACCAATTTGTGCGTGCAGAAGAGCAAGGTTCTGTAACTCATCTGTCAGCACTCCTCATTATTTCTCTGCAGATGTACTTTTTCTTATCAGTAACTTTAAAACATGTCTTTTCTGTATTTTTCCATTTCTTAGTTCTGCAGTTCTGCTTACCTAAGCTAATTCAATATTTCTACTGAGTTCTTTCTTACAATAGCAGCATATTGGGGGATGTGCAATCCTATATGCCTCTCCACAGGCCTCATTTACAGGTCAAGCTAGCCATGCTGGCCTGCCTATGTCAGACACCGTGGGTCACAGGCCTACACCTGCCACATTCCCCCCTTTGATTAATCTCACCCTATTACTTAATAAGGTGTGAGAATTAAATCACTTTTAGAAGAATCACATCATGATTGAAGGATTTCTACTAGGACTAGCTTTGTATAAAGCCATTATTTTAGTTGCGGTCTTCCGCTCTACTGTACTATCAATAGCACTATGAATGGAACGCATACAACATGGGATTAAACATGGTAATAAGAAGATAACAGCAACAAGGATTAGTACTAAAACAATGAAAGTCTTAAATCCTCCCAGCCAAGAGAAAAGGTTAGCAAACCAGTTAGGAAATTTCAATGCGTGCCATGTCTGTACTGGCACATAAGCATGTCTTTGCATATCTTTAGCAATTTCTTCAACTACTTGACCTTTATCATCTATTTTCAGACAGCAATTAGTTAAATTCAGTTTACCACATACTCCTCCTTCAGCTGCTAGCAAATAATCAAGTGCTAAGCGATTCTGGTATATGGCAGTGCGCATCTGAGTACTTTGTCTAGCTAAGAGCGTGAGAGCATGACTAGTTTCATTGGTTATTATTTCAACTACTGCTTGTAAGCGAATAATACGATTAATCATATAAATTGGGGTACGATAACCATACATACCATCATCATTCCAAGTGGCAGGTCCATAATACTCAATAATTCTTTCTGGTGGCCAATCATCACCTTGCCACTTCTCCCACTTGCCTATCTGTAAGGCTTCTCTTTTCTGTCTCGATGCTCCTTTGTGTTTGTGGGTAGTATATACAGGGTATCCTAATTGTTCTCCATGTTCAGTGTTTAACAGGAAGAAAGAAGGTCTGATGGTTCCTAAGACACATGCTCCTCCCCATTGTGGCGGGAGTTGCGCATATGCTCGGTTTCCACAGATCCAATATAGGCCAGGTGGGGCTTGCCAGGCTTGGACTCTGGCCAGGTTAGTCCATAGACCTGCAAGTTCAGGAAATCTAGCTAATGGGTTAGGAGGTTCAGGATGTCTGATTCCTGACCACCATGCTGTCTTTTTGGTTGTGGCATTATAGTATTTCTGGCTAAGACAGACCAGCTGTCCTACCTTTTGGGTGAACTGGGGTCCAGTTCTGGCAAAGCAAAGACGTCCAACGATTGAGTGCGCTAACACCCATTCACTGGTAGTCTTGTGTAATTCAGTCTGATTGTAAATCATGGAATAATTCAATTCTTGAGCTTCCCAGGGCCATTGGTCTCCCATTTGGGTTCCGCCACAGAAGTAACAATCTGTGATCTTAAGACTAGATACTACTGCTCCGGCTAATTCTAGAAACAAATTCTGTGAAGGGTGAGGGATCTCAAACTTATTTACATGCATAGCTTCATAAAAGGTATTATGAATATGATATTTAGATGACTTGTGAGCTTGAGTATTCAATCTGATATACACAATGGTCCCTGGATCTGTTGCTCCTCCAGCAATACGTAAACCAAACTTATATCCTTGTTTCCATGCATGGGGATTATGTACACGCAAATGTAAGGGGTTGCAAGCATCTTTCTGACATTTATCATTTGTGGTTGGCTTGGTTAGAGTAGCCATCCGCTTATCTATTTTCTCATCAGTTATACCAGTGTTCCAGGTAGCATAAAAAACACATCCCAATACGGGCAATAGTAATCTGCCGCTGTAGCAGTACTATAGCCTGATCCCGTTTTACCTGTACACTTCCACCAATTTGTGGCACCTTCTGGACACATATACTTATGGTCATTTCGATACGCTTTCTCCCATGTACCACAGGTGGAATAACTATCTCTATTAATAGCATTACATGCATCAAAATTCAAAACAGCAGGTTTGGTAATGTCCTTAAGTGGTGGTGTAGCAGCTAATATAGGTCCATCTGCATCCTTCCATCTTATTTCCAACGTGTAATAGGATGGATTCTGATGCGGATTATAGCATGCTTAATTTTGCCATGAGTGCAAACATTTAGTTCAGTGGTGTTATAGACACACCGAGTTATTGTTCCCTTGCAGGTATAGTAAGAATGGTAAAGCAAAGTCTGAGTTACTTTCAGTCCAGTTCTAGTAGAGGTAATGCAAGCAGTGCATGGAGGTAGAGCATAAGTCTGTTCAAAACCCTCCAAAGAAGGCAACCAAGGCAAAGCAAAAGCAAAGATACATGTTGATGTTGATTGGAGTTCTTCTGAATCCTCAGCTTGCTGATCTTGATCACGACGGTCTATTATTCTTCGTCCCGTTTGCTAATGAAGCAATTTAACGGGTGCTGAGTGTTGATTGAAGATCCTCAAGATGTCCAGTACACCTTAACCAACTTAGCAATTCAGTTGGCTTGTGAAGTCTGGCTTAGTCAATGTAGTCTCAAAGTAGTGTGTCAAATCACACACAAATTGGGTTCGTTGAAACAAAACTGTTGCTGCATGGAAAACAGCAATCCTCTTCGAAAGACTTGGCTACTGCAAAGCACTTGTGATGAAGTGTCTATGCTGCTGGTTGCCGTCTCAAAGTAACTCGCAAGGGTACATCAGGGTGCTGCTCTGCTGTCCACCGCTCTGGTTCAGGATCGGCGGCGGGCTTGACTCTGCTGTGGTGGATCCAGGCGTCGATCTCGGCTACCTTTACTGCAGTTGGGGTAGACAGGATGACGGTGTACGGTCCCTTCCAATGGGGTTCCAACGGTATCTTCTTCCAATCTTTGATCCACACCGAAGTTCCAGGCTGGTAGGGATGCAAGGGTTCCGTCAAGTTGATAGGCAACTGGTCTTGGATCCACGTATGGAGAGTCTGCAGAACAAAACTAAGAGCTAGGAGTTCTTGTCTGGTTACTTCTGAACCAATCTGGGCTAAACTTCCTTTGACTCCTTGCACTATTGGTGGGGGTTTACCATACAAAACTTCAAAAGGGGAAAATCCTGTTGACTTTACAGGGGCTGAGCGTATTCTGAGTAAAGCTATGGGGAGTACTTGAGGCCATTTCAAGTGTGTCTCCTGACAAAGCTTAGACATTTGGGCTTTCAAGGTACGATTCATTCGCTCAACTTTCCCTGAACTCTGGGGTCTGTATGCAGTGTGGAGTTTCCACTGTATCTGCAAAGCTTTTGCTAACTGCTGAGTAACTTGGGAGACAAATGAGGGTCCATTGTCTGACCCTATTACTGCTGGGATTCCAAATCTGGGGACAATCTCTCTCATTAAGGCTTTGGTAACTTCTCGGGCTTTCTCAGTTCTGGTTGGGAATGCTTCTACCCACCCAGAGAAAGTACAAACTAATACTAATAGGTAATGGTATCCATTGGCTTTTGGCATTTCGGTGAAATCAACTTGGAGGTTGTGCATGGGGGTGACACCTCCTGACTGAACTCGGGGTGCTGTAATAAGGCCTTGCTTGGCATTATTTTTGGCACAAGTTACACATTGACGTGCTACTGAGGCTGATATGGTTGTCATCAGAGGGATGTAGAAATGTGGTCTGAGTGCTTTCTCCATAGCACTCTTCCCATAGTGGGTGGCTTCGTGGAAAGCTTTGACAAAGGATGGTCCTAACAGTTCAGGAATTACTATTCGTCCCGGAGGTTGACTGCCCTCTTCTGGTGGCAGCTCAATCCATCCGTCTTTCAATACTCCATTTTCTTTGTCACAATAGTAATCTAATTCTTTGGTGGTATATCGTGGGGTCCATAGATTCAAGGGTACTGGAAACAATGCTGCTTGCATTGGCATAGCTTGTGGGGCAATTTGTCCTGTCATAGCTGCTTGTCGTGCTGAGGCATCTGCGAATCTATTTCCTCGGGCAACTTCTCCTTTTCCTGCTTGATGTCCTCTGCAATGCATGACAGCTACACGTGTTGGGGCCCATACTGCATCAAGTAACATCAATATTTCGGGACCATATTTGACTGATTTTCCTCCGGATGTGATGAGTCCTCTTTCTTTATAGAGAGCTCCATGGGCATGCAAGGTAGTGAAGGCATATTTGGAATCTGTATATACATTTAGCACAAGTTTTTCTCCTAACAACAATGCTCTGGTAAGTGCTATCAATTCGGCTTTCTGGGCTGATGTGCCTGAGGCTAGAGCTGATGATTCAACTACTTCGTGTTGAGTGACGACTGCATATCCGGCACAGCGTCGTCCATCAAGGATGAGACTGCTTCCATCAACATAATAGATTTGGTCGGGATTGTCTATGGGCACATCTGTCAAGTCGGGTCGACTGGAGAACACGGTTTCCATGACTTCGATACAGTCATGTTCTGGGAGTTCTTCACTGATGGGTATCAAGGTAGCTGGATTCAGGGCATGGCTCACTTCGAGTTGTATCTGTGGGTTTTCACATAACATGCTCTGGTACTTCAACATTCGGGAATTAGTGAGCCAATAATTTGCTTTTTGTTCCATAAGGGCAAGGACTGCATGTGGCACAGTGACTCGTATGTTCTGTCCTAATGTGAGTTTGTCTGCTTCACTCACTAGTAGCGCTGTAGCTGCAACTGCTCTCAAGCAAGGTGGCCATCCTTTGGCCACAGGGTCCAATTGTTTCGATAGGTAGGCTACAGGTCGCTCCCAATTTCCTAATTTCTGAGTCAACCTGCCTAGGGCATTTCCCTGTGCTTCATGTACAAACAAGTGGAAAGGTTTGTGGACATCTGGTAGTCCAAGTGCTGGTGATGACATCAATTCTTCTTTTAGCTTCTGGAAGGCTGTATCCTGCTCAAGTCCCCACTCCAGTGGTGACTTCTCTTCTCCTTTTGTGGCTTCATACAGTGGTTTGGCAATTTGGGCAAAGTTGGGTATCCAGATTCGGCAATATCCTGCCGCTCCCAGAAAGGCTCTGACTTGCTTTCTGGTTGTTGGAGTTGGAATTCTGCATACTGCTTCTTTTCTTTCTTTCTCTGCCTAATCTTCTGCTTCCTTGGGTGATACGAAAACCCAAGTATTTCACTTCTTTTTGACATAGCTGTGCTTTGGCTCTGGAAACTTTGTATCCAGCTTCATCTAGTAACTGCAAGAGATCTTTGGTGGCTAATATACATTCTCTTTCTGATACGGCAGCTATCAACAGATCATCCACGTACTGGAGAAGCACTCTCTTCCCCGGGGCTACTGGATAGCTTGAAAGGTCTTGGTTTAGTGCAGCGCTAAAGATGGTAGGTGAATTCTTGAATCCTTGGGGTAATCTTGTCCAGGTGAGTTGGCCCCCTCTTCCAGAGATGGGGTCCTGCCATTCAAATGCAAACAATATTTGGCTTACAGTGGCTAATCTTATGCAAAAGAACGCATCTTTCAAATCCAGTACAGTGAAATGGGTAGCTTCAGCAGGTATCAGTCCTAGAAGAGTGTAAGGATTGGGCACAACTGGATGTATGGTTTCAACTGCATCATTTACTCTTCTCAAATCTTGTACTGGGCGATAATCATCTGTCCCAGGTTTCTTTACTGGCAAAAGTGGGGTGTTCCATGGGGATTGACATACTTTTAGTAGGCCATATTCAAGCAATCTTTGTAGGTGGCGATGAATGCCTTCAATTGCAGCTCTTGGGAGAGGGTACTGTTTGACGTGCACTGGTGTAGCACTAGGCTTGAGGGTTACAATCACTGGAGCTATATGCTTGGCTAGGCCTGGGGGACTGCCTTCTGCCCATACTCCAGGTGGTGCATGAATGTTCTTTAAAGTTTGTTCAAAATAGGTATCTTGGATGGAATCATCGACGTAGTACCTCCATTCTTCTTCTCGGGGTACTGTCAGCAGCATTACTCCTGCTGGTTTGGCTTGGGAATTCACTGTCATTTGCATTTCTCCTTGCTCAGAGAAAGATATTTGTGCTTGAAGCTTGGCTAGCATATCTCGTCCCAGTAGTGGCACTGGACAATCGGGCATGTAAAGGAATTGATGAGTTACTTGCTGTCCTCCTAGACTGCATATTCGGTTTTGAAGAAAAGACTTTGTGGCTTTGGCACCAGTTGCTCCTATAATGGTGACTGCTTTTTTAGTGAATGGGGCTATCTTCTTGTCTATTACTGAATCCTCTGCTCCAGTATCAACCATAAAGTTCATAATTTGGTCTCCTATTTGTATTCCGACCATAGGCTCCTGGAGACCTAAAGCAAACTTGGAGCCCGGTCTGTCCTAATCCACGTCATCCTCATCATGGGCTTGTGTGGCCAATGCTTGAATGGCTCCTCCTCCTCTCTCTCGCTGGAATTGTTCTCGATTGGCTCCTCCTCGGCCTCGGGGACGGCCTCGTCTTTCTTCTCGCCACTGATGATCGTTGTCGTCATCTTGCTGGGCGTCTTCGAGTTGCGGGCACGTATCTCTCCAATGTCCTTCCTCTCTGCAATAGGCGCATTGGTTCACGCCTAGTCTCTGGGTCCGGCCTCTGCCTTGACCCCGCCCTCTTCCTCTGCTCCTTCGACTAGGGACACCTCCCCGTTTCTTTTCTACTATGGCCGCAGCCAAAAAATCAGCTTTCTTCTTCATCTTTCTATCACATTCTCTCTGTCTTTCAGTATCACGATTCACATACACTTTATGAGCGACTTCCAATAACTGTGTTGCATTCATGCCCGCAAACCCTTCTAACTTCTGTAATTTACGTCTAATGTCTGGTTGAGACTGGTTTACAAAAGCAGAATTCACCATACATAAACTTCCTGGTGCCTCGGGATCATAGGGAGTATACATTCTGTAGGCTTCAGTTAATCTTTCATAAAAATCTGCTGGGCTCTCATCTATTCCTTGGATAACTCCTGTAACTTTGGAAAGGTTCATAGCTTTTTGGCCCCCCCTTCTCAGGCCTTGTAAAAAGCCTTGGCGAAAGCGGGCTAGGGCTGTGGATCCTTCATCTGTATTTGGATCCCATTGGGGGTCTTCATTCGGGAATTCTCTCTGAGCTGCTTCCCTACGGTCTATTATATTCTGCCCCTGCGCCGGAGCTGCAGGGTTTTCTGCCATCCATTCAATAGCTGCTTTTCTAATTCTCGCTCGTTCGTTCTTCTGTAGTGAATAGGGTGGTCAGGAGCTGACGGCAATCTGGCCAAGTGGGTTGGTGAGTTTCCATAATACTAGTTACTAATTCTGTCAGCTCCTGGGGCTTACTAGTATAGGAGGCATAGTGCGACCTCCAATTTAATAAATCAGTTGTAGAGAAAGGGATATACACATAAGTTAGGGGTCCCGCTACCACTTCATCATTATCATTCTTTACGGGCACTCCCGGGACTTGCCTTAAGGGAAACAGCTTGGCTGTCCCAGGCGTTGTTTGGGATCTAAGGGTTATTGTCGTTGCCTTTGCAGGAGTCACTTTCTTTTTCTCAACAGGTTTTGCTTTGGGTTTCTCTTTCACTGGCGTGCTAGTGCTAGCGCTGGCTTTCTCGATTATTTGTACACTGTCCTCCTCCTCTCCTGGGGAATTTTCTCTTTCTTCTTCTTCTATCTCCGCTTCTGACTCACTTTTTACGTCCTCCTCTTCTCTTTCTTTTCCCGCTAATTCTTTCTCTTTCTCTCCTCCAGGAGGAGGGGGGTCAGGGGTTGGGTCTCGCCTCGGCTCTTGCCGTCTCTGGGGTTCTGGGGCAGGACGACGCCGGGCTACTCTTACTGGACCTGGGGTTCGGGGCTGCCTAAGGACTATTTCTGGGGAATCAGGATCTGCCAAGATGGGTTTCTTCTTGTCTTTCTTATCCTGCTCTTTCATTCTAGGCTGCTCCGTTTTCTGTCTAGAATCTGTTTTAGCTAACATTATTCTGCACTGTTCCTCATAACAGCGCTGCGCCCAGGAGGGCGGATCTTCACAAATACTTAACCAAGAATCTATATAGGGGTACTGATCGGGGTGCGCTACCCGCACTCTACGATGTATTGACTGAATAATCTCTACAGTGAACGTTCCCTCTCAGGGCCAGATGGGGTCTAGATCGGGCCACTCCCTAGTACACAAAATCTGCAAACGGGCTGCTGTCATTTTAATACCATAATCTCCTGAATATCCCTCTTTAAAATGTGTGATCATACATTCTAATGGAGTGTTTCTAGTTGACCCCGCCCCTCCCATTTCGATGTGTGCGCGCAACAACAGACAAAAGGGAAAAGGAGGGCGGACCGTGGGTAAGGGGTCCTCACGGCCCTGGAAACGTATAGGGAATACAAATAACAAGACAAGACGACAATCGCTTCCCCCTTTTCGCGACCTGAACGCGGTCGCCCGGTCAGGAAATGCGCTAATCAGGGGTCCGCCTTCACTTGGTCCGTGCTGCCAGACCTCTCATTCACACTTCGTTCACACAATCATGCTAGCAACGTATCCCAGAATGCATTCGTTTCTATCTGTTCTGACTAGTCTTTTTCCCAATTACAAAAAGGATGAGGGTTTCACCTAGCGAATTCCCATGCCAGGCTACTCGGCTCTTCCTTGAGAGTTGATCATGCTCTCTTACCAATTCCCAATATCTCGAGATTACAAATTCCAAATTCCAATGGCAGTACTGCTCTTTCTATTTCTGTCTAGACCCAAAATCAAAACTATACTCACCGGATCCGGTCCTCAAACTTCCCAAGCAGGCGCATGAGTTGGACCTCGGACTCCCCTCACTCGGGTTCGAGGCGTTGACTCCAGCCGGGCTCGTCACCCGCCGAGGTCCGACCAGCTCCCTCCGATACAAGGGACCGGTGGCGCCAGGGAGCAGCCCTCGTCGGAAGGGCGCGATCCCGGCAGGACCAAGCCTATAGAGGCGGAAAGTCGTGGTATATTGCCCTATATACACTTTGATTCCACAACTTCCCGGCCAACGCACCAAGGAATATGTAGCAGCAAAGCGCAGACAAACCAGTGATACCAGGAGTCTGTTCAGAAGGTCCAAATCATTTATTTGTGCACAAGTCTCAAGCAAGGCAATTTCAAAATGGCTGAGCAAAGTTTTCAAGCATTACAACAACTTTTATAGACTTCTGTTCCATTCTAGGTATAGAAAAACATTTCATTGGTCCCGGTAACCTCCCGTACCTCCCGTACCTCTTCTATTGGTCCCGGTACTGATAAGTTTATCCAATTATGTCCCTTCTGTGGGCTTCTGTGGGCATGACACCTGCCTGACCCCCTTCCAGTCCCAATTACAATGGTCAGTTCATCAACTTGTTACTTTCACACTCTCAAGGTTATGGGACCAATTTGTGCGTGCAGAAGAGCAAGGTTCTGTAACTCATCTGTCAGCACTCCTCATTATTTCTTTGCAGATGTACTTTTTCTTATCAGTAACTTTAAAACATGTCTTTTCTGTATTTTTCCATTTCTTAGTTCTGCAGTTCTGCTTACCTAAGCTAATTCAATATTTCTACTGAGTTCTTTCTTACAATAGCAGCATATTGGGGGATGTGCAATCCTATATGCCTCTCCACAGGCCTCATTTACAGGTCAAGCTAGCCATGCTGGCCTGCCTATGTCAGACACCGTGGGTCACAGGCCTACACCTGCCACAAGGAAGGGGTGGTATATAAGATATGACAAATAAAATAAATTTGGTTCAATCAATCTGGCCTTGGATTCTTCCTGAACAATGATGCATGACAGACAATTTCTTACATTTATTTATTTATATTTTCTTATATACCATGCTATTCTGCATCAGTGTGGTTTACATTGAACAAACTGAAATTACATTGAACAGGGCATTATAACTTGGAGATAACTATTTTACAGGGAACATGGGCTATGGAGGGTTAAGTGGCTTGCCAAGACCACAAGGAGCACCTGTGGGACTAGAAACCCCAGTCCTTCCGGCCCAAGGTTGCTGTCCTCTAGTGGGATTGGAACCCCTGACCTTCCGGCCTGAAGTACCTTGCCCCAACCACTAGGCCACTCCTCCACTCCTTAAAAAAGGATATAGCGTTATTAGAAAAGGTACAGAGAAGAGCCACCAAAATGGTAAAGGGGATGGAAGGCTACTCCTATGAAGAGAGGCTACAAAGGTTAGGGCTCTTCAACCTGGAAAAGAGACGGCTGAGGGGAGATATGATAGAGGTCTATAAATTAATGAATGGAGTGGAACAGGTGAACATAGATCAATTGTTTACGCTATCAGAATATAGAAAGACTAGGGGACATGTAATGAAGCTACAGGGTAAACTATTTAAAACAAATAAGAGAAAATATTTTTTCACTCAACGTGTAATCAAACTCTGGAATTTGTTACCGGAGGATGTAGTAAAGGCTGTTAGTGTAGATGGGTTTAAAAAAGGTTTGGACAAGTTCCTGGAGGAAAGGTCCATAAACCATTATTAAAAAGGGACCCAGGATATCAATGCTTGACCCAATACAAGAAATGTGGAACCTATGTCTCTTGGGGATACTGCTAGGTGCGTATGATCTAGATTTGCCACTGTTGGAAACAGGATACTGGGCTTGATGGACCTTGGTCTGATCCAGTATGGCATATCTTATGTTCTTATGTTCTTAAGTAAAAAACAAAATAAATTATATTACAGCAGTATTGAACTATAGTGCCTCATGAGCTAATCACTTTAGTTTGAAATCTGACATTCTTTCTGCTTGCATAAATAGTCTATGGGGTATGTTTACTAAACCGTCTTAATGTGCGCTCTGTGACGTTATCGCGCGATAAGGTACCTTATCGCGCGATAATGGTGCTTTATCAGGCGCACAGGTACCTTATCGCACGATAACGCATGCAGTGGCGCAAACGAGCGCTGAAGGCGGGGAAAGGCTTCCAGAGGGCGGAGGAAGGCTCCCCAGGGGTGGAGAGAAGGGGTCAATGGGTGGAAAGTGGGAGGGGAGAGGTTCTCTGCACACTAACGCTGTGAAATCTGAGGCTCAAAACTAACGCCAGTGAAACCCTGGCATTGCAAATGCAATGTGTGCCTTCAAACCCATTTCCGTCAGCAATGTACAGCAAAACCAGGGAAACCTACAAAAAGTGATAAGTGTGATAGATGTGCACGGAACAAAAGGGCAAATAAACCTTGAAAATGTACAGAGAAAAATGTAAAAATAATATAACCAAGCTGGCCAATAGTGATATCAATGGAAAACATCACAAAACACTCCCAAGAAAGCTCCAAAAAAAAGATATGAATTTTGGAAGGGTCTATGCTCCGTCCCCATACAAGGTGAATGAGCCCACAGTGTAATTGCGCTGAGCAAGGATTCCGACTCCATTGGCCAGGTTTCCTATGGCGTGCACATGTTCCACAACAGCAGGGCAGGCATGTCGGAATGGGCAACTGGACAGATGCTGGAAAAGGGGACACAGAGGGCTGCAGGCGGCACATGCTGTGGTGCAGCTGGCCCACAGTGTGGACTAGGGTGATGCCTAGCTGACCCATAGGAATGCTGAAACAGTAGAGCAGCCAGACAGCAACTGCTGAGGGCCCAACATGGGCATGAGTGTGCTTTCCACAGTGTCACAGGGGATAGTACCCAGCAGGTACCCCGAAGGGCACGAAACATTGGCATGCGGTGCTGGGGGGAAGCGTGGACAGCTATGCAGGCACCCCTACCCCACAACCCGCACCATAGGCAGCCACCTACCTGCACACTGAATGGCCTGAGACTGCGCTCCACCAGCACCACCAGCAGAAGGGCATGTCAGCATGGTGGCAGAGGGATACTGGTGGTGGAGAGGGCAGTGGCAGCTGCCCAGATCAGACCGTGGCCTAGCCCTGTGTAGGTGGGTGCCATGCACTGCAACAGACAGGCCCTGTCTGACGAACAGTCATGGTATCACCAGGGAATGCACTGTCTCTGTGGAAACACAGTGGTGCAGTGCACACAGCCAGTGTGTTCAGAAGGTCACAGGTTCAAGTCCCAGCTGTGGTTCCTGCCATCCCAGTCCCCATATTTTACCCACTACTAAAACGTGCTAATACAGACAGAACCTTTATTGCAGATGTCGTAAACATGCCCAAAACACCTACATTTTACCCTACAGAGCACAGACACCATAAACAAGCGCATTACCTAGAGCAGAGTCTCCCAAATGCAGTCCTGGAGGGCCAAACACCATTCAGGTTCCATGCTGTCTCTAATAAAGATGCCTGTGCTGCATTTCTATGCGCCGCCCCCATGGTATGCAGATGTATCTCATGCATATTCATGAGGGACAGCATGAAAACCCGAACAGTGTCTGGCCCACCAAGGACTGGAGTCGGGAACCTCTGCCCTAAAGCAGCGGCCAACAGGGGCAGACACACCCGCACCCACAGGCTCCATTATCCAATGCCTCCTGGAGAGGCAGGATGTTGGGCCCTGCGTTCATCTCCCAATACGAGCACTTGCATACCTTAGCAATTCCACCCTAAACCTGGGAATACGGTACACATATATCAAAAGGTTGATATGATTACTGGCAGATAGCACTTCCGAAGTTATGTACAGTTTTCTGAGTGAGCTGCATCATAGCAACCTTTCTGATGTCTGTGGAGTGTGCTACAGGTCTTGTGTCTGACAGTGTTTACCACCGTGGGGGGTGACCCCAATAGTATTGCGTACCATAGCCATGCCTGCACTGTGCCCAGAACTGGTGCGGTGGCCATGGCTGCCAAACACCTCTATAGTTGCACAATGCTGGCATAGGTGTGGGGAGTGTGTGTCTGTCTATCCAGTGTGTGGTGGTTGCAAACACCCTCCACAGCCCACACTGCTAGCACTGTTGCCAGTATTGACCTGCCAATGTGCATAATGAGGAGCAAGGTACTGTGGGAATAGCCAGAATAGGGTGGCCTGGCCTGGATTCATCTGTACATAGCATAGGGCAATGGCTCGGAAATTGTAGTGGCCGGCCACCACCTGCACGGACAGGGTGGGCACAGCATGTCCTGCTGGGAGGTCACTCTCACCCTGACTGAGCAGTGACCACAGCATGGCTAGGTTCCCCCATAGTGCTAGATAGTCTTTTTCTCATGTGATGTTTATGGGTTCTCTTTTGGGGTCCAATCACTGACTTATCTGCTTGGTGTGTATGCTGACATCCCAGTTCTGAGTACATGCATCTTCTCCAGGACCAGGCACTATGGACTAGTTAGCAGACTGTCTGCAGCTAGTATGTGTCTTGCTGGAACACCTTGTAGGGTGCAGCGGCTGGAGGCTTGCTGCTGGAGAATGTCAGATAGTGGTGGGGGACAGCTGAGTATTTCCAGGCCTACTGTCTGTCTGCTGTTGTTTATGAATGTGTACTGCTCTGCATTGCGTGTCCTGTAGGGTGTCTGTTCCCCAGCAGGACTGGGCTTGATGGTCCCCTCTACTGCCACCATTGCAGGGAGGTAGAATGTGGATGTGTTGGTGGGCAATCCTGTTTCCCACCCTGAGCCCTAGAGGGTGGGTTGTGTGGTGGTACATATTCTGCCTATGGGTCCAAGCACCCCCTTCACCTACATCATGTAACCATGGCACCAACACAGGATATGCACTATTCTGGGTGCATCATAGCCATAAGGGCTAGACATGACTGAGAAATACAGAAGGACACATGTATCCTAGGTGTGTCTGCAGGAACTACCTATCACACACAGTAGTACTGATGGGGACCTGCAGCATGGTGTATTTCAGCCATGAAAGGTGCTGTGGACCTGGCGCTGGGCGCCCCACCTCACCCTCAGGGTGAGCACAGTACCCGCACAATGTGACAGTCTGTAGCTACTCTGTGCCAGTACCACACACGGTCGGTTCCCCCTACCAGGCCGAGGTGCTGTGGGGGTGCATACCCCATCTTGTGCCCATCTGTCGACTGCTGATTTGCATGTGCAGTGCATCATGGGTACGGGTGGGTTACCCCTATCCTGGTAACCACAACAGACAGTTTGTGTGGTGACATGCAGTCCTTCTGCAGCCAGCCAGGGGCTTGTTGGCAGCTGTAGTCCACTGGATACTTCACTGCCTGTGAAGTCGGAGGTCATGGGTTCAAACCCACAGTAGGGGTTATTTGATAGGGCTGTCTGAGGCATTGTCTGTTTTTAATGTACATTAGGGCTGCCAGCAAAAACACCCTCAGAGTACTGTAACCTTAAGGTGCCTCATAAGGCACCTTATAGGGTGCCCTATAAAGCACCTTATAGAGCACCTTATAAGGCGCCTTATAAGGTGTCCTATAAGGGACATTATAGGGTGCCTTGGCGGACAGTGCACTTTATAATGTGCCCTATGGAGTGCGTTATGGAGTGCCTTATGCGGCACCTTAGGTTACGCCACCGTGAGGGTGTGTTTGCTGGCAGCACTAATTAAAATAAAAGTAAAATGCCTCAAAAAGCACTACTTAAATATAAAGGGTGATGCCTTAGCCAGCCTTATGCATTAGGCACACTGGGGGATCAAACTCATGACCCCTGTACCATCAGTCAGTGTATTAATCATTGTGCTACACCTCTGCTTCTATGGTTGCATGTCTGCGCGCCTACTTAAGATTATCGCGCGTTAACGTGCTTAGCGGCATTTCGCCCAATAATGTGCGCAGCGCGTGTTATCGCACAATAATCCCATTTTGCTACATTAAGACCGAAACGCCCACTCCTTTTATGGCATCCTGCACACTATCGCCGGGTGCACGTTAAGACAGTTTAGTAAACATACCCCTATGTCTCCTCCAACAGTAGAAGTCACAATACGTAATGACGCTATCAAGTATTCATCGCTAAGCAGAGACCCTGAGTTTGTTTTTGTGTTCTTCATTCTTGAAAACAATTGCTCACAGCAGTAGGTGCTACCAAACAGAGCAAGGAATTTCTTTGCATCCTGTGACAGATTGGGATATCTGTGTGATGAAACGTAACAACTGTAAAAGCTCAGCAGATCATGTTCAGTGAAAGCTCTCTTCAAGTCACTGTCATTTCGAATGTCAATAAATTCCATTTGATATTTATCAGCAGCGCCTGTAGGACGAACTTCAAATGGATTACTCATCAGTTTTATCATGTCAGAATGTTTTCTGAAATCTTCGAATCTGTGTCTGAAGTCATCAGCTAGTTTGGCAACTATTTCCGAGTACTTCTCATGTTGTACTGTGTCTGCAGGTCTAGTAGAAAGGACTGTGAAATGTACAAATTTCTTCTCAACCAAATGAGTGAATTAGCTCCAACTTCTGAACAAATGTAACAACATGTTCATACAGTTTGTGAACCAGCTGATCCTTTCCTTGAAGTTTTACATTTAATTCAGCCATGTATTTGGTCATGTCCACCAGAAACGCCAAGTCATTTAACCATATGTTATCATCCAGAAATCTTGCATCCTTCTCTTTCTTAGTCATGAAGGTCTTTATTTCATCGCGTAAACTCCAACCTGGATAAGGTGGCTACGCTGCTCAGCCACCGTACCTGGCAGAAGTATACCACATCATTGTGATCGCAGCCCACTTCTTCAAGAAACGCTTTAAACTCCCTGTGATTGAGGCCTCTTGAACGGATGAAGTTAACAGCTGATACAACTTTTTCCATCACGTGCTTCATTTCAAGGATCTTGGCGCATAAATTTTCTTGATGAATAATACAGTGGTGTGTGATGATTTCCTGAGGCACAGATGTTGCCAATAAGGCCACAAAGCCATTCTGTTTCCCTGCCATGGCCGGTGCCCCATCAGTTGTTATGCCAACAAGTTTGTTCTTGGGAAGATTGAATTTCTCCATTACCTAGTTGAGTCTTTCAAAACATCCTTTCCAGTTGTCGTGCCTTTCATCGGACAAATATCCAACAGTTCCTCGATGACAGAAAATGCTCCAGTAACTCCTCTCACGAATATTGTAAGTTGGGCAGTGTCACTAATGTCGGTGCTCTCATCAAGTGCCAAGCTGTAAAATTCACAATCATCAAGTCTCTTGATCAAAGATTCCTGAATATTTCTGGCCAGATCGTCAATCCTTCTAGCAACTGTCTGATGAGAAAGACTGACATTTTTCACCAGAGACTTCTTATCCGGGCAAACAACATCTGTAAAACTTTCCAAGCAATCCTTCACAAACTCCCCATCTGTGAATGGTTTTCCTCTCTTGGCTATGGATTCTACTATTAAAAAGCTTACCTTTGTTGCTGCTTTGGAACTGTTATTAGCTTCTTTGAAGAAAGACTGTTGACCAACTATGCTTTGTTTCATTGAAATTATGCGATCAGTTCATTGCTGGCCAACAAGGCTATTGAATTTACTAGCATGCTTTGTAGTGTAGTGTCGCTTTATGTTGTACTGTTTGTGAACAGTGATGGTTTCTTGGCAAATCAAGCACAAAATGCAACCAGAATGTTCCATCACCAAAAAATCTTCCATCCACGAACTTTTGAATCCGCGACACTCGACATCAACTTTACGTTTTTTCTCCGGCCTACTTTTACTCGCCGACGCCAACATTCTTTGTTTACACTTTACAAATTTTCCGGTTTAGTACGATCTATCTAAAAACTGCAGAAGACCACAGACGACTGCAAATGACCACAGATGAAGCACGTGCAGCACATCGCAGCAAAGAGTTAGTAAAAATTACCGTATTTACTTGAATGTAATGCGCACCTTTTCTGGCCAAAAAGAGGCTCTAAAACACAGAGTGCGGATTTCATTTGAGGGCGCATTACAAACACTGCTCTTTAGTCCTCTGGCGAATGTAGTGTGCACCCCCCCCCCCCTTAGTGCTGCCAGCCCGGCCTGATCCAGCCAGCCTCCGCTTCCTTCTTGTACTCTGAAGTACTCTCGATCGGTGCCCGGTCCTTGAAAAACCGTTTTTTTGCTCTGGCCGCGAGATCGGGAGAGGCCAGAGCAAAAAAACAACTTTTCTCCCTCAGTCCGTGAATGCGATCCCCCGTGCAGCCGCTGCTTCTGCTTTTCACAGAGCAGCAGCTGCAATACAGTTAAGTTGAAGAGGTAAAGAAACCTGTTAGAAGCTGTCCGGTCGTCCTAGAAAACTCCTTCTGCAGCGCCCCAAAAAGTGATGTCAGCAGCACCCGCCCCCTCTGACATCACTTCCTGGGGTGCTGCAGAAGGAGTTTCCTAGGACGACCGGAGGGCTTCTAACAGGTTTCTTTACCTTTTCAACTTAACTGTATTGTAGCCGCTGCTCTGTCAAAAGCAGAAGCAGCGGCTGCACTGGGGATCGCATTTGTGGACTGAGGGAGAAAAGCCGTTTTTTTGCTCTGGCCGCTGCCGATCTCGTGGCCAGAGGAAAAAAATGACTTTTCAAGGGCTGGGCACCGATCGAGAGTACTTCCGAGTACAAGAAGGAACTATCTCGGGCCGGATAGAAATGCCTGGCAGGCCAGACTCTGGCTCGCGGGCCTATGTTGGACACCCCTGCTTTAACTCTTCAACTTAACTGTATTGCAGCCGCTGCTCTGTGAAAAGCAGAAGCAGTGGCTGCACGGGGGATCGCATTTACGGACTGAAGGAGAAAAGCCGTTTTTTTGCTCTGGCCGCTCCCGATCTCGCGGCCAGAGCAATAAACCGGCTTTTCAAGGGCCGGGCACTGATCGAGAGTACTTCAGAGTGCAAGAAGGAAGCATCTCGGGCCAGATAGAAATGCCTGGCAGGCCGGACTCTGGCCCATGGGCAGTATGTTGGACACCCCTGGTATACAGCTACATGGGAGGGAATAAGTGACCCGAGCTGGGAGTGGGTGTTGCTCCAATATTGGCTGTGATTGCTGGGGAGGTTGGTTTTAAAGTGATGTGCTCAAAATTTAGGCCTTGGTGGATATCAGTTTTTAATGCTGAGCATACTTAGTAAGTTGAGGAACAGGCTAGTGACACTACAAGTGATATTCAGATCCTATGTGGTGTGCACTGCTGCTGACCTTGGAGGTATGTTGGACAGGTTGATAGCCTATGGTATGAGTTAAGGTTAGATCTCTTAAAGGTGAATATTTTACAATGGTGTATTGTCTGGTGTTGTAGTGTGTTTATTGGTGTCTGGTGACAATGTGTTCCAATGCCAGCCAGGACCCACCTTTGGGGAAGGAAGGACTCTCAGGTGAGATGTCAGCTGGGTCTCTTCCCTGAGGATTCAGTCACAAAATGCTGTTTAGGCATCCGTTGCATCGTTGCCATCTGTTGATGATATTATGTGTGCTGAGATCTGTGTTATTCAGCAACATCCTGGAGAAGGCTTTTTAAGACATGAGGGTTAGGTTGAGATCTCATAGGTGCTGTGGCATCAAGTAGGTGTGTAATATACACTATCCTATCGAGGCTGTATATGTTATTTTATTTATTTTATTTATTTAACTGTATTTATATCCTGCTTTTCACCGGGTCAAAGCGGTCAATTGGGAGATACATTTTAACACGAGGGGATATGACACACATACGCTAATACTTACAGGGAACATGGGCAATGGAGGGTTAAGTGGCTTGCCCAAGACCACAAGGAGTGCCTATAGGACTAGAAATCCCAGTCCCTCCGGCCTGAGATTGCTGTCCCCAGGTGGGACTTGAACCCCCGGCCCTCCGGCCCAAAGTACCTTGTCCTAACCACTAGGCCACTCCTCCCAATGTATGTACCCAATGTGTATCTCTATAATGGGTGCAAGTTTTTAAGTCATGGGTGCTGTATGCAATATATGTAATGGTTAGAGGCATAATGGCGATGTGTACAATATGTAATATGTTTCATAATTTTTGTCATGCCTTTTTAATTGTGCTGAGTATAATGGTATACGGTTTGTAAAGATTAGATATGTGGCACATCTGATGGTTTTTTTTGGAAAGCATGCTGTCATACAGCTAATCCATGGCCCAATCCTCCTAAGCCAGGGCATTGGAAACATAGGTGCTGTGTACCTTTGTCTCCCTTCTTGATGTGAGCTATCAATGATCCCCATATGGAACTAATAGGTTGAATGCTGCAAATGGCAAAAAATGTGTTAAGCATTTCATTGCCGTTGACTGGACTAAGAAACATAGCCACATTGTGGCAACATCTGCATATGCATGAAGCCACAAGTTGACATTCCTGACATGATGTGACAGCTAGCTACATATGATTGATGGCTATGCTTTTGAGGGGCAAGCCTAATGTTGATAGGTGTTCAGTCATGGCCTCTGTCCACACCTGACCAGAGGAGTCGCACTATGTTGGGGGTCACTCTCTCTGCAACTACATTAGGTTCCCTGGCCATGTTCCAATTTCATCAGGGTTTCACAGATATGCCAGTACACCTGCTACCTGTATGATAATACCTGTTCACACATGTCCCTGATTGTGCAACAGCACTACACAGGCAACATGCAGATTACTGTGCACGCCAAATAGGTCTCAGACAAGGTTGTGCAGACATATGAATGTGGGTTCAGTTGTGAAAACATTTCACAACATCTTAGGAACCCACCCTCCAGCATTAAAAAATATGCTAACACACTGGAAATTATGTGTCACAACAACAGGGGGGACCACAGGGGACACACTCCTAGAAAAACAGATGAGGCACAGACAGCATTGGTCCACAATGCTAAAGAGTCAACCAATATCACCCTGAATGTGCTGCAGGGATCCACAGCACAGAGGGGAATATTATTTTGTTACTGCACTTTGGGCAATAAACTAAAGATGATGAAGCTTTCTGGAGTCCTCCGCTAAAAATATCAAACTTTATTAAGGGGGAAATGTTAAACTGAGAGAGACAGACCTTTGTGGTTGACCCAACAACATGAGGTGCCCTCCCCTCCCCCCCACTGCAAAGGGGTCTCCAGTCATATGTTTGAAAAAGGGGGATCGGTTCACCTCTAGGTCCATGAAGCACATCAACCATGTGTAACATTAGCCACACACTTTCCATCACCCCTCCAACAACATTCAGACAGTACAACATGGTGGTGTCAGCAATATGCTCTTGGGATGTTTCTCATCAGCGGGTAAATGCTGACAGGTGTGGTTTGTCGGAACACAGGTTTGAACAATACTAAGGCTCATGTATGTGCATAACCTGTTTTAGTCTGTCTGAGCTTGGTGAATGAGACATTGTTTCACATCCCAGGCCTATAGTGCTCATCAACCTACATGTAAGGATACATCCACTGAAAACATGTGCATGTATTGCAATGGCCTCATCCATGTCCTGAAATCATTCCTGCTGGGAAATCTAAACCTTGTTCACACATTTCCCCAACATCTGAATTTGCTAATTTCTTTATGGCCAATGATAACTTTTTACAGCTCTTTTATTATACTGGATTGCCTGCTGGGAACTTGACCCCCAATGTGGTTCAACATTTGTTTATCCTGTTAGGCAAAAAGAACCTGAGGCCTCGGCTTTTGCTATAAATGCCACTTGCCTGGCTGAGTTATGAATTTCTTTGTTCCCTCTTCTGAGTCCCTTCCAAGCCAAGTGTCAAACTTTAAGTTGGTCAAAATTTAATATCCTTAGTGAGGTTGGGAGCCTCTAAATTCATCAATGGTATTAGAATACCAGTTCCCCATTTGATCGTCTTCCTGTGTTGTTAATTAAAAACGCGATCTTGTCTCCTCACTTGCTGCCATGAGGTACTGTACCCATCTCTTGGAAATGGGCATTAGTGGGTTCAGTCTTGAATAAACATAATCTTCCTCTCCAAGATCACTCTAGCTATCGTCCAATTTCCAACCTTCCTTTTGTTGCCAAACTGGTTGAAAATATTTTCTGTTCTTCCCTTGTCAAATTTACTGATCAGATTAAATGCCCTGCAGCCTTGCCAGTTGGGTTTTAGGTCCAGTTTCAGCACTGAAACAGGTTTGGCCTCCCTGATTAGTAACATCCACAGGGGAAGGATATTATTTTAATCACTCTTGATCTTTTGTGTGCATTTGTTTAGTTGACCACCATTTACTGCTTTCTTGTTTATATGACCTGGGCCTTTGGTGTACTGTTCTAGCCTGGTTTTCCTCTTTTCTCTGCAATAGATCATTCTATTTATCATCTGGATCTACCCCTCCCCCCCACACTAATTATTTACAATGTGATATTCTTCAAAGCTTGGTCCTCGCACCAATATTGTTTAACTTATTCCTTAGCCTCCTTGCCTCCATGATACTACTACTGCTACTATTAATAATTTATATAGCACTACAAGACATACGCAGCGCTGTACAAACATATAAAGAAGATTGTCCCTGCTTGTAGAGGTTACAATCTAATCAAGACAGACAGAACGATGCAAGAGAAACAAGGGAGTTCAAATAGGGAAGGAGACAAGAAGAACAAAGGATTAGGATCCAAATGCAGCCTCAAAGAGGTAAACCTTTACATGGATTTGAGGAGAAGTATTTATTTTTATTTATTTAGACAGTTTTTGTATACCGCCTTATCCTTCAATCAAAGCGGTCACAACACAATTGGGGGATACATTTAACACGCGGGGATATGAGACACATACACTAATACTTACAGGGAACATGGGCTATGGAGGGTTAAGTGGCTTGCCCAAGACCACAAGGAGCATCTGTGGGACTAGAAACCCCAGTCCTTCCGGCCCAAGGTTGCTGTCCTCTAGTGTGATTTGAACCCCCGACCTTCCGGCCTAAAGTACCTTGCCCCAACCACTAGGCTACTCCTAGAGTAGAGACTTTACGTAAAGATATAGGAAGTTTGTTCCATGCATAAGGAACAGCAGGGTGAAAAGACTACAGTCTGGGGTTTTGCAGAAGAAGAAAAGGGCATAGAGAGAAGAAAGCCAGAGGAGGAGAGGAGTTCATAAGGAGAAGTAGATAGAGAAAAGAGAGGAAAGGTAAGGAGGGACAGTAGAGTGAATGCATTTATATGTTAGAGGAGAAGTTTGAATTGGATATGGAAACAGAAGGGGAGCCAGTGAATTGATCTTAGAAGAGGGGTTATATGAGTGAATCGGGGCTGGCGGAAGATTAGCCGCAGAGCAGAGTTCTGGATAGATGGAGGAGAGAGATGACACTGAGGGAGACCAGCAAGGAGGAGGTTGCAATAGTCAAGATGGGAGGTAACCAAAGAGTGGGCAAGAGCCTTAGGAGTGTGTTCAGAGAGGAAGGGATGAATTTTGTTAATTTATTAATTAATTTATTTATTTAACAAGTTTTTTATACCGCCTTTTCCTTCAATCAAAGTGGTCACAAGAAATACAAGGTATAAACAAGGGAAGCATAAACAGTATAGACATGACAACATATGGTAATGTAGGAAAAATAACAAGGGTTAACAATATAGTGGATTATTTATAAAGTATATACAATAGATGATATCTTAGTCATTTGTTGATCCATAGTGCTCAATGAAAAGTAAAGTTTTTAATTGCTTACGAAAGTCACTTAAAACATCAATTGCACGTAAATCAGGAGGGAGAGAGTTCCAAATCAAAGGGGCAGCCAAAGAAATTGCTCGTTGTGATGTACATTTGCGTGATTTAGCGAAGTTTCTTGGGGTATTGAGGGTGTTTGAGGTGGATAATCTTCTAGGTCTGTTGCTGGTATCACGGGATAAGAGGGCATGGAGGCTGGTTGCAGAACTGTTGTGCTTCATTTTGAAGATGTTTATGATTATGCGAAGGGTTATCGGGAGCCAGTGGAGATCTTTAAGGATGGGGGTAATGTGGTCATGATTTGTGGAACCGTTAATTATTCTGGCTGCTGTATTCTGTGCCATTTGAAGAGGTTTGAGAGCATGTTTTGACAGCCCATTGTAGATAGGGTTGCAAAAATCCAGAATGGGGGTAATAAGTGCCTGGCAGACTGTACGAAAGTGTTCATAAGAGATAAGAGGCTTGAGGCGTCTAATTATTTTCATTCGGTAATAAGCGCTTTTAACAGTTTTCTTTATGTGAGATCGTAGGTCTAGCTTCTTATCGAGGGTTACCCCGAGGTATCTTACCTCATCCTTAATTGGAATCTCAGTACTGTTGCATGTGATGTATGGTGGGGGATTAAAGTTGGTGTTTCTAGTGACAATAAGTGCTTCAGTCTTCTTCAAGTTTATTGCAAGGTTGTTATTTGACAGCCAAATGGAAATGCTGGTAATGCAGTTTGAAATCTTGTTGTAGTTTGGGCAGTTGATATCAATCGGAGTGTAGATCATAATATCATCTGCATAAATTGTGTAGTCTATATGATGAGTTGATATTATGTGACATATTGGTTGGATAAAGAGGTTAAAAAGAAGTGATGAGAGTGCAGATCCCTGCGGTACGCCTTGTTTGATAACTGTATGATGTGAAGTGTTTAGACCGACTTTAACTTGGAACTGTCTACCAATTAGGTAGGACTCAAACCAGTTTAGGACGGTGCCAGTTAGACCGATGTTCTTTAGTCTGGCTAATAGTATTGAATGGTCCACTGAATCAAAGGCCGCTGAAATATCTAAGAAAATCATTAAGGTTCCTCTATTATAGTTGTCTATGGTTTGAGTGATATCATTAAATAAATAAAGTAGCAGCGTCTCAACTCCATGGTTCGGGCGGAAGCCATGCTGATGTATGTCAAGTGGCGCATGCTCATCAATATGGTCTTGGAGCTGTAGTTGTACTACCTTCTCGATAATTTTTGCCAGGAGTGGTAAGCTGGAAATTGGTCTATATGCAGCTGGATTGTTTTTTTCAAGGTTGGTTTTCTTAAGGATAGGCCTTATTGTGGCTAATTTCAGCTGTTCTGGCATGATTCCTTGATTTAGGGAGTTGGTTACGAGGTGGTGTATAAAATTAATGAAGTTTGACTTAGTAGCTTTGACCCAAGGTACTGGGCAAGGATCTGTGGGTGCGGTACTTGTGTTAAGTGCAGCAATGATGTCTGAAAGCTGCTTAGTTGAGGGAATATGAAACTTGTTCCAAATTGTACTTGGTAAAATAAGATTGTTTTTTTTCAGATTGTTTTAAAGGTGGAGTCTGGCCTATTTTTTCTCGAAGATAATCCGCAAACACTTCAGGATTAATCAGGATGTCTTTATCAGAACAAGGTTCATTAACTAGGTATTTTACTATCTCAAAAGGTTCTCTAGGTTTGTTATAAGCTTTCTGGATAGTGTTTGTGTGGTATTCTTTTTTGATTTGTTGATGAGATCATTATAATCCTTTTGCTGAATTAAATATAAATCCTGAGAGGTGGTAGATTTGGATCGTCTCCATTGGCGTTCTAACTTCCTTAATTCTCTCTTAGCATCGCGTATGTTATTTGAATACCATGGTGCGTGATGTTTCCTTTTGATCTATTTTGAGTCTGTTATAGCCTTGGCTGCAGTGCTGATGGTGTCATACCAATTGTTTACTTGTTTGTTCAAATCAAGTTCAGCTGAGTTAAGGTGAGGTATTGTGTCTAGTAAGAATTGATCTCTATTGAAGGCTTTGAACCTTCTTGGGGTAAATGTAGTAGCTTTTATTTTATCGAGCTTGTCAAACGTGCTTTTGAATTCTATTTTAATTCTATGGTGATCTGACCATGGAACTGGGGTAATTATGGGTGATGAGAAGTTGCCATTATTTATGATGTGGTTGGGGGCAAAGATGAGATCTGGCATGGATCCGTATTTGTGCGTGGGAGCGTTTATTAATTGGGTATATTGTAAGGAGTCCATAGCTTGCAAGAAGGTTTCCTTATCTATATTGGAAGAGGAGTTGAGGTTGAAGTCTCCTAGTAAAATTAGAGGTTTATGGTGAGAGTTGACTGCACAGTTATAGAAAAAGAAACAACAGGTTTTAGCTATATGTTGAATATGTGTGGAGAAGGAAAGGGAGGAGTCAAAGATTGTGGCAGGTGCAGGCCTGTGACCCACAGTGTCCGAACATAAGCAGGCCAGCATGGCTAGCTTGACCTGTAAATGAGGCCTGTGGAGAGGCATATAGGATTGCACATCCCCCAATATGCTGCTATTGTAAGATAGAACTCAGTAGAAGTATTGAATTAGCTTAGGTAAGCAGAACTGCAGTATTGAAAGATGGAAAAATACAGAAAAACATGTTTAAAAGTTACTGATAAGAAAAAGTACATCTGCAAAGAAATAATTGGGAGTGCTGACAGATGAGTTGCAGAGCCCAGCTCCTCTGCACGTACAAATTGGTTCTATAACCTTGAGAGTGTGAAAGTAACAAGTTGATGAACTGACCATTGTAATTGGGACTAGAAGGGGGGCATGCAGGTGTCATGCCCACTGGAGGGACATAACTGGATAAACTTATCAGTACCGGGACCAATAGAAGAGGTACGGGAGGTACGGGAGAGTACCGGGACCAATGAAATGTTTTTCTATACCTAGAATGGAACAGAAGTCTATAAAAGTTGTTGTAATGCTTGAAAACTTTGCTCAGCCATTTTGAAATTGACTGGTTCGAGACTTGTGCACAAATAAATGATTTGGACCTTCTGAACAGACTCCTGGTATCATTGGTTTGTCTGCGCTATGCTGCTACATATTCCTTGGTGCGTTGGCCGGGAAGTTGTGGAATCAAAGTGTATATAGGGCAATATACCACGACTTTCCGCCTCTATAGGCTTGGTCCTGCCGGGATCGCGCCCTTCCGACGAGGGCTGCTCCCTGGCGCCACCGGTCCCTTGTATCGGAGGGAGCTGGTCGGACCTCGGCGGGTGACGAGCCCGGCTGGTGTCAACGCCTCGAACCCGAGTGAGGGGAGTCCGAGGTCCAACTCATGCGCCTGCTTGGGAAGTTTGAGGACCGGATCCGGTGAGTATAGTTTTGATTTTGGGTCTAGACAGAAATAGAAAGCGCAGTACTGCCATTGGAACTTGGAACTTTGGAATTTGTAATCTCGAGATATTGGGAATTGGTAAGAGAGCATGATCACCTCTCAAGGAAGAGCCGAGTAGCCTGGCATGGGAATTCGCTGGGTGAAACCCTCATCCTTTTTGTAATTGGGAAATTGGAAAAGACTAGTCAGAACAGATAGAAACGAATGCATTCTGGGATACGTTGCTAGCATGATTGTGTGAACGAAGTGTGAATGAGAGGTCTGGCAGCACGGACCAAGTGAAGGCGGACCCCTGAGTAGCGCATTTCCTGACCGGGCGACCGCGTTCAGGTCGCGAAAAGGGGGAAGCGATTGTCGTCTTGTCTTGTTATTTGTACTCCTTATACGTTTCCAGGGCCGTGAGGACCCCTTACCCACGGTCCGCCCTCCTTTTCCCTTCTGTCTGTTGTTGCGCGCACACATCGAAATGGGAGGGGCGGGGTCTACTAGAAACACTCCATTAGAATGTATGATCGCACATTTTAAAGAGGGATATTCAGGAGATTATGGTATTAAAATGACAGCAGCCCGTTTGCAGATTTTGTGTACTAGGGAGTGGCCCGATCTAGACCCCATCTGGCCCCGAGAGGGAACGTTCAAAGTAGAGATTATTCAGTCAATACACCGTAGAGTGCGGGTAGCGCACCCCGATCAGTACCCTTATATAGATTCCTGGTTAAGTATTTGTGAAGATCCGCCCCCCTGGGCGCAGCGCTGTTATGAGGAACAGTGCAGAATAATGTTAGCTAAAACAGATTCTAGACAGAAAACGGAACAGCCTAGAATGAAAGAGCAGGATACGAAAGCCAGAAAGAAGCCCATCCTGGCAGATCCTGATTCCCCAGAAATAACTCTCAGGCAGCCCCGAACCCCAGGTCCAGTAAGAGTAGCCCGGCGTCCTGCCCCAGAAACCCAGAGACGGCCAGAGCCGAGGCGGGACCCAACCCCTGATCCCCCTCCTGGAGAAGAGAAAAAGGAAGAATTAGCGAGAAAAGAAGAGGAGGACCTAGAAAGCGGGTCAGAAGTGGAGACAGAAGAAGGAGAAAGAGAGAACCCCCCAGATGAGGAGGAAAGTGTACAAATAATTGAGAAAGCTAGTGTTAGCACTAGCACGCCAGTGACAGTGAAACCCAAAGCAAAACCTGTTGAGAAAAAGAAAGTGACTCCTGCAAAGGCAACGACAATAACCCTTAGATCCCAAAAGACACCCATAGCAGCTAAACTGTTTCCCTTACGGCAAGTCCCGGGAGTGCCCGTAAAGAATGATAATGATGAAGTGGTAGCGGGACCCCTAACTTATGTGTATATTCCTTTCTCTACAACTGATTTATTAAATTGGAGGTCGCACTATGCCTCCTATACTAGTAAGCCCCAGGAGCTGACAGAATTAGTAACTAGTATTATGGAAACTCACCAACCCACTTGGCCAGATTCAGGGGCGGCCCAAGGGGGGTGCGGGGCCATGTGCGGAGACTCGGTGCGGGGCCTCATTTGCATAAGGGGCCTCATTTGCATAAATATTTGCATAATGTTACCATACACAAACTTTTAGTAAACATGCCTCTTAATGAGTGTATGAATAAAGAAAGACTAAAAGACTTCTACATTACTATAATCCAGTGCCAACCGCCAGACACATTAGGAACTACTACAAACACTGCCCATTTAGAACCCATAGCAAACCCGCCGTATCCTAACAGCACTACCAGGACTCATAAAGCACCATACCCTAACTATCAAAAGGAAACGCTGCAAATATTAAACCAATACATTTCAGAGAACAACAATACATGACCTACTGGGGAAAGAGAACAAGTGGCAATGTCAAATAGGAATTACATAAACAGAATACCTCAGCTCAGTTACACATGCAGAACATATACCATCACCAAACAAGGAATCACAATTTAGAAACAGGAAGACAATAATTAAACTGGGAATCCCAAAAGCCAAATTTGGAATGCACAACACTGTAGAAATAAATCTATACATTAATTTGCTCTTGTACTAAACAAAGCGCAGACGTTAATGATGCACATTTCCCAGAGCTGACATATTCCAATTAATAAATTCAAAATAAAGAGATATTTTTCTACCTTTTGTGCATTTTTTTTTCAGCTGCAATTACTCCAGCCACTTTCTTCTGGTTTCTTCTTCTTCGTGTCTTCCGCTAACTCTTCATAGTCTGCTGTCCATTTGTCTTTTCTTCTCTCTTCTAGTTTTTTTTTCCATTCTCTCTCTACATCTGCTTTAACATACTAATCTTTCTCCTTTTGCTCTTTCCTCATTCCTATTTCATCCACTCAAATTTTACCCCTCCATCCTCAATCCCCACTTACTCTCCCAATATCCGGACAATTTTAGATTTGTCTTCCCTACCACACAAAATATTTTTCACTCTCCATTTCACTCTCCCAGCTCCATCCCATTCTAATCCTCCCCCAACATCAGCTCCATTCTAGTTCCAGTCCCACCCAGCATCCGCTCCCTTCTAGTCCCCGCATCAGCCCATTTCCAGTCCTAGCCCCCCATAAGCTCATTTCCAATCCCAGTCCCCCATGAGCCCATTTCTAGTCCTTTCCTAGCCCCACCATCAGCCCATGTCAAATCCTAGCTCCCCTCCACTCAGCCCATTTCCAATCCAAGCCCATGAGCCTACTTCCAGTTCTAGCCCCTTCATGAGTCCATTTCAATCCAAACCCCCACCACAGCCCATTTCCAATCTTAGCACCCCCCCAACAGCCAATTTCCAGTCCTATTCTAGCCCCTCCATCAGCCCATTTCCTGTCCTAGCCCCCCCCACTCAGCCCATTTCCAGTCCTAGCTCCCTCCCCCTCACAACCCATTTCCATTCCAAGCCCCCGTCCCCATCAGCTATTTGCAGTTCAAGCCCTCCGTCCACTCAGCCAATTTCCAGTCCTAGCCTCCTCATCGCCCATTACTAGTCCTACCCCCCCATCAGCCCATTACGTCCTAACCCCCCATCACCCTATTTCCAGTCGTAGCCCCCCCATCAGCCTATTTCCAGTCTTAGCCCCCCCCATAGCCCATTACCAGTCCTAACCCCCCCATCAGCCCATTTCCAGTCTTAGCCCCCCCATAGCCCATTACCAGTCCTAACCCCCACCACCACCACCACCACCACCACCACCAGCTTACTTCCAGCCTTAGCACCCCCCATAGCCCATTACCAGTCCTAACCCCCCCATCAGCCCACTTCCAGTCTTAGCCCCCCTATAGCCCATTACCAGTCCTATCCCCCACATCAGCCCACTTAGCCCCCCATAGCCCATTACCAGTCCTAACCCCCCCCCCATCAGCCCACTTCCAGTCTTAGCCTCCCCCCATGGCCCATTACCAGTCCTAATCCCACCCATCAGCCCACTTCCAGTCTTAGCCTCCCCCCCCGGCCCATTACCAGTCATAACCCCCCCACATCAGCCCACTTCCAGTCTTAGCCTCCCACCCCAGGCCCATTAACAGTCCTAACCCCCCCATCAGCCCACTTAGCCCCCCCATAGCCCATTACCAGTCCTAACCCCCCCCCTCAGCCCACTTCCCGTCTTAGCCTCCCCCCCCATGGCCCATTACCCGTCCTGACACCCCCCCCCCCATGGCCCATTACCAGTCCTAACCCCCCCCCCTTTCAGCCCACTTCCAGTCTTAGCCCCCCCATCAGCCCATTACCAGTCCTAACCCCCCCCCATCAGCCCACTTAGCCCCCCCATGGCCCATTACCAGTCCTGACCCCCACCACCACCACCACCACCACCAGCCCACTTCCATGGCCCATTACCAGTCCTAACCACCCCCCCATGGCCCATTACCAGTCCTAACCCCCCCATCAGCCCACTTAGCACCCCCTTAGCCCATTACACTTAATACCCCCCCCATGGCCCATTACCAGTCCTAACCACCCCCCCCATGGCCCATTACCAGTCCTAACCACCCCCCCCCCATGGCCCATTACCAGTCCTTACCCCCCCCCCATGGCCCATTACCAGTCCTAACCACCCCCCTCCCTCATCAGCCCACTTCCAGTTTGGCCTCCCCCCCTCCCATAGCCCATTACCAGTCCTAAACCCCCTTCTCCCCTATCATCCCAAATTAAAACAACAAAAAAACCCCAAACCGGCTGCTTCTGCCGCGGCAGCATCAAGAGCTCTGCCGCGGCAGCATCAAGAGCTCTGCCGCGGCAGCATCAAGAGCTCTGTTGCGGGGCCCCCCCCTGCCCGGCAGAGCCTCCCTGCATCTCTGCTTTCTTCAAGTCACAAAACTCGGGCTTCTTTCAGAGCCGCGAGAGTTTCTTTTCTCGCGGCTCTGTTAATCCCGCCGAGGGTGATGGGAAATCCCATCAGCCCCGGCGGGATTAACAGAGCCGCGAGAAAGGAAACTCTCGCGGCTCTGAAAGAAGCCCGCGTTTTGTGACTTGAAGAAAGCAGAGATGCAGGGAGGCTCTGCCGGGCAGGGGGGGGCCCCGCGGCAGAGCTCTTGATGCTGCCGCGGCAGAGCTCTTGATGCTGCCGCGGCAGAAGCAACCGGTTTTTTTTTGTTTTTTTTTTAACTTGCGATGCTGAAGAATGTTTTTTGCGCGGGGCCCCCTGAAACGCGGGGCCCTGTGCAAAAAACATTCTTGCTCAATGGACGGGCCGGCCCTGGCCAGATTGCCGTCAGCTCCTGACCACCCTATTCACTACAGAAGAACGAGCAAGAATTAGAAAAGCAGCTATTGAATGGATGGCAGAAAACCCTGCAGCTCCGGCACAGGGGCAGAATATAATAGACCGTAGGGAAGCAGCTCAGAGAGAATTCCCGAATGAAGACCCCCAATGGGATCCAAATACAGATGAAGGATCCACAGCCCTAGCCCGTTTTCGCCAAGGCTTTTTACAAGGCCTGAGAAGGGGGGGCCAGAAAGCTATGAACCTTTCCAAAGTTACAGGAGTTATCCAAGGGATAGATGAGAGCCCAGCAGATTTTTATGAAAGATTAACTGAAGCATACAGAATGTATACTCCCTATGATCCCGAGGCATCAGGAAGTTTATGTATGGTGAATTCTGCTTTTGTAAACCAGTCTCAACCAGACATTAGACGCAAATTACAGAAGTTAGAAGGGTTTGCGGGCATGAATGCAACACAGTTATTGGAAGTCGCTCATAAGGTGTATGTGAATCGTGATACTGAAAGACAGAGAGAATGTGATAGAAAGATGAAGAAGAAAGCTGATTTTTTGGCTGCGGCCATAGTGGAACAGAAAAGGGGAGGTGTCCCTAGTCGAAGGAGCAGAGGAAGAGGGCGGGGTCAAGGCGGAGGCCGGACCCAGAGACTAGGCGTGAACCAATGCGCCTATTGCAGAGAGGAAGGACATTGGAGAGATATGTGCCCGCAACTCGAAGACGCCCAGCATGATGACGACAGCAGCCATCAGTGGCGAGAAGAAAGACGAAGCTATCCCCGAAGCCGAGGAGGAGCCAATCGAGAACAATTCCAGCGAGAAAGAGGAGGAACCATTCAAGCATTGGCCACACCAGCCCATGATGAGAATGACGTGGATTAGGACAGACCGGGCTCCAAGTTTGCTTTAGGTCTCCAGGAGCCTATGGTCGGAATACAAATAGGAGACCAAATTATGGACTTTATGGTTGATACTGGAGCGCAACATTCAGTAATAGACAAAAAGATAGCCCCATTCACTACAAAAGCAGTCACCATCATAGGAGCTACTGGTGCCAAAGCCACAAAGTCTTTTCTTCAAAACCGAATATGCAGTCTGGGAGGACAGCAAGTAACTCATCAATTCCTTTACATGCCCGAATGTCCAGTGCCACTACTGGGACGAGATATGTTAGCCAAGCTTCAAGCACAAATATCTTTCTCTGAGCAAGGAGAAATGCAAATGACAGTAAATTCCCAAACCAAACCAGCAGGAGTGATGCTGCTGACAGTTCCCCGAGAAGAAGAATGGAGATACTACATTGATGATTCGATCCAAGATACCTATTTTGAACAAACTTTGAAAAGTATTGATGCACCACCTGGAGTATGGGCAGAAGGCAGCCCCCCAGGCCTAGCCAAACATATAGCTCCAGTGATTGTAACCCTTAAGCCTAGTGCTACACCAGTGCACGTCAAACAGTACCCTCTCCCAAGAGCCGCAATTGAAGGCATTCATCGCCACCTAGAAAGATTGCTCGAGTATGGCCTACTGAAAGTATGCCAATCCCCATGGAACACTCCACTTTTGCCAGTAAAGAAGCCTGGGACAGATGATTATCGCCCAGTGCAAGATTTGAGAAGAGTAAATGATGCAGCTGAGACCATACATCCAGTCGTACCCAATCCTTACACCCTCTTAGGACTGATACCTGCTGAAGCTACCCATTTCACTGTACTGGATTTAAAAGACGCATTCTTTTGCATAAGATTAGCCCCTGTAAGCCAAATATTGTTTGCATTCGAATGGCAGGACCCCATCTCTGGAAGAGGGGGCCAACTTACCTGGACAAGATTACCCCAAGGATTCAAGAATTCGCCTACCATCTTTAGTGCCGCACTGAATCAAGACCTTTCAAGCTATCCAGTAGCCCCGGGGAAGAGAGTGCTTCTCCAATACGTGGATGATCTGTTGATAGCTGCCGTATCAGAAAGTGAATGTATACTAGCCACCAAAGATCTCTTGCAGTTACTAGAGGAAGCTGGATACAAAGTTTCCAGAGCCAAAGCACAGCTATGCCAAAAAGAAGTGAAATACCTGGGTTTTCGTATCACCCAAGGAAGCAGGAGATTAGGCAGAGAAAGAAAAGAAGCAGTATGCAGAATTCCAACTCCAACAACCAGAAAGCAAGTCAGAGCCTTTCTGGGAGCGGCAGGATATTGCCGAATTTGGATACCCAACTTTGCCCAAATTGCCAAACCACTGTATGAAGCCACAAAAGGAGAAGAGAAGTCACCACTGGAGTGGGGACTTGAGCAGGACACAGCCTTCCAGAAGTTAAAAGAAGAATTGATGTCATCACCAGCACTTGGACTACCAGATGTCCACAAACCTTTTCACTTGTTTGTACATGAAGCACAGGGAAATGCCTTAGGCATGTTGACTCAGAAATTAGGAAATTGGGAGCGACCTGTAGCCTACCTATCGAAACAATTGGACCCTGTGGCCAAAGGATGGCCACCTTGCTTGAGAGCAGTTGCAGCTACAGCACTACTAGTGAGTGAAGCAGACAAACTCACACTAGGACAGAACATACGAGTCACTGTGCCACATGCAGTCCTTGCCCTTATGGAACAAAAAGCAAATTATTGGCTCACCAATTCCCGAATGTTGAAGTACCAGAGCATGTTATGTGAAAACCCACAGATACAACTTGAAGTGAGCCATGCCCTGAATCCAGCCACCTTGATACCCATCAGTGAAGAACTCCCAGAACATGACTGTATCGAAGTCATGGAGACTGTGTTCTCCAGCCGACCCGACTTGACAGATGTGCCCATAGACAATCCTGACCAAACCTATTATGTTGATGGGAGCAGTCTCATCCTTGATGGACGACGCTGTGCCGGATATGCAGTCGTCACTCAACACGAAGTAGTTGAATCATCAGCCCTAGCCTCAGGCACATCAGCCCAGAAAGCCGAATTGATAGCACTCACCAGAGCATTGTTGTTAGGAGAAAAACTTATACTGAATGTATATACAGATTCCAAATATGCCTTCACTACCCTGCATGCCCATGGAGCTCTCTATAAAGAAAGAGGACTCATCACATCCGGAGGAAAATCAGTCAAATATGGTCCCGAAATATTGATGTTGCTTGATGCAGTCTGGGCCCCAACACGTGTAGCTGTTATGCATTGCAGAGGACATCAAGCAGGAAAAGGAGAAGTTGCCCGAGGAAATAGATTTGCAGATGCCTCAGCACGACAAGCAGCTATGACAGGACAAATTGCCCCACAAGCTACGCCAATGCAAGCAGCATTGTTTCCAGTACCTTTGAATCTATGGACCCCACGATATACCACCAAAGAATTGGACTACTATTGTGACAAAGAAAATGGAGTATTGAAAGACGGATGGATTGAGCTGCCACCAGAAGAGGGCAGTCAACCTCCAGGACGAATAGTAATTCCTGAACTGTTAGGACCATCCTTTGTCAAAGCTTTCCACGAAGCTACCCACTATGGGAAAAGTGCTATGGAAAAAGCACTCAGACCACATTTCTACATCCCTCTGATGACAACCATATCAGCCTCAGTAGCACGACAATGTCAAACTTGTGCCAAGAATAATGCCAAGCAAGGCCTTATTACAGCACCCCGAGTTCAGTCGAGAGGTGTGACCCCCATGCACAACCTCCAAGTTGATTTCACCGAAATGCCAAAAGCCAATGGGTACCATTACCTATTAGTATTAGTTTGTACTTTCTCTGGGTGGGTAGAAGCATTCCCAACCAGAACTGAGAAAGCCCGAGAAGTTACCAAGGTCTTAATGAGAGAGATTGTCCCCAGATTCGGAATTCCAGCAGTAATAGGGTCAGACAATGGACCCTCATTTGTCTCCCAAGTTACTCAGCAGTTAGCAAAAACCTTGCAGATACAATGGAAACTCCACACTGCATACAGACCCCAGAGTTCAGGGAAAGTTGAGCGAATGAATCGTACCTTGAAAGCCCAAATGTCTAAGCTTTGTCAGGAGACACAATTGAAGTGGCCCCAAGTGCTTCCCATAGCTTTATTCAGAATACGCTCAGCTCCTGTAAAGTCAACAGGATTTTCCCCTTTTGAAGTTTTGTATGGTAAACCCCCACCAATAGTGCAGGGAATCAAAGGAAGTCTAGCCCAAATTGGTTCAGAAATAACCAGACAAGAACTTCTAGCTCTTAGTTTTGTTCTGCAGACTCTCCATACGTGGATCCAAGACCAGTTGCCTATCAACTTGACGGAACCCTTGCATCCCTACCAGCCTGGTACCTCGGTGTGGATCAAAGATTGGAAGAAGACACCGTTGGAACCCCATTGGAAGGGACCGTACACCGTCATCCTGTCTACCCCAACTGCAGTAAAGGTAGCCGAGATCGACGCCTGGATCCACCACAGCAGAGTCAAGCCCGCCGCCGATCCTGAACCAGAGCGGTGGACAGCAGAACAGCACCCTGATGTACCCTTGCGAGTTACTCTGAGACGGCAACCAGCAGCATAGACACTTCATCACAAGTGCTTTGCAGCAGCCAAGTCTTTCGAAGAGGATTGCTGTTTTCCATGCAGCAACAGCTTTGTTTCAACGAACCCAATTTGCGTGTGATTTGACACACTACTTTGAGACTACACTGACTAAGCCAGACTCCACAAGCCAACTGAATTGCTAAGTTGGTCAATGTGTACTGGACAACTTGAGGATCTTCAATCAACACTCAGCAAACGTTAAATTGCTTCATTAGCAAACGGGACGAAGAATAATAGAACGTCGTGATCAAGATCAGCAAGCTGAGGATTCAGAAGAACTCCAATCAACATCGACATGCATCTTTACTTTTGCTTTACTTTGGTTGCCTTCTTTGGAGGTTTTGAACAGACTTATGCTTTACCTCCATGCACTGCCTGCATTACTTCTACTAGAATTGGACTGAAAGTAACTCAGACTTTGCTTTATCATTCTTACTATACCTGCGAGGGAACAGTAACTCGGTGTATCTATAACACCACTGAACTAAATGTTTGCACTCATGGGAAAATTAAAACATGCTATAATCCGCATCAGAATCCATCCTATTACACGATGGAAATAAGATGGAAGGATGCAGATGGACCTATATTAGCTGCAACGCCGCCACTTAAGGACATTACTAAACCTGCTGTTTTGAATTTTGATGCATGCAATGCTATTAATAGAGATAGTTATTCCACCTGTGGTACATGGGAGAAAGCGTATCGAAATGACCATAAGTATATGTGTCCAGAAGGTGCCACGGGATGGAGAAAGTGTACAGGTAAAAAGGAACCAGGCTATAGTACTGCCCCAGCAGCAGACTACTATTGCCCGTATTGGGGATGTGTTTTTTATGCTACCTGGAACACTGGTATAACTGATGAGAAGATAGATAAACGAATGGCTACTTTAACCAAGCCAACCACAAATGATAAATGTCAGAAAGATGCTTGTAACCCCTTACACTTACGTATACACAATCCCCATGCATGGAAACAAGGATATAAGTTTGGTTTACGTATTGCTGGAGGAGCAATAGATCCAGGGACCATTGTGTATATCAGATTGAATACTCAAGCTCACAAGTCATCTAAATATCATATTCATAATACTTTTTATGAAGCCATGCATGTAAATAAGTTTGAGATCCCTCACCCCTCACAGAATTTATTTCTAGAATTAGCCGGAGCAGTAGTATCTAGTCTTAAGATCACAGATTGTTATTTCTGTGGCGGAACCCAAATGGGAGATCAGTGGCCATGGGAAGCCCAAGAATTGAATTATTCCATGATTTATAATCAGACTGAATTACACAAGACTACCAGTGAATGGGTGTTAGCGCACTCAATCGTTGGACGTCTTTGCTATGCCAGAACTGGACCCCAGTTCACCCAAAAGGTAGGACAGCTGGTCTGTCTTAGCCAAAAGTACTATAATGCCACAACCAAGAAGATAGCATGGTGGTCAGGAATTGGACATCCTGAACCTCCTAACCCATTAGCCAGATTTCCTGAACTTGCAGGTCTATGGACTAACCTTGCTGAAATCCAAGCCTGGCAAGCCCCACCTGGCCTGTATTGGATCTGTGGAAACCGAGCGTATGCACAACTCCCACCACACTGGGGAGGAGCATGTGTCTTAGGAACCATCAGACCTTCTTTCTTCCTGTTAAACACTGAACATGGAGAACAATTAGGATACCCAGTATACACTACCCATCGACACAAAAGAGCACTAAGACAGAAGAGAGAGGCCTTACAGATAGGCAAGTGGGAGAAATGGCAAGGTGATGATTGGCCACCAGAAAGAATCATTGAGTATTATGGACCCGCCACTTGGAATGATGATGGTATGTATGGTTATCGTACCCCAATTTATATGATTAATCGTATTATTCGCTTACAAGCAGTAGTTGAAATAATAACCAATGAAACTAGTCATGCTCTCACGCTTTTAGCTAGACAAAGTACACAGATGCGCACTGCGATATATCAGAACCGCTTAGCACTTGATTATTTGTTAGCAGCTGAAGGAGGAGTATGTGGTAAGCTGAACTTAACCAATTGCTGTTTGAAAATAGATGATAAAGGTCAAGTAGTTGAAGAAATTGCTAAAGATATGCAAAGACATGCTTATGTGCCAGTACAGACGTGGCACTCATTGAAATTTCCTAATTGGTTTGCTAACCTCTTTTCATGGGTGGGAGGATTTAAGACTTTCATCGTATTGGTACTAATCCTTGTTGCTGTTATCTTCTTATTACCATGTTTAATCCCATGTTGTATGCGTTCCATTCATAACACTATTGATAGTACAGTAGAGCGGAAGACCGCAACAAAAATCATGGCTTTATATACAGCCAGTCCTGGTAGAAATCCTTTAGCCAGGATGTGATTCTTCAGAAAGTGATTTAATTCTCACACCTTATTAAGTAATAGGGTGAGATTAATCAAAGGGGGGAATGTGGCAGGTGCAGGCCTGTGACCCACAGTGTCCGAACATAAGCAGGCCAGCATGGCTAGCTTGACCTGTAAATGAGGCCTGTGGAGAGGCATATAGGATTGCACATCCCCCAATATGCTGCTATTGTAAGATAGAACTCAGTAGAAGTATTGAATTAGCTTAGGTAAGCAGAACTGCAGTATTGAAAGATGGAAAAATACAGAAAAACATGTTTAAAAGTTACTGATAAGAAAAAGTACATCTGCAAAGAAATAATTGGGAGTGCTGACAGATGAGTTGCAGAGCCCAGCTCCTCTGCACGTACAAATTGGTTCTATAACCTTGAGAGTGTGAAAGTAACAAGTTGATGAACTGACCATTGTAATTGGGACTAGAAGGGGGGCATGCAGGTGTCATGCCCACTGGAGGGACATAACTGGATAAACTTATCAGTACCGGGACCAATAGAAGAGGTACGGGAGGTACGGGAGAGTACCGGGACCAATGAAATGTTTTTCTATACCTAGAATGGAACAGAAGTCTATAAAAGTTGTTGTAATGCTTGAAAACTTTGCTCAGCCATTTTGAAATTGACTGGTTCGAGACTTGTGCACAAATAAATGATTTGGACCTTCTGAACAGACTCCTGGTATCATTGGTTTGTCTGCGCTTTGCTGCTACAAGATGACCCAAAGGATGTGGGCCAAGAAAACAGGAAGAAGAGTGTTGTCAGCAGTGACAGAGAAAGGAGGAAAGGGGGAGAAGGATTTAGGGGGAAAATAAGAAGTTCAGTTTTAGCCATATTCAATTTTAGGTGGCAGTGAGACATCTAGGCAGCGATGTCAGATAAGCAAGTAGAAATATGAGTTTGGAGCGAAGGAGAGATGTCAGGTGTAGACAGATAGATTTGAGAGTCATCAGCATAAAAATGATATTGAAAGCCATGGGAAGAGATGAGGGCATTAAGGGGCTGGGTATAGAGAGAGAAAAGGAGAGAGCCCAGAACAGACCCTTGATACGGTACACCAACTGAGAAAGGGATGGCAGTAGAGGAGGAACCAGAAACACAGAGGGAGCTGGGCCCCCACAATGGACAGCAAAGCAACACAGCAAGCGAGGGACGAGTGAGGTCACAGTTGCTTCATTTCGGCAGGACGCCTTCTTCAGGGGGTACACATCTTAAAAACATAAAACACAAACATTTATATATAAATATAAAAGATATGAAAAATGTGATGTTAGAAACAATTAAATTCACAATTTGTATAATAAATAAATAAGGAAATGATGTGGACATGTACTAAATCTTAAAAAATAATAAAATATATCTATTAGAATAAATATCTAGAAACATGACATAACAGGCAACAATTAAAAACCATGCTGTCAACGCACAAAATAATGGACATAAAAATTAAATATAAGAAACGTGTTAATGGGAAAAAAAGGCAAGGAGATGAGGAAGATAATTTACACAGGCACCTTGTCGGAAGGTAGTATTTAAAAAGACACCAATCAATCTGCTTCTTAAGACTAAAAATATATAGAGCACAATGTAAATGATCTGTTCCAGAGCCAAGTAGATTATATATTGTGGATATGGTGAATATAGTTCAAATGATTGTAGAGCAGAAGGAAGTCAGAGCTAAGGTGGGACTTACATCAAACATATATGGCAACAACTGTTATAGACAAATTGTAATGTGGAGTTAAAAAGGAAAAGCCCAAGTATTTAAAAAATAAAGAGCTGTTTTAATGTATACAGGAGACACAGAACCAAGGATGTATAGTGTATGGACATATTTAAGATTCAAAGGGAAAAATGAAGGAGGAATTATCCTATCTAGTATTTCAAAAAACCTTGAAAATTAGGTCAAAAGGCATAAAAAGCCAGAGGATGAAAAACAATGTTGCGCATGCTACTGCTGATAATGTACCCCAAAATCTAAGGTGGATTGTAGGAAAATGAGCCCATGATTCAAAACAAATGCTTACCTAAATTTAATTGTACATTTCAGCATGGTCTGAGTATCACGTATGGATAATAATCTGTCTATTTGTATAAACAAGCGTATTTATTGCGTTTAAAACGCTATGCAATGGAGCTGAATCGAGTGGGATAGAAAAACTGGACTTTGGAAGACGTGCAGCATTTAAATAAAACATATGCTTATCCAAATGAAAGAAAACCAGATTGTTGGCATAAATATTACGTTAAAAGGAGAAACTCTTGATGGCTTGATGCATGAAGGGGATATTCCAACGGCGTCCTGCTTTTTATCTTGTGCTTTCGCGCCCAATTGCACCTAATTAACATAGGATCGTGCATGGCAGGACCAATAGTAAACATTGTAGAGAAAATGGTCACAGGGCACTGAAGCGAAATAAAACAACGTGAAATCGCAAAAAAACTTTTTATAAAAAAGGGGGAGGTATTCACGTGGCACAATGGAACAATTATAGTAAAGGAACCATATAAATCAAAGCGTCTTTCAGGGAGTAGCGATGATCAGTGTAACTCCTAGTGATACCATATATATATGATGTGGAGATCCACCAAAAGTATCTATATCAAAAGGCTCTATGATAGCTCATGTAGTGTGTGATACATAAAAAGTGTTGCAAAAAGAAATGGGGAAAGCATAATAAAACTAAAGCTGTTAAAAAGGTAAAAATAAATAAGCAATATGGTCTAAAACTGATACGAAGGGAATGGAGCGGAGCAGGAGGGAAGGGGGGATGGACAGGAGAGAAGGGAGGAGGGGCAGGGGGGAAAGTGAGGAACCTCCAGAACAAACACTGAAAGAGGATTGGAGAGATAAGAAGAGAACCAAGACAGTACAGGGCCTCTAAAAACAAGTGAAGATAATGTGTCAAGAAGGAAGAGGTGGTCAACAGTATCAAAAGCAGCAGAAAGATCAAGAAGAATGAGAACTGAGTAAAGGCCTTCAGACTTAACGAGGAACAGAGCACTGGGAACTTTGGCAAGAGCTGTTTCAGTAGAATGAAATGGACGAAAACCAGATTGAAGTGGATCAAGGAGGGCTTGAGAGGAGAGAAATTTGAGACAGTGGTGGAGAACTGCATGTTCAAGAATTTTGGAAATGAATGAGAGAAGGGATATGGGTTGATAATTAGAAGGACAAGTAGGGTCAAGTGAGGGTTTTTTGAGGAGAGGAGTGATTACAGCATGCTTGAAGGCTGCAGGGAAGGTTGCAGTGGAAAACAAAAGGTTGAGAATATGTGAGATGAAAGGGATGCCGGGGGAGGAGATGGATTTGAGGAGATTGGTGGGGATAGGATCAGAAGAACAGGTAGTGAGTTTAGAGGAGGAAAGAAAAAGAGATTTTAGAAAAGGAAGAAAGGGTGATAGAGGTTGAGGGGAAAAGTTGGTAATGGAGAGGGGGAGGAGGGGGTGAAGAAGATTTAGTGGGGAATTGAAGAGTAATCTTATGCACTTTGTCATAGAAATAGCCTGCTAGGGTTTGGGCAGAGAGAGAAGGAGGGATTAGAGATGCTTTAAGAAGAGAATTGATAGTAGAAAAGAGACAGCAAGGGTCAGAGGCAAGACGGTTAGGGCCTGATTCCATCCCAGACGTACAGGCCCTCTGTCTGCCTGGCCGGATCTGGACGTACAAAGGGAGTTGCGATTCTGATCCCGCAGGGCATGTCTAGCCCCGCAGGATCAGAATCGTGAACAGGCTTGTACATGCAGGCTGTGACCGCGATTCAGCCCAGCCTGCACATACAAACCTTGTCCGACTAACTCAGTCAGGGCTTTTAAATGGAGCCACGGCACCATGACGTCTGGTTGTCATGGCACCACGGCTCCATTTAAAAGCCGCGATCCCCGGCCGCCGGCTTCCAAAGTGCTTTCCCCACAGCCCGACCCCCGATCTGGCCCCCCAGGGCCAGGGTCGGGATGCAGGGAATGCCCTCTTCCCCCTGCTGCCCCTCCCAGCACCAGGCCTACCGATCCTGCCGATCTAGAATAAAATATAAAACCATAATGATGGCCTTCAAGATAATAAATAGCCGGTCTGCTGAATGTTTAAACAAAATAATCAAGAGTTCCAGACACATGATCAAGAAGGAAGCTCCACCAGAATACTCTCTCAACTGTCTCCATACTGACCAGCTGTTCTCAAAGATTGCTTCACAGGGTATTTGAATATTATACTCCGTCATTATGGAACTAACTCTCACACCACCTAAGAGCTATTTCAGACATTGCCAACTTCAGAAAATAACTAAAAGCCTACTTTTCACTGAATACTACAACAACATATGAAGTATAGAATCACAGTAATGAAATCCCTGCTCAACTGTCCCCTCCCAACAGGATATCTCTTCAAGCTAAATTCCAATCTACTGTAAATAGTTGAAACGTTGTAAACAGTTAAATGAAAATAGTTCATTATACCGTTCTATGTAATACTTGTTCTGTTTCACTGTAAACCGCTTTGATAAGACTGAAAAGCTTTATATATATAAAAAAAAACAAAAAAAAGAGAAATAAATAAATGTACTTTATTTGTTTTCCTCCAGTTCTCTCACAGTATCCTTAACCTCCCCTGTCTCTGATCTTGTAGTTTTCTTCTCTTTATGTGTATCCTTGATCTCGCTTTGATTTGATTTGATGATTACAGATTGTAAATCGCCTTGCTATAGCCTTATGAGGGCAGTAAAATAAAATCAGGAAAGCATTAAAATAAACAAAACTCTCCCCTTATCTCTATGTCTTTCCTTCTCTCTATCCCCATTTTTTCTTTCCTCTCTCTCTTTGCCTCCCTCTTTGTTTCTTTCCCCTTCTCCTTCAGTCTTTCTGCATTTCTCTCTCCCTCCCACACAGACTCTCTCTATCCCTTCTTATCTCAGTCCTGACCCTTTGTGCTCAAATAAAAGCCTGTTTGCTCAGAGTTGCCATCACAGGCAAGCATAACTGGATACTAACAGCATGGCTCAGCTTCTCTCTCTGCAACTGGGTCTGGTACTGTTCCTAATCTATCCTGCCTCTCCGTTTTGGCTCCTGAATATGCTCTTCCCTCCAAGTACAACACCCAAAGCAGCACTGTCCAACAACACCTCGCCTGTGGTGCTTGGTAAGTTCAGAATGACTCTGTGCATGTGGGCTACTCAAGGTTTATGCTATAAAACAGAACTGGATCGGAATTCTAGAACAACCAACTGTTCTGTGTTGGACCTGCTAGCCAGCTGATTTCCTTATACCCATGTTCACAGCATCATACTGTCATGGTGGTATAATGATTTCATTTTGTCTTCCACAACTCTGTGCCCTGTGTAATCCTGAGTTGTTACATGTGCTGGCATTAGCCAGTGACTGACTCAAATCCCTTGTAATACTATAATGTTCTGTATGATGGCACTGCGACTCGGCTTTATCATATATTGGTTTGTGAGCTGGCATTACCGATTCAATTATATTCCATGTGATTGCATGCTTTGATGTTAGTGTGGTGTTAAATGTGCTGGTGTTAAAAATTGGTTATACCCTATGGTATGATGGGTGCTGGCATTAGGGACTCGGCTGTATCTGTGTAGCCCCCTGGTATTACATGTGCTAGCATCAGATCAGCAATTGAATTCTGAGATCTTTTTGTTATTTATTTGTTTTCTGGTTTGTGGCTTCCAGGCATTCCTGTGTTAACCTGCCCCTCCCTCTTGTAGAGTTACCAGTTCACCACAGGTCAATCAAACAGACTGATGCAGTCCTTGATTTTCCCCCAGTGCATGCAGGGAGTTGGCGGTCTTATTGTCAAAGGGAAGTCAGTGGAAGAAACTGGACTAGAACTCCCCGCATGCAACAGAGAAAACATGAAGACTGGATCAGCCTGGAACGAGTTGGTACCCTCCTCTCCCTGGACTGATCAAGGGCTGCTGTCCCTGTTATTTCCCTTTTCATGCAGTGCTATGTATTTAAGCAGGTTGGGGAGGGAAGGAAAGGGCTTTCTAGAAACCAGAGAACCAGTGGCATCAGTTGAAATAAGTGGCAATCAAGCAAAATTTTGCTGAGGGTTTCCCGATGGTGGTGGTGGTTGGGGAACACTTCCCACCCCTCCATTCTCCTTTAAATGAAGGAATACATGGCAGCCGGCAAATGTAACTTAGGGGTATGTTTACTAAGATCCCGGAATTGTGCGGGCCTCGTTAGTGTGCCTGTGCCATATAAGGAGTGGGCGGTTCAGGCAGAAAAAAGAAAAAAACCGGGAGTAAGCGATCGCACATGTGCGCAGCGCGCTATTGTGTGCCATGCACAATAGTGCGTGGGAAGGCTAAGTGGCGCCCTGATGTGCACACACAAAAGAGCAGAGCCATAATACAATGGTTAAGACACTGACTGCTGCTGCAGCGGCCATGGGTTCAATCCCCCACTGTGCCCAATGAAGAAGGCTGGCTGAGGCAGTACCTTTTATGGGCAAGAATGCATTCTGAGGCATTTTATTTTATGTACTGGTGCTAGCAGAAGTACCTCCAAAGCACTGTCGCCGTGCACAATAGTGCGTGGGAAGGCTAAGTGGCACCCTGATGTGCACACACAAAGGAACAGAGCCATAGTACAATGGTTAAGATACTGACTGCTATTGCAGGGGCCATGGGTTCAATCCCCCATTGTGCACAACAAAAAAGACTGGCTGAGGCATTAACTTTAATGGGTAAAAGTGCTTTAGGAGGCATATTAATTTTGGGTGGCATAAGGCGGTGCACTGTTAATTTTGGGCGGCATAATGCGGCGCACTGTTGGGCGGCATAAGGCGGTGCACTGTTAATCTTGGGCGGCATAAGGCGGCGCACTGTTGGGCGGCATAAGGCGGTGCACTGTTAATCTTGGGCGGCATAAGGCAGTGCAGTGTTGGGCGGCATAAGGCGGTGCACTGTTAATCTTGGGCGGCATAAGGCGGTGCACTGTTGGGCGGCATAAGGCGGTGCACTGTTAATCTCGGGCGGCATAAGGCGGTGCACTGTTAAGTTTGGGCGGCATAAGGCGGTGCGCCGATGTCCAAGCACAGGAACAGAGCCACAGCACAATGGTTAAGACAGTGACCAATGGTGCAGGGATCAGGGGTTCAATCCCCCACAGTGCCCAATGAAAAAGGCTCACTGAGGCAGTATGTATTATGGGGATGAGTGCTGTAGGGGGCAATTTATTTTTATTTCAGTTATCACTACTAGCAAACGCACTCACAAAGCGTGTTAACATAAGGCGGCCCATAAGGCACATGTTAAAGTTCACTGTCCGCCAAGGCACCCTAGAATGTCCCCTATAGGGCACCATATATGTTGCGTCACAGGATAATGTATAGTGCACCTTATATGGACGGCAACCATAAGGTGCCCTATAGGGCGCCCTATAAAGCACCCTCAGAGGCACCTTATGGGTACAGTACGCTGAGGGTGTTATTGCTGGCATCAACATATGTACATTAAATTTAAAAAATGCTTTGGACAACCCTATCAAATAACCCCACTGTGGGTTTGAACCCATGACCTCTGGCTTCACAGGCAGTGAAGTAACCATTGGGCTATAGCTGCCAGCAAGCCCCTGGCTGGCTGCAGAGAGCCTTCATGTCACCACACAGACAATCTGCTGTGGTAACCAGGATAGGGTTAGGCCACCCGTACCCATGATGCACTGCACATGCAAATCAGCTGTCCACAGATGAACACAAGATGGGGAATGCACCCCAACAGCTCCCCGGCCTGGTAGGGGGAAGTGTCCGTGTGCACCTACACAGCACCTCGGCCTGGTAGGGGGTACTGACCGGGTGTTTTACTGGCACAGAGTAGCTACACACCGTCACATTGTGCAGGTACTGTGCTCACCCTGAGGGTGCGATGAGGCGCCCAGGACCAGGTCCACAACACCTTCCATGCCTGAAAGAGGCCATGCCGGAGCTCCAAAGCAGTATTAATCTGTGCGATAGGTAGTTTCTGCAGAAACACCTTGGGTGTCTCAGTCAGGGGAACCCCTTATGGACCTGCAGGTGGGCCATGTACCACCATTCCCTCCTTCCTCCTCCCCTCCCCTCAGCTGCAGGTGAAAAACAGGGTCTCCTATCAACAGATCCAAATTCTACCTCCCTGCAATGGTGGCAGTAGAGTGGACCATCAACCCCAGCCCTGCTGGGGAACAGACACCCTACAGGGCATCCAAAGCAGCTCTATACACATCCATAACACAATATCAGACAGGTGTTAGGCCTGGATATGCTAAGCTGCACCCCACCACTATCAGATATTCTCCTGCAGCAAGCCTTCAGCTGCTGCACCCTGCAAGGTACTCCATCAGGACACATACCAGCTGAGAACAGTCTGCTAGTTAGTCCTGGTGGAAATGCATGCACCCAGAACTGGGATGGCAGCACACACAAGCAGATAAGTCAGTGACTGGGCCCCAAAAGAAAACCCATAAATATCACATGAGAGAAATACTATCTAGCACTATGGGGGTGCCTAGCCATGCTGTCATCACTGCACAGTCAGGGTGGAGTGAAACCCCAGCAGCACATACAGAGGTCACCCTGTCTGTGTAGGTGGTGGCCGGCCACTACAATGTCCCTGCCAGTGCCCTATGCCCTGTGCAGATGCATCCTGGCCAGCCCACCCTGTCTGAGCTATACCCATGGTACCTTGCTGCTCATTATGCACATTGGCATGCCAATACTGGCAACAGTGCTGGCAGTGTGGGCTGTGGAAGGTGTTTGCAGCCAACACACACTGTATAGACCAGGGGTGGGCAAACCTAGTCCTGGAGGGCCGCAGACCAGTCAGGTTTTTGGGATATCTCTAATGAATATGCATGAGCTATATATGCATTAGAGATATCCTGCCAACCTGACTGGTTTGTGGCCCTCCAGGGCTGGATCTGGAGACCCCTGCCTTACACCTCTGTCATTTAAGATTGTGAGTGGACAAGGTGCAGATGTCCAAGACATCAAAAAGGTTAGATAGAATTTGTCACAGTCCTCCTCACTTCTCACCACCACCAAAAAATTGTCTATTAGACAGTGCAGTCCCTGGGGATGGGAAACCTGGCCGGCAAAATCCTAAACCCTGCTCTGCACATTTTTACTGTGGGCTCATTCACCTTGTCTGGAGGCAAACGTGCAAATACACCCCGCAAATGACTGGGAAAAAAGATAACCAAGCTGGGCAACAGTGATATTAATGGGCAATCATAAAAAACACTCCCAGGAAAGCTCTCAAAAAAGGAAATGATTTTTGGAAGGGTCTCCGCTTCGTAGACCCTTCCAAAAATCATTTCTTTTTTGGGGGGCTTTCCTGGGAGTGTTTTGTGTTGTTGCCCATTAATATCACTGTTGCTCAGCTGACTTACGCTTTTTAGTAATTTTGTTGTGGTCATTTTCTATTTTTATTTGCACTTTTGTTCTGTGCACATGTATCACACTGCTCACGTTTTTCAGGTTTCCCCGGTTTTCCTGTACATTGCTGACGGAAATGGTTTCTCTTCCCTTTAAATGCACTCTACCGCGAGTGTTTCACTCGTGGTAGTTTTTGCTTGTAAATTCGGCCCCGCTGATGTGCGGGGAGCCTCTCCCCTCCCCTTCCCCGCCCATTAACCCCATCTCTCCGCCCCTCGGGAGCCTTCCTCCGCCCTTTCCACGCCTCTATCTGACATTTGCGGGCCGCGTACTTGTGCGTGCCCGTTAGTGCGGCGCGCAAGTGTGTGTGGGCCCGTTAGTGTGACGCGCAAGTGTGCGGGGCACTTAAGAGCACTTAAGTGCATCATTGCCGCGCGCTATTGGGCGGTGCGCAATTGTGCGGTGTTTAGTAAACATACCCCTTACTTTCAAATTTATTTATTTATTTATTTATTTATATTCTCTTATATACCGCGCTATTCTGCATCAGTGCGGTTTACATTGAACAAACTGAAATTACATTGAACAGGGCATTATAACTTGGAGATAACTATTTTACAGGGAACATGGGCTATGGAGGGTTAAGTGGCTTGCCCAAGACCACAAGGAGCACCTGTGGGACTAGAAACCCCAGTCCTTCCGGCCCAAGGTTGCTGTCCTCTAGTGGGATTTGAACTCCCGACCTTCCGGCCTGAAGTACCTTGCCCCAACCCAACCTCTCTCTGCCTTCCTCTATTAAAAGTATTTTTCCTGGCAACTGGGGAAGCACCTCCCATTACCAGACTGGAATCTTGCAATGACAGCTGCAAAATCATGTGGCTATTATTGCGAGACTTTGAGCTGTAGCGGGAGGTACTTCTCTGGCTGCTGGTAAAGGATAGAAGTGGAGGTAGATTTTGCGGTAAACCTATTTTAAAATAAATGATGTTTGCTGCATTTTGCCTCTGTTGCCACAATGAGAGGTTGCTGGGCCAGGTGGGCCTCTTTTTATCTGGGTCTTCCGCATTGAGGGGGCTGCTTGGATGGAATTTATGCCACTGCAGCAAAGGGTTGGGGGGGGGGGTGTTTATGGGTACATGCACACATTTTGTAATGTTAGCCTTGCTTCCTGTGGCTGTGGCTTGGGTTCTGGTTGTCATGCCCTGGCACAATTATTCTTGTTCCATCTTGGCCATTTTTAAATATATGTTATTGTTAAGTGCCATTCAGTCTGTGTTGACTCCTGGTAACCCTCTGGATAGTTGACCTAAACTTTGTTCAGTCTTCAGCCAAGAAGCTCATTGTTGGTGTCCATAGCTGCTGTTAGTACCAATCCATCTCATTGATGGCCTTCTTCTTTTATGGTGACCTTCTACCTTGCCAAGCATTACGTCTTTATTTATTTACATTCTCTTATATACTGCACTATTCTGCATCAGTGTGGTTTACATTGAACAAACTGAAATTACATTGAACAGGGCATTATAACTTGGAGATAACTATTTTACAGGGAACATGGGCTATGGAGTGTTAAGTGGCTTGCCCAAGACCACAAGGAGCACCTGTGGGACTAGAAACCCCAGTCCTTCTGGCCCAAGGTTGCTGTCCTCTAGTGGGATTTGAACCCCCGACCTTCTGGCCTGAAGTACCTTGCCCCAACCACTAGGCCACTCCACTCCACTTGTCTTTCTCCAATGATCTCTCTCTTTGCATGGTATGTCCAAAGTATGAAAGTCAAAGTCTTGTCATCTGAGCTTCTAAGGAAAGCTTAGGTTTGTTCTTCTCTAGTACTGACTGGTTTGTTCTTCGGGCAGTCCATGGTACACACAGTATTCATTGACAGCACTATAATTCAAAGGCATCAATTTTGTTCCTGTTTATCTTTTTCAATGTCCAACTTTCACATCCAGTAAATAGTTAGAAGTGGTACCACTCAGTACCACTCTATGTAAATAATTAGAGGTTGCATCTCACCTACTTTGTTCTCTGTATAAAGTTTATAAATACTGTTCCATGTAAAGGTTTTAGTTAGGCTTGTTATGATGTAAACGTCACTGATCTCTGGAAGGGGCTGTATAAAATATGCTCAAATAAATAAATAAATAAATAAATAAAAATGACGTTATTGAAAATACCATGGCTTGGACATCTCTGCTCTTGAGGATCTTGTCTAGGTCCTTTACAGCCATTCTGCAAAGAGCAATGTGTTGTCGGATTTCTTGACTTCTTGTTGCTTCTTTATTGATTGTTGATCCAAGTAAATTAAAGCTGTCAACTATTTCAGTTTCTTCTCCATCAGTGATGAACTTACTGATTTTTTCAAGTTGTCAGGATCTTTGGGTTATGTTTACTAAACTGCGGTAACATAGCAGCGGCTACGTTAAGACGCGTTATGTAACGTTAAGGCGCCTTAACGTTACATAACGCGCCTTAACGTTCCCGGCCGCGGTAAGTCCAGAAAAGGGTGGAGAGAGGGCAGAGAGAAGGGGTCAATGGGCGGGGAGAGGCCCCTTCCACACTAACGCAGAGAAAGTAAGGGCTGAATCCTAATGCAACTGAAAACCTGGCGTTAGCACACATTTGCAAGAGAGAGAAACCATTTCAGTGCCAGCAATGTACAGCATAGGCAGGGAGCCCAAGAAAGGTGATAGTAGTGCTCCATTTGCAGCAACAGCATAGTGCCCTGGTATGAAAGGCCACTATGGTGATGGCGCAAATGGGGCATGGGGGCTGCAGGCGGGACATGCAGTGGGGGCTACTGGGGCACAGGGTGGACTAGGCAGTTGCCGAGGTGGCACATAGGAATGCAGAAAATGGAAACCAGCAAGACAGCAACTGAACAGGGTCAGACATGCCCATGAGTCTGTGGCCCACAGTGTCCCATCCAGAAGACATTACCCAGCAGGCACCCCAAGGGGTCCATAAAATTGACAGGCAGTGCCTGGGGAAGTGTGGACATCTATGTAGGCACCCCTACCCCAGAACCCACACCTTAGGCAGCCGCCTACCTGCCCCCTGGATGGCCTGGGATGGTGCACCACCGGCACTGAGAGCATATGTTCATGGCGGCATGGCAGAGGGGGTGGGTGATTGTGCTGGAGGGAGCAGTGGCACCCGCCTGCAGTGAACCTAGGCGATGCCCTGTACCAGTCCGTGGTGTGCAGTGCAACAGAAGAGGTCTGGCCGAGAAACATAAGGGTAGCCCCAGGGACCACTATGCTGCCGTGGCAACAGTGTGGTGCAGTACACTCAGCCAGCATGTCCAAGAGCAGAGGGTCAGAGGTTCAGGTCCCATCTGTGGATCCTGCAGAGCATCTCCCCATAGTTTTAGCCCACACTGCAGCCACAACAACAACATGGGCAAACTCCAATGCAGTGGTGCACAGGGGTACAGACACCCACTCACAAGGGCTCCACTATCCACAGCTTCATAGAGTTCAGGCTGTTGGCCCCAGCACAGAACTGCAGTTATCACCAGAGCACTACTACTATCCCCTGCACAGATTAGCAATGTCGGCACTGTGATCAAGACCAGTGCAGCGGGTAGGGTTGTCAACCACCTCCATCTCTGCACAATGCTGAGATAGGTGTGGGAGTGTGCATATGTCTCTCCATTGTTTTGTGTCTGCCAACACCTCACTGAGCCCACATTGCTCACACTGCTTCCAGCGTTAGCCTGCAAATGTGCATAATGAGGAGCAAAGTATTGTGGGTATGGCCCAGACAGGGCGGATTGGCCAGGATGCATCTGCACAGGGTGGAGGGAAATGGCTGGGACACTGTAGTGCTCGACCACCACCTGCATGGACAGGGTGGCCACAGCATGTCACACTGTGGGGGTGGAGGGATGGGGGGGGGGTGTCACTCTTACTCTGACCGAGCAGTGACCATGGCATGTCTATGTTCCCACATAGTGCCACACATTATTTGTTTCCAGTGATACCTGTGTGTTTCTGGTTCTGGGGCCCAATTGCAGTAATACCTGCTTGGTGTCTGTGCTGTGCATCCCACCTTTGGGTGCACAGGGTTCCCCTGTGAGCATGCACTGTGGACTGGTTAGTGGGCTGTCTGCAGTTTGCCTGTGCATGGCGGAAACACCTTGTAGGATGGTGCAGTCTGACTGTGCTGTCTGTTGATGAATGACAGACCGTGGTGTGGGGCAGTTGAGCCTACCCCAAGCATCACTGCTGGTCTGCAATGGTCACAGGTATGACACTGGCCCTGGAGGGCTGTCATCTGCCAGTAGGATTGCGGTTGCTGGTACTGCAGCCATTCTGAGAGTACAGGCACCTGTCCCACCACACCCTCATCTACAAAAGGAGTGATTGAGGCCCCTTGGGGTATATAGCACATAACACTTAAACCCCTAGTGGCAGTGCTGTATCACCCTCATGTGAGTCTAGACACCCCATTGCCTTGATAACAGGTACCCATGGCAGCCAGACCCTAACACCATGGTACACACTAATCTAAGTGGTGTCCAGGGCCACATGTGACTACAGAACACAGCTGGAACAGATGTACCTTCAGTTGCACTGCTGGGAACACCTGTCACACACTGGAAGTGCTGGGGATGTGCAGTTGGACCTATCTCTAGCACCACATGTACTGTGGACCTAGTGCTGGGTGCCCATCCTATCCCTCAGGGTGAACACGGAGCCTGCATAATGGCATGGTCTGTAGCTACTCTGTGCCAGTATCACGCACTGTCAGTCCGTCTTACCACGCTGCAGTACCGGAGAGGTGCAGACCCCATTTGGTGGTCAGCTGTAGGCTGCTGTTCTGCATGTGCAATGCATCATGGGTGCTGGTGAGGTTACCCTATCTTGGCAAACAAAGCAGACGGTTTGTGCAGTGACCTGCAGTCCTTCTGTACCCAGCCATTGCTGTGCAACAGGCCATAGAGGTATAGCCTACTGGTTAGTACACTGATGTTCTAGGTGGAGGTCATGGGTTCAATTCCTCATTGTTCCCTCCTGTCCAAGGCAGATATTTTGCTTGCCTGTGACAGTCATATCTTTGCAGATCCATGCTGCCAGCCCATACTACCCTCACCACAGTTGCCAGCAATCCTTATAAGGCGTTATAAGGCTCCTAATTAGGCATATTACAAGGCACGTTATAAGGCACCTTATTGGGCACAGTACAAGGCACGTTATAAGGCACGTTACAAGGCACCTTATTAGGCACAGTACAAGGCACGTTAAGGCACGTGCCTTATACTGTGCCTAATAAGGTGCCTTATAATGTGCCTTATAACGCACGTTACCTAACATGCTTGCCATAATGATGCCCCACCCATGCCTTTATATGGTCATCTGTACCTTTATTGCGGAACCTAACGCAAATGACATTACCGCAGTTTAGTAAACATGCCCCTTTATCTTCATAATGTTAAGGTGCAGACCCATTTTAAGACTATATTCCTTGGTCTTGAGAAGCAAATGTTTCAGATTGTCTTCACTTTCAGCCAGTAATGTGGTATCATCAGCATAGCGAAGGTTGTTGATGAGTCTTCCACCAATCTTCACACCTTGGTTGTCTTCATACAATCCTGCTTTTCTGATGATTTGTTCTGCATATAAATTAAAGAGGTAGGGGGAAAGTATGCAGCCTTAATTTAATTTAGTTAATTTAAAGGTATAGTAATGCTTAAAGTACCATGGGAAGCCATGCAAAGAACCTTTAAACTCCGGGAGTGAGCCAGGAATCTATGGACCGGGGAGCCAGATGTTGGTGCCAGGCAAAATGAAGCTACAGTATAATTAAGAAAATGATTAATGAGCTTATTGATAGACATGGCTTAATCCTGAGAAAGAACTGACATGGTTTTATAAAAGGAGTCATGCCGTACCAATTTATTAGATTTGTTTTGAAGCTGTAAACAAATATTTGGATAAAAGTGAGCCAGTTGATATAGTGTGACTGGGTTTCTTGAAGGCATTTGACAAAGTACCTTATGAGATACTCTTCAGGAACTTAAAATGTTCCAGGATAAGAGGTAATGTCATATTGTGGATTGGTAACTGGTTGAAAAAAGGAAATAACAAATTGTACTAAATGGTCTATTGTCCCAATGGATAAAAATGAATTACGCAATATCGCAGAGATCTGTACTGGGATCATTAATGATCTGCAGGAAGGAGCAATAAGTGAGGCCATTAGATATGCTGATTACATAAAATTTATTCAAAGCTGTTAACCCCTCCCCCCCCCCGGCAAATTATGCACAGCTGCAGGAGGACCCTATGAGATCAGGGAATTAGATGCTTAAATAGCAGGTCAAAATTAATATGGACAAGGCACAGTGATGCACATAGGGAAATGTAATGCTGGCTTCCATATTAAGAGTCAGCATTTAGGAAAAGGATTTGAAAGTTACTGTGGAAAATAAGTTGAAATCCTCAACTCAGTGTGTAGTGGCAGCCGGAAAAGCAAATTAATGGGGAATATCATTATGCCTCTGTATAGATCCATGGTGCGTGTCACTGCAACTTGAGTATTATGTGCAGTTTTGGTCACTGCCTCTGAATAGAACACAACAGACCTAGAAACGGTACAGAGGAGGGCAACCAAAATGATTACAATGACGAAATGGCTTCTCTGGGAAGAAATGTTAAAAGTTAGGTCCTTCGACATGGAGAAGAGCTAACGAAGAGAGGAGTCTATAAATAGGTTTATGAAATCCCAAGTGGTGTGGAATATTTTAAAAAGGAACAGTTATTTACCCTTTCAGATAGTAGGAGGACTAGAGGACACATGAAACTAACTGCTAGCAGATTTTAGCCAAATTTAAGAAAATACTTTTTCAGTGAACATACAGTGATGCTGTGGAATTTGTTGCGAGAGAATGTGGTCAAGGTTGAGTCTATTAAAGTTTAGGACAGGTTTCTGGATAGCAAGCCCACACGTAATTATTAGCCAGACAGACTCCCTATCCCTGGGAGTGAGCTGCAAAGATCGGATCTGCCCTTTGGGATTGTCTAGATATTTCCTAGTGACTCAGACTGGCCATTGTCAGAGATTGGATGCTGGGATTGAAGGCATATATGTTGTATATAATCCTATCTTTAACTCGTTTGAGTTTGTTTATTAATGTTCTCTAAACCGCTTTGGTTATAAAAGCGGTATATAAAACCTGTTAAATAAATAAAAGGACTGTACCAAGCTAGCACTGCGCCCTGTGCAACTGATGAACTTTGCATCTCTTTATCCACCCAACTCCATACAGGAGCTCTCTTTTGTTAGGCTTCCTGGAAGCCCACTGATGACAGTAGTGCACCTGTGCCCTGTGCGGCTGCACCATTTGCACAGTCCTTGGTATGGCTCTGATCCAGGGACACAATTTCACAGGTATTTTACAAAGACTTGCTTAACATGGAATCTTTTGTAAAATATATATAATGATGTGGGAAATATACATGCAGAATACAGCATGTATAATGCGAACAACCATTTCACAAAAAATGTTCAAAAATAGAGGCATCACTTGAGGTTTTGATTGTATGTGGATTTTACAACTTACGCCTCTACATGCTGGTGATTAACCGGAGATCTGCACCCGGCGCTCTCCCTCTGCCTTACCTTTTCCCATTATTTGAATATATCACTTGAAATAATTACACAAACACTGTATTCTTTGGGAAAACACCAGGTCACAGCTTTATTGCCCAATAACAGAACAGTTTAACAATACAACAGACCAACCAATTATACCCCCCCCCCCCCGAAGCGGAGCGATACGTCACCCACCATACTACTAGCAAGGTGACCTCGCTTCCGCCCCCTGGCCTGGTCACCACCAGTCTAGTTACCCCCACCCCTGCCGACTTTGCCATATCACTAGCGAAAGTCAGCTCGGGGTTCTCCGGGTCGTGGGCACCCTGCCCATGCCCAAGCAGCCTCCGGCTCCGGACCCCGGAAACCTCCGGGATCCCGCCTACTTCCCCCCACCCAGCTGTGACACCCCTCTATCCCCCCCCACACTGACCTTCCCAATAATGGGCGGGAGGGCGGGACTCCTTTTCTCTCTCCGCTCCTCGGCCATGTGCTGACGGCGCACTCCAGCTGCCCCAGCACATGGCCCGCTTCCCCCACATGATTGGCTCGCGCCGCGCGTGTCCTCGCGGCAGAGCCAATCATTTTGAATAATGCCCTCTATCCTGCCTGCTTGATTGCCTCGCTTCTCGCACCCCCCCCCCCCCTCGGCAGCCGCTTCCGCCCTAACAGCCGGGACCCGCGCCGGGGCCGCCACCGGTTAATGGCGGCCTCCGAGACCCTGCTCTGCAGCCTTCTAGTAACCGGAGATCTGCACCCGGCGCTCTCCCTCTGCCTTACCTTTTCCCATTATTTGAATATATCACTTGAAATAATTACACAAACACTGTATTCTTTGGGAAAACACCAGGTCACAGCTTTATTGCCCAATAACAGAACAGTTTAACAATACAACAGACCAACCAATTATACCCCCCCCCCCCGAAGCGGAGCGATACGTCACCCACCATACTACTAGCAAGGTGACCTCGCTTCCGCCCCCTGGCCTGGTCACCACCAGTCTAGTTACCCCCACCCCTGCCGACTTTGCCATATCACTAGCGAAAGTCAGCTCGGGGTTCTCCGGGTCGTGGGCACCCTGCCCATGCCCAAGCAGCCTCCGGCTCCGGACCCCGGAAACCTCCGGGATCCCGCCACCGGCATAGTCACGCCCTGTGACTTTGCCGCCCCCCAATACCTTGGACTCAAGCTGTGACCTGTCCACTTTGACCCCCCACAACCTGCTCCAACGCTTCCTGCCAATCATTGAGGAGGAGGTCAACCCCCACCGGTGCCAAATGAACACCATCGCTCCTGTATAATCCTGGACACGCAACCTCCACCCAATCGTGGTGGACCTGACATCCCCCATGCTCTACCACCCACCTCCCAATTTGCCTATTGACCTTCGTCAAACCCCGAGACCAGCGACGCTGCCCCCGGCATACCGGTCTCGGGATGACATCCGACCAAATAAGCACCACCCCCGCGAACATTCTCAATATTTGGGCAAAGTCCCGTTTTGCTGCATTGATCAACTGCTTGCAGGTCCAAGACATCAAATCATTTCCTCCCAGATGCAACAGCAGAAAGCCAGGTGCAGTCCGTACACGTGCATGGTGGCGCAGCAAGGGCAGCAGCTGAGGCCAGAGTAGCCCCCTCTCGCCCAGCCATAAAATGTTCACCACCGCAGGGTCCAACCCCAGGTTCCGCCCGACAGGCCTATTCTCTGCACGCCTGCCAGCCCAGAACACAAACGAATGCCCCAGCATCCAACAGCCCCGTACACCTCTGCCCCGATCTGTAACAGAAAAAACAAATAGTTAAATATCCAACCCCCCCCCCCCACCCACATGCTATAATCGCACATATGTCTGAAATGCTCTGGATCGCCACCTGCCAATTGCCTGAATCTGCGCGGCCCGACATTCCAGCGCTGGCCGCACTAGTCGCCGCCCCAATGCGGAAGGAATGGGCGGCAAATTGGCTAGCGTCGATCCCCATGCGCTGCAGCCCCAGGCGCATAACCGCGGTCACCTGATATCTAGTGACCAGTCGAGCGTCCGCATGCACGAACAGCCGCTCTGCACCCCGTGGGTGTATTTCGAGGAAAGATAACAATGCTTTCACCGGGCACGTGTCTCCGGAAATCGCCCTCAGAACCACCCAGCACCCTCTGCCACGCTGGTCCGTTTTTGATCTCCGCAAAAAGACCGCCAAACGATCCCCCTGCACCTGCACATGCTGCCTCATCAAGCTACGCCCTACACCCCTTTTTGTGGACTCAGCTACTAATTCCCCGACCCGAAAGGCCCCGAAAAAGGCCACACAAAATATAGCCTTAAAGAGCCGGGCTTCGTAACCTGAGGCTGCCACCTCGGGCAACGCCGCACACAGACCTTTTAACAAGTCATGCATTACCGGGCGCCGCCGATCCGGCATAAACGGCCTCGCCCGCCCCCATCCTTGCATAAGCTTCCTTACCAGAAAACCCTGTCCCACTGGGGCCCAACCAGCCGCTCTCGCGAAAAAGAGAAACCCGGCTAGATGTCCCCGCACCGCAGTCTGCGAGGCACCTTGCCTCCGCGCATGCACAATATATCCCCCTAATAAGAAATCCGTAACCAGCCCGCCACACCACCCGTGTTGTCGCAAAAAGTCCATCACCCTCACATATCCTCTGCAATAGGCCTCCCAGGTTCTCTCAGCCACCGAGCCGCGCAGCATCTCTCTCATCTCTGCAGGCCAATGCTCCATAAACTCCAAGGGACCTCGAATCCCACCGCTGCGGCCTCTGGCGCCAACTTCCGGAAACGATCCCACTGCAAGCGTGAAAGAGCATCAGCAATACTGTTATTAAGCCCTGGTATATGCCTCGCTCGCAAGGTCACATTTCTACACAAACAGTATAAAACGACTTTTCGCATCAATGCCGCCACTTGTCCGCAACGTGGCGTATAATTATTCACCACATGCACCACCGCTTCATTGTCACACCACCACACGATTTTTTTGTTGCACAATTTATCGGGCCACAACTCCAACGCCACCAAAATCGGGAAGAGCTCTAAGAACGTAATATTCTTCAATAGCCCAGCCTCTTCCCATGCCGCCGGCCATCTCCCGGCACACCAGTCCCCTCCAAAATAGACACCTAGGCCTGTTCCCCCCGCCGCATCCGTGAACAACTGCAATTGTGCACTGGAGCGCTCCTCATCGATCAAGACCGCCGATCCATTGAATTCCGTCAAGAAGACATCCCACACGGACAAGTCCTCGCGCAAGCTGCGGGTGATTCGTATCCGGTGATGAGGTTTAGCCACTCCCGCCGTGGCTAATGCCAAGCGCCGAAGGAATACACGACCCATAGGTATGACACGACAGGCGAAATTCAATGACCCAATCAACGCCTGCATTTCTTTCAACGTGTACTTCGCGGATGCGAGTGCATTCGCCACCAATACCCTGAGCTTGACAACCTTCTCCGGGGGCAGTCGCGCCACCATTGTCACTGAATCCAACTCGATGCCCAAAAAGGTTATCTTAGTCGCCGGCCCTTCGGTCTTTTCCTCGGCTAACGGCACCCCCAATTCGCCCGCCATTTCCCCAAAACCCTCTAACAAGGCCCTGCAATGATCCGTCGTAGCTGCTCCCACAAACAAAAAATCATCCAAATAGTGAACAACACTGGCACAGCCAACACGCCGCTCGACGACCCACTGCAAAAATGTGCTGAATTTCTCGAAAAAAGCACAGGACACTGCACAGCCCATGGGCATGCATTTGTCGAAGTAATATTCCCCTGCAACTTGGAAGCCTAGCAAATGAAAAGACGACGGGTGCACCGGCATCAAACGAAAAGCGGCCTCGATGTCCACTTTAGCCATCAACGCTCCCTGCCCGGCCTTTCTCACTAGTCCGACCGCCTTGTCAAATGATGCATAACGGACTGAGCAGCATTCTCGAGGAATGTGGTCGTTCACCGATTCGCCTTCCGGATACGAAAGATTATGAATTAACCGGAACTTCCCCGGCTGTTTCTTCGGAATAACTCCCAACGGGGAAACCACAAAATTCCGAAATGGGGGCTCCGGAAAAGGGCCCGCTATCCTACCCAAAGTCAATTCGCTACGTAATTTAGTCTGGACCACATCCGCAAAACGCCGCACCGACGGCCCGTTCCTCCCCACCTTGCTCCCCACCCCCCCCACTACAGGAATGACAAAACCTTCATTAAAACCTTTTAGCAAGACCTCCCCATCCCGTTTCTTTGGATAATTACAGAGCCACTCCCTCAAAACCTGCACACGTATAGGAGAGGGGGCGACGCCGAAAGCTGGTCTCTCACTTGGCCCCTGGGAGCGTGCCACCACTGAGGCCCTTTTTGACACATTTTGACGCGGAATGCCCACCCCCACAGTTCGCGCAAGCGTGCCGGAACTTGCAATCCGGGAACGGGCAGGAGGACTTGTTAAACTTCCAACATACATCCCCAACTCCGCCCCCGTGCGTGCTCGCCCCCCCCACCCCCGCCGCCCGCAAGGACCGGTTTCCGACAGCCTGGGCAGGACCCGGTAGTTTCACCGCCACGCCCCCTCCAACACCCACGCCCGACCTGATTGACATCTGCGTAAGCCACAAGTTGATATCCTGGCTACCCCAGGACAACAACCGGTTCTCTTCCATTTTGTCCCGAAACTTTTCATCGTAATTGAGCCAGGACCACCCTTCGTGCATCTGCGACGCCTCGAGAATAGAATCCGCATAAGACAAAAGCATCCCATACTGCTCCGGGTAACGTTGTCCCCAGACACTCGCCAAACGCAAAAAGGCCCTCACCCAATTCACCACCGTCCGCGCCACCTTCCGCACCCTTCCCGCTTTTTCATCCTCTTTTCTCTTCTTCTTGCTTTCCCCAGTACGCTTACGTCCCTCCAACAATCGGAAAATGTCAATGTACCGCCTTTTTCTAATCCGCCGCCTCAACTTCTTTGGGACCCCTACCCACAATTCAGACAAGGCCGTAACCCCTGTGGCCACCTCTCCGGAATGACCCGGCTCCGCACACGTAGCCCTTTCTGACGAGGATCCCGTGGACGAACTCGAGGACGACGACGAGGAGGAGTCGGATCCTCGCCTGCGATGACACGTATGCCTCCGCTTGCGATTCGCCTTTCCCACCTTCTCTCGACGCACCCCCCCATCCCCCCCATCCGCTTGTGCCCTGTTCAACTCACCACTGACTGCAGCCTCGGGGGACTCCAGGACTCGCTGTGGATGCACATCCCCGGACCCAACATCCACCGTTTGCGGCACACATACGTCGAGCGCTGCTGATCCACCCGAGGGGCCACCGCATGCTGGCGTTGCCTGCACCTCGCCGCTCACTGTCCCGTTCTGGTGCACTCCAGAGAGCCGTGCCCCGATGGAAGCCATAGCCGGAACCTGCGGAGACAGAAAGGGGAGAAACGCAGGGGGAACAACAGAAGGCCACACTGCTGGCCAGGCCCCTGCCCAGTCCGTCCTGGAAGGCCCTTGCCCCCCTCGTGTCCAGTGCTCCCACCCATGTTGCCCCGTTGCCCCTCCCCCTCCAGGCCCCCCCCAATATATCTCACTCCCACCCACACTGGGAGGAACCCCGTAGCTCGTGCCCACCCCCGCATTCCACCCAAGTATGGTACCCGGCCCAGCTACAGGCCCTTCTGCCATCCCAGTGGCCCCCTCTCCCCCTTCTCGTCCCACCCCCGAATCACCCTCTGCACGCTGCCCCCTTACGACAGCCCCACGACCCCTACCCCCCCCCCCACTCCTGAAGTAGCCCGGGCTTGTCTCCCCCGCCCTAAACCACCACGCTGCCCGGTCCTTGCCAGCCCAGCCCGACTCCCACCTATAGGCCCCGTTGATCCCACTGCTCCCCGCGGCCCTCCTAACCCCCGGTCTGCAGGCCCCGCGCTTACAGACCTCCCCCCTCCGTGTGCCCGCAGCCGCTGCCCCGTGCCCCTGCCTTTGCATGCCGCACCTGGAGTTCTTTGCCCTTTTCCACCCCTTCCTCTCTCCACGCCCCCCCCACTGCTCCGTTTGCTGCCCGGCATGCTCAACCCCTTGTCTCACCTCGGTAAGTGATCAGTCCGGTGTCCTTTAATTACGTACGGTCCGCCCCCCTGAACACCCGTTCCGTGGTCCTCCCGTCTACTCCGGTGACTTTTAATAGAAGGAGTAGGTGCGATTTTGAAGCCCCCCCCCCGCACAGCCGCTTGCTCCCAACCCGAGAACTACCTACTCCCGACCGCCGCGGCTGAACAACTGCACCCCGCCGCTCCTGCTAAAGTCCGCCGCACCTCCCCCGAAGCCGCAAAGCAATTACCGACCAGGCTCGCCGTCCCGTATCCTGCCAAGTCTCAGCTGCCCGAAAAACACTCCTTTTCTCTCTCCGCTCCTCGGCCATGTGCTGACGGCGCGCTCCAGCTGCCCCAGCACATGGCCCGCTTCCCCCACATGATTGGCTCGCGCCGCGCGTGTCCTCGCGGCAGAGCCAATCATTTTGAATAATGCCCTCTATCCTGCCTGCTTGATTGCCTCGCTTCTCGCACCCCCCCCCCCCTCGGCAGCCGCTTCCGCCCTAACAGCCGGGACCCGCGCCGGGGCCGCCACCGGTTAATGGCGGCCTCCGAGACCCTGCTCTGCAGCCTTCTAGTTTCCAAAGTACGCTTTCATAAAAGAGCCAGTTAAGAAACTGCTAACCAGCTAAACCCCAACGATCTGGATTTAACCAGGCATCTTTCCTGCGGTCTACGGGAATATTCAGAGGGGCGATCCCAGCACTTATCTGGTCAGTGGAGATATTCAGACACTAACTGGATAGCTAAACTGCATAAAGTTAAGACAGGTCAATGACTGATCATATAGCTGCCATGATTGTGGGTAAAACTATAGATATTCAGCACCAGATGCCTGATAGGCTCCATCATTGAATGTCTCATTTTTATTTCAGCAGCAGCAGTCAGACACTATAAAAGTGCTGATCACTGCCGCTGAGTAATGACCCCTCAAAGTTTTGGAATTTTGAGGTAGTTCAAATGCAGAAGGTAAGCACAGTTGCTGCCTCAGTCACTTATACAAATCCCAGGTCCAAACGAGCAGTAAGCTGACACTTAGACCTGCCTTGGAGAAGGTGTAGATGCTGACCTAGAGACTGGCAGCACCAAAAAAATAAGATGGAAAAGTTAGCATATTTAGAACTGAATGAAGAGGTAGATATAATTGGCATCTCAGACCTAGGGGCATGTTTACTAAACATTCCTAACGTGCGGGGCCGTGCTAGTGTGCCTGTGCCATATAAGGAGTGGGCGGTTCAGGCAGAAAATAGAAAAAAAACGGTAGTAAGCAACCGGACGTGTGCGCGTCGCGCTAATGTGCGGGGGTCGACATTAGCGCGTGGAAAGGCAAAGTGGCGCGCTGCTGAGTATACAAAACAACAGAGCCGTAGTACAACGGTGAAGACACTGACCAATGGTGCAGGGGCCATGGGTTCAATCCCCCAGTGTGCGCAACGACAAAGGTCAGCTGAGGCAGTAACTGTAATGATTAATATTGTTCTAGGAGGCAAATTAATTTGGAACGGCATAAGGCGGCGCACAGTTATTTTTGGCGGCATAAGGCGGCGCACAGTGCATTTTGGGTGGCATAAGGTGGCGCACAGTTATTTTTGGGCAGCATAAGGCGGCGCACTGGTCCCCTTGGGCGGCAGAAGGCGGCGCGCTGATAGGCACAAGGCAGCGCACTGATGCACAAGCACAGGAACAGAGCCACAGCACAATGGTTAAAACACTTACCAATGGTGCAGGGATCAGGGGTGCAACTCCTCACAATGCCCAGTGAAAACTGCCTGCTGAGGCAGTATGTATTATGTTGTGGAGTGCTGTAGGAGGCTGTATAATTTTATTTTGTTATCACTACTAGCAAACGCACTCTCCCAGCATGTTAACATACGGCGGCCCATAAGGCATATGTTACAGTGCACTGTTCGCCAAGGCACCCTTGAATGTCCCCTATAGGGCAGCATGTATGTTGCAACACAGGATAATGTATAGTGCACCCTATAGGGATGGCAACCATAAGGTGGCCTACAGGGCGCCCTATGAAGCACCCTCAGAGGCACCTAATGGGTATAGTAAGCTGAGGGTGGTCTTGCCGGCATAGACATATGTACAGTAAATAAAAATAAAGCTGTGGACAGCCCTACCAAAGGGCCCCACTGTGAGTTTGAACCCATGACCTCTGGCTGCATAGGCAGTGATGTAACCATTGCGCTACAGCTCCATAGCTGTAAGCAGGCCCCTGGCTGGCTGCAGATAGCCTACACGTCCCCTCACAGACAGTCTGCTGGTGTCAACAGGATAGGGTTAGGCCACCCGTACCCATGATGCACTGCACATGCAAATTAGCTGTCCGCAGATGGACACAAGATGGGGAATGCACCCCCACAGCACCTCAGCTCTGTTGGGGGAAGTGACCGGGTGCACCCACACAGCACCTTGGCCTAGTAGGGGGCACTGACCGGGTGTTTTACTGGCACAGAGTAGCCACACACCGTTACATCGTGCGGGTACTGTGCTCACCCTGAGTGTGCAATGAGGTGGCCAGGACCAGGTCAACAACACCTGCCATGACTGATGGAGGCCAAGTGGGCGTTTCAAAGCAGTGTTAATGTGTAAGATAGCTAGTTTCTGCACAAACACCATGGATATCCCTGTCTGCTGCCATCAGGCACCACCCCCCCTGTGGCAAAGGGATCCACACTCTACCTCCCTGCAAAGGTGGCAGTAGAGGGCAACATCAACCCCAGTCCTGCTGAGGAACACCACCCCCCCCCCCCCGGCAGGCAGCTCCATACACAGCCATAACACAATAGCAGACAGACATAAGCCCAGGGTATGGTAAGCTGCACTCCACCACCAGATATTCCCCTGCAGCAAGCCAACAGCCACTGCACCCTGCAAGCCATTATAGCAAGACATTTACCAGCTACAAACAGTCTGCTGGTTAGTCCATAGTGCATGTTCCCAATGGAGATGCATACACAGCAAGCAGATAGATCAGTGACTGGGCCCCAAAGAGAAACCCATACCTATCACATGAGAGAACTACTATACAGCACTATTGGGGTGGTGGTGGGGGGGGGCCTAGACATGCTGTGGTCACTGCACAGTCAGGGTGAGCGTGATCCCCCAGAAGGACATGCTTTGGCCATCCTGTCTGTGTAGGTGGTGGCCGGACACTACAATATCCCAGCCAATGTCCCTGCCAGGGCCCTATGCCCAGTGCAGATGCATCCTGGCCACGCCACCCTGCCCTGGCTATACCCATGGTATCTTGCACCTCATTATGCACATTGGCTGGCCAATACTGGCAACAGTGCTGGCAGTGTGGGCTGTTGAAGGGGCTTGCAGCCAACACCCACTGTATAGACAGACACACACTTCCACACCTCTGCCATCATGGTGCTACGATTGAGGGGGTAAGTAGCCTTGCCCACCAAACCGGTCCTGAGCACGGCAAGGCATGGATATGGTACGCATTACAGCTGGTGGTCATTCCCCAGGGTGGTAAACACCGTCAGAGGCCAGGCCTGGAGCATGTCCCGCAAACACCTAACAGATTGTTTGGATGGGGTCAACTAGCAGTATGTACGTAACGTATGGATATCTGCCTGCCTGTGCTCCTAGCAAACGTCTCAGAGCTGTGTACCGTATACCTCAGGTGTAGGGTGACATTGGTAAGTTATGCAAGTGCTCGTTTTGGGTGCTGCATGCACGGTCCAATGTTCTGCCTTTCCAGGAGACATTGGCCAATGGGGCCTGTGGGTGTGGGTGTGTCTGCCCTTGATGGCTGCTGCTTTACGGCACAGATTCCCAACTCCAGTCCAGGTTTGCATCACACTGTTCGGGTTTTCCTGCTATCCCTCATGAATATGCATGGGCTACATCTACATGCCATGGGGGTGGTGCTTAGATATACAGCACAGGCATGTGTATGAGTGTCAGCATGGAACCTGACTGGTGTGTGGCCCACCAGGACTGCATTTGGGTGATTCTGCTCTAGGTACTGCCCCTGTTCATGGTGTCTGTGCTCAGTGGGGTAAAAGATAGATGTCTTACCATTGCATATGTCCCCGCCATGAAAGGTGTGTCCTTACTATCACTGTTTAGTTGTGGGAAAAATATGTGGGCAGGATTGGCAGTAGCCCCAGCTGGGTTTTGAACCTCTGCCCTCTGGTCCTAGAGGTAATGACTCTGTCCGCTGTACCACACTTTGGCCACAGAGACAGTGCAGCCCCTGGAGGCAGTATGCCTGGCAGGATGGAGTCACAAACCCTGCTCTACTCATTTTTACTGTGGGCATATGCACCCTGTCTGGTGACAAACGTGCACATAAACACCAGAAATGACCACGGGAAAATGGGGGACAAAATATCACCACGCTGGGCGACAGTGGTATTAATGGGCAACCATAGCAAACACTCCGAGGAAAGCTCTAAAAACGGAAATGTTTTTTCGGTAGAGTCTCCGCTCCGTAGACCCTTCCAATATTCATCTCTTTTTTCTGGAGCTTTGCTGGGTGTGTTTTGTATATTTTCCCATCACTATAACTGTTCCCCAGCTGGATTACTATTTATAATAGTTTTGTTGTGGTCATTTTCAGGTTCTATTTGCAATTTTGTTCTGTGCACATATATCACACTGCTCACGTTTTTTAGGTTTCCCCAGTGTTCCTGTACATTGCTGACGGAAATGGTTTCTCTTCCCTTTAAATGCCCTCTACCGCGAGGGTTTCACTCGCGCTAATTTTTACATGGAAATTCTGGCCCGATACTGTGCGGGGAGCCTCTCCCCTCCCACTCTCCACCCATTGACCCCGTCGCTCCGCCCCTCCGGAGCCTTCCTCCGCCCTCTTTTAGCCGTTCCACGCCTCTATCGGACATTTGCGGGCCCGCACTTGTACGGGGCCCGTTAGTGTGCCACGTACCTGTGCGGGGGTGACACGCACGTGTGCGGGGCGTTTAAACGCGTTTCTGCGCGTTTAAATGCCGCATTGCCGTGCGCTATTTTGCGGCGCGCAGATTTGCGGACTTTAGTAAACATGCCCCCTAGTGGATGGAAAATAACCAATGCAAGACTGTTATATCAGGGTACAAATTATACGTATTTCAATAAAAGGCTGGATGAAATTGGTTGAGAGGTGGCGCCATATGTAAAAGGGGGCATTGAATTAAACAGAGTAAAATTTGGCAGGGAACAGAATGCACCATGGAATCTTTATGGATAGAAATTCCATGTGCGAGGAAGAAAGGAATGGTGGGGGTGTACTGCCTGGCCAGCATAAGCAGAGAGATGATGAAATGATAACAGAAAATAAGGAAGCTAACAAATTTGGCAATGCAGTAATAATGAGTGGTTTTAATTACCCCTGTAGGGCCCAATTCAGCAAGAAGACTAGTGGGGCGCTGGGACATGCAGCCCCGCAAGCTGTCTTGCCCGTATTCTGCATCACCCCCCTCTCCGCACAACTAGAGCAGCAGGACAGGGAGAGCCAGCAGGGGGTAGGAAGGGGTGGAGTGAGGGCGGAACAGGAATGGGTTGAGGCAGCAGGACATACAGGGCTGATGCAGGTCACGGCCCTGTACGTCCTGCGGGTCAGGGGTGGACGTGCTACTTATTCCACCTCGGAGGAAGAATAAACAGCAGAGATGGCGGGGATTGGTCCCGGAACCCCCCTCAAGGATATGGCCGGGATCTGACCAGGGTAGGTCCCCATCGCCTGATCTGGGCCTCAGCTTCCCAGCCCAGGGTTGGGCAGCGGGGTGTCAGGGGGCCGTCATTGCGGCGGTGGGACCGGCATGCAGGGAGAAAATCCCCGCAGGAATGAAGAAGCATGCTGGGCCGTCTCAGGGCCTGATCTTGCACCCGTGGGAACATCTGGCTCCCACAATGCAGAATTGGGTCATAACAGGCCCGTCCTGCTCGGGGGCGTCCAGACGGACTGACTAACTATACCTACCAAGCACCTTGGTTCTGGACTAACTATGCCTACCAAGCGACTCTTTAACTAACTATAATATTTCCTATGCCCTGCCCCCCTGCCAACCAACCCTACCCTCCCTTCTAGCCCTGCTTCCTCCTCATACCCTACTACTACTACTACTACTATTCAGCACTTATAAAGCGCCACGCACGCAGCGCTGTACAGCTAACCTACAAGAGGTAGCCAACATACAAGAGACAGTCCCTGCCTGTTAGAGTCATGCTCATCGGGGCTTACAATCTAATCAGAACAGTACAGAGCAATTGTCAGTTCTGCGCAAGGTACGGTATGGTCTATACAGTTTGGTCATAAATGTTGACGGGGGTTAGGATAAGATGAGGATGGAAGTCACGATCTGAAAGCAACGGTGAAGAGGTGTGTCTTCAACCTGGACTTGAAGAGGGCCAGGAAGGATGCTTGGCGTACAGATGCAGGTAGGCTGTTCCAGGCATATGGTGCAGCAAGGTGAAAGGAGCGCAGACGGGAGTTCGCAGTGCGGGTGAAAGGCATTGATAGCAGTAATTTGTTAGCGGAGCGCAGATTTCAAGAGGGGACGTAGGGAGAGATAAGAGATAAGAGGTATTGAGGGGCCATGGAGTGAATGCATTTATAGGTCAGAAGGAAAAGTTTGAATTGGATGCAGAATTGGACAGGGAGCCAGTGAAGCGACTTGAGAACAGGAGCAGTGTGGGCATGGCGAGGCTGGCAGAAGATTAGTCAAGCAGTGTGATTTTGTATAGATTGAAGGGGAAGGAAGTGTCTCATGGGGAGACCAGCGAGGAGTAGGTTGCAGTAATCGAGGCGATAGGAGATTAAGGAGTGGATAAGCATTTTGGTAGTGTGTTCAGAGAGGAAGGGGCGGATTTTGCTGATGTTGTAGAGAAAGAAGCGGCAGGTCTTAGCTACAAGCTGGATATGAGCGGAAAAGGAGAGAGAGGTGTCAAAGATAACCCCTAGCTTGCGGGCCGAGGGAACAGAAAGGATAGTAGATCCATCTACATAGACTGAGAAAGGGGGAAGAGGAGGGGAGGAGTTGGGGGGAAATATAAGGAGTTCAGTCTTAGCCATGTTCAGTTTCAATCGGTGATGAGACATCCAGGCAGCGATGTCTGAAAGACAGGCAGAGATCTTGGACTGGGTTGCTGGAGAAATATTAGGTGTAGAGAGGTAGATTTGGGAGTCATCGGCATAGAGATGGTACTGAAAGCCATGGGAGGAGATAAGGGCACCAAGGCCTTGGTTATAGAGAGAGAAAAGGAGGGGGCCCAGGATGGATCCCTGGGGTACACCTACGTGGAGCGGGGTAGGGGAGGAGGAGGAGCCACCAGAGCATACACTGAATGAGCGATGGGAGAGGTAGGAGGAGAACCATGATAATACGGAGTCCTTGAAGCCAAGCGAGGAGAGGGTGGTGAGGAGAAGGTTGTGGTCAATTGTGCCAAAGGCAGCGTAAAGGTCAAGAAGAATGAAGATAGAATAGAGGCCCTTAGATTTAGCCAGGAACAGGTCGTTGGTCACTCTTGTGAGAGCCGTTTCAGTGGAGTGTAGGGGACAGAAGCCGGATTGTAGTGGGTCCAGGAGGGCCTGGGAGGTGAGGAAGTTGAGGCAGCGATGGTGGACTGCTCATTCTAATAGTTTAGATATGAAGGGAAGGAGGGAGATAGGTCTATAGTTAGAAGGGCATGTGGGATCAAGTGTGTGCTTCTTGAGGAGGGGTGTGACAACAGCATGTTTGAAGTCAACGGGGACAGTTGCAGTGGAGAGTGAAAGGTTGAGGATATGAGAGATGGAGGGGACAATGGTGAGGGAGATGGAATGTAGGAGATGGGTGGGGATAAGGTCTGATGAGCAGGTGGTGGGTTTGGAGGAGGTAAGAAGGAGTGCGGTTTCTTCTTCAGAGATCGGACGGAAGGAGGAGAGGGTAGCAGAGGGAGTATGGATGGGGGGGGGGGAATTGGGGAGGAGGGAAGGTCGTTGAGGGTGTGGAGAATTGGAGGGTAATCTTGTGGATTTTGTCATGGAAGTAGTCAGCTAGGGTTTGGGCAGAAAGGGAGGGCGGGATTGGGGGCGGGGGGACCTTGAGGAGAGAATTGAGGGTATTAAAGAGACAGCGAGGATCAGAGGCAAGGGAGTTGGTCAGATGGATGTAGTAGTCTTGTTTGGCCTACAAGTCCCAAGTATGCTACGTATCTCATATATATATTGTATATAGTCATCTATGTTTCATGTTAACACGAAGGTTCAATGTTTGTCTATTATTGTTCTATGTATGATCCGTTCGCTACTGTTGATATAAATTAGCTACTGTTTGATGTAAACCGCCTTGACATGTGGAAAGGTGGTATATAAAACTGGTTAAATAAATAAATAAAAGGTGACATGAAAGAAACTATTAAAGCCAAAAGGACATCTTTCACAAATTGGAAAAGGATCCAAATTTTAAAAAACTAGGAAACAGCATAAGCATTGGCAAATGAAATGCAAACATTGATAAGGAAGGCAAAAAGAAAATGTAATAAAAAGCTTGCCTTAGAGGCAAAAACTCAATAAAAACCTCAGGTGTATTCAAAGCAAAAAACAAGTCATTTAGCTCATTAGATGACAAAGGGGTAAGAGGGGCACTTTAGGCAAAAAAGGCCCTAGCCAGGAGACCAAATAAAGGTTTTGCTTTGGTCTTTACAGAGGAAAATGTAAGGGATCTCTCTATGCCAGAAATGATATTCAATGGTGATGATTCAGAGAACCTGAAACAAATCTTAGGGAAACTTGAAGATTCAAAAGGGAAAATTGACAATCTAAAGAATTATAATATCTCCTAGACCAGATGGTAAATACTCCAGAGTTTTCAAGAAGAAAAGAACTAAAAAATGAATTTACAGACCTTTTATTAATTTGTAACCTATCATTAAAATCATCTACAATAACCGAAGACTGGTGGGTGGCCAACATAATGACAATTTTTATAAAAGGTTCCTGGGGTGATCCAGGAAACAACAGATCAATGAGCCTGATGTCAATGCCAGGCCAAATAGTAAAATTTACTATAAAGAATCAAAGTACTAAACACATAGATAGTCATGGTTTGGGCTTTGGATTTTTGGTTATAACCAGAAAATCCCAGTTAATCACCCTCAAAGGGGAATTTGGGCTTTTTGGTTATGATCAAAAAACCCTGAAAAATAGCCCCTTCCTCTGTGTTCTGATGATGTCACCCGGCAGCTACCATCACAGCCGGGTGATGACATTGGAGCTGACCTCTGCAGGCAGAGTCCCTCAGTGGAGGCAGTGGGAGTCAATGCTTTTTGCTGCAGCCACTCTTTGCTACTTCTCTCTGCTGCCAGTGTTGCAAAGGGTTTGAAATCCAAGGAGAGGTACTATCCATAATGTTTCAAAGTCCTGCCTTGTGACGCTACAGTTCTGATGAAGTAGTAAAGAGCAGTGGGAGCAAAAAGCACACACTGCTGCTGTTGCATGTGGGGAGGGGGAGCTGTTACTGGGACTGGGAGATAGGGGGTTGATGCAGAGGACGGGGGGAGTTGTAGCAGATTTAGGGAGCTGGGAAGGGGGAAGTGGAGGCTGTTGCTGATGCATGGGGCTGGGGGGCTGCTGTTGGGGCTTGGAGAAGGGGAACACTGATGCTGTTGCTGGGGCTTAGAGAAGGGGGCCACTGTTGATGCTGGTGCTGGTGTTTAGACAAGGGGGGAGGGGGAATGCTGGGGCTGGGAAGGGACTGGCGATGGAAAATGTTTTGTGCCACAAAAATTTGTTTTTGAGACATGAATTCCCCAATAAATCCCTATTTTTCCCACCCTGGGAAAGCACCTAATTGCCTCACAAATAAACCTCTAAATTTTCCAACAATAAACAACTAGGATCAGAAGTCCCAGTCATGGTTTAATGGGACAAAGCCAACATGGATTTAGCCAAGGGAAATTTAGCTTTACCAATTGGCTATGTTTTTCGAAGGCGCAAATAAATATGTGGATAAAAGCGAGCCGATTGATATAGAGTATCTGGATTTTCAGAAAACATTTGACAGAGTCCCTCATGAGAAACCTCTGTTGAAATTAAAAAGTCACGGAATAGGAGACAATGTTGTATTGTGGACTGGAAACTCATTAAAGGAGAGGAGATAAGTTGGCACTCCACTTAAGGTGGCATGTTATTGTTTGGTACATGAGGCCGGTTTGGTGCTAACTGTGCAAGTTAAGTTAAACCACAGGTCACATCATTATACTTTGTGGGAATTCTGATTTTTCTCCAGGACCGGAGAATAAATCATTTGCTCCATGGCATGCTAGGGGGTTGAAGTACTGATGATTTATTGACTTTATATCTGATAATGAGTTGATCAAATCTTTCTAGGATATAGTTGCTGAGTATCAACTATCTCCTAAAAAAATTTTTGTACACCCGCAGATGTGACATAATATTGAAATGTTGGGCTTGCGTAGATCATTGTCGGATATCCAAGAGCCTCTGGAAACTCATTTGGGTTTGCGAGTCAATATTGGAATAAATCTTTCAGTGTATCGGGTGCTGCAATATTTCAAAGTGGGGAGGGGGGGGGGGCTAGACTTTGCTGCTCAGTAGGGACAAAAGCTGACTTTTAGCCTTTTGCCAGACCTCCTTTGGACAAATTTTACAAAGCTCCCTGGAATGTCTGCAAATATTTTGTTCAGAGAATCTCAATACAAGATTTTAATAAGGGTCCATATGGTTCCATTGCATGTATAGTGTGTGGGTTTCACACAAAGAGGTGATCAGGAGGTTTTCTCAGGGAGAGATTCCATATGGTTGCCACTTAATGCTTGCAGATGCCATATGGTTGCGGCGTTCAGCGGCAACCGGATGGAGCCTCTCCCTGAGGAAACCCCCTGATGAATTTTCCATGGGGGCGAAAATATGCCCTAGTTGGAGTGGACACCAAAGCAGTTAGCACTGAATTGGAAGACACTTTAGAATGACAAATTAAAAAATTAATTTGACATATGCAGTGAGATAATATCGGCAACTGAACTGGCTTAAAATGTTCAGCTATCAGATAAGCACACTGATTTCCATCTTCAAGTTGTGCATTAAGTTTGCAGTTGGCATTTACTAAGACTTCAAAAAGTTCTTTGAGGAGTTAATATGCACCCTATTTTTCTAATACAGTATGAGCCTGATCCCAGAAGGGATGGCCTTGAACAGGATGGGGTCATTAGCACCCAATTCTGCATCACGGGAGCAAGATGTTCCACAGGTGCAGGATCGGGCACTGAGAGACGGCCCTGTGTGCTCCTATATCACCATGGGAATGTCCTCACCGTAGCACATTCAACCCTTTGCAGTGTGGACCCCAGTTTCCCTGCTGCCCGACCCCGGCAGGGCAGCCAGAGCCCGGATCAAGCAGCAGGGACTTACCTGGTTTGCCACTGTTGATGCTGGGGGGCTGGCTAGCCAATCCCCTCCAAGGTGGAAAAAGCTGGCTGTCCCCCAGTGCTCCCTGGACATACAGGGCCATAACCTGAATTGGCCCTGTACGTCCGGGGGCCGGTGATGCCCATGCTCTACCCACTGTCCACTCCCATGCTGCTCTCATCCCCCACAGCATGCACAGCGTGACAGGGGGGCCAGGAGGTGGCATATGGTGCAGGCGGCTAGCAGAGCTAGACATCCTGCTGGGACATGCAGCCTTGCTATCCACCTTGCAAAATCGGGCCCTAAGTAATCACTAAAAAATGGCACAATTTAAATTGATTTGAGATTGGAGACAGAGCATCTATATGGATCCTTAATTGATTTTGCTGGAGTGTTGTGGTTTTGGTTGGAGTAAATACCATGCCAGTCATGTAAGAAGATGATTATCAACAGCTTGCAAAACTGAAAGTGGACAAGGCCAAGGGACCATATGAGATACAGCCCAGGGTACCAAGAGAGCTTAAGAGAATTTCTGGCAGCACCTTTAAAGGATGTATTTAATAGATGTTTGGAGATGGAGGAGGTTCTGCAGAATTGGAGAAGGGCTGATGTGGCTCCTCTTCACAAAAGTGGTAACCGAGAAGAAGTGGGAAACTACAGACGATGAGCCTTAATTTGGTGGTGGGAAAAATAATAGAGATGCTGCTGAAAGAAAGTATACTGAACTTTCTAGAATCCACTGGATTGCAAGATCTGAGGCAACAAGGTCTTACTAAAGGAAGATCTTGCCAAACAAATCTGATTTATGGGTTATGGTTTATTAGGTACTTGATATACCTCTTTTAGTGCCAGCATCAAAGAGGTTTCCAAAAATTAAGATAAAATAGGTAAAAAAAATATAAAATGAGAAATAACAAAATAGAATAAAGTAACAATGATAAAAGAAAACATTAGCAGAATACAGGATAGGTTAAAGCCTGTGATAAGGAAGCTTATCATAGCTCAGGTAGGAGCTATAGAAAAGATGATGTGACTCTGAACAAGCAACCTGTCAGTTCTGGTAGAAGCAAGAAAACAGAGTTTTCACATAAAAGACTACCAGTCCCAGAATGCACCAGGTTTCCAGCAGCCATGAGAGGGGCTGAAGTAAGAAAATGTGTGTGCAATCAAGAGAGCTATGAGGTAATCCCTAAGCACTCATCTCAAAGGGCAGGGCCTGATTCAAGACAGCTGCGCTGTGTTAGGGAGCAGCACACATTAGAACAGGATAAGAGTAGAGCTTATTCTTCAGGAAACAGTTTTCAAGAACAGCTTCAGGAAGAGATACAGAGGGGAGAGCTTCAGCAACGGCTACAAGCACCAGTATCACCTGGAGAAACAGAAGCCAAGCCAAGCAGATAGAGAGAGAAGGAAACTCTCTGGAAGGAAGAGAAGGAAGGCCATTGGAAGGTCTGGGAGATTCCAAGGCAGTACTCATACTGGGAGGTATTCCAAAAGCCAGCAGAGTCCATTGGACTGGATTCAGCCAGAGGAATGGAGTGGCAGAGATAGGAATCACCAGTGGCTACCTGGAAGAGAGAAGACTGCATGTGGAAGGGACTTTCAGACCAAGGCCAGAAGGTATGTGAGAGGAGATCCAGTGTCCAGGGATCAAGATTGGAAGGCTGGACATCAGAATTGGATTACATATTGGCCAGGCTTTACAGAGAGGAATTATGATGGCAGGAGAGGCTCAGGTATGAACACTGATCCAGACCCTATCTATAATAGAGAATGGCAGCAAGGGAATAAGCATTCTCATGATAGTGCCTTAATGAAAGACTCATCTGTGCCAATGTATGATATTGACCCTATGATTGTTGATGAAGGGGGAGATACAGCAGATGAAACTATTTATATGGACTGTTCTCTATCTAAATGCTATTGCTAAGTTTTCCGTGAGCAAACACATCAGCCATCACAAAGAAACCTAACTTTGTTCTTTATTTCCACTGCAAACAGCTCTTAAAGCAGGATTTGGGCTCACACAGTAGCAGCCAGCCAGCTAAAGGCTTTCAGCTGGTCCATTGATAGTAATTAGGGCTGCACCTGATTGTGTGTGTGAGCAAGGGAGAATCACTGCTGAGATCGGCGTGGAAAATAAGCAGAAGTTAACCTAACCAGCAAAGTTTATTCTTTACTTTGTGCCTTTGTATTTGGTAATTACTTGCTAAGAAAACATTAGCTAATTGCCTGACAAGCTGAAGGTTGTTTTCTGGTTTACTTTGTGACTTTTTGTTATCCATTTTAAACACTGCAAGCAAGTAACCTCATTTATAGTGCTATCAAGCATACATGTGCTGGGTGAATTAAACCCCATCAATAAAAGAAGTATTTTATTGATCTTACCACTTGGTTTCACAACTCAAATTATTGTCATCAGCTGTGTTTGGGAGTGAATGAACTACAATACCCACAATACCTTGCAAGAATCATATGAATATATGCATCGTCAAGATTGTGTAAGTTCTCACCCTAGGCAGCCGTCTGACAAATGGCGTAATTTTTCGGATTGCTCTTGCACCAAGAGGATTTACTTGTTGTGGATTACAAATAAAAGTCAAGTTTAAAGCTGTAAGAAGATTTCTTTCCCTCATCTGCACTTTGGAAGAAAAGTGGTTGTTCCAGGAAGCTGTCCCGGATGAAAAGACCCTGTGCAAAGCTGGATTCATCACTGAGACAAGGTAATATGTACCTGGGCATGTCTAGTGGTGGATGTGTGTAAGCACAGGGGGTAATTGAAAAAAAAACCAAAAAAAAAAAACCACACCTGGTTGGAAGGTGCTGCTCTTTGGTTTTTTTTTTTTTCTCTTTTTTCTTGCAGGGGTCAAGATGGATCCGATGGAGATGGCTCAGTGGATGGCAGCCCAATTTAGCAAGCAGCAGGAGCTGTCACAGCAGGCCCAGGACACTGCTATGAAGGCCTTAATGGAACAGCAGAAACCAGTGCTTGATCTGGTGCAAGCTCTAGTTCAGCTGCAGAGCCAAAGTGGAACAGATGCAAGACCAGCAGTTAGTACTGGTGCACCACATGTGGACACTGTGGGACTCAATCAAGGGATTGGGGCATTTAATTTTGGGAAATTAACTCCAGAAGATAATGTTGATGATTTTCTAGAGTCTTTTGAAAGAGTGGCACAGGCTTTAGCATGGCCAGAGACCCAGTGGGCAGTAAGGCTGGCAGCCTCATTAACTGGTGAGGCACTAGCAGCTTACAGAGCAATGCCAGCAGCCCAGGCTTTGATTTATAAGGATGTAAAGGCAGCTATTAGAGATCGCCTAGGGTTGTCTATTTCAGAGTATAGGCGAATGTTTAGAGCTGTTACATTGAAAGTGGGTGAGACACCCAGGGCTCTGAGTCAGAGAATTAGAAGTCTAGCTGTAAAATGGTTGGAGCCTGAGCAAAAGACAGTAGAAATGTTATTAGATATTATAATGCTGGAACAATTTATGCTTGGGGTACCTAAAGATTTGAATGTTTTTCTTATACAGCAAAATTGCCAAAATCTTGGAGAGGCAACCATGCTAGCAGAGAGATTCTTGGAAGCCACGCAGGCTTGCCATAGAATGGGTGGCCCTCTAAAGATGGATGCTGAGGCTAGATGTGCTGTATCAGAAAAGGGAATAATTAAGAATGTTTCTAAAAATGAATGTACTGTATCAAACCAGATGACACAGTGGAATGGAAAGAAATGTTTCAAGTGTGGAAAATTGGGACATTTTGAGAAGAGATGCCAGACACACACTAGTTTAATGGGTCTGGATTTAAAACAACCCAAGGAAGGATTTCTTTTGATGGTTGATGTGCAAGGAATTACCACAAATGCATTATTAGACTCTGGGGCAGACCAGAGTATGATGTCAAAAAGGCTTTGGAAGAGGATAGAGGCCCAAGAAAGATTTGTGCCTAGAACCCCTGAAAGCCAAGTTCACATCAGATGCATTCATGGTGCTGCATCATCATATCCCACCTATAGGCTAAAGGTTAAGTGCCTAGGGAAACAAGAGGAAGTCCTATTAGCAGTGGTGCCTAGGCTACCCTTTGATTTGGTTCTAGGAAGAGACTGGCCAAGATTTAAGCAGGGTCTAGTGCAGGGGTCTCATACTCCAGTCCTGGAGGGACGCAAACCAGTCAGGTTTTCATGGCACCCCTAATGAATATGCATGAGATATATTTGCATACAATGTGGGCAGGATATGCAAATATATCTCATGCATATTCATTAGGGATACCCTGAAAACCTGACTGGTTTGCGGCCCTCCAGGACTGGAGTTTGAGACCCCTGGTCTAGTGGAAGGACTAGGAAAAAAGGAGGGAGAAGGTTTAATGGTAGTAGCTCCCGGGCCTTTATTTGGAAGTCCTCAGACCCCAGCTAAAAAGATGGTTAAGCGTCCAGAAGACCAAGCTACCCCAAAGCAGATATTCGTCCTAAAGTACCATAAGGTCTCCGAGGAGGCCCAAGCTCCTAAGCGGGCAACCCCTCAGTCTGCTGGGTTTGACCTGTGCAGCATAGAAAATGTGATTGTACCTAGCCAAGGGAGAGCCCTGGTTGACACCGGTCTCCAAGTGGAAATACCAATTGGATGTTATGGGAGAGTAGCCCCAAGGTCCGGATTAGCCCTTAAATATTTCATCGATGTGGGTGCGGGAGTAATTGATCCCGATTACAGGGGCAATATTAAAGTTCTGTTGTTTAACTTTGGACAGAATGAGTATCATGTGAAGACAGGAGACAAAATTGCCCAATTGATCTGTGAGAGGCTGGGTTTTCCACCTGTGGAGGAGGTCACATCCCTAGAGAATTCTGAACGTGGAGCCAAAGGCTTTGGTTCTACTGATGTCAAAGGGGTTAAAAGCTTAGCTGCCACTTGTGCCCGAGAGAGGGAGGTGAGTGAAGAGGAAGATTTGGGACCCCAGGTATCTGATTGTAAAGAAAAATCAGAGCCCCAAATAGGTGAGGACCTGACAATGGTACAACAGGAAGAAATTAGGAAGTTGCTTAAGGAATTCCCAGATGTGTTGACACCCATACCTGGGGAGACCCATTTGGTGGCCCATGAAATAATAACTCCACCTGGGAAATTGGTTCGTCAAAGGCCATACCGCTTGCCTGAAGCCAAAAGACAGGAGGTAGTGGCACAAGTCCAGGAGATGTTGGACATGGGGGTAATAGAGGAGTCAAAGAGTCCCTGGAATAGCCCCATAGTCCTGGTGCCGAAGCCTGATGGATCCTTAAGATTTTGTATTGACTTCCGGCAGGTAAACGCCATATCAGTTTTTGATGCATATCCAATGCCAAGAATTGAGGAGCTGCTAGACCAGCTGGGACAGGCTCAATACTTAACCACCCTTGATATGACAAAAGGATATTGGCAAATCCCGCTCACCAGGGAATCGAAGCCGAAAACTGCGTTCAGCACCCCCGTTGGCCTTTTCCAGTTCAAGAGGATGCCTTTCGGACTGCATGGAGCAGCGGCTACCTGCCAAAGGTTAGTGGATCAGGTACTTCGACCCCACCAAAGTTATGCTTTTGCATACATGGATGATGTCATAATCCATAGTAACACCTGGGCGGAGCATTTGAAGAGGATCAGGGCAGTCTTGTGCTCTATGAAGCAAGCGGGAATCACTTTAAACCCGAAGAAGTGTGCCTTTGCAAATAGGGAGGTAAAATACCTAGGCCACCTAGTGGGAAGAGGAAAAATTAAACCTCTATTAAGCAAAATAGATAGCATCAGGAATTTTTCTCCTCCAACAACCAAGAAACAACTAAGAAGTTTCTTAGGACTTATTGGATACTACCGCCGGTTTATACCGCAATTCGCAGAGAAAAGTGCCATTTTCACGGATATGCTGCGAAAGAATTGTCCAAACCAGATAAAGTGGACACCAGAAGCTGAAAAAGCGTTTTCAGTATTAAAAGAAAAATTGTGTACAGGACCGGTACTGAAAGGAGTAGACTTCAAGAAACCCTTTCTGGTTCAAACCGATGCATCAGATGTAGGGCTAGGAGCAGTCCTATCCCAGTGCCATGATGGGGAGGAGCATCCTGTGATGTACCTGAGCAGGAAGTTGTCACTGGCTGAACAAAAGTATTCCACGATAGAAAAAGAGTGTTTGGCTATCAAGTGGTCAGTGGAGGCGTTAAGGTTTTACCTTACAGGGAGAAAGTTCCAGTTGGTCACGGACCATGCCCCACTTAAGTGGTTGCAGCAAATGAAGAACCACAATGCCAGGTTGACACGCTGGTACATGGCCTTACAGGCGTTTGATTTTCAGGTTGAACATCGTGCCGGGAAGTTACACAAGAATGCGGATGCACTTTCCCGTATTACGGACTGTAGAGAAGAAGTTTCACCAGTAAAACCAGTCCGTAATAACTTAAGCAGGGGGGTATGTGATAAGGAAGCTTATCATAGCTCAGGTAGGAGCTATAGAAAAGATGATGTGACTCTGAACAAGCAACCTGTCAGTTCTGGTAGAAGCAAGAAAACAGAGTTTTCACATAAAAGACTACCAGTCCCAGAATGCACCAGGTTTCCAGCAGCCATGAGAGGGGCTGAAGTAAGAAAATGTGTGTGCAATCAAGAGAGCTATGAGGTAATCCCTAAGCACTCATCTCAAAGGGCAGGGCCTGATTCAAGACAGCTGCGCTGTGTTAGGGAGCAGCACACATTAGAACAGGATAAGAGTAGAGCTTATTCTTCAGGAAACAATTTTCAAGAACAGCTTCAGGAAGAGATACAGAGGGGAGAGCTTCAGCAACGGCTACAAGCACCAGTATCACCTGGAGAAACAGAAGCCAAGCCAAGCAGATAGAGAGAGAAGGAAACTCTCTGGAAGGAAGAGAAGGAAGGCCATTGGAAGGTCTGGGAGATTCCAAGGCAGTACTCATACTGGGAGGTATTCCAAAAGCCAGCAGAGTCCATTGGACTGGATTCAGCCAGAGGAATGGAGTGGCAGAGATAGGAATCACCAGTGGCTACCTGGAAGAGAGAAGACTGCATGTGGAAGGGACTTTCAGACCAAGGCCAGAAGGTATGTGAGAGGAGATCCAGTGTCCAGGGATCAAGATTGGAAGGCTGGACATCAGAATTGGATTACATATTGGCCAGGCTTTACAGAGAGGAATTATGATGGCAGGAGAGGCTCAGGTATGAACACTGATCCAGACCCTATCTATAATAGAGAATGGCAGAAAGGGAATAAGCATTCTCATGATAGTGCCTTAATGAAAGACTCATCTGTGCCAATGTATGATATTGACCCTATGATTGTTGATGAAGGGGGAGATACAGCAGATGAAACTATTTATATGGACTGTTCTCTATCTAAATGCTATTGCTAAGTTTTCCGTGAGCAAACACATCAGCCATCACAAAGAAACCTAACTTTGTTCTTTATTTCCACTGCAAACAGCTCTTAAAGCAGGATTTGGGCTCACACAGTAGCAGCCAGCCAGCTAAAGGCTTTCAGCTGGTCCATTGATAGTAATTAGGGCTGCACCTGATTGTGTGTGTGAGCAAGGGAGAATCACTGATGAGATCGGCGTGGAAAATAAGCAGAAGTTAACCTAACCAGCAAAGTTTATTCTTTACTTTGTGCCTTTGTATTTGGTAATTACTTGCTAAGAAAACATTAGCTAATTGCCTGACAAGCTGAAGGTTGTTTTCTGGTTTACTTTGTGACTTTTTGTTATCCATTTTAAACACTGCAAGCAAGTAACCTCATTTATAGTGCTATCAAGCATACATGTGCTGGGTGAATTAAACCCCATCAATAAAAGAAGTATTTTATTGATCTTACCACTTGGTTTCACAACTCAAATTATTGTCATCAGCTGTGTTTGGGAGTGAATGAACTACAATACCCACAATACCTTGCAAGAACCATATGAATATATGCATCGTCAAGATTGTGTAAGTTCTCACCCTAGGCAGCCGTCTGACAAGCCTCAGCTGCAGCACCTCTAGAGCTGAGGGCTAACCAAACTGTCAATCCTTCACCCCCAATTGCCAATTTAAAAAAATAAGTTTTTAAGGATTTCTTAAAGATTTTCAAAGAGAAATCTAATCTAACAGTCAGAAGAACAGAGTTCCACCGGGTGGGGGCCAAAAAAATAGAAAGCCACCTGCCTAGTGGTTTTATTTTATTTATTTATTTAATATCTTTTCTATACCGCGCTCTTTAAAATCAATGCGATTTACAGGCAAACAATAACCTGTTCAGTGTGGTGGAAACCTGCACTGTACATTACAATGAACAAGTGGTGTAGCTTGGGACTAACATGAGTAACTATATACAGGCTGGGCACTCAGGTCACAAATACAGTATTGACCAGAGTTGCTCAGCAACTATTTACAGGAACAGACAGCTATATACATGTTGCTATTTACAGGTTATACAGTTGTGCTAGTGGCATTGCTTCAGTGTGACATGGGGTGTGCAGGGGCGCTGTCCTAGTGGTTGGGTATGTCTGACTGTGGTTTATCACTAGCCTGGGAGTAGTGTAGGAGGAAGAGATAGTGTTTCAGTGCCTTCCTTAACTGGGCAAGGTCCATAATGGACCTGATGGTGGTTGGGAGGGCGTTCCAGCTTGTGGGTGCATAGAACACAAAGGCTCTGTTCCTTGTTGCTTGCGAGCATTTTGTGATTGCATTTGGGATTACCAGTGTGTTGGCAGCGAATGACCTTCTGGATCTGTTGGGGGAGTGGGGTGGATGAGGTCCGTGAGTGAGGCGGAGGAGCAATTGTTGATGGCCTTGAAGGTTAGTAATAGTATTTTGAAGGAGAGTCGGCAGTGGATAGGCAGCCAGTGGAGGTGCTTCAAGATTGGGGTTATGTGATCCCCCCTTGAGGCTCCATGTAGTATTCTGGCATCAGCGTTCATTGCAAGCTGAAGTGGGTTCAGCGTGTTCATCGGGAGTCCATGTAGAACTGAGTTGGCGTGGTCGAAGTGGGGGATTATGAGTGCTTGATAAATTGTCCTGAAGTCGTCCGGCTCCAGCAGGGGTCGTAGATGTTGGATTGTCTGTATCTTGTGGTAGACTGCCATGACCATGTTATTTATATGGGCTTTCATGTCTAGATGTTGGTCTAATGTGACCCCTAGATAGCGGACCGTGGGTTTGCTTAAGAGCTCGGCGTCTCTTAGTTTTAATGAGGTGGAAGGTGTAAATGTTTGGTTCCTGGTCATGAATAGAGCGTCCGTTTTGTTGAAGTTTATTCTGAGGTTTTGGGTGTGGAGCCAGTCAGTGACAGCATCGAAGCAGGTTGTTAGTGGTGAAAAGTCTGGCTGGTCGGTTGAGAACAGCATGTAGAGCAGTACATCGTCGGCGTATACCAGGCAGGCGACGTTGAAGGAGCGGATGAGTGAGCAGATGGGTTGCATGTATTTTTATTTATTTATTTTTATTTATTTGTTTACAGCTCTTATATACCGTGCTTTTTAGTATCAGTGCGGTTTACAAATAACAGAAATATTGCATCGGACTGAGATCTTTTGCTTACATTGTAACAGGATTTGTAACTTGGGACTATAACAAGGGTAACTATATACAATTTGACAACAGTGGTAGTTTACAGTTTATATTGTACATTGGAATCATAATGCAAGAGGCTTGTAAGCTATGCTCGCTGTGAGTGTGCCTGAGGGTGGGTCTGATTTGTGTGTCATTAAGAGTTATGTTGTTGGAATGTCCGAGGCTGAGTGGGTGAGTTGAGGTGCCAGAAGTGATTGTGTTAGGTTAGGGTGGGCGAAATGAAGGCAGAATAAATGGTGTTTAATGGCTTTTCTGAATTGTGCGAGGTCAACGATTGATCGGATGTGAGGTGGGAAATTGTTCCAGCACCTAGGAGCATAGAATGTAAAGGCTCTATTTCTAGTTGTTTGAGTACATTTAGTAGACTCAGGTGGTATAGTCAGCGTGTTGGCAGATGCTGACCTTCTTAGCCTGTTTGTAGGGGTAATGGTCAGGCGTGCTATATGTATATATTGAACAGCAGGGCCGAGAGCGAGGATCCTTGTGGTACACCTTGTTTTTGTTGGAAAGGATCGAAGGTCGTGTAACCAGTTCGTACATGTTGCCATCTGTCTGTCAGGTATGACTTACACCAATTTAGAGCTGCAGCATGGATTCCCTTTTCCTTGAGGCGCCCTATGAGCTGATCATGATTGACAGAGTCAAATGCTGCGGTGATATCCATGAAAATTAGAGCAAATCTTTGTCTGATGTTGTCCATTCCAGTGATTAGGGTACTAAAGAGGGTGGTCAGGAGTGTCTCTACGCCATGTGATTCTCTGAATCCGTGCTGACATGGGTCAAGAGGAGCGACGATTTCTTTGACTGGATCGAGAGGTTTCATGATTTCTTTGACATGGGTCGAGAGGTTTCTTGATGTCTTTGACTGGGTGACCAAAGAACTGGATCAAGGGCATGAAATGGATGGGATCTACTTAGATTTAAGCAAAGCCTTTGATCCTCATAGGAGGTTTATGAATAAATGGAGTAGCCTGGGGATGGGTCCCAAGGTGATGAACTGGATCAGAAATTGATTGACTGACAGATGACAGAGGGTAGTGTGTGTTAAATGGAATTCATTCAGAAGAAAGGAAAGTGAGTAGTGGAGTGGTTCAGGGATCGGTCCTGGGACCAGTACTGTTCAGTGTCTTTGTGAGTGTTATTGTCAAAGGGTTAAAAGGAAAGGTTTGCCTTTTTGAGGATGATATGAAGACATCAGAAAAGATCTACAAAAGTTAGAAGAGTGGCCTATTGCTTGACACTTAAGATTTAACACAAAGAAGTGCAGAGTGATACACTTGGGATATAGAAATCTAAAGGAACTATAGGTGATAGAGGGTGAGAGGCTGGTGTGCACGGATCAGGAGAGGGACCGTGAGATGATTGTATCTGAGGATCTTAAGGTGGCTGAATAATGTAGCAAGGTGTGGAATCTGTCTTTCTTTTGAGAACCTAAAAGGTACTTGTGATCTAGATTGGTTACTGCTGGAGACAGGATACTGAGCTTGATGGACCTTTGGTCTGACCCAGAATGGCATATCTTATGTTCTTATGTAAGGAGCTGGCTAAAGCCAGCAGGATGCTAGGCTGCAAATAGAGAGGCATAACTAATAGAAAGGAGGAGGCATCAATGCCCATGTACAAGTCGTTGGTGAGGTCTCACTTGGAATACTGTGTTCAATTTTTGGAACTATATCTCACAAAGGATATAAAAGACTTAAAACAGTTTAGAAGAAGGTGACCAAAATGATATGGCCTATACCAGAAGAATGTATGAGAAGAGAATTAAAGACCTAAACACATATACTCTGGAAGAGAGGCAGGTCAGGAGAGATATGATACAGACATTTAAATACTTAGGGCCCGATATTCGAAAGACATTTTACATTGTAAACCATGTAAATGCTGATCAGCAGGATATTCAATGGCACTAATGCAGTTAGAGCCATTGAATATCCCAATCTTCTCCCTGCATGCCTTGATGCTAACCGCTTAGCACTGGGGCGTGTTGTGGGCATTCCGGGATCGTGTCATGGGCAGCGACAGAGGCTAACTACGTGGTTAGCTTTTATGGGTAAAGATATGCCAGCACCTACCTTTACCTGTAAAAGCTAACTGGGCAGTGATGCAATATCGCTGCTACCCGGTTAGCCTCATGGCTTCTGGGCATGGGCGGCAAACCCGGATATTCAGTGCCATGACCCCGGCATTGAATATCCGAGGTTAGAGGATGACAGCCACTGCTAGGCGCTGTACTCGCAGCTAGCTATCCTAACTCAATATCGGGCCCTTAAAGTACAGTATATTAACAAAGAAAACATTTCCAAAAATGGGGAATCTGAAGAACTAGAGGACATGAAATGAAGCTGCAAGGAGGTAAACTCAAAACTCTTGATGGAGGTGGTGGGGCAAAAACAGTGACAGAATTCAAAAAGGCAAGGGACAGACACAGTGGATCTCCTATAGCAAGAGGATGGAATCAAAGCAAACTTACAAAACTTTCTCCCCTCCCCCCTTCCCCCATGTCCACATCTCTCCCGTTCTCTCCTTCCTGTCTGGTGTCTCTCCCCTCTTTCTTGTCTCCTTTTTCTCACCCCACCATGTTCACTATTTCCTCTCTCCCTATTCCTCTCCGTGTCCAATATATCCCCCTTTCTCTCTTCCCCTGCATCTAGCATCCCCCCTCTGCTTCTCCCCACACCTCATGTCCAGTATTTCACATCTTCCTCTCCTTCTCCTGTCCCCTGTCTAGCATTTCCTCCTATCTCTCCATTCCATTCCCAGCATCTCCTCTCTCTCTCCCACCTGATGTGCACCATCTCTCCTCTCTCTCTCCGTCCTTGTATCCACCATCTCGCCTTTCTCTCTCCCGCCGCCTATGTCCAGCATCTCTCCTTCTTTTCACCAATGTTCAGCATCTGTCATCTCTCTCTCTCTGTCCCCCTCCCCAATGTACAGCAACTGTGTTCTCTCTGTCTCTTCCTCCCCACCCTGTGTCCAACTCCCCCCCAACTCCACTATCATCCCTCCATACCCCCATGCCCAGCATTATCCCTTTCTCCCCATCCCCCCATGCCCAGCATCTCTCAGCTGTTAATGTAGCTGGGTTTAAAAAAAGATTTGGACAAGTTCCTGGAGGAAAGGTCCATAAACCATTATTTAAGAGGGGACCTGGGAAATCTACTGCTTGTCCCATTACGAGCACTATGGAACCTGTGTCTTCTGGTGAAACTGCTAGGTACTTGTCACCTAGATTGGCCACTGTTGGAAAAAGGATACTGGGCTTGATGGACCTTGGTCTGACCCAGTATGGCATATATTATGTTCTTATGCCCTCCATCCCTTCATGCCCATCATATGCCCTTTTTCCCTTATCTCCCCTATGCTCAACATCTGCTCTCCACCTCTGCGACCCTCCCCACTGAAATCCAGCATCACCTCTCTGCCTTCTTGCCACTTCCCCCAGCCTACTGCCACTGCTGCCAACTTGCTCAATGTCTACTGCAAAATGTGTGGGGTCTTCACGACTCCAGTGCACTTGGAAGACCCTGTTGGTCCGGCCCCCTCTGAAGCCAGAACATATGTCAGAAGGAGATGGGGCCATCAGGGCCTTCCAAGCGCTCTGGAGTTGCAAAGTCCCTGCATTTTTGTTATTTTTCAAATTGACAGCCTGCCACCGCCGTTGCTGCTTCCCTGGGTCAGCGGTGACAGCGGGAGGAAAGTGATAACACCATTATTGCTGACATGGGAGAAGTGGCAGGGGCAGCAATCGATCCTGTCGAAATATGTTTTTAAACTGAAGGCAGAGTGAGGCAGCCACTGCTGGAGTAATTTGAAGGCATTTTTAGCTGCACCCAAAACATTGTCGCCTGAGGCAGATGCCTCACTCTAACTAATGGTAGGGCTGCCCCTGCCTCTAACTATCCTACCTGCAGCTGTTTTTATACATCCCTCTCCCTCCTCTAAACCATGCATCTGGATAGATAAATTTGGCCGTTCTTCATTTAAAACAGTCAAACTTATCTGCTGAACTGCTGGAAGATATTTTAGAAAAATACCTACTTATGTTGCTAGCACTGACAGCATAAATGCTTTTGAATATCAACATGCTGGAGTTTCATCTGAGTAGTTTATCTGAGGCCAGGGCTGGCCCCGTGGTGACTCAAGCCCCTTCCTCCTCATCCCCATAGCTCATCTCCCCTCCCTTCTGTATCCCCACCACCCCTGAGGTGTCCAGCATGGGTGCCTCCTGTCTCCCATCCTACGGCTTACAGGCGGTGCAATTGAAGCACACTCTTTTTGAACCTGTGTGGTTCAAATATATTCATTCTGAGCCATGCAAGCCCCTGTAGTTGAAATAGATGATGCTTGAACCGCACAGGGCTGCTTAGATACAGACCCCCACAGTTCAAACAGCACATGTTTCATCTGCACAGTCCAGCAGCCATAGGAGGGGGGAATGTATAAAGGAGCTGCCCGCGCATGGCCTGAACCACAGCTGGAGCCCCAGCCACACCAGTTCTTTCTGGGTGGGGTGAAAAAGGGATGACAAGTCGTCTTTTTTTTTTTTTTTTTAGAGTGGAACCTCTGCTTATGAGACTGGGAGAGTGGGTTTCCAAATGTCAATGAAATTTAATGTGACAAATGCAAAGTGATGCACAGAGAGAAGAAGATCCCAAACTATAACTGTATGATACTAGGTTCCACATTAGGAGGGAAATTTTATAAATTCCCGCCCAGTCAATGCGCGTTATCATGCATGTATTCAGGGCCTATTTTATAAAGCGAAGTACGTGTGTACTTTACTTTATAAAACAGGGGTGCACTGATGCACCTTGACCTAGTCGCAGCAGGCATCTGCACTTAGATTTGCAGAACATGCATGGAAGTTATAGTAATCTATAGCCTAAGTGTGTAAATGGAGGCTCTGCCTATGCGCCGCCCCAGCTACAGTCCTGTGCACAGCCCAGCGGAAAGCACATACGATGGGACGTACACACACATTTACAGGATAGAGACTACCCAGAGTGTGTGTAAGTACACATTTGCATGTGTAAGTCATTTAAAATAAGAACTTATGCACATAAATAGCGTGTAACATTCTAAGTGCCGCAAGTGTTACGACCTATGAAAAGGATCTTGGCATCATCGTGGACAATACATTGAAATCTTCTGCTCAGTATTCATGGGAAAGGAATAGCGAATAAAACCAGGAATATCATAATGCCTCTGTATCGCTCCATGGTGTGGCTGCAGCTTGAGTATCGTGTGCATTTCTGATCTCAGCATCTCAAAAAAGCCTGGTAAGATTAGAAAAGGTACAGAGAAGGGTGACGAAAATGATAAACGGGAGGGAATGACTCCCTCCAAGGAAAGGCTAAAGAGAGGCTTTTCGGCTTGAAGAGACGGATGAGGGGAGATATGACAGTGGTCTATAAATTCTTGAGTGGACTAGGACGGGTAAACAAGAATCAATTGTTTACTCTTTTTTGAAAAATATAAAGACTAGGGGGAGGACCAGTGCAAGGAGATGAGTCACCCTAGGCAAACCTCATCTCTTGCATCCCCCCCCCTACTGCGGCAGCCATTCCCACCACTGCCACCCCTCTCCATGCAGTGGCAGCAATGGCCACAAACAGCTCTGTGGTGCTTACCTTTAAACTTTGGTGCTGCAGGGTTGTTTGCTTCCGTCTCCTCCAACACCTGATGCCAAACAGGTGGTTTCAAACAGGAAGTCGGCATAGGGCAGTCTAAGAGGGGGGGGGGGGCCAGAAGCAAACAGCCCCACAGTGCCAAAGTTTAAAGGTAAGCACCATGGGCCTGTTTGTGGCTATTGCCGCCTCTGTAGGTCCCAAGAGGGGTGACAGTGGAGGCAATGGGCACCCCGAAGGGCTGGAGCTCTAGACGACTGCTTAGTTCGCCTATTGGTAGTGCTGGCCCTGGCTAGAGGACATGCCATAAAGTTACTAAGTAGTTCATTTAAAACAAATAGCACAATATTTGTCACTCAACACATAATTAAGCTCTGAAATTCATTGCTGGAAGATATAGTAATAGCTGTTAATATAGCCGGCTTTAAAAAAGGGTTGGACAAATTCCTGGAGGAAAAGTCCATAAACCATTATGAAGAAAGCCTCTACATATCACCGGGACGAGCAGTATGGAATCTGGTTACTTATTTAATCCTGCCAGGATTGGCTACTGTTCATAACAGGATACTAGGCTTGAGAAACCTTTGGTGTGATCAAGTAAGAAAGTTCTTATGATTTTTTAAGTATGTTTGCATTGGCAATGTGAAATTGGAATGCACATATGCTTTTCAGTCTCAAGCAAAACAATCCCACAACATTCCCCCTTCAAACTGTGCATGCTGCAGAGCAGCTTTCTAAAATCCTGAAGGGCATTTATATATGCAAATTTATTTACTTGCAATTTTCTCTACTGCCTTTTGAACCTTCAGCATAGCGGTTTACAATAAAAATGGTGATTAACTACCCAACCAAAACCTACCTTAAACATCCCCCTCTCAAAAAAAGTAGGGTTTTTTTTTCACTTAGCTCTTTAATCATCTCTTTCTGGCACCTAGTATTCCCAGAGGTGGACAACTACCTCTATGGCCAAACAACGGCATGGGAGTAGAAGGCAATCCACAATGGTCACCCATGCTTCTCACATGTTGAGAGTTCTGGAGGCATACCGCAGTACATCCTACACACCACCATAGAGAAGGGCACACAATCAATCCTCAGCTTGAGCAGGTCAGTGTTCAGGAAACTGAAGGTCCCCAAGCCCCAAAGAGTAAGCAAATGCTTCCCAGGAGGAAAAACACCTCGTCCCCTAAACAACCGACCAACTAGAGGAACACAGACCCAGGAGCTACAACAGAGCTAACACTCCTTCAGAATGTAGGCAGGTGCTCTGAGCCACAGGGCCAAAGATATGCCCTCCTACGATCAGGGTGAGGGATCATGATCTCCCCCCCCCCCCCCCAGCAACAATGCCCATGTCACCAGCATATCCCCTCAGGTGCACATATGCACTGATATGTGGACCCCCATGCAGAGGAGGTGATATTGGATGGCACAAATAATTGTCAGTGTGTCCTACAATGGCCTGTAGTTGAAACACCTGATTTACATGCCCCACTCCCAACTGTTCTACCATCTCCAACCCTGCCTATATGGCCCATATCAGGTTGTTTCTCTGAGAACATACCCTAATTCCCAACTCCTTGCCATTGCTGGCTGGTCACCCATGTGTGGCTGTCCTGCATATGCTGTGCCCCAGCTACACCCATGTCCATGTGGAGGGAGTGCCCCACAAATCCACATACAGTCACTGGGGTAGGAAGTGGGCAGTGTATCTCACATCCACCTGCTGCTGCTGTTGCTGCTTGTGTTGCAGGGGCCCTCCTCCTAATATCTGTTTTCAAAACAGCCTTGAGCCTTCATTTGCCATGCTGCATATGATGGCATGGGGGCTGGCCCATTGGCAGGACCATACCTAGCCCTGTGCGAGCGGTGCGGCCGCACAGGGTGCAAAGGCTTAAAGGGCACATTTCAGCTATGCCGTTGTCTGCCGCCACCACTTTTTCTTCACTCAGTGGCGGCAGGCAATGGCAAACAGCTGAAATGCACCCCTTAAGCCTTCTCGCAGCACGCTAAGCAGGTCTGGTCCCTCCCTCCTCTGACGCAGCATCAGAGCAGGGAGGGACAGATCTGCTTAGTGCGCCGGCAACTTGCACATCGGGCATGTCTCTTCTTTCCCGCCACCGTCCAGAAAGTGGCTAGATGGAGGTGCGGGGGTGGAGGGGCCACGCCCAATGTGCAAGTCGCACAGGGCGCGATTCACGCTCGGTGCGGCCCTGCCCATAGGTGCAGCCGTGTAAGGGTATTAGGCACCCTAGGTGAACCTTCAACATTATGTCCCCCTCCCCAGATCATCACAACAGCAGCCCTCTCACAACTATCCTGTCCAAATGCATAATTGGGCATCATACTTTTCAATATTAACTTTGCTTTGTCTATATATAGTATGTGTGCCCAGTCTCCCTGCAGGTAAAAGCATTTGCTAATGGTTGAGTTTTTATGGCTGTCAGGATCTATTGTTTTGTTTTCACTGCTGCTGATCTTGCTGCCTCTCAGTAAATGATGCCTTAGGCGACTGTCTTGTTTGATGACTGTTTGGGCTGGCCAAGGTTGTATGGGCTTCATATGTGTGGGATGGCCAAGGGCAGTTGGCAGTATGGGGATTCTGCCCATACCAAGTGTTTGGAACATGCCGGCACAGCGGGTGCAACTACACCTGGCATGAGGCGGGTATTATCTGTGTCTGCGCTAGCAATGCCTTTTGTGGTCAAAAATACTAGCAGTGCACGGCTGTTGCATCCACTCTCTGCCCCAACTCCACCTTAACCCCACCCATTTGCGTGCTACTTGGATAGCTCAGGATTTTTAGCATGAATGCATTTTTACTATGCATGCTTGACTACCACGGGGCTAAGATGCGCATTAGTCCTACACTAAACCTTAGCTCCCAGTTACTGTACATTAGTAAACATGCCCCGGGTGCTGAAACTGGATGTCCAGAAAGAGGTGATTAAGGAGCCAAGCTAAAAAAAATCAAAACTCTACTTTTGGGGGTGGGGGGGGGGGACTGTTAAGGTAGTTTTAAACACCAGCAAGCAATCTCAATTGCTCCCTCAATCCATCATGCAAATCCTAGTTGAAACAAGCAGTTAGCTGACTTGTCTTCCTTAGAGCATTTATAAATGCCAATTGACATCTAGGTTTTTAAAAGTGTGTGTATATGACCACTGGAAAGTCAGAAATACATAGGGGTATGTTTATTAAACCGTCTTAATGTTACCTGCGCTAGTTGCAGCGATAACATGAGGAATGCCATATAAGGTAGTGGGTGTTTCTGCAGTAAGGTAGCAATGGCGGCTCATCACGCGATAGAGGGCGCCATGCCATAATCGCGCTGTAGAGGGCACAGTGGTGCGTTATCGCGCGTTAACCTTAATTTTGCGCCGTGGCATAAGATCAAAGGAATAGAGGTATAGCACACTGGTTAATACAATGACTGCTGATACAGCGGTCATGAGTACAATCCCTCAGTAGGTAAATTTCATTAGGCTGTCAGAGGCAATTAATTTTCCTGCCTGTAACGGTCAGACACATCTCAACAACCTGTACTTCCAGCCAAAAAAACCCTCACCCCAGTTCCGTAACCTAATGCACCTTTTAGGGTGCACCATAAGGCACATCATAGAGCACCACGTCATCCAAGGCGGGTCATAATGTGCCCCAGAGGGCAGCACGAAAGGGTGGCACCCCCCAAGTCAGCATATAACGTGCCCCATAAGCTGGACGAACCGAAGGTGACGCTAAAGATGTTAAGGTGACCCAAGAAATGTGGCTAAGGGCAGTAAGCTGGACCAAGGTCACAAGCATGAAATGTATGGGCCAAACACAGATGTAACTCTAACACTGCACAGAGCAGCAAGGAAAGCCAATTAACAAGTGATGTAAGGAAGTAAATGTCAGAGGTGAAGGACCTGCTAAATCTGTGTGAGGGCCATGTGGCAGCTGGTAAAGTGGACAAATATAATGGGGGCAGCTGTACCGATGCACAGAGCGATGGTACTGTAAAGTGCAACAATGACAGTGTGTGGCAGAAGATGTGAATACGTGTCCACCAGAGGAGGCAGAGGTGGCTGGAAAAGTGCAATGATAGGAGGACAGAGGAGTAGCAGTGCCATGCAGAGCAGACACGGGAGAGGCAAGCATGATGAGACGCAATGCAGAAAAGGGTCACAGTGCAGGTCATAGGGTAGCAGCCTGCACATTAGGGCAGGACGCCACACAGCTGGAAGACACATATAGACAGACAGAAGGATGGTTGGCAACTGTGATGAGGGTATAATGTGGCAACAGCACAGACCTGCACAGATATGACTGTCACAGTAATGAAACGTAGTTGTGTACGACAGGCATAAAATTAAGAGAATAGAGAGGAATCGAACCCATGACCAGTAGCACAAATGTCAATGTACAAACCTGTAGGCTACACCACCAACGTGAGCACCACAGTAAGGGCTGCATACAGGAACACTGCAGGGCACCACACAAGACGCCTACTGTCTGCCAGGATAGGGCAGCCCCCAACAGTAACCATGATGCAATGCACATGCAGAACCGGTGTGTACAGCTCATATCACAGTCTGTGATTGTGACGAGAGCCACATATAAACACATGCACACACACAATGACATGTTATGCAATGGAGACAGCATGCAAAGGAACAAACACCCTAAACCCAAAGTGCGGCAGGGGATGTTCTGTGGAGCAGGGCAAAATGGGGAACAGAATGGAAATGGAGCATGTGAGAAGTGAACCTGACAACAGACATGCTCCAGACCAGCTCAACAACAGCAATCCCAATCCCCCAAGTACACTGCCCACATGGACAGTACAAAGTAAGAGCCATATGTAACAGCCAATATGTGATGGATAGGCTGCATAGAGGGCACACTGTGGTGTACAGTGAAGAGATGGAAGGGTGTGTGGAGATATGACAAGGCTACAGCAATTGGATGGGCAGGTTAGCAGAACACAGGAAAGAAAAAGGAAAGGAACATGTGGGAATCAACCTGGTAACCTATGGATTTCCAAATGATGTATATGACCACTATCCCAAACAACCCCAACAGGCAGAATGCAAACAGGTACCCACAAAGGCTACACTGTGGTTCACAGTACAGAGATAGATGTCTCCACTGCTCCACTGTCAACTCCAGACATCGCTCCCCTCACCTAGCTGGACCGTACGCCTGGATCATTATCTATGTTTATTTAGTTATTTACCTATATCTCTTATATACTACTCTATTTAAAATCAGTGTGGTTTACAGTTAACAATTGTTGTACAGAGCAGGAGGACCAATGTCAAGTGTGTTTGCGCCATGCACTTATGCAAACTGTCAACAAATCCAGGCTGAAAGATCACCTACTCGCTGCTGCCTGTGGAAACAAACTCACATGATCTCCCTCCCCCACCTCTTTGTTCCAAACCAGCCTGCACATGCACTGTCTTCTCAGAACTAGATTTTACGCTATGATGAGTAGGGATTGTCTCCTATATGTATGTGCAGCGATGCGTATGAGGTGTTGCGCCACACAAATGCTCAGATGCAGTAGGTGTCACGAAACATGTTTATTGGCTTATGTTTAAAGGTATTATACCTGTCACATATACAGTCTGTGAACATATTTTGCCCTGTGCACACCACATACCCATACGGCTCACACCCCCTGGTGCCCATCGTGTCTGGATGGCTGGGGAGCTGCACTGCCCAAAACACCCTCACACAGCCTGCGGAGCTCCTCGGCCATCCGAACAATGGCATCTACCACCTGCCCCAGGGCGTGGGTCTGTGCCCGCTGATCATGGGACACAGCACACATTGCGACAGAGGCGGCACAAACCCATGCCACTACACAGACACACCATACCCGTCTGTGTGGCGGCATCGGAAGATCATCTCTGTGACGATGTGCGCCAGGTCCCCGTCCAGGAGGGCCACATCCCTGGCACCGTGGGGCAGGTGGCAGGGGCCTGTAGTGGGATGTGATGGCCAGGACTGGCCACATACCCCCCACTGCAGCCCCCAACCCCCCACTACCACCTCACCACCACCCACCCCCTCCCCCGACTCCCACAACCCCACTCCATGTCACCTCCCACCTCAAACTCCCCATCCCCATGCTGCCACCCCAACACCCCCTCCAAGGGCATCAAACCACCATCCAACCCCACCTTATCCTGTTCCCCCCTCCCCCTTCCAGGCTTCAGGCCTCCATCTCATCCTCCACCGGCACTGCAATGGTCCTCAGAGGGCACGCCCCATGCCACATGCCCCTGGGCCCTGGTGGCTGGGTCCACCCACAGGTGCCCCATTGCCTTTGGCCCCACCTGCAGCAGCATTCACTGTGGAGGGAGAACAAAAGCATTAGCGCCATGGTCATGTGTTTTCCACATCATGGAGACATAGTAGGTGGCACCACAGGATGCTGGTGCACATGAACATGCTTCTGTGCATCACACAGGTGGCCCACTCACCGTATCTATGGACTAGCACCTCACGCTGCAGGTGCCACAGGAAGCCCAGCTGGCACAGCCACAGCCACAGCCCCAATCTGCAAAGATCCTCCACCTGGGGGTATAGCAATGGATATGGACAGCTAGGGTGCACAACAAGCAGAAGCGAGAGATGACCACAAATTGCTTAAAAGGGTGCTTTATTGGACTCCAATAAAGCACCCTTTTAAGCAATTTGTGGTCATCTCTCGCTTCTGCTTGTTGTGCACCCAAGACTTGTCTGCAGGAGCTTTGCTCTCCTTGTGCCTTACGGACAGCTAGGGGACAGACATCTGTGGCCATCAGCTGATGCACATCACACATGGCTGTGGGCAGCAGGGGGCTGTACCTGCTGTACACCATTGGTCCAATGCGAGTTGTTGCTCATGCCTCCTGTATGCGTGCATGTGCGGCTCAACATGTGTGGCTGAACTATCGCACCTAACATAGCACCAGGGGCAAACACAGGACTCTGTATTGAGGCATGAGGCCACTGGGGCTACCGCAGACCTGCGCACATCAACTGCCGCACCTGCATTGGTGCCAGGGTGACCCACAGACCTGTCTCTAATCCATGTTGTACATGCCCTATATGTGTGATGATAGCTGGCCACTGTGTTGCACACACAGGTGTGTGTGGCCTGCCCCTATTCACCTACCTCATGTGGTTGTTGTGCGCCTGATTGAAGCACCTGGTGAGGCGCACCCATGCCCCTCTGCCTCTGCTGAGGAGGTGCTGTATAGAGGAGCGTGGGAAGAGGTGCCTCCACCTGCCGTGGGTGTGGCACCACAGCAGCTCATGGTATCTCGGACTTGACAATTCACCATCCATCTTTGCTTTAGTGCAGGCCAGTAGCACATGACGTTTTAATAAAGCGTCTTATGATTGCAGCGCATCCCTACACGCGTCAAGCAGCCATAGCTGAAGTCGTGACGTGTGAAGTCAAGATGGACAAGAGAAACCGAGGAGGCCGAAGGAATCGAACCAGGATACGGGTAGGAAGAAGGGGAGGAGGAGTGGCATTATATGTAAAAACTACTATTAAAGCTTTGGAATTACAGAGCTTAAAAGGGAGAGAGGAGGCATTGTGGGTTAAACTAGAAAGAGGGAAAGAGAAATCTATTTGCATTGGTGTGATATACAGACCTCCCTCACAAGAGGAAGAGGTGGACAGAGAGTTAATTGAAGACATACGCAGCATTGCTAGGAAAGGGGAAGTGCTACTGATAGGAGATTTCAATATGCCAGATGTTGATTGGCACATTCCTGCTGCAGTATCATCTAGAAGTAAGGAGATCCTGGATTCTCTACAGGGAGAACTATTCAGGCAATTGGTAACAGACCCCACACGTGAAGGGGCCATACTGGACTTGGTGCTTACCAATGGTGAAAGTGTTTCTGATGTTGTAGTGGGAGATCATTTTGCATCCAGTGATCACCAGATGGTGTGGTTCAGTATTAGGACTAGGGCTGTTAGAATCCATTCCAAGGTGAGGATCATAGACTTTAGGAAGACTAACTTTGCGAAGATGGGCCAATACCAAAGGGAGTCGTTAGTGGGATGGGAACAGCTGGGGGATGTAGAAAAACAGTGGGCAAAACTGAAAGGGGGTATTTTAAAGGCAACCAACCTTTTTGTTAAAATGGAAAATAAAGCAAAAGGAACAGGAGACCGCTATGGTTTTCGAAGGAAGTAGCTGAAAAAGTGAAGAAAAAGATGGAGGCCTTCATGAAATACAAGAGATCACAGAGAGAGGAAGACAGGCATCTGTATTTTGAAAAACTTAGAGAAGCTAGCAAAGTAGTCAAGAAGGCAAAGATTCAAAAGGAGGAGGAAATAGCCAATGCAATAAAATGGGGGGATAAGACATTTTTCAGATATATTACTGAGAAGAGGAAGGGCAAAAGTGGTATTGTCAGACTCAAGGGTGCAGGGGGGGAATATGTAGAAGCTGATAAGGATAAAGCGGAATTGCTTAACAAATATTTTGTTCTGTGTTCACAGATGAAGAACCAGGAGCAGGACCTCAGAAAACACCCACAAATAAGAACAGAAGCGAGGGACATCTTGAACAATTTTCAGAAGACTGTGTTCGTGAGAAACTAGCTCAACTTAAAGTAGACAAAGCGATGGGACCGGATGGGATACACCCTAGAATGCTGAGGGAACTTGGGGACGTTCTAGCGACTCCACTGACTGACCTTTTCAATGCCTCGTTGGAGTCGGGAGTGGTGCCAAAGGACTGGAGAGAGGCTCATGTGGTGCCTTTACACAAAAGCGGAAGTAAGGATGTGGTTGAAAACTACAGGCCGGTTAGTTTAACTTCGGTGGTGAGTAAATTATTGGAAACGCTGCTGAAAGAGAAAATAGTGAGGTTTCTGGAGTCCAGCGGATTACAGGATCCGAGGCAGCATGGATTCACCAGAGGCAGGTCTTGTCAGACAAATCTGATTGATTTCTTTGACTGGGTGACCAGGGAGTTGGACCGAGGGAGAGCTCTAGATGTGGTGTATTTAGATTTCAGTAAAGCCTTTGACACTGTTCCTCACAGGCGACTTATAAACAAACTGAGCACCCTAGGGATGGACCCTAATGTTACTGCTTGGGTTAGAAATTGGTTGGGTGGGAGGCGACAAAGAGTACAAGTAAATGGAGCTCACTCTGAGGAGAAGGATGTTACCAGTGGTGTGCCCCAGGGATCTGTCCTTGGCCCGATTCTTTTTAACATCTTTGTTAGTGATATAGCGGAAGGGCTGTCGGGTAAGGTTTGCCTCTTTGCAGATGATACCAAAATCTGCAATAGAGTAGACACCCAGGAAGGTGTAGATAACATGAGGAGGGATCTAGCTAAGCTTGAAGAATGGTCTAGAATTTGGCAGCTGGGATTTAATGTTAAAAAATGTAAGGTCATGCATTTGGGCTGCAGCAATCCAAGGGAACAATACAGTATAGGAGGTGAAGTACTTTTGTCCACTAAAGAAGAGCGGGACCTAGGCGTGGTTGTGTCTGATGATCTTAAAGTAGCTAAACAGGTAGAAAAGGCGACGGAAAAAGCTAGAAGGATGCTTGGGTGCATACGGAGAGGAATGGCTAGCAGAAAAAAGGAGGTGATAATGCCTCTGTATAAGTCTTTGGTGCGACCTCATTTGGAGTATGGTGTGCAATTTTGGAGACCACACCTTCAAAAGGATGTGAACAGGATGGAGTCGGTGCAGAGGGTTTCTACTAAAATGATTAATGGGCTTCATTATAAAGCATATGAGGACAGACTTAAGGATCTTAATATGTACACCTTAGAGGAAAGGCGGGATAGAGGTGATATGATTGAGATGTTTAAATACCTCCGTGGCATAAATGTTCAGGGAGAGAGCCTCTTTCAATTGAAAGCAAGTTCTGCTACGAGGGGACATGGGATGAGGGTGAAGGGAGATAGATTCAGGAGTGATATGCGGAAATATTTCTTTACAGAAAGAGTAGTGGATCCATGGAATAGTCTCCCAGTGGAGGTGGTAGAGATGAGGACAGTAACTGAATTCAAAAAAGCATGGGACCAACACAGAGGATCTCTAAAGGTAAAAAGTGGACTGTTGTAGTTGTTGTTATGGAAGGACAGACTAGATAGGCCATGTGGTCTTTTTCTGTCATCATGTTTCTATGTTTCTATACGGAAGAGCAAAAACACAGCTAACACACCACAAGACTGAACCTCTGAGCCAACTGGCCACGCAGAAAGCATGAGGAAGGGGGCAATATGTAATGTCCACCATGCGTCGGATAGGCTGCACGGAGGGGACAATGCACAGTGAAGTGAAGACGTGTGTGCGGATAGGTGACGGTGCTGGTGCTGGAGCCAGTGTATGGTGAGCTAAGCAGAACACAAGAAAGGAAAAGAAAAGTCATGAAAAGGAATGTGTGCAAATCAAACACACAACCTATGGTGAGACAAAGCAAGTCAGTAACTGCTGTACCAAACAACCATAGCAAGCACAGTGAACATATGTTTCAAAACTCAACTCAAAACCCACCTCTTTAACCTAGCGTTTGACCTTCCATCCTCTTTTTCCCCCTTTCCCATGATGTTGTGTTGTAACTGCTGCATTGTATTACTTTATCTCTTCTTTCCTCTCTCTCTCTTTCCTGTTATTTTAATGGTGTTCCTTTTTTTTCCTTTTCCCACAGCCTCATTTTTAATTTGTTTTAAGCTTTATTGTAAACCGCTCAGGTGCCTATGGTGTTGGGCGGTATAACAAGTTTTAATAAACATAAACATAAACATAAACAAAGTAGATGTGTGCATGGTAACCCTGAGCACCCCATGCTGCTGGATGCGGCAAATCCCATTGTCACAGATGCAAACATGTGTAATGTAGGTGGTGAAGGATGGGAATGCGAAACACATCAGCCATGAACTGTCCACCACAAACATACATACCTGGTAATACAGGACACACAAAACTGCACATGCAGATCAAGAATGATGTCAGCAGGTGTACACACATACAGGGTGGCCCAATAAAAATGGAATCACCGTGAAGCATAGAGGTCATCAAAAACAACAACCTAATTAACGATATTCATTTTCAAGGTCGCTCATGCCAAGATGGCGAGCGGAACATGTGGAAACAAAGACGTCATGTAGCTGGAAAAGCTTAATAATCAGACTATGTAAGCTTCCAATCTAATAGAACATGACACTTCTTTCTGGGCCACTCTGTACATATGTAGCAGCTGTCCCATAATATCAACCAAAGCAATGTACAGGGCATTGTAAACCTGGTCATGCACACTAAGGGCAGCAATGATCAACTGGATCCTGTCACAGCAATGCAGGTTATGAGATGTGACAAACACCACAGTGGAAATCAAACCCAGGTCCCCTTGTTTCCAGGCCAGTGTGTGAACCATTATGCCAACACACCACAGCATGCCATGAATACCTATGCATTTGAACATGTGTAGACAAGGAGGCAGCCACATCTCCAATCCGCCCCACCGCCACTGTCAGCACCATTGGCAACGAACACCAATGCCAGCTAAAGGCACAATACACACCCCAGGTGGTGTTGGAGAGTCACCGGCATGAGCATGCATGTTGCCAGGTTATAGAGATGCCCACCCATAGAAAGATACAGTGGTCAAAAAGAGCTGACATGCAACTGTCCAGGCAAATGGGAGCGGCGAATATAAATGGTTTAAAATGGAACCCCCTTGTGGATGTAAGTTAAACCATCTGTGTACAGGGATGCATCAGCACAATGTCAGAGACACCACACACATCTTGTGTCTGACACAACACACACACACACAGGGTAATGATATAAAAGGTGGACTGTGGTTGTAGTGCTGTGAGTGATCCATATGGCATTAATGTACTTTGTCTGCATCATCATGGCCAGAGCAACAGTACACACAACTGACAGGGGGCACGGGCCAGGCAGGTACACAAAGCTGCATACACAACCACAAGGCGATAAGGTAGGGAGGGGGGATACTGAGGTGTAATGTCTTCATGCCATGCAGTGATGTGGATCCGCAGTGCACAGGCAAATAAACATACATGGCAATGATGTCATGACCCAATGGGCCAGCAGTACCCCTCAGCTGTGTCGACCATACCATATATGTGTGTATCAGTGGGTCATACAGCAATGTAGATGTCCAGACAACAGTATGTGAGATGCACAGAAAGAGCATATGTCAGATACACACATAAATAAACACCTTTAATCAGCAAATGGGATCAACACAGCAACACATTCCAAAATGATGACATGGTAACAGGTACGAAAGGCACATGTTGACAAAGAAGAAACACAGCACAATCCTACAGTCACACCAAGTTAGCACAATGCAGAAGGCCTGTGGCAATGGGTGCTGTGGAAAGAGAAGCATCATAGATATGACAATTAACACAGAATGCACAAATGGCTCTCGAAAGAAGTAGCTGAAAATGTGAAGAAAAAGAGGGAGGCCTTCATGAAATACAAGAGATCACAGAGAGAGGAAGACAGGCATCTATATTTGGAAAAACTTAGAGAAGCTAGCAAAGTAGTCAGGAAGGCAAAGATTCAAAAGGAGGAGGAAATAGCCAATGCAATAAAATGGGGGGATAAGACATTTTTCAGATATGTTAGTGAGAAGAGGAAAGGCAAAAGTGGTATTGTCAGACTCAAGGGTGCAGGGGAGGAATATGTAGAAGCTGATAAGGATAAAGCAGAATTGCTTAACAAATATTTCTGTTCTGTGTTCACAGATGAAGAACCAGGAGCAGGACCTCAGAAAACACCCACAAACAGGAACAGAAGTGAGGGACATCTTGAACAATTGTCAGAAGACTGGGTTCGTGAGAAACTAGCTCAACTTAAAGTAGACAAAGCGATGGGACCGGATGGGATACACCCTAGAATACTGAGGGAACTTGGGGACGTTCTAGCAGCTCCACTGACTGACCTTTTCAATGCCTCATTGGAGTCGGAAGTGGTGCCAAAGGACGAGAGAGGCTCATGTGGTTCCTTTACACAAAAACGGAAGTAAGGATGTGGTTGAAAACTACAGGCCGGTTAGTTTAACTTCGGTGGTGAGTAAATTATTGGAAACGCTGCTGAAAGAGAAAATAGTGAGGTTTCTGGAGTCCAGCAGATTACAGGATCCGAGGCAGCATGGATTCACCAGAGGCAGGTCTTGTCAGACAAATCTGATCGATTTCTTTGACTGGGTGACCAGGGAGTTGGACCGAGGGAGAGCCCTAGATGTGGTGCATTTAGATATCAGTAAAGCCTTTGACAGTGTTCCCCATAGGCGACTTATAAACAAACTGAGCACCCTAGGGATGGACCCTAAAGTTACTTCTTGGGTTAGTAATTGGTTGGGTGGGAGGCGACAAAGAGTACAGGTAAATGGAGCTCTCTCTGAGGAGAAGGATGTTACCAGTGGTGTGCCGCAGGGATCTGTCCTTGGTCCGATTCTTTTTAACATCTTTGTTAGTGATATAGCGGAAGGGCTGTCGGGTAAGGTTTGCCTCTTTGCGGATGATACCAAAATCTGTAATAGAGTAGACACCCAGGAAGGTGTAGATAACATGAGGAGGGATCTAGCTAAGCTTGAAGAATGGTCTAGAATTTGGCAGCTGGGATTTAATGTTAAAAAATGTAAGGTCATGCATTTGGGCTGCAGCAATCCAAGGGAGCAATATAGTATAGGTGGTGAAGTACTTTTGTCCACTAAAGAAGAGTGGGACCTAGGCGTGGTTGTGCCTGAAGATCTTAAAGTAGCTAAACAGGTAGAAAAGGCAACAGTAAAAGCTAGAAGGATGCTTGGGTGCATACGGAGAGGAATGGCTAGCAGAAAAAAGGAGGTGATAATGCCTCTGTATAAGTCTTTGGTGCAACCTCATTTGGAGTATAGTGTGCAATACTGGAGACTGCACCTTCAAAAGGATGTGAACAGGATGGAGCCAGTGCAGAGGGTGGCTACTAAAATGACTAGTGGTCTTCATTATAAAGCATATGAGGACAGACTTAGGGATCTTAATATGTACACCTTAGAGGAAAGGCGGGATAGAGGTGATATGCTTGAGATGTTTAAATACCTCTGTGGCATAAATGTTCAGGGAGAGAGCCTCTTTCAATTGAAAGCAAATTCTGCTATGAGGGGACATGGGATGAGGGTGAAGGGAGATAGATTCAGGAGTGATATGCGGAAATATTTATTTACGGAAAGAGTAGTGGATCCATGGAATAGTCTCCCAGTGAAGGTGGTAGAGATGAGGACAGTAACTGAATTCAAAAAAGCATGGGAGAAACACAGAGGATCTCTAAAGGTAAAAAGGGGACTGTTGTAGTTGTTGACATAGAAGGACAGACTAGATAGGCCATGTAGTCTTTTTCTGTCATCATATTTCTATGTTTCTATGTTTCTATGAAATGTGACCCAACCAGTACAAAGAAAGGTCCACAGTGGTGCACCAACCCACACACAACCCACACCGGCACATGCCCCAGTGTAACGACGGAACAAAGCAGATGCACATGCACAGTGTATGTTGAAACATGCCACAGGGCTGGGCCGGATGCACTGTAACACCCCCCGCGAGTGTCAAACAGCAATCACACAAGTTGGCATGCATCACAGTGATCTGGTCGTAAACTGCGTGTCATGGTCAAGTGTAAGGTAAGCAGTCAAATAATCATGACCCACACCATGTACCCCCTATACCACATTTGTGGCTGCATGCACCTGTTGAACACAACAGATGTGGAGACCGTGTGAGGCTCACCACGCACATGGGGCACACACATCAATACAACATCACAAAGATGTACAGCACACAGTGAGTATGTGAGTTTCTGCTGCACATGTATGGACCAGTACACAGTGTCCACAGTCCAAATTCCGCCTGCAACACCACATGACCTGTTATGGCAGCCCCAGAATCCATGTCTGTGCAAAGTCACGCATGACATATCAATGTGCTACAGTAAAGCTAAGGTGCTGTGCTTCTCCTGCGTTGATCAGGACACACAGCCAAAGCAAACCAGCAAATGTGTGTAGGTCAACCATGTCCTGCCAACATATAGGAACAACAGGAATGTCCTGCAGAGGTGTGAGTCCATCCGCAGAGGTCCATCAACCAATGGCACTATCTCCCTGTGCTTCAACAGGTTGCTGATGGTGACCGAGGATCCACTATAGGTGCAGTGCTCTGTGTGTTGGCTGTGGCCTGTGGTGAACAGAGGATAAAAAAAGGTCATGGTATGCTGCACACAACAACAGGTCACATTGTAGAGAGTGAAACCACAATACGTAGGTACGGAAACCTTGGACATGCAAACATGGTCTGATCACTACACTGCGCACAGTGCATGTTGACGACATCATGAGATGGTACTGCAAACCAGGCTGCCAACTCAACAAGGGCATGTCTTTGCACATTGCAAAAAGGCATCCCAGAGGTCCACAGCATGTCCAGTAGTGCTGGTGCACAGAGATCCCACATAAAACCACCATGAAACAAACACTACAACATGAACATGTAAAGGCTGATGTCCCTCATAAATGATCAAAGGTGCAACCTACCGTCTGTGTGCAGCAGGTGCCTGATAGGGGCTGTCAGGGGCAGGCAAAAGGCACAAGAGGTCACAGGCAAAGGCAGAGGATGTCAGAAGCAATCTGTTGAATCTCCATGTCTGCATGTTCATCCGTCATTAACATCTGTCCAAGTTATGGCGCCATGTGTGAAACTGAAACGTAGATGTGTAGTGCTCTGTCAGCCAACAAGAAACAGGTTAGTCAACAGCGCCAGACACATGTGGAAAACCATGCGCACAACCTACACAAGTGAAACAGCAGAGGGTTAGAGATAGAATACTGGTCACCACCACACGGGTGTCCAGACACATCACAGGACCAGGTAATGCAAAAGGACAACAGAATGTACCATTATATAGGCACCTCAGTAACACATACAGACACACACAGTGAGCATGCCTCAAGTAGCATACGGGCTGTATGTGCACAACAAGAGCCCAGTGTAGACATTCAGGACAGTGCATTCTGAGTTACACTAATGTTGTATAATGTCACAATGTCAGGGAAGGGTGTAGGTGCCGTCCACCACCACCACCACACCCTGGCCAGGTAGACACCCACAGCTCAGTCACATGTGTCCCAAATACAGTGTTCCAAATACATAACCTGTCACTAACAAATCACCATATGTGATGCGCCACGAACAGGTAGGGTATGGGGGCTCAGCACAAAGAGATATACAACAACATATGTGCAGTGCACAGAGAACAACAGACATTAGCAATGCTGTAATGGCACCACCGGACACTCACCAGTATGTCCACACACCCCAGTCCCCAGAGGTGTGACTGACCTACACACGGTTTCCATCGCACCACAGCACCAGACAGGCCCAGCGGTTCATCCTATGGAGTCCAATACACAAGGCAAACATACATATGTCATGACAGAGCATTGCATCACAGATGGCAGCATATACATAAATAATCATGGACATATCCGCACATATGCAGTACGTACATGTGAACAGCTCCTCTATCAGACTTTGCCTGATCGCCGTCCCCTCATGTGTGTCAGCACAGGCACGTGCAGGAGGGCACACAGGATTCTCCTCAAGATCCTCATTAATTTTGACTGGGATATTGTGCCTTAGAGCAATGTTGTGCAGGATGCAACAGGTCAGAATAATACGTGCCACAGTCACGGGTTGGTATTGTAGGGCTCCGCTGATCCTATCCAGACACCTGAAGCGACTCTTCAAAATGCCAAAGTTGCGCTCGATGACTGAGCGGCTGGAGGCATGGGCCTTATTGTACCCCATCTCTGCACGTGTCCGTGGAAGACGCACAGGGGTCAGCAACCAGGCGCGACACCCATATCCTGCATCACCTGCAGAAAGAAATGTGGAAAGGTCAATCAGGAAAGGCAGGGCACACAAATGCACCCAAGCATCTATGTGCGTCCGGACAACAGATAAACTAGGACATAAACATTTGAATACACATGATGGCACTCAACAGCAATGCACTAGCACCGGGATTGGTTGAAGTTATTATGTAAATTGCATACGTCAGTACCACGGTCCTTTAAACACACCCTCAAGCGAGTACGCATGTACCGGCGTTTTTTGGATTCTTGATCTTGTGGAAATCGTATGGTGTGGAAGATGCAAAAGTAGTAAGTGTTTCTTTTTACAAAAACAGATGGACCGTTGATAGACTCTTACTAAATTATTGATGAAATGTTTCTTTGATTTGATAAGGTTCTTTGGGGGAGGGATATGCATACTACCGCCAGCTTTGGCAGTAGTAGAAATATTTATCGTTTCAGTTTGGTACGAAATTTGTTATTCCTGGCTTTGATAATTAAAGTATGATTATTTTCTTTTGAAAACATTAATAACTAATATTTTATGGTGGTTCCTTAAGAAATACTTTTGAGCCGGTGTGGCATGCCGACTGTTGACTGCGATAGCAGCAGTAGAAATTTGTGCCGTTTTTTTAGTGTGGTATGACATTTGCAGATGCAACCTTTGGCTCTGTATCTCTTTTGCAAGCACTAATGGCTATAATGTTATGACGGTTTAAAACGCTATTTATATTTATATTTATTTAATTATTTTTATATATATTCAGCTTATCTAGCTGACACGCGTCAAAGTCGGTGCGCCCGTGTAGCTTTTAAATTTCATGGAACGTATAGATGGAAGTGTTAGATTTCTCTGGCTTTGTTTATTGTTTTTTTGTTTTAAAAGAAGGTCAATGGGTTTTAAAAGAAGGTCAATTGGTTCATAAAGACTTAGGAACCTGATGGTAGAGTCTAGTTCCCTTCTTCTCTTTTTGCAGATACATTCTCTTCAATGGGCATTTATTTTAACTTTTTAGCCTTAATTTTTTAGCCTTTTTATATTTATAATAGAAAGTGAGGCGCCCTGTTAAAATTGGACACATATATAATTTAATCATTTTTATGGTTTTTAGTGCATACGTTGGTTTATTACCGAGTTTCCAATTAGCTGCATAGTGTATAGGATTGGATTCCTATTTCACACGCATTGGAAAATAATAAACGGAAGGTAAATATTTATGAATTCAACTTTTTTGAAATCTAATGCACTTGGGAATATAAAATTATGATTCTATGGGTATTCTCTACTGATACACTTCTCCTCTTCTTTTTTTAGTACAGTTGGTCCTTATTTATGTGCGCTTGTTCTTTATTTTATCTTAATGGTTTTTATCTTAATGGTTTTTAATCTATACATGTTCTCTTCCTCTCCCTATAAGGTGTAGCATTAGTTACATTTTCAAGAACTAAAGCAGGTATGTGTCACTTTTAACTTCAGATGTTTTATTTTTATTTTAAAATTATTTAAGATTGTTATGTGTCATATAAACGATATTTATAGTTTGATTTAGTTTTCTGTATATACAACTGATTTTTAATTTTTGTTTTTACATGTGTTTTATCTTTTAATGTATGTTTATTCATTTATATATTGGATATCATTCTAAGGCTGATGTATATTTATGTATATTTATGTATTTTTATGGATTTATTATGGTATCATTAATGTGTATATTTATGTTTTTAGCTTTTAAGTTCACTATTAGCCCCTGAAGAAGGCAGCGAAACACGGCCTGTGTCGGGCCAGTGGCTTTTGTTTCTTAATAAAATTTGCTTTTCCCTCCTGAGTTATCGCAAGGTGAATGACCAGCCAGCACACAAAACAGCAGGAAGAATAGTCAGGGAGCAAAACACACCCCGCCTCACCCAGGGTGTCACCCACACAGTTGCAATAGTGCGCCGCCTAGGGAAACGCAGACACATGCACATCTGCGTATGTGTTTGGTGTCTGTCCATGAGCTGTATCGGTCAGCCAACTGGTGTTGCAGGCTATCACATAAGGTTCACAACGTATGTGCCTCCATCAAACCAGTCAAAAATGAGCTGTGACAGAGCAGCAGTCACAAACATGAGTGTTACATGCATGTGTGTTGAGAACCCCAGATGAGCAAGACCGCACAGCTGGTAGTCATAGTTAAGTGCACAAACACATAATGGAACGTGCACATGTCCCTGGTGACAATGACATGGTATGACAGTGGGCACAGGCATATACAAGGTCTGCGTTCCACAACCACTATGCAAGGAAAGGCATGCAGAGCCAAAAATCGCCAATACGACATGGTCAATGATACACCAGCTGTGCTGTGATATGGCACGGCCTGACGGACCTTTCCCAGAATGTTGGATGGATGTAGGTCAGACTTACAGCGATGCATGTCATGTGTGTCACAGGGGATATACAGTCACTTGCGCCAAAAATGAAACCACACGTGACCATGTACCACCTTTGACAGATGATAAGACCCCCCAGCACACAGGAACACCATGTGCATGTGGGAGATGAGAAATACAAACCCAGCAGGACACAGTCCTGATATTGTCCGTCCTGAAACTGGTCGAACAGCGACAAGTGATGCAGGATATATGAGTCTGTTAGTGTAGCTGGGTTTAAAAAAGGTTTGGACAAGTTCCTGGAGGAAAGGTCCATAAACTATTATTAAGAAGGGACCCAGGATATCAATGCTTGAACCAATACAAGCATTGTGGAACCTGTGTCCCTTGGGGAAACTGCTAGGTATGTATGACCTAGATTGGCCACTGTTGGAAACAGAATACTGGGCTTGATGGACCTTGGTCTGACCCATTATGGCATATCTTATGTTCTTATGTTCTTATGTCTTGGGCAGACCCTGGGAACCGAGGAACCACATTCAGAATACACATATTTGCATCACAAACAACCTGAACATTCAGGGAATGGTAGTGTTTGTGGTTGCGGAACGCCACCTCCCTGTCGTGGGGTGGGACCAGGGCTACATTTGTGCAATCAATTGCTCCCATCATGAGTGGTATCCCCCCAAAATTTTGGAATGCCTGGGCCAGGGCATCCCACTGTTGCCTATCATTAGGAATCGCTATGTAATTCTTAACCCGGCTGACCATGGCCAGCAGTACCTGGTGGAGACAGCATGAGAAGGTGGGCCTGCTCATCCCATCCACTGTGGCCACTGAGGATTGGAAACAGCCAGAGGCAAAGAAATGTAGGGCAGCCAGGAGCTTGGCCAATCCTGGTATGGCATGTGACCGGGCAGTCTGGGGCTAGAGGAAAGGTCTGAGATCCTCATAGAGCTCCATGATAGCTCCTGTGCACAGACGGTAGAGGGAGATGACCTGGTCCTTGCGCATGTCCTGGAGGTTGGGCCTGGGCCTGTAGATGTGGGCCAGGCGAGGTCATGCCTCTGTACACCTACAGCGCTGTGCTGGTACGACGGCGGCCTGCAGTGCCTCCACAGCTGCAGGTCTGAGTTGCAGCGGGACTGCACCCATGCCCAGGGCCACAGCCCTAGGGACACCATCTCCCTCACCATGCAACCGCATCTCGTCTACCATCTCCAATGCCAAAAATGCACATCCAGCATCCCGCAGTTGAGCCATGATGACATCAGTTAGAGGCTGGTCAGATGCTATATACAGCGTGGGGTGTGGCAACTAATCAGATGAAACATAACACACCTGTGTCTGCAGTAGCATACACCAGCAGGATCCTGGCAAATCACATCATACCCATGGAAGCATAAATGATGAACACGCGTGCATGCACATATGTGCGTCATGCACAACAAACACATGGCACACAATTGGACAGGAACAGGAACGCAGGGATGGGACGCTATCGCCAGCCCCACATACGCATGAAGTAATGGTTGAAATAAAGCAGACACAATATGGCAGGGGAGTCACATTCCATGAGAATAATCATCACATACCTGTGCTGGGAATGCTATACATCAGAGGTGGAGGGCAGACCGTTATGCACATTCATCGATGTTGCGCATGGAGACTGACGTTACACGTGTGGTAATGCACGTGACGCAATATGGCAAGCGCAGTACGTGATGTACATCCACGTACTGTGCACGTATGCATGCCCATAAATCCAGTAACCTCTTAAAACGGAAAGCGCGTTTGTACAATGCACGTTATGCAGATGCAACACGTATGTTGATCCGTATTGCAGACCCAAAGATGAGCTCATAACTACTCGAGACTGCTGGCACCACTCCACCATTGCCCAATGAGGAAGAACCAGGCACATCCGGCAATGCGCAGGACCAGAAGGCCAAACGTAAGAGGCAACCTGTGGCCGAGGAGGAGCGGAGGAGGGCTCAGAGATTCACACAGGAGGAGAATGACCTGCTCCTTGGTGCAGTCCTTGAGCACTACAATGTCCTCTTTGGCCGGTACAGCAGCACCACCACCAGCAGTGCGCATGCTGCTGCATGGGGGGCAGTGCAGGTGGCAGTGGCGCAGGCAGGTGGGCCACCCCGCAACATTGAGGCTATCAAGAAGAGGTACAATGATATCAAGAGGGAGATCCGTGACCACCTGCCTGTGCAGAGCTGCCATGCCGCAGGCACTGGTGGTGGTGCACCCACCATGAATGCCCTCATGCCCCTGGAGATGCAGCTTGCTGACCACCTGGGGCCCATGTACATACATGGACTCCCTCCAGCGCTGGACACAACCCACCCATGTGCAGGTAAGATGCAAAAATTTGTTCCATGGAGAGGCCACAGCACAGCACATGCAGGTTTTTTGGCCCTAGGGTGTGGGGGCCATGTCCCGGCACGCATAGGGCCTCATGTCCCCACCCAGTCCCTCACAACATGTTGCACAACATATGGGTGAGACCTGCCTGTAACACGTGTCCAACATGTGTCCGGACTGCCTGTCCCTGTGGAACATTACGCAATGGCATGCGTGTCCTCATGTGATAGAGCATCTTACCATGGCCACAGCAGCAGATGCACCTGAGTGGGGCCAGGGGTGTGGCGCCACATGCACCCTTCCATCCAGGGATCACGTAGGGATAGTGCTGACATGCACAACTGTACAGGTGCGATTACCATGTCACCAGCATGACCTATGTAAACAGGCCTGGGGCCTTCTGGGGATGAGGCTGACCTACACACTGCAGCAGGTGCAGCCACCTTACCAACAGGACTGTAATAAAGCCACTGTAAACAGGCCTTGGGCCTCCTGGGGATAAGGCTAACCTGCACACTGCAGCTGGTGCAGCAACCTTACCACCAGGATGAGTGACTGACCTCTGTAAACAGGCCTTGGGCCTTCTGGGGATGAGGCTGACCTGCACACTGCAGCAGGTGCAGCCACCTTACTAACAGGACTGAATTGAGACCACTGTAAGCAGGCCTTGGGCCTCCTGGGGATAAGGCAGACATGCACACTGCAGCTGGTGCAGCAACCATACCACCAGGATGAGTGACTGACCACTGTAAATAGGCCTTGGGCCTCCTGTGGATAATGCTGACCTGCAGCAGCATGATAAGTTTTTCCCAGAGTTCCCAGTACCTACAAAGGCCAAGGCCTCCTCCGGAACCACAGAATCCTGGGGTAGCCCTACGGACTGTGACAGACACCATGGTTCCTCAGAAAGGGGGTCAAGAAGAACTCAAGAAGAAGGTGGCCTCGAAGGCACGGCGTCTCTGGACAGCTCAGCCAGGTCCTGCAGTCCTAGATGCTCATCTGAGAGATTGGAGGAGGAGTGACCTGCGAAGGTCTCCCAAAAGGACTCCACCTTGGGCTGGCCTCTGTCGCCTGACACTATCCTCATTGAGGACTCTGCCCCTCAACTTTGAGGACGCCCCTGGAAGCCAAGCCGATCCTCGAGGTCCTTTGGCCTCTGAGTCGATCCTCAGCCAAGGTCTCGATCTGGCTCCCGTTCCACGGGGCTGAGATCTTTCCCAGCCAGTGTGCTCTGCACCAGCCACAGGGCCTCCGAGGGCCACAGACGGGGATCAGCCCTGGAGCCTGCGAGCCATCCTTCCTTAGAATTCTCGACTGACTCTTCTGACCGGGAGACAGAGGACGAGGAGTTGCCGGACACCCGTCGCCGCCACGACATCCCCTTGGAGCCCTGACGTCGGTCCCCACCCGAGGATATGGCAGTCCTCAACTTTGTCAGGGACATGTCCAAGGCTTTAGCATTCCCGACTGAATCGGAGGAGGACCCTCAGATGGAGGTGCTAGAAATCCTCCAATATGAGAACTCTCTGAGGAACTCTTACAGTGCCCATCCCTCCCATCCTGGAACAGCTAATGCTCCGTATGTGGGAGACACTGGCATCTGTGCCAGTGGTGAGCAAGCGGCTCGACTCAGTGTACCAAGTCCGCTGGAGCCTGGGCTTCCAGAAGTCACAACTGTCTCACAACTCCATGGTGGTGGAGTCGGCCATGCGTCACCTGAAGATCAGAAGATGCACTCCTCTGTGCCTCCAGCAGGGAGGCACGCATCTTGTATGTCCTTGGCAGAAAGTGCTACCAGGGCTCTATGCTCATCGGCCTGATTCAGGCATTATCAGCTGTGCATGGGCATGTACCTGAGAGAGCTGGCGAAGGACCTCACCGGGTTCTTGGCTGGTCTTTCTGAGGAACCCCTGCAGTGGTTTAAGAACCTGGCCAAAGCCGTCCGTGAGTGCTCCAAGTTTCTCGGGCAGCCTATGACTGCTTTGAGTTGGTGGCTCGAGTAGCGGAAGTGGCGGGCATCTGTGCCCAATGCCAGGCTTGGCTACAGTCTGACGTCGAGCAATGGGTTCAGGACAAATTGGTCGACATCCCATGCTAAGCAGAGAACCTCTTTGGCAAACCCATGACAGACAAGGCTGCAGAGCTGTAGACTGAGTTCATGATGAGGACCAGGCTCTCTAAAAAGACTGCTGCCCCTCCCTGATGGAAGGGCTTGGGTAAAAAGTCCTTCTACCAGAGGAAAGGGGCTGCTTACAGAAACTACCCACCTCTTCAGGCCTCCCTGGCTCCCCAGCAGGGTCAGCAGGCCAAGGGGCATGGGCATGGCCCTCATAAGCAGAAGGCTCCCAAGCACCAGGCATCAGCCCCAGCCCAGCCAGGGGGGAGCTTTTGACTCCTTGGGCATAGCCTCTCTACCCCAAGGAGGTCAGCAGCCCACAGGGGGACCTCTCATTCACTGTGCCCAGAGGTGGCCAGCCATTACCACCAATTCTTGGGCACTCTAAGTGGTCTAGGAGGGTTACCTCCTCCACCTGGCCCAGACACCTCCCCCCTTTCTTTTCGAGAGAGCCTCCCAGGTCTTCCCTTCACCGGGACCTTCTACTTAAGGAACGTAAGGTAGGTTTTCTTGAGGTCAGAGCAGTAGTACCAGTCCCCCACCATCTCAGGGGCAAAGGGTTCTACTCCAGGTACTTCCTCATACCAAAAAGAACAGGGGGCTTAAGGCCCATCTTTGACCTGTGAAATCTGAACGGATTCCTGGTGAGGGAGAAATTCAAGATGCTCTCCCTTGGTACATTGCTGCCTTACTTCCAGCAGGGAGATTGGCTTTGCTCCTTGGATCTGAAGGATGCCTACACACACATCCCCATTCACCCCAACCGCAGGCAGTACCTGAGGTTCATGGTGGGGGGCAGCCATTATCAGTACAGGGTGTTGCCCTTCGGCTTGGCTTCCACCCCAAGGGTTTTTATAAAGTACCTGGCAGTCATGGCCACCTTCCTCCTCTTTCAAGGGTGCTTGTCTTTCCCTACCTGGATGGCACAGCCTCAGAGGTTCAGCAGGCAACCGCATGTACCATCCAGATCCTGCAAAATCTGGGGTTTATAACAAACTACACCAAGTCCCACCTCCTCCCGACAGTGTCTGGAGTTCATAGGGTCAAGACTAGACACCCTCCAGGCAAGGACCTTCCTTCCAGGGGACCGAGGCGCCCGGCTCAGGACTCTGCCCTGGACATACAATGCCGTCCTTTGGTGTCCGCTCAGCTCCTGCTGCGCTTACTTGGACACATGGCCTTTCATGGTCCATGTCACCCCAGATGCCCGCCTCCACATGGGGGCCATACAGTGGTGCCTCGGGACCAGTGGACACAGGCCACAGGCAGTCTCCTTGACGGAATTGTAGTGACCTGCCTGTTGGTGGAATCCCTGACCTGGTGGCAAAATCCCTAGTACCTCCAGGCACAGATGCCCTTCCAGACTCTGTGCCTCTTAAGGGTTCTCATGACAGACACCTCCCTGCCGGGATGGGGAGCCCACTGTGAGGAACTCTACACCCAGGGTAGCTGGTCACACGGCAAGAGCAACCAGCAGATCAACCTTCTGGAATTATGGGCGATATGCCTAGCCCTCTGAGCCTTTTGCCTCTGACTACGGCGCCAACCACTGTTGGTCCAAACAGACAACCAGGTAGCTATGTTCTATGTGAACAAGCAAGGGGGGGCATGGGGTCCCATGTCCTCTGCTGCGAGGCGATGGCCCTCTGCTCCTACGCAGTCCAGCAGGGCATACTCTTATGGGCAATATACCTGCCAGGCCAGGACAAGCACTGGCTAACAGATTAAGCAGGATCCTTCCAGTCACATGAGTGGGAGCTGGACCCCAGAGTGGCCAGTTGGCTTTTCCACCTCTGGGGGGAACCGTGGATAGACCTGTTTGCCAGCCTGGACAACTACCAGTTGCCCCACTTCTGCTCTCGGCGAGCTCACACTTCCCAGGTGGCAGCAGATGTATTTCTCATCTCGTGGTAGGAAGGTCTCATGTATGCCTTCCCACCCACACCACTAACTGACAAAAGGTTATTCAGGACCCTCCATGACAAGGCCTCGCTGATCCTGATAGCCCCTCGATGGTACAGGCAGCTGTGGTTTCTGTTACTCCTTCGGCTGTCAGTGGAGACTCCCATCCCATTGGGGAGCTCCCCAAGGCTCCTGTTGCAGGAGGGGGGCTCTTTTGCACCCCAATCTGGGGTCCCTGTCACTGACAAGTGTGGCTGCTGAAAAGGTAACCCTAGCCCCTTTCAACCTCTCGGAGGAAGTGGAGGAGATTCTGCTGGCTTCCCGTAAGTCCTCCACCAGGAAAGCATATGTCTTCAATTCTCATTACTCCCACTATAGAACCCAGGTTCATAGTGCCAAACGCATTTATTTCTCGAATGCCATTTCCAACGCCCCAAATCAGACTCGTCACCTCTACTCTGTTTTTCAATCCCTCATTTCGCTACACACCTCCTCATCTGATCCCTCTTCCCATCCTGCTCCCTCCCCGGCACAGTTAGCTTCTTTCTTCAGTAACAAAGTAGCTTCTTTGAGAGCATCCCTGCCCTCTTGCCCCGCTCCGATCCCTTCCCCTCCTCCCATTCCGTCCCCCCCTCCTATCTCACAGCTCTCTCATTTTTGGGCTTCATTTGATCCAATCACTGCTCCCGAACTCCATCGCCTTATCACTTCTTCTAAGAAGACTTCTTGTGCCCTCGATCCTGTTCCCTCTACGTGGCTCCTCACCCCTTCCCTTGGACTCTTACCTTGTATTCTCACCATGTTTAACTCTAGCTTGTTCACTGGAATTTTTCCTTCACCATGGAAACACGCTCTTGTTCGCCCTATTCTGAAAAAACCCCTCCTTGGATCCTTTACTTCCCACGCACTACCGTCCTGTTTCCAATCTGTCTTTTCTTTCTAAGCTTTTGGAGAAATATGTCTTTGCACAACTCTCTCACCACCTTGCATCCATCAATTTTCTTCACCCACGTCAATCTGGGTTTCGTCAGGGTCACAGCGTCGAAACGGTTCTCTTAGCTTTCACAAATGCTTTACATGTTGCACACGATCGTGGTGATATCTCGGTGGCGGTAGCTCTGGATCTATCCGCAGCCTTTGACTTGGTTGATCACTCTCTCCTCTTACAACGTTTACGGGATGCGGGTCTTTGCAGTACAGTCCACCACTGGTTCCATTCCTTTCTTTCTTCCCGGTCCTGCTCGGTGCTTTCCTCTTCCGCTTCTATTTCCCCCTCCAAACCTCAACGTCTTCTTTGTGGGGTCCCTCAAGGTTCCGTCCTCGCTCCCCTTCTTTTTAACCTTTTTTTAGCCCCCCTTGCTTCCTTAATCCAACAGTTCGGTATTTCCTTTTTCTTCTATGCTGATGATATCTTGTTACTCCATCACACATCCCCCTCTAGTCCTGATCTCACTGCACTAGATTCCTGCCTTTCAGCCGTCGCAAACTGGCTAACTCTCAACTGCCTCCATCTCAACCTGACCAAGACCATCGCTATTTGGTTCACCCACGGTGCCTCTTCCCCTTCCATGGCCCCCTCTTTTTCTGGTTCCCCTATACCTCTGGTCTCCACTTTTCGTTACCTTGGTGTACACTTTGATTCTGATCTATCCTTCCACACACACATATCACATATCACCAAATCATCTTTTTTCTTCCTGCGTCAACTTCGCTCTATTCGTCCCTTCTTCTCCTCTTCTGCTCTTACCACTCTAGTGCTTTCCCTTGTCATGTCCCGCGTTGATTTTTCAAACTCACTCTTCATTGGTCTCCCCAAATCCCAATTAAACCGCCTGCAACGTGTTCAAAATACTGCAGCACGCCTCCTTACACACACTTCCCTCCGTGATCATATCACACCCAGTTATTTCATCTTCACTGGCTTCCTATCCCCTTCCGTTCCACCTTTAAATTATTAACCTTGGTCCATAAAGCTATTCATGACAGCACCCCCCAGTACTTATCTGATCTCCTCTTCTTCCATTCTCCCAGATACACCCCTCGTTCTTTTCACCTCAATCGTCTCACACTCCCGTCCCCCTCCCGTGCTCACTTACAATCCACCCGCTCCTCTGCTTTCTTCTTTGCTGGTCCCGCCCTCTGGAATTCTCTCCCTTCTACCCTCCGTTTAGAGCCCCAACACAAAGTCTTCAAGCAAAACCTCAAGACCCACCTGTTTTCCCTGGCATTTAATCTCCCCTCTCCTTTTGTGTGACTCTACTATTTCCTTAACCCCCTCCCTGATGTTTCCTCATGTTGCCATGTCTCGTCTTGCCTTCTTGGTCCTTCTCTACTATCCCTTTTTTTTTTTTTTAATATTGTACATTTCTTTTCCTTTCGTTGGCCTCGGCCTTCTTTTATTACTTAGCTTTTAATTGTACACCGCCTTGGTTATTGAGAAAGGCGGTTTTTATCAAATAAATAAACATAAACATAAACATAAGTGGCGCAGCTTTTCAGTATGATATGGAGAGCACAGGATTAGCCCGTTCTCCTGTCCGGTGCAGCTGGTCCTGTAGTACCTTCTCCATCTCTCGCACTCCGGACTCAAATCAAACTCCGTCAGAGTGCACTTCAACACATCACCATCTGGTGGATGGTAAACCCCTCTCAGCCCAGCCATTTGTGGCCTGCTTCATGAGGGGACTCCTTTTATCGAAATCCCCGGTATGCTCTCAGGCAATCGAGTGGGACCTTGATGTCATACTGGCATAGCTTACTCGCCTGGAAACCAAACAAAAGAGCACCTACTTGCAGATAACCTCAAAAGCACAAAAAGCAAGAGGTAGTGGTGGTCACAAGCGCTTTATTGATAAATGCCCCAACGCGTTTCGGCACCGCCTTCATCGGGGGGGGGGGGGGTGAGAACTGTAAACGAACAATATTAAAATAAATAACAAAAATAAACATAAGAGAACATATTAAATATGACAATTATATAAATAACTAAAACACCTTAAATCATCCAATCATCATACAAAACATAATTAAAAATACATATGTATAACAGAAAATGATAAATGAATGTATAAAAATGATAATAATCAAATGTTTAAAATAAAAGAATAAAAGAGAAGGACGAACACTAGCTAAATTAATACAGGAAAAAGGAGGCTATACCATCCCAAAACAAATCAAATTAGGAGGGGCCACTTGGTAATAGTGATCATAGCATGATCACATTTAATTTAATTAGTGGAGGAGGGATAGTAAGAAAATCCACAGTACTACCTTTTAACTTTCGAAAGGGAGACTATGGTAAAACGAGGAAAATAGTTAAGAAAAAACTAAAAGGAGCAGTTGCAAAGGTTAAAGACTTACATCAGGCTTGGGTGTTGTTGAAAAATCCTCTGTGATCATGCACTACAGATTGGCTAGTGGACTGTCTGCAGGTAGTCTGTGCATGGTTGGAATTCCCTGAGGGTGCTGCAGGTGCAGTCTGATTATGCAGTCTGCTGGTGAATGGCAGACCACGGTGTGAGGCAGTGGAGGCTTTACAGGCATACACATAACAGTACTACTAGGGTAAGAACATAAGATATGCCATGCTGGGTCAGACCAAGGTCCATCAAGCCCAGTATCCTGTTTCCAACAGTGGCCAGTCTAGGTCATACATACCTAGCAGTTTCCCAAAAAGACACAGGTCTAAAGCCATGTTGGCTGTCTCCCATTAGGCCATGACTATCTACATGCTTTTATTCTTTATGATGGTTTCTACCATTTTTCCCGGTACTGACGTCAGGCTCACCGGTCTGTAGTTTCCCGGATCACCCCTGGAACCCTTTTTAAAAATTGGCGTTGCACTGGTGATCCTCCAGTCTTCAGGTATTAGAGATGATTTTAATGATAGTTCACAGATTACTAATAGCAGGTCTGCAATTTTATATTTCAGTTCTTTCAACACCCTTGGATGTATACCATCCGGCCCAGGTGATTTGATACTCTTCAGTTTATCTAATAATTCTAATACATCTTACCGATGTATCGATATTTCCTTCAATTCTTCCGCACCTTTAAATACCACTTCAGTCATGGGTAACATCCCTACATCTTTCTCAGTAAAGACCGAAGCAAAGAATTCATTCAGTCTCTCCGTTATCGCCTTGTCGCCTCTTAGTGCCCCTTTAACCCCTCTATCATCTAATGGACCAACTGACTCTCTCACAGGTTTTTTGCTACAAATGTACGCGTTTTTGCTTCCGCAGCAAGCTTCTTCTCAAATTCTCCCTTTGCTTGCCTTATCAATGCCTTGCATTTGACTTGCCAGTGCTTGTGCTGTTTCCAGGTTTAGTCATTTGGCTCTTTTTTCCATTTCCTGAAAAATGCTTTTTTGGCAACAGCCTCTCTGACCTCACCTTTAAACCATACTGGCAGTTTTTTGGACTTCCTTCCACTTTTCTTAAAGCGTGGAATACAGCTGGTCTGGGCTTTTGAGATAGTATTTTTCAACACCACCCAAGCTTGATGTAAGTCTTTAACCTTTGCAACTGCTCCTTTTAGTTTTTTCTTAACTATTTTCCTCATTTTATCATAGTCTCCCTTTTGAAAGTTAAAAGGCAGTACTGTGGATTTCCTTACTATCCCTCCTCCACTAATTAAATCAAATGCGATCATGCTATGATCACTATTGCCAAGTGGCCCCAATACCCTTATCTCTTGCACTAGATCTGGTGTTCCACTAAGGACTAGATCTAATATGGCTTCCCCTCTTGTTGGTTCATGAACCAGCTGCTCCAAGAAGCAGTCATTTATTTCATCTAAGAACTTTAGCTCCCTAGCATGTCCTGCCGTGACACTGACCCAGTCAATACCGGGGCCGGGGTAATTGAAATCACCTATTATTCTTATTGCGCTGTAACTTTTGTTAGCTTCCTTGATTTCTTTGAGCATTTCATCATCCATTTGTTCATTCTGCCCAGGCGGTCGATAGTACACCCCCACTGCCATCGCCTTCCCCTTTTTACATGGAATTTCAATCCATAGAGATTCTATAGCAAATTTTGTTTCCTGCAAAACTTTAATCATTTCTGACTCAATGCCCTCTCTAACATAGAGCGCAACCCTTCCACTAATTTGATCAGCTCTATCATTACGATATAGTTTGTACCCAGGTATCACAGTGTCCCACTGGTTATCCTCCTTCCACCATGTCTCTGATATTCCAATCATATCTAACTTCTCATTTAGTGCTATATATTCTAACTCTCCCATCTTATTTTTTAGACTTCTAGCATTTACATGCTACCAGTTAACTGCTGAGGCTGCTGTTGTTATTTGATTTCAATTTGGAAGGGGGAAATGATAATGAGGATAACCCCTTTAATCTCTCCTGTAAAGGGCTGGCTGAAATAAGCACTTTTTAAAAATCTTATACACTATATACCCATAAGTAACTTGAAAATTCTGACATGGACAATTTTGGTTGTACATATGCATTTCCTATGGGAATGCATAAGGAAATGGGGAATAAAGGTATAGATTTTTGATCTGCTAATGTCATGACCAAACATGCCCATGATATGCCCACTTGCATTTTTTTTTTAATGTATTAGTGGTATCCACATGTAAATTTAGCCCTTTCTAAAATCACCACTACCAGAACGCTTGATAGTTCTCTTGCACAACCTTCCCATTGATCAAGAAGCAACAGTTCAAACAGAACAAGGAGAAACAGAATGGTTTAAAACCAGGTGAAGGTGTATGATAAGGCTGCATACTTTCCCTCCAACTTTTTAATTTATACGCAGAACAAATCATCAGAGAAGCAGGACTGTATGAAGACAACCGAGGTATGAAGATTGGTGGAAGACTCATCAACAACCTTCCCTATGCTGATGATACCACAATACTGGCTGAAAGTGAAGATGATATGAAACATTTGCTTCTCAAGATCAAGGAACATAGGGGCATGTTTACTAAAATCCGCAAAATAGCGCGCCGCAAAATAGCGCACGGCAACGCGGCACTGAAACGCGCAGAAACGCGTTTAAATGCCCCGCACACGTGCGTGTCACCCCCGCACAGGTACGCGGCTCACTAACGGGCCCCGTACAAGTGCGGGCCCGCAAATGTCCGATAGAGGCGTGGAACGGCGAAAGGAGGGCGGAGGAAGGCTCCGGAGGGGCGGAGGGACGGGGTCAATGGGTGGAGAGTGGGAGGGGAGAGGGTCCCCGCACAGTATCGGGCCCGAATTTGCATGTAAAAACTACCGCGAGTGAAACACTCGCGGTAGAAAGCATTTAAAGGGAAGAGAAACCATTTCCGTCAGCAATGTACAGGAAAACCGGGGAAACCAGCAAAACGTGAGCAGTGTGATACATGTGCACAGCACAAAAGTGAAAATAAAAATAGAAAATGACCACAACAGAACTGTTAAAAATAGTAATTCAGCTGGGGAACAGTTATAGTGATGGGCAAATACAGAAATCACACCCAGCAAAGCTCCAGAAAAAAGAAATGAAGTTTGGAAGGGTCTACTGAGAGGAGACTCTTCCAAAAAACATTTCCACGTTTTGGAGCTTTCCTGGGAGTGTTTGCTATGGTTGCCCATTAATATCACTGTTGCCCAGCGTGGTGATATTTTGTCTCACATTTCCCGTGGTCATTTCCGGGGTTTATGTGCACGTTTGTCACCAGACAGGGTGCATATGCCCACAGTAGAATTGCGTAGAGCAGGGTTTGTGACTCCATCCTGCCAGGCTTACTGCCTCCAGGGGCTGCACTGTCTCTGTGGCCAAAGTGTGGTACAGCGGACAGAGTTATTACCTCTAGGACCAGAGGGCAGAGGTTCAAAACCCAGCTGGGGCACCTGCCAGCCCAGTCCCTATATTTTAACCCACCACTAAATAAAGATAGCGCAGACACCCCTGTATGCATGGGGAAAACACCCATATTTTACCCAACACCGCACACACCCCACAACAATGGGCATTACCTACAGCCAAGTCCCCCAAATGCAGTCCCATACTGCCACATTGCAATCAGGTCAACTGCTTTTTCTGAGAGAAGTTCATGCCAGCATGTTGGCGGACAAGTACATGTGGTGCAGGGGGCAGTGGCTGCTAACCACAGAAGACAGAGGCCTAGCCATGTGCAGGCTGGCACAGTCCACTGCAACAGACAGGTCCTGCCGGATCCACAGTCATGGACAGTCCAGGGAATCCAACCAATCTGTGGCTACACAGTGGTGCAGTGCACACAGACACTGCATACAAGAACAGAAGGTCACAGGTTCAAAGCCCAGCTGGGGCTACTGCCAATCCTGCCCACATATTTTTCCCACAACTAAACAGTGATAGTAAGGACACACCTTTCATGGCGGGGACATATGCAATGGTAAGACATCTATCTTTTACCCCACTGAGCACAGACACCATGAACAGGGGCAGTACCTAGAGCAGAATCACCCAAATGCAGTCCTGGTGGGCCACACACCAGTCAGGTTCCATGCTGACACTCATACAAATGCCTGTGCTGTATATCTATGCACCACCCCCATGGCATGTAGATGTAGCCCATGCATATTCATGAGGGATAGCAGGAAAACCCGAACAGTGTGATGCAAACCTGGACTGGAGTTGGGAATCTGTGCCGTAAAGCAGCAGCCATCAAGGGCAGACACACCCACACCCACAGGCCCCATTGGCCAATGTCTCCTGGAAAGGCAGAACATTGGACCGTGCATGCAGCACCCAAAACGAGCACTTGCATAACTTACCAATGTCACCCTACAGCTGAGGTATACGGTACACAGCTCGGAGACGTTTGCTAGGAGCACAGGCAGGCAGTTATCCATACGTTACGTACATACTGCTAGTTGACCCCATCCAAACAATCTGTTAGGTGTTTGCGGGGCATGCTCCAGGTCTGGCCTCTGACGGTGCTTACCACCCTGGGGAGTGACCACCAGCTGTAATGCGTACCATATCCATGCCTTGCCGTGCTCAGGACCGGTTTGGTGGGCAAGGCTACTTACCCCCTCAATCGTAGCACCATGATGGCAGAGGTGTGGAAGTGTGTGTCTGTCTATACCAGGGGTGGGCAAACCTGGTCCTGGAGGGCCGCAGACCAGTCAGGTTTTCGGGATATCTCTAATGAATATGCATGAGATATATATGCATTAGAAATATCCTGCCAACCTGACTGGTTTGTGGCCCTCCAGGGCTGGATCTGGAGACCCCTGCCTTACACCTCTGTCATTTAAGATTGTGAGTGGACAAGGTGCAGATGTCCAAGACATCAGAAAGGTTAGATAGAATTTGTCACAGTCCTCCTCACTTCTCACCACCACCAAAAAATTGTCTATTAGACAACTTTTTGGTGGTGGTGAGAATCGAGGAGGAATGTGACACATTCTATATACCCTTTCGATGTCTAGGACATCTGTACCTTGCCCACTCACGATCTTAAATGACAGAGGTGTAAGGCAGGGGTCTCCAAATCCAGCCCTGGAGGGCCACAAACCAGTCAGGTTGGCAGGATATCTCTAATGCATATATATCTCATGCATGTTCATTAGGGATATCCCGAAAACCTGACTGGTCTGCGGCCCTCCAGGACCGGAGGTGCCCACCCCTGGTCTATACAGTGGGTGTTGGCTGCAAGCCCCTTCAACAGCCCGCACTGCCAGCACTGTTGCCAGTATTGGCCAGTCAATGTGCATAATGAGGTGCAAGGTACCATGGGTATAGCCAGGGCAGGGTGACGTGGCCAGGATGCATCTGCACTGGGCATAGGGCCCTGGCAGGGACATTGGCTGGGATATTGTAGTGTCCGGCCACCACCTACACAGACAGGGTGGCCAAAGCATGTCCTTCTGGGGGATCACGCTCACCCTGACTGTGCAGTGACCACAGCATGGCTAGGCCTCCCCATAGTGCTGTATAGTAGTTCTCTCATGTGATAGATATGGTTTTCTCTTTGGGGCCCAGTCACTGATCTATCTGCTTGCTGTGTATGCAGACAGCCCAGTTCTGGGTGCATGCATCTCCATTGGGAACATGCACTATGGACTAACCAGCAGACTGTTTGTAGCTGGTAAATGTCTTGTTATAATGGCTTGCAGGGTGCAGTGGCTGTTGGCTTGCTGCAGGTGAATATCTGGTGGTGGAGTGCAGCTTACCATACCCTGGGCTTATGTCTGTCTGCTATTGTGTTATGGCTGTGTATGGAGCTGCCTGCCTGGGGGGGGGGGGGGTGTGGTGGTGCCTGATGGCGGCAGACAGGGATATCCATGGTGTTTGTGCAGAAACTAGCTATCTTACACATTAACACTGCTTTGGAACGCCCGCTTGGCCTCCATCAGCCATGGCAGGTGTTGTTGACCTGGTCCTGGCCACCTCATTGCACACTCAGGGTGAGCACAGTACCCGCACGATGTAACGGTGTGTGGCTACTCTGTGCCAGTAAAACACCCGGTCAGTGCCCCCTACTAGGCCAAGGTGCTGTGTGGGTGCACCCGGTCACTTCCCCCAACAGGGCCGAGGTGCTGTGGGGGTGCATTCCCCATCTTGTGTCCATCTGCGGACAGCTAATTTGCATGTGCAGTGCATCATGGGTACGGGTGGCCTAACCCTATCCTGTTGACACCAGCAGACTGTCTGTGAGGTGACGTGTAGGCTATCTGCAGCCAGCCAGGGGCCTGCTTACAGCTATGGAGCTGTAGCGCAATGGTTACATCACTGCCTGTGCAGCCAGAGGTCATGGGTTCAAACCCACAGTGGGGCCCTTTGGTAGGGCTGTCCACAGCTTTATTTTTATTTACTGTACATATGTCTATGCCGGCAAGACCACCCTCAGCTTACTATACCCATTAGGTGCCTCTGAGGGTGCTTCATAGGGCGCCCTGTAGGCCACCTTATGGTTGCCATCCCTATAGGGTGCACTATACATTATCCTGTGTCGCAACATACATGCTGCCCTATAGGGGTCATTCAAGGGTGCCTTGGCGAACAGTGCACTGTAACATGTGCCTTATGGGCCGCCGTATGTTAACATGCTGGGAGAGTGCGTTTGCTAGTAGTGATAACAAAATATAATTATACAGCCTCCTACAGCACTCCTCAACATAATACATACTGCCTCAGCAGGCATTTTTCACTGGGCATTGTGAGGAGTTGAACCCCTGATCCCTGCACCATTGGTCAGTGTTTTAACCATTGTGCTGTGGCTCTGTTCCTGTGCTTGTGCATCAGCGCGCCGCCTTGTGCCTATCAGCGCGCCGCCTTCTGCCGCCCAAGGGGACCAGTGCGCCGCCTGCTGCTGCCCAAAATGAACTGTGCGCCGCCTTATGCCGTTCCAAATTAATTTGCCTCCTAAAACAATGTTAGTCATTACAGTTACTGCCTCAGCTGACCTTTGTCGTTGCGCACACTGGGGGATTGAACCCATGGCCCCTGCACCATTGGTCAGTGTCTTCACCTTTGTACCACGGCTCTGTTGTTTTGTATACTCAGCAGCGCGCCACTTTGCCTTTCCACGCGCTAATGTCGACCCCCGCACATTAGCGCGACGCACACACGTCCGGTTGCTTACTACCGTTTTTTTTCTATTTTCTGCCTGAACCGCCCACTCCTTATATGGCACAGGCACACTAGCACGGCCCCGCACGTTAGGAATGTTTAGTAAACATGCCCCATAGTCTTAAAATGGGCCTGCATCTTAACGTAAAGAAGACAAAGATCCTGACAACTGGCAAAATCAATAAGTTCATTGCTGATGGAGAAAAAATTGAAATAATTGACAACTTTAATCTGTTTGGAACAAATCAATAAAAAATGACATATTGCTTTTGGCAGAATGGCTATGAAGAACCTAGACAAGATTCTCAAGAGCAGAGAAGTCTCTCTCTATACAAAGATTTGACTTCTCCAAGCCATGGTATTTTCAATAACATTATATGGATGTGAAAGTTGGACAGTGAATAAGATAAAGAGGAAGAAAATCGATGCCTTTGAATTATGGTGCTGGTGAAGAATACCGTGTATATCATGGACTGCTGGAAGAACAAACCAGTCAGTACTAGAGGAGATCAAACCTAAGCTTTCTTTAGAAGCTCAAATAACCAGACTTCGACTTTTATACTTTGGACACATCATGCGAAGAAAAAGATCATTAGAGAAGACATCATGCTTGCCAAAGTTGAAGGTCAACACAAAAAAGGAAGGCCAGCAATAAAATGGATTGATACAATAACAGCAGTTATGGATGCTACTCTATCAACAATAAACCACCTGACTGTAGACCGAACACAGTTTACGACAACTATCCAGATGGTCGCCATGAGTCTACACTGACTCAATGGCACTTAACAACAACAACAAAATTGCCACTTACATGTGAATTTTAGAAACATGGCTTCTAAAATAACTCCCATAGACTGTACAATGGGCACTTACATATTTGAAACTTTGAGGGTAGTGGCTCTTTTTATGGACGTGTTTCTTTGTAAAATGGCTATTTCCAGGTTATATGCTTCAAACTACACTTGTATTTATCCACACCGTTATGCATATCTTACAAATGGCTCTGTATTCAGCAAACATTTTGTAAAATACTTGGGAAATTGTGCACGCCCTAGCAAAATGGAGCTTTTGGAAGATAATTTTATAAGAGGGTGCCTAGGTTAATACAGGTGGAAAGTGCATATTTTTCACCTATTTTATAAAGACACATAGGTGTCTATGGGAGTTATTTTAGAAGTTCTATTTGTGATTTGGATATCTGAAAATGGTCATTCAGATGTGCAAATCACAGAGACATTCCTATATCCATTTTAGAAAGCTGGGTAAATAAATGTCCCAAGTGCAAGCACATCTATGTAGTATGGGGGTGTAGTAAAGGCATGGCCTGGGCGGTATAATGGAGAAGTACTTCATCGTGCGATTTCAGAACACGAGCATCTCTGGCCTTGGATGTTGGTGCTTCCTTGCCTATACCTGCTCTTGACCATGAATAAGGTGCAAAAAAAAATGTTTGTTTCATGGCCAATCATTTTACTGCCTCAGTGCTGCAGCTATGCATGGCTGGGACATGAATGTCTCATAACATAGATAGCTCCATTCTGAAATACCCTGGTCAACACGTCCAAGTAGCCATTTCTGTAGAGGTGCATTTCCAGGATGTCCACATTTCTGAAATGGCCTGCAGCCGTGCAAGTATCCGCCTTGCTATCTGTATGGGCCCAGCCCCAGAACTGGTTGCGGGGACACTCATCTTTCATGGTGGAGACAGAGTGATTTCAAATGGCATTTACATGTGCTTCCCTTCACTGCTGCCACTCCTCTGGAATTTTGGACGTGCTACCGTGGACATCCCGCATTCCTCCTAGAAGGCCCTTCTAAAATCCCACTTTAAATGTTTTTATTCTCCATTTTTTTCCTTATCATTCCTAGCATTTTATTTGCCTTCTTGGCCAGAGGGTTTCAACGTGTTATCCATGATGACGTCTAAATCTTTTTCCTGGGTGGTGGTTCCTAATGTGTAACCTTGCATTGTGTAACCATAGTTTGGGTTGTTCTTTCCTAGATGCATAACTTTGCACTTTTCCACATTAAATTTCATCTGCCATTTGAACATCCAGTCTTCCAAATTATCAAGGTCCTCTTGCAATTTTTCACAATCCTGTTGTGTTTTAACAACTTTGAATAATTTTGTGTCACCTGAAAATTTGACTACCTCACTTGTTATTCCCATTTCCAGGTCATTAACAAATATGTTAAAAAGCAGCGGACCCAGCAGAGATTCCTGGGGTACTCCACTATCCACCTTTCTCCATTGGGAAAATTGGCCATTCAGTCCTACCCTCTATTTTCTATCTTTTAACCAGTTCCTGATCAACAATAGTACACTCCCAAGACTTTTTAACTGCTTGCTCCCATTAAACCATATACATGTTCAGTAATTTTGTTCTTTGTAATGGTTTCTACCATTTTGCCCAGTACTGATGTCAGGCTCACCAGCCTGTAGTTTCTCAGATCACGCCTGGAACCATTTTTAAAAATTGGCATTACATTGGCCATTTGCCAGTCTTCACGTATGATGGATGATTTTAATGATAGTTCACAGATTACTAATAGTAGGTCTGCAATCTCGTAGTTCAGTAACCATGGTAACCCGGAGGCCCTCCTCGCCCTCCATATCTCACCCTTTTATCCCGACCCTTCCATTTCTCTTTTCCATCTACAAAACACCACCGTATTATGGTACAACTTTGGTCGCAGCTTTATTTAACACATATAACAACCGGCCCAACGTGGGCCAAACATAATCAACATCCCAACATCACCCCCCCCCCTCACCCCAGCACCGGACAATGCCCCCACCTGCCATACTATTAGCAAGGCAAAGCATCCTCCTCCCCCGAACCCCGCCGCCTGCCTCGCCATGCTAGTAGCAAAGGCCGGCCCACACACCCCTATACCAGGCCGAGACCCCCAACCGGGATATCTTGCCCCACACCCGGGGAGCCCTTCGCTCCCCCACTGCTCCTAAATCAGTTAAAGCCTCGCCGCCTCGGCGAGCGCTGGCTCTCTACCCCACCACTGGAGCGAGGTAGTTTACCTATCCTCGCACCGACCCACCCCCAATAAAGCTGCGACCAACCCACCTCTCCAGCACCTCCTGCCAATCATTTAATAAAAGATCCTGACCCACAGGAGACAGGTGCACCCCATCTGTACGGTACAACCCCGCACACTTCGCATCCGCCCAAGGGTGCTGCACCTGCCAGCCACCCGCCTGCTGTAACCAACGCCCGATCTGCCGTTTGACTTTCACCAGGCCTCGCGACCAACGCCGCTGAGACTGGCAGGCCAGCCTCGGGATAATGTCGGACCAGATAATTGCCACTCCTGGCCAGTCCTCCTGCAGCACTCGAATGTCCCGCTGCACTACTCGAATGAGCTGTCTACAAGTCCAATTGGAGAGGTCATTGCCGCCTAGATGTATCAACATCCCCACTGGTCGCTGCCGCCGGTTCGCCTGTCGTCGAAGCCAAGGAAGAAGTTGCCACCAACGCATGCCATGCTCCCCCATCCACAGCTACCGAACGTAGCAGGTTTCCAGGCCCAGATGCACTCCTAGAGGGCGCAGCAAGGCCCTCTGCTTGGCCCAGTACACAAAGGAGTGCCCTATAATCCACCACTCATCAGCCGGGCCCTCGCCCGCACATGCGATCCAGGGGCGTTGACCCGGTGGCGACCCTGAAACATGAAGCACATCATTAATATCCCCCCCACACCCACCCTCAACCCACCCCCCCCGGGCACCCTTCATAATTGCTCCAGTCAGATATAACCCTCATAAGCCCCAGATCGCCATCTACCAATCCTTTGAATCACCTCACCCTCCAGCCCAGCTGCCGCTGCACTTGTAGCAGCCCCGATCCTGAAGGAATGCGATGCAAACTGCCGCTCCTCATAACCCAACTGCCGCAAAGCCAAGCGCAAAGCCACCGTGAATTGAAACTGTGTGACAGGCTCACCATCCGCATGGTGAAAAAAGTAGCCTGCCATCTTCGGCCGCCGACACACATATGAACTCAAATTCCGCACCGGGCAGGAACACAACCCCAGAATCGCTTTCAGCAACACCCATCTGCCTACCCCTCGCTGGTCAGTCTTCGAGCGCTGAAGATAAATCCACACTAAACTCTCTTCCAGGGCCACATGCTGAACCTCCAAGCCGCCCAAAGCTCCCCGCTTTTTTGACCTTGGAACTAATTTACTGCCCCGAAAAATGCAGTAACAAACAAGGCACGAAACAATGCCGTCTCAAACTCCGACACCGCCACTTCTGGCAATACGCCATATATCCACGTGAGCAGCTCATGAGATACAGGGCGACACCAATCCTGCCCATGGGGCTGTTCTTTCTCCCACCCCACCAACAGCCGCTTTATCAGAAACGGCATGCTAGAGCTACCTCAACCCGCAACTTTGCTGAAAAAAGGAGAAACCCGCCAACGCCGCCTGCACCGATGACCGCGACCAGCCTTGCCCCTTTGCCCACACTATGAACGAACCCCCCAACCGGTCCTCGATTCTCCCGCCTCTCCAGCCATTCTCCCATAGAAAATCCCGCACCTTGGCATAGCTGCACCTGTACGACGCCCACGTACCTGGAGCCATGGCGGACCGCAACAACTCCATCACTCCTGAGTCCCAATCCACCAAAGGTGCTCTGGCACCACTGCCGCTGCTTTGTCCGCCCCTGGGACCAATGCCCGGAACTGCGCCCACTGAAAACAAGACAAATCATCAGCAATGGAATTTTTTGAACCCGGCACATGACGTGCCCTGGCCGTGACATTGAGACGCAAGCAAGCTATCACAAATACCTGCATTAGCGCCACCATCCTCGGACACTTGGGTGAGTGCCGATTAATAACCTGCACCACTGCCGAATAACCTGCACCACTGTCGAATATGGATTTGCAGCTATTTTCTGATGCGGCGGGCAGTTCTGGGTTTGGCTTGTATTGTCAGGGTTCGTGGTGTGCAGCGGCTTGGCCGACATCTTGGACTGAGGGCGGGTTGACGCGTAATGTGACATTCCTAGAGTTGTTCCCGATAGTGGTAGCATTTTGGGTGTGGCCTGAGAGGTTGAGAGATAAGAGGGTTGTGTTTTGGTGTGACAGCATTGTCACACCAAAACACAACCCTCTTATCTCTCAACCTCTCAGGCCACACCCAAAATGCTACCACTATCGGGAACAACTCTAGGTATGTCACATTACGCGTCAACCCGCCCTCAGTCCAAGATGTCGGCCAAGCCGCTGCACACCACGAACCCTGACAATACAAGCCAAACCCAGAACTGCCCGCCGCATCAGAAAATAGCTGCAAATCCATATTCGACAACTCCAACGATTGCACCACAGAGCAGCCGTTAAACTCCGCGAGAAAAGCATCCCAGACCCGCAGATCCGCTCGCATCCCCGACGTCACTCTGATGGCGATGATGCGGGTGTCACACCCCCGCCATAGCCAGGGACAGCTGCCGCGCAAACGGTCTCCCCATTGCAATAACTTGAGATGCAAAATTCAGGTGACCAACTAGCGCCTGCAGTTCCTTTAGTGTCCCTTTTGCGGCAGACCCCGCAGCAGCCACCAACACCTTCAACTGTTCCACCTTATCTGCCGGTAAGTGGACCACTAACTGCACTGAGTCTATCTCGATCCCCAAAAAGGAAAGACATGTCACTGGCCCTAGCGTCTTCTCCACCGCTAACGGAATCCCGAATTCCGCAGCCATCTCCTGGAATAAGCGCAACAACGTCGCACATGCTGGAGTCTGCGCAGGACCCACAAACAAGAAGTCATCCAAGTAATGCACAATAGATTGGCACCCTGACCACTGTACTAGAACCCAGTGCAAGAAGGAACTAAAGACCTCGAAGTAGGCACATGAAATCGCGCAACCCATTGGCAAACACTTATCAAAATAAAACTGGGAATCAAACTGAAATCCCAGCAATGGAAATGCTGATGGGTGAACTGGTAGAAGCCTAAATGCCGATTCGATGTTCACTTTTGCCATCAAAGCACCTTTCCCACACTGGTGCATGAGATCCAAGGCCACATCAAACAGAGCATACCGCATCGAGCAGGACTCATGCGGAATATGGTTATTCACTGAGTTCCCCGGCGGAAATGACAGGTTGTGTATCAATCGATAACGACCTTGCTCTTTCTTAGGAATGACCCCCAAGGGTGAAATCACAAAAGGCGAAAATGGAGGGTGTTCGAATGGACCAGCTACTCTGCCCAAAGCGCATTCAGCTGCAATCTTTTCCCGAGCCACCTCCACCAGGAGACGCACCGAGCTAGAATTACTAGCCACCACAGCAGACACTTCACCCTGATACGGAATACGAAAACCCTCTGAAAAGCCCAACCACAACATCTTCCCCGCCTTGCCGTGTCTACTCCACTCATAACGCTCTAACCACGGCCGTAACGCCTGGAATTTGATGGGAGTAGGCGCCATCCCCCAACTCACCCCCTCATTTACCCCCAACTGCCGCCCCAGACACTCCCTTCCGACTACACTTCATGACCGAGTGACCTCCTCCGCAGAGCTAGCAGGCATGCTGTAACTTACAGTCCAGGAAGGGACAGGAAGATTTGTTAAAGCGCCAACAGAGGTCTCCCCCCAGCCTACCTTTGGGCGACCCCAGTACCGTGCCCGTCGTATGAAAGGACCGCAAGCCCGACAACGAAGCTTGCCCCACTGCCCTAGCCTGGCCCCCTCCGCCACCCCCACTCCCTTTTTTGGCAGACATTTGCGTAAGCCATAAATTAATATCCTTCATCCCCCAGGACAGCTGAGTATTTTCCTCCATCATATCACAAAATTTTTCATCATAGTTGAGCCAAGCCCAGCCTGTGACACCACCAGGATGGCATCCACATATGCCAACAACTCCCCATACTGACCCGGGTCAGAATGCCCACACACACTTGCCAATCGCAAAAAAGCTTGCGTCCAATTTAAGGTGTTGCGGGAGACCTTCCGCACCCTCCCAGCCTTTTCATTCTCCTTACGCTTCTTCCTACTCTCCCCCGAGCGCTTTCTCCCTTCCAGGAGCCAGAAAATATCAATGTATCTCCGCTTCCAGATCCTCCGCCTCAATTTGCGTGGAATGCTCTCCCACAATTCTGCGCAACGCACAACAGAAGACGGGGGCCCTATCTCCTTTCCCCCTTGCCGCTGCCGAGTCGTCCAAAGAAGTCGCCAAGGACGAAGAGGATGAAGACGATGAACTACACCTACAGCGACGCCCGTGCTTCCTCTTTGCTTTGATCTTGCGCCCAACCATACCTGTCTCCCCTCCAGACGCTCTCTCGCCGCCAAGGCTACCTATAGTCCCAACACACTCACCCTCTGTGACTCGCTCACCGGACTTCGGTGCCACCAAGGCCGGACTGGCCTGCTTGGTAGTCTGGGCCATCACCACCTGACTGCTTCCAGCAGTTTAGGCCATCGCCACCTGACTGCTTCCAGCACCCCCGGCCGCTGCAACACCACTCGCCGGAACCTGCAGAGGGAGAGAAGTACCAAAAGCAGCAGGACCCATCCCATACTGCCCCACCCCCCAACCTAGTCCCCACCATTGCTGTCATGCCGACGTGCCTAAACCTCCAGCTGCCCAATGAGCCCCCCCATGCCGGCTGCCCCCCCAATTGGAAACCCTGCGCCAACCCAATCCCCCCAGCTGTACCCCCAAGGCCCCACACCCATGGACTGCCCAGCCACCTAGGGCACATTCGTCAACCCCTCCGCTGGCGCATACTGCATCATTGGCCCACCATGATGCAAGGGAGCATAAGTACCCACCCCTGGCATGCCGACTGGGGCCCTCACTGGGCTCAAGCCCACATCCTGCATGCCCCCCGACCCAACCCCCCTGCCCTCCATCTCCCCCATGCTACCCACCTGCCCGAGGGCGCTCCCAACCTCCGGCCTGCAACCGTCCACCCCACCCCCGAATAGAGACCTCCTTGCCCCTTGCCCCAGGCCTAGACCCTCTGAAACTGCCCCCCCCAGCTAACCCAGAACCTGCAACCCCCCTATCTGTCCCCACCAGACCCCCTCTACTCACCCTACCCCTTGGCCTGTCCGCTCTACTTGCCCGCCGGGCATTCTGACCGCCTGCCCTGGCTCCCCTGGATGAACCGGCCCCCCGAGACCTGCCACCCCTCCCCCCAGACCTGGCCTCTGAGTCCATCCCTCTCTGCCGCCCCCTTGGCCCCTTACCAGAGGGCACCATGACAATTAAATCCCAAACCCCAAAAGGAAGGAAAATTTCCTCAAGGGTTTATTCTCTTTTTTTTTTTTTAAGACCCTTCCCCACCTTAAACAGGCCCCAACCAGCTCTCTCACCCCCCACTGAGCTGTAACTCTGCTGCAACTCACACTCCTCCCCCCCCCCTCAGCACCCACACTCACCCGGACCCCACAGAGCCACCGATGTCCTCCCTGCACACACAAGCCCTCTGCTTCAATGATGAAGTAAAACTACTGCCGGGGAGCCAGGGAAATGCATCCTACCCCACCGAGGAGCCGCGATGAAAAGGGCAAGCCATGCGGCTCCTCGCCGGTCCCAGCCCCGCCCTCCCAAGGTAAGGGCCAATGAAATCGCTCCACACCATGTCATGGAGCGATTTCAACTCTGTCGCTCCGACTCCTCCGTCCACCCCCCCCCCCCCGCACCCCGTCACGTGTTGGAGGCCAGGGCCAGGCCCAGGTTACTGTTGGCCGTGAGACCTGGCCCGGCGGCCTCGTGCATTTTTTTCAACACCCTCGGGTATATACCATCTAGTCCAGGTGATTTGCTACTGTTTAATGTATTAAATAGTTGTAATATATCTTCCTGGTTTATCAATATTTCTTTCAATTCTTCCGATGCATCACCTTTAAATACTATTTCAGTCATGGGTAATTTCCCTAAATCTTCTTCAGTAAAGACTGAAGCAAAGAATTCATTCAGTCTGTTGGCTATGGCCTTGTCCCATCTCAGTGCTTCTTTTACCCCTCTATCATCTAATGGTCCAACAAACTCTCTCACAGGTTTTTTTCTACGAATGTACTTTAAAAAGTCTTTATTATACATTTTTGCTTCCATGGCAAGCTTCTTCTCAAATTCTCTCTTTGCCTGTCTTATCAATGCCTTGCATCAAACTTGCCAGTGCTTATGTTGTTTCCAGTTTTCATCATTTGGCTTCTTTTTCCATTTCCTGTAAGATGCTTTTTTGGTTACAACAGCCTTTCTGACCTCACCTTTAAACCATGCTGGCAGATTTTTGGACTTCCTTCCACCTTTCTTAAAACATGGAATACAGCTGGTCTGGGTTTCCAAGTTATTATTTTTAAACAATGCCCATGCTTGATGTAAATCTTTAACCTTTGCAACTGCTCCTTTTAGTTTTTTCTTAACTGTTTTCCACATTTAATCATTGTCTCCCTTTTGAAAATTAAAAGGCAGTACTGTAGTTTTCCTTGCCATCCTCCCTCCATTTATGAAATTAAACACGTTCATGCTATGATCACTATTACCAAGTGGCTCCAAAACCCTTATCTCTTGCACCAGATCTGGTGTTCCACTAAGGCAGGGGTGGGGAACCCTGGTCCTGGAGAGCCGCAGACCAGTCAGGTTTCCGGGATAGCCCTAATGAATATGCATGAGATATATATGCATTAGAGATATCCTGCCAACCTGACTGGTTTGTGGCCCTCCAGGGATGGATTTGGAGACCCCTGCCTTATACCTCTGTCATTTAAGATTGTGAGTGGGCAAGGTGCAGATGTCCAAGACATCAAAAAGGTTAGATAGAATGTGTCACATTCCTCCTCACTTCTCACCACCACCAAAATATTGTCTATTAGACAACTTTTTGGTGGTGGTGAGAATCGAGGAGGAATGTGACACATTCTATATACCCTTTCGATGTCTAGGACATCTGCACCTTGCCCACTCACAATCTTAAATGACAGAGGTGTAAGGCAGGGGTCTCCGAATCCAGTCCTGGAGGGTCACAAACCAGTCAGGTTGGCAGGATATCTCTAATGCATATATATCTCATGCATATTCATTAGGGATATCCCGAAAACCTGACTGGTCTGCGGCTCTCCAGGACCAGGGTTCCCCACCCCTGCACTAAGGACTAGGTCCAAAATGGCTTCCCCTCTGGTTGGTTCATGAGCCAGCTGCTCCAAGAAGAAATCATTTATTTCATCTAGAAACTTTATCTCCCTAGTATGTCCTGCTGTGACACTGATCCAGTCAATACCGAAGTAATTGAAATCACCCATTATTATTACTGTGCTGTAACTTTTGTTAGCTTCCCTAATTACACAAGGCGAAGACCAAGGAGGACCTCACTGCTCAAAGACAGACATAAAAAGGCACACCTGATCTTTGCCCAAACCCACCTTAGGAAACCACAATCTTTCTGGGAAAATGTTCTGTGGACAGATGAAACTAAACTTGAGTTCTTTGACAATGCAGACCAGCGATACATTTAGAGGCAACAAAATGAAGCTTCAAAGGAAAAAGCACCATTCCTACAGTTAAATATGCTGGAGGTTCCATTATTTTGTGGGGCTGTTTTGCTGCCTCAGGAACTGGGGACCTGGAATGTATTAAAGGAATCATGAAGTCAGAGAATTACCAAGTATTTTGGAGTGAAATGTGCTACCTAGTGTCAGAAAGCTAGGTCTGGGTCGAAAGTCATGGGTCCTTCAGCAGGACAATGATCCAAAACATACATCCAAAAGTACAAAAGAATGGTTAAAAAGGAACACATGGACTGTTTTAAACTGGCCAGCAGTGAGTCCTGATCTCAATCCAGTTAAGAACCATTGGAAAGATCTGAAATCTACCATTGATAAAAGGAATCCCGGAAATATTCATGAGCTGGAACAAATTGCAATTGAAGAGTGGGAGAAACTATCAGCAGACAGATATACAAAACTTATAGATGGCTACAAGAAATGTTTGGAGGCTGTCATTACTGCCAAGGGTGGTGCAAACAAATATTAGTGAAGGTTGCCATTAATCCTGTCAAGGTCCTATTTTGTTTTTTTCTCAGAAATTACTACATCTGCGTTTCACAGACATCTTTTTTTGTTATATGCCTTTGAACATACTATTAAAATATTATGACATACAGTTGGAATATTTCTAATTATTTCTCAAGATATTATACACAATGGGCCCAATTTTCAAAGCCCTAGATGCATGCTATCCGTGTAAAAGCTGGCCTTACCTGTGTAAAACCACCATAACTGTGTAAACCAGATATTCATCAAGGCGGATTGAAGCCCGTGGGCGGAATGGGGGCATGTCGCAGTCAAACCCGCGTAAAGAAGATTTCCAAAGCCTGTGTGCACCGACATTAGACATCACTAACTGAGTAGGCTTAAGCAATGGTTCCAGGCGCAAATGACCACTGATGGCGAGCGGTGAACCTGTGTAGAGGCAGAACAGTGCACAGTAGAGTGAGGGGAGCATGTGCAGGCCTGTACCCAAACTATGCAGATGTAAAGCGATGATGGACAGGCACAGATGCCTTGTGGGTCATGCACATGGTGATCCAGAGGTGGAGATGCTCCCGCCATGCCCGGGCACAGTGGAGGATGAGGCAGGCAGTAGGCTGTAACCTAGCAGTAGGCTGTAACCCAGCACCTGAGATGCAGGTACTGTGCCCCACATGTACACAGGCCCAGGGCGAACTACCTGCAACTGACGGAGGAGGAGGTCTACCAGAAATACAGATTGGAAGGGGCAATGATAACCGAGCTGTGCAGCATTCTCATTTGGACCTGGAACCCTCCACATCCAGAAGCCAGGCCCTGCCAGTGGCCATGATGGTGAGCACTGCACTGGGATTTCTTGCAACAGGCAGTTTCCAGCATATGATAGGGGTGACTATTGGAATCATGCAGTCTACTGCCGGCCACTGCAAAGGAACCTTCACCGGGGCCCTGCTGCGGAGGATGCACCACCTCATAGCCTTTCCTCGGACACAGCAGATGCGGCAGGAGACCATGCAGGTGTTCTACAATGTTGCTGGGTACCCAACGGTGCTTGGATGTACAGACTACACCCACATTGCACTGCAGGCACCATGGCTGGAGCAGGGCATAACGGAACAGGCATGGGTTCACATAGATGAACTTGTGGATGCCAACATGGACTTCAGTGATGTGTGTGCCTGCTACCTGAGGTCTTGACATTATGCATTTGTTCTTGCCCAGTCCAGCCGGGACAGGCAGTAGCCGGGGGTCAGCTCGGAGATGCGTGGTTGCTAGGTGAGTGTGCACATGTGTGAGTCCCAGGATAGGCCCAGAACGGATGCCTGCTGTAGTATGATGCTATGTGTAATGCAAAAAGGCGTTGATAGATGTGTTTTGTATGTATCGCAACACATGAGCACCACTGCGTGCACATGCTCTGCTATTCCATAGATCTATGCACACTGTGGGCCATAATGAACATCGCAGTGACACCCAGGGGAAACCCAGTCACTGAGGGCAGGCAGCACACACCAACATGTGGAATATGGAAGAGCATGGGCTGGCGTCATGTAGCACAGCCACATGGCACCAGTCCATATAGGGCACATCCATGTCTGCCCCCATCCCAGCCTGCAGATCCCCCAACTGCATCCCTGTATCATGCCCCTGCTCCCCTCCCAACAGGCCTGCTCATGTCACCATCAACCATTGCCCCCCCCCCCAAATACCTGACTGCTGCACAAGCCATATGTTGGTGTCATCTCACTGCCACAGTGTCGCTGACTGGTAGATATTGCACCCTGCCCTACTAATAGATGGTGTGCTGTATGCTGTCCATAGTAGCCCATAGACTATACCCAATTCATGTTCCAATGCTCATGTTCACAGCTCACATTGCTCCCACAGGTGACCATGGATATCCCCTGAGGATTTGGCTGCTGACCCCAGTGTGCCACTCCATGAACTGACAGGAAAAGTGGTACAATGGTACCCATTAGCAGATCTAGGCTGTTGTGGAGCATGCAATAGGGGTGCTAAAGAGCCATTTCCGGTGCCTCAACAGGAGCAATGGGCAACTCCTCTACAGCCCACAACCTGGCACGGATGCGTGGAGTGCTGGACCCAGAACCAGCAGTTGTGGAGGAGTGGGAGGGCAAAGAGGCAGCAGATGGTGATAGTACAGAGTTTGGGAGCCAGCCGCAGGTGAGGGCACTGGCCCACTGTGCACAAATGATATGTGACAGTTTCTGAGGCCCCACACCAGCACTAAAATAGGACACACACAATCACCAATAAAGTGCCCATAGCTACGCAATGTGTGCAGAGTGATACTTTATTTCCCTCCACATGTTTCCCCTGCCCCAGGGCTCTCCGCTGGCCATGGACACTTGCTGACACATGCACTGCAGTGTGGTGGAGTGATCTCAGATGATGTGCTGGCAGTGTCATCACCCTCCCCAGCAGGGCGGGCTGATGGACATGGCTCAGGGCTAGCAGGTGGCTGTGATGTTGCGCTGGCAGCCCCAGCACCCACACCCTATGCCAGCATGAGGCCCACCAAACTGCGCAGGGAACCAGCGATCAATGCCTGGTAAGCTGCCATCTCCCTCATCAGTCGCAGATGCCCCTCCATGTAGCGCTCCACACACAATCTGAAGTCTCGCCACTCCTCGTGCTTTGCCACCCTTGCCTGTTCTACAGCCTGCAGGTCCTGCTGGATACTTTGCAGCTTGGACAGTATGCCCAGGGTGCCAGCCACCAGACGTGCACCCTCTTGTAGTAGCTCCTGGTCCAGGTCACTGCCCCCTACACCCACAGAGTCATCCAGGATGCAAATTGTAGCTCAGCAACTGGGGCATCATCTGTCTCCAGCTCCCTGGCACTTCCAGGCATGCTGGTCTGCTCCACTGTCCTGGGTGGTGAACCTGACTGCTCTTCTTCCCTGGAAAGCGCACTAGATCGCTTCTCTGCCCTGACAGGCACACCAGCTTTGATGGCTGTGCTGCATCTTGGCTGTGCACTGGCATCATCTGCAGTGGATGTTGATGCTCCCCCTAATGCATCTGTCCCAGGCTGGGAGAGCGGGGTCCCTGATCTGTGGGAGAGCAAAGGTGGTTAGTGACATGGTATGCCAGGTCAGCCTATGGGATGACATTTGGCCCACTATGGAACTAGCAGGTATTGCATGGTCTGCACCATACCCATCCCATGCAGCACCCAAGGTCCAACAGGCAAACAGGCATGCCCTGGGTGGACTGAGGCATGGTAGGGACACATACATGGCTGTCACGGTTCCACTCAAACCAGGGAATAGCCCTACTCACCCTCCTGTGTGCCTGTGGTGGAGCTGTCAAAGCCCACAAACTCAGAGATGGCAATCTCCTCCACATACTGCAGCACCTGCTCCTCCAGAGGGGTGACTACGCTGTTGGGCAGGCAGCAGCTTGCTGTTGCGGACCTCTTCTCCTTTGCCACCTGCCATACCATCTGCCACTTCTTCTTTATGTTCTCCATGTCCCTATTGTGATGTCTTGCCATGCTGCCTGCTGGATGCTGGCATCCTCTGCCACAAAGAGTTCATTATGATGCTGCAGGATGACCCTAGGGTCATAGCTGTCTCAGAGGGCATGAAGTTAGCCTTCCATGTGCGCTTTGCCACTGTCGGTGCCCTATCAACCATTGTGTAGCCACACACTAAGGCAGTGTTCGACTACCTGCGTAGGTCCTCTTATACAAACACAATTAGGACATGCAACAGTGCCACACTCCATCCAAATGCATATCCGGTATGCCCATAGGCTCCTGGGTGCTGAAGTTTCAAAAATCTCTGTAACAGCTCGCAGCTGTAGGATGCCACAGCCTCACAGCAATGAGCTATGGCAACATAGGCATACAGGGCTGCCCAGAATGTGATACTTGGGTAGGTCAGATAACACACTATGCGGGCATGGCAACTGCAGTGTGTAATACTCTGATGGTGTGCCTCCATGAGGCAGAGGGCACTCTGTGTGTGCAGCACTGCTGGGCTGCATCTATGCTGCCGCAACCTGTTCTGCGTGGGTATGGCAGAAGGGCGCTACTCATGCAGACGGGTTGTGGGCACAGGCCAGCACAGGCTGCAGGCAGAGAGGTGCTACTCATGCTGGGCTGTGCCTGTGATTATCTGCACAGGTAGCAGCCCTTTACACTACCCTTGCAGGACAGGTGTGCCCATGGGGCACACACCTTATGCCCCTAAACCACAGACCCCCTCTCCCAGTCCCCCACAACAACCATGCAGACATGCCACCCTGCCCCCACAAAGTGGACGACACAGCATGTTTGTAAAAATAAAACAGTTTATTGGCAAACATATGACAACACATACAATGGTGCCAACAGCGGTAAACAAACAACTACAGACTGCCCCATTGCAGGGCATACCCTGGCAGAGGGACCACCTATGGTACAGGGGGGCCCTGCTTGTGCCCTCTAATGGTGCTGGTGAGGGCATCGATGTACTCATCCTCAGTTGTGGTGTCCTCTGGCACAGTGTCACTGGACTCCTCCTCATCCCCATTACTGCTGGAGGTACTGGTGCTTTCAGCTCCCCTGGACAGCTCCTGTGGTGCTACATTGCTGCCCCTGGGTGGTTGGTGTGGTGGACCAGCAGTGTCCAGGGCCTCTCTGGAGCCAGCTGTGGGGAAAGAGGTAGGAGGGGTTATTGGTCCACATAGGTATGGCCCTGGGGTGAGACTGCCGCACCTCCAGGAGGCAAACACATGCATTGCACAACCCACCTTCAGCCCATGATAGCATGCCTTCTCCACAGTGCACACTGCCCACCCCCCCTTTGCCCACCTTCAGCCAAGCCTCTTCTCTCCCTCACATGCCCAGCTGTGCCCAGCCAATCCACCCAGGCTATGGGAATGCACAGGGGACAGCATGAGCAGGCACACAATGTGTACCTGGGGCCACCACTGGGGGTGTGCACCCCTGTACTGCCCATCCATGCCATGCCCCAGCCATGTGTGTGTGTACCTGCATCTCTTGGATGCCAGCTGGTGCACACACAGGATGGTGGCACCAGGGAATGGCACGGCTGCCCATAGCATATTCCCATCCTTGCGTACAGAGAGAGTCCACCACCAGATGGTCTACCTGCATCTGTCTGGCAGCCATGGCTGGTGCCTGCATCTACTGTACTCCACTATGTACCCCACTGACCTTCCTCAGCCATCAATTGCTCCCTGATCTGCTGCAGCTGGTTAGGTCACCTCCGGCGGAGTGTCCGGTAGTGGCACTTCAGGGCCTGTAGAGTGCGATGCATGTCATATTCACATGGGAGGGGGGCACACATGGGCTCAGTTGGCTATGTCCATATTGCTAGTTGTGCATACTTTTATCCTGCCTCAGTCTGGTGGCGTGCCCATCCTAGGGTCAGTGGCATACCCATGGGTAGCTGGTGTGGGCTGCATGTGATGGTACACCTCTGGCGTCTACCACTGTGATACTGCCCACAACTTCCTGGCCCTTTGGCACATGCCCTGGGCCACCTGGATTGGTGCCATCTGGACCACTGCTTCACCTGTGTCACCTTCTGCCACCTCTGCAGTCCTCCCCCTTCTCTTGCTCCTATCTGTTGCATACAGGCATTCCTTGGCACCATGGTACTTGGCTGTGGGTCGTGCATGGCCTCGTCTGTGGGCACGTGCCATGGCAGGGGGCATCCACTTCCTCAGGGGCCATATGACTGCATGGTTTGTTGTGCGCTGTGCAGGACAGGTTGTCACAGTTTGGGCATGCTCACCATTGCACATCTATCATATTCTGTGGCATCACGTCATTGACATGCTGCCCCAGCTGGACAGGGGGTGGCATGCAGTGGTGGCAGATCCACTTGTAGGGATAGAAGGGCAACACATATATGGTTTCTGTCACTGGTCTCCTCTGACCCCTGCTCTGGGGTCACAGGGGCTGGGGAGTAGGACAGGTATCTGTGGCATCCACACTGTCTGGCAGGGTCCCCTGCAGTGGCCAGCACAACCACTGTTCCCTTGCACTGGGCATTACCATTGCTGTGCATACCCTGTGGTATTGCTGCCAACTGCCACCAAGGGGTGCAGCGGTTTCCCCATCTGCTGTGTGTGGGTATTCCTCCTGCTGCAGGCAATCAGGGCTGGTACCTGTACCAGTGCATGGCCCATCCTCACACTGATGCCTGATTGGCAAACATTGGGGCTGCCACCAGCATGTGGTTTGGCAACACAGCCCTGTCTCCCTCTGCAGACACACAGCAGATGGGGAAACACAGGGTGTGTGTGGCCTAGCATGATGCTCAGCCTGCCCTCCCCCTGCCCAGTGAGGCCTCCTTACCTGCACAGCCAGAGTTGGATGCCCCTCCAGATGGCTGCAGATTTGGCTGACGGCCACCTGTGGGGTAGAGAACCCCCTTGTGCAGCATGGATCGGGCAAAGCTCTCACTCTCAGTGGGGCTAAAGTTGATGCTTCTCCTCACTGCCATGCCGCTGGTGTTTATCCGCCCAGCCACAGGGGGCTCTTGCTCAGGCAGCCCACGGGGCCTGCATGACGGTGTCATCTATACATGGGTATGCCAGATGGGCGATACATGGGTTCATGCTTCTCTGGCCCCTGTTTTGGACACATACCTGGGTATGGCAGGTCAACCTTAGGCGCAGAGCCAATGTTACAGTCCCTGCGCTTATCCGTATATGCCGCGGGGGGCGGCTGCCACCGTGTTCAGTTTGTGCTGCATTTTCATTGCCTGCCCGTTTTAGAGGCACATGACTCATGATTCAAGCACTTCTCCTGAACAGGTAACTTTCTGCAGGTATGGCAGACCTTGGATTCTTGTTGAATATCGGGCCCAACATAATTAAAATGCAAGGATGCCAATAATGTTGACCACAACTGTATAATTGTTGAGAGAAGTAAAACATTTTTAAATCTGTAAGCTTATTCTGGGACTTTGATCTGAAACTGGGACAGAAGTGAAATCAAAACTTTATACGTTGCTCCTCTAAATCTGATCCCTAGAGCCCCATACAGCTTTCTGTAAACTGTGTACACTCATTTTTCCCGTGGAGCAGCTTGTAAATATTTTACCTGCAAATAAAAGCCAGGCCAGCTTTGAAACTGTACTTTTGGAGTGTCTGCAGTTATTCCACTAATGTAAGCTTCCACAGAGAGGATTTGATCACCTTCCCATTTGCATGCTTTCACTCATGCTCTGCTATAACATCTGCCACATTAAGGATGACAACCTTTCTCCTGTTGCTGAAATTATTATGCTGGAACCATTTGTAGGCCTGGCAATTAGGTGAGCACGATGACAATATATTGTCAGGGACCATAGAGCTCAGAGTCCTCTTCCTAGTAAAAAAAAAGGTGCTGGCATTCATAAGCAGAGGTTTTTCATTAATACATGAGGACCATGGATCAGTTTTAGTAGGTAATGAAAAGGATGCCAATACTCAGCACCACAGAGTACCCTCTCAAAAAAAGCCTTGGTAAGACCTAAGGAAAGCCATTATTTCCTTATCCTACCAAGATGTACTTAGGCATAAAGACAGCTTTGTAGTCATAGTTTGGGAAACACTTATCATATGACCTGAGTGACGTCAATGAGCTACAACTAGGGTCTGCGTGTGTGTGTGTATGTGTGTGTGTGTGTGTGTGTGTGTGTGAGGTATTGTGGCAGTGGGGGGAAGGGGAAATGGGAATGGCTGAAAAGGGCAGCTGAAGCGACCTTGACTTACCCTGTGTTGAAATGCAGCCTGCCCTTCATTTCTAACCCTTCATAGTGTCCCTGGGAGGATGTGTTGAAATGTATTAAGCCTTGAAGCTTGAAGGATTTTGTTTTCATGTCACTTTTCTTCCCAAACTGATAAATGTCCAAGGTTTCACCAGAGAAATAAAAGAATTCAGTGTACTCAATAAGTACACAACGAAGGCATGGTATGGGCTGAACTGGGTGTGAGGAAAGGGCATATGGGGGTATGTTTACTAAAGTGTGGTAGATGGGAGTATGTTTCTCTTCTTATGCAACTACAGGAAATATAAGGAAAGGAATGGAGAGTAAAACAAAAGATGTCATAATGCCTCTATCCAGGACCATACCTAGCCCAGTGTGAATGGTGCAGCCACACAGGGTGCAAAAATCTAGGGGCGCATTCACAAAGGGACCGGAAATTAAGCCCTTACTTCTGGTGGGGGTTTCACCATTAGACGCCCTTTGTGGCTGCACCATTCAGACCGGGCTAGATACAATCCTGCCTCCATGCCTTCCCCCTTCAGTTAGTCACCCCTTATCCTCCTGCCTCCTGGTGGACTGGACCGCCCCGTGGCACTCACCACACAGCCACGGACCATTCTCCTTTGGTTCCACGGCTGTACTAAACTGCAGCCGCCAGCATGACGACATTGCCCACACTGTTAAAAGAGAAATAGGGAACTTCCTGTTTCTTGTGCCCTTTAGTACATCCACAGAACCAAAAGAGAATGGTTCCGCGGCTGTTTGGTGAGTGGGTAGCATGGAGAGGTCCAGTCCACCGGGAGACAGGAGGATAAGTGGTGAGTAACTGACGGGGGAAGGCACAGAAGGACTGCTGCTTGGAGGGGGGGGGGGGGGCACGGAAGGACTGCTGCGTGGGGGAGGGGGAAGCCATGGAAGGACTGCTGCTTGGAGGTTAGGCATGGAAGGACTGCTGATTGGAGAGGGGGGAAGGCACAGAAGGACTGTTGCTTGAGGGGGAGGCACGAAAGGATTGCTGCTGGAAGGCAAGAACTGGAATGGAGCTTATACTGGGGGGGGGGGCAGGGACTGAAGGGGAGCTAATGCTGGGAGGGACAGGGAATGAATGGGAGCTTATGCTGTGAAGGGCTTGGACAAGAAGTGAACTGATGCTGGGAGGGAAAGGGACTGGAATGGAGCTGATGCTGGGAAGGGCTGGGACAAAAAGCGAGCTGATGCTGGGAGGGAGTGGGACTGAAGGAGAGTTGATACTGGTAAGGACAGGAACTGGAATGGAACAGATGCTAGGAGGGACAGGGACTGGAGGGGACCTGATGCTGGGAAGGGCTGAGACAAGAAGTGAGCTCATGCTGAGAGGGACTGGGACTGGAAGGGAGCAGATGCTGGGAAGATCTGGGGCTGGAAGGGAGCAGATGCTGGGAAGAGCTGGGACTGGAAGGGAGCTGATTCTGGTGAGACCTGGTGATGCTGGGGAGCTGAAAGGGGGCAGATGCTAAGATCAGGGTGGAGAAAAAGGCTGGGGCAGTGAGGCTGGGGAGGAGGACAGATATTTTATGTAAGAGGGAAGAAACAAGGCGGATGTATAGAGAGAGTGAAAAAAAATAAGAGATGAGAGAAAAAAAGGACACATGGACAGCAGACAATGGAGAGTTAGCAGAATATATGAAGAAAGCAAAAGAGAGAGACTGAGGCAATTGTGACTGAAAAATAAAATGCCCAAACAACAAAAAGAAGAGAGAAAATATTTTATTTTGAATTTATTAACTGGAATATGTCAGCTCTGGGAAATGTACATCACTGATGTCTTTGTGTTTGTTCAGTACAAGAGGAAATGAATTTATAGTTTTATTTCTCCAGTGTTGTGGTGCATTCCAAGTTTGGCTTTTGGGGTTCCCAGTTCACTCATTGCCTTCATATTTCTAAATTGTGATCCCATGTTCTGTATTTGATGATGGTCTGTCTATGTTTTGCATATATGACCGAGCTGCGGTATGCTGTTTGTGTAGTTTTTGTGTAAGAATCCTACTTGTACACTTTTCCCAGTAGGAGATGTATTGGTTTTCTATGAGGTATATTGGTTTTATATTTTCAATGCTGCCTTTTTATATGTAGAATTTGGTGTTGTGTGAATCCTGGTAGTGCTGTTATGATATTCATTTCTATGGGTATAGTGACATTTAATGTACAGTACATTACTGTTTACATTACTAAGCATGCCCCTAATTCATTGCTGGGACCAAAAAAAAGCTCTTTTCAAAGCCTCCTAAAATTTTAGATGGGTTGCATATAAATATTAAAATTAAATATATGCAAATGAGGCCCAGTGAGTAGGGGGGGGGGGCACCAGAACATAAGAGCATAAAGATATGCCATACTGGGTCAGACCAAGGTCCATCAAGCCCAGTATCCTGTTCCAACAGTGGCCAATCCAGGTCACAAGTATCTAGCAGTTTCCCCAAAAGACACAGGATCCACAATGCTTGTATTGGGTCAAGCAGTGGATATTCCAGGTCTCCTTTAATAATAGTTTATGGACCTTTCCTCCAAGAACTTGTCTAAACCTTTTTTAAACCCGGCTACACTAACAGCTTTTACTACATCCTCCAGTAATGAATTCCAGAGTTTGATTACATGTTGAGTGAAAAAATATTTTCTCTTATTAGTCTAAAATAGGTTACCCTGTAGCTTCATTGTATGTCCCCTAGTTTTTCTATATTTTGATGGCATAAACAATCGATCTGCGTTTACCTGTTCCTCTCCATTCATTAATTTATAGACTTCTATCATATCTCCCCTCAGTCATCTCTTTTCCAGGTTGAAGAGCCCTAACCTTTTTAGCCTCTCTTCATAGGGGTATCCTTCCATCCCCTTTAACATTTTGGTGGCTCTTCTCTGTACCTTTTCTAATAGCGCTATATCCTTTTTAAGATACAGCGACCAGAATTGCACAGAATATTCAAGGTGCGGTCGCACCATGGAATGATACAGAGGCATTATAATATCCTTTGTTTTATTTTCCATTCCTTTCCTTATGATACTTAGCATTCTATTTGCTCTCCTGGCCGCCACTGCACACTGGGCAGAGGGTTTTAACATGTTATCCACGATAATGCCTAAATCGTTTTCACTGGTGGTGGTTCCTAATGTGGAACCTTGCATCATGTAACCATAGTTTGGGTTGTTCTTTCCTAGGTGCATAACTTTGCACTTGTCCACATAAATTTCATCTGCCATTTGGATGCCAGTTTATCAAGGTCGTTTATCAAGGTCCTCTGGCAATTTTTCACATTCTTCATGGGTTTTAACAACTTTGAACAATTTTGTGTCATCTGCAAATTTGATTACCTCACTCGTTATTCCCATTTCCAGGTCATTTACAAATATGTTAAAAAGCAGCAGACCCAGCACAGATCCTTGGGGTACTCCACTATTCACCTTTCTCCATTGGGAAAATTGGCCATGTAGCCCTACCCTCTGCTTTCTATCTCTTAACCAGTTTCTGATCCACATAGTACACCAGATTTGCAAGTTGCACAGGGCGTAGTTATAGCTTGTTATGGCCCTACCTTTATCACTCTATGCAGGGGCGGCCCAAGGGGGGTGCGGGGCCATGTGCGGAGACTTGGTGTGGGGCCTCATTTGCATAAGTCACCTTATTTGCATAAATATTTGCATAATGCTAACATACACTAACTTTTAGTAAGCATGTCTCTTAATGAGTGTATGGATAAAGACAGACTAAAAGATTTCTACATTACTATAATCCAGTGCCAACCGCCAGGCACATTAGGAACTACTACAAACACTGCCCATTTAGAACCCATAGCAAACCCGCCGTATCCTAACAGCACTACCAGGACTCACAAAGCACCATACCCTACCTATCAAAAGGCAACACTGCAAATATTATACCAATACATTTCAGAGAACAATACATGACCTACTGGGGAAAAAGAACAAGTGGCAATGTCTAATAGGAATTACATAAACAGAATACCTCAGCTCAGTTACACATGCAGAACATAGACCATCACCAAACAAGGAATCACAATTTAGAAACAGGAAGGCAATAATTAAACTGGAAACCCCAAAAGCCAAACTTGGAATGTACAACAACACTGTAGAAATAAAACTATAAATTAATTTCCTCTTGTACCAAACAAAACGCAGACGTTAATGATGCACATTTCCCAGAGCTTTCATATTCCAGGTAATAAATTCAAAATAAAGAGATATCTTTCTACCTTTTTTTGCATTTTTTTTCAGTTGCAATTGCTCCAGCCACTTTCTTCTGGTTTCTTCATGTTTTCTGCTAACTCTCCATCATCTGCTGTCCATTTGTCCTTTCTTCTCTCTTCTAGTTTTTTTTCCATTCTCTCTCTCTACATCTGCTTTAACATACTAATCTTTCTCCTTTTGCTCTTTCCTCATTCCTATTTCATCCACTCAAATTTTACCCCTCCATCCTCAATCCCCACTTACTCTCCCAATACCCGGTCAATTGTAGATTTTTTATCCCTCCCACACAAAATATTTTCCCCTCTCCATTTTACTCTCCCAGCCCCATCCCATTCTAATCCTCCCCCAACATCAGCTTCCTTCTAGTTCCAGCCTCACCCAGTATCCATTCCCTTCTGGTCCCTGCATCAGCCCACTTCCAGTCCTAACCCCCCATCAGCCCACTTCCAGTCAGCCCCCCATAGCCCATTGCCAGTCCTACCCTCCCCATCAGCCCACAGCCCATTACCAGTCCTAACCCCATCAGCCCACCTCAAGTCCTAACCCCTCCCCATCAGCCCATTTCCTGTCCTAGCCCCCCCAAAGCCCATTATCAGTCCTAACCCCCCCATAGCCCATTACCGGTCTTAACCCTATCAGCCCACCTCCAATGTTAACCCCCCATCAGCCCATTTCAAGTCCTAGCCCCCCATAGCCCATTACCAGTCCTAACCCCCCCCACAGCCCACAGCCATTACCAGTCCTAACCCCATCAGCCCACCTCCAGTCTTAATCCCCCCAGCCCATTTCCAGTCCTAGCAACCCCCCCAACCCATTACTAGTCCTAGCCCCCCATAGCCCACTCCCAGTCCTAATCCCCATCACCCAATTTTCAGTTTAAGCCCCCCATACCCCATTACCAGTCCTAACCTCCCCATCAGCCCACTCCCAGTCCTAATCCCACCAGCCCATATCCAGTCCAAATCCCCCATCACCCAATTTTTAGTTTAAGCCCTCCATAGCCCATTACAAGTCCTAACCCCCATCAACCCACTTCCAGTCCTAATCCCATCAGCCCATATAAAGACTTAGCTCCCCCATAGCCCATCACCACTCCTAACCCCCCCATAGCTCCCCCATAGCCCATCACCACTCCTACCCCCCATAGCCCATCACCACTCCTAACCCCCCCAGCCCATCACCACTCCTAATCCCCCCCCCCAGCCCAGCCCAGCTCAGTCCAGAGAAAAGTTTTAAAAAAAAAGCTGTCTTCTCCCGCTGCCGGGGCCGCCGTGGCAGAATCGAGTGTGCCGCGGGGCCCCCCTGCCCAGCAGAGCCTGCCCTCCCCCGTATCACCTCTCTCTTCGTAGCTGCAGTCAGACGCGCCGGCTTTCAGAGCGCGAAGGGACTAGTTTCCCTTTCGCGGCTCTGTTAAGCCCGCGAGGGCTGATGGGAAGTTCCCATCAGCCCCCGCGGGCTTAACAGAGCAGCGAGGGAGAAACTCTCCCCTCCCGCTCTGAAAGCCGGCGCGTCTGACTGCAGCTACGAAGAAAGAGGTGATACGGGGGAGGGCAGGCTCTGCTGGGCAGGTGGGGCCCCGCGGCACACTCGATTCTGCCGCGGCGGCCCCGGCAGCGGAAGAAGACAGCTTTTTATTTTATTTTATTTTTTTCTTTAGGATCAGAATGTTTTTTGCACGGGGCCCCCTGAAACGCGGGGCCCTGTGCAAAAAACATTCTCGCTCAATGGACGGGCCGGCCCTGACTCTATGGTGCAATTGCACCTTGAATATTGTATGCAGTTCTGGTCAAAGACCAAGATAGGGCTCAGAGAGAGAGAAAGGCAGCACTATTACTGCCTCAGTGGCAAAGGAAAGTACGTTTTAGAAATATCTCAGATGTTATGCCTCTAGAGCAGCAATTTTCAACCGCTGTGCCGCGAATGATCTGCAGGCGTGCTGCAAGAGTTTGGGGGAGGTGATTTATTAGTGGGGCCATTGGAGGAGTTTGAGGGAGGGCGGAACCAGTGTCATTCTTCAGTCAGCTGTTGTTCGGATTGGTTGTGTTATCCCACGTAAACTTGTGCTAATTTATTTATTTATTTACATTCTCTTATATACTGCGCTTTTCTGCATCAGTGCGGTTTGCATTGAACAAACTGAAATTACATTGAACAGGGCATTATAACTTGGAGATAACTATTTTACAGGGAACATGGGCTATGGATGGTTAAGTGGCTTGCCCAAGACCACAAGGAGCACCTGTGGGATTAGAAACCCCAGTCCTTCCGGCCCAAGGTTGCTGTCCTCTAGTGGGATTTGAACCCCCGACCTTCCGGCCTGAAGTACCTTGCCCCAACCACTAGGCTACTCCTCCACTCAAATGTATTTTTGTATAATGTATTTTTGTTTGATCTTTCAATTTTGTAGTTATTTGGTTATTTCTGAATTTAGTTCCTAATGATGTTTTTTTTCCAGCATTTATTAATCATGGTTAGGTTTTTAATTATAAAATGTAAGTTAGATGATGACAATATATCGGGTGTGGCTGGCACTAGTTCAGGTAGTAACGCACATAGTACCGTCAGTTCTAAAACCGCCTGGCGCCAGACTATTTGTCATTTAGATTCATTTCATCTGGAGAAGAAGTGCCACATCAAGTGTGTTGTTTGGGCTGAGAAACTGGCAAACCAAGCTTTGGTTCCAAGTAAACTGAAAAGATGCTTTCACACCAAGCTCTCACATTTACAGTATGTGAGAAACTAATCGATTATTTTAAAAGGGTTATATCTGATCAAACATGTTTGGCTAAACATTTTACCAAAATTACAATTATTTCTGATAAAGCTCAAGAAGCAAGCTATGCCATTGCCGAAATCGTATGAAACCACCAATTTAAGACTCCCAAAAATGGTACTCACAAACAAATGAAATGAATGATAAAAAGTGAGGACAAACCATGTAACCTTGAAGGAAATCGAAAAACAATATTAAATGCTACTTCCCTATGCGCTTAAACCATTAAACACCTTACAGTATATGCTTAGAGGCCAATTCCATAATGTGCACGTCTGGCTCGTGGACATATCTAAAATAAAAACGGGCCCCCTTTGAACCTAATTCCGCATCCATGGGTGTGGACATGCCTGCGGGTCCGAAATCGGGGAGATAGACATGTTTAGTGGGCATGTGCAAGTGCTAGCCAGCTGGCCCCATGCTTCGGACATGGGGAAATGTTTTGAATGTTCTCACATCCACTATATTCTGAAAAGTTGCACATTTCAGATCCTGCCTGTCTCCCGGATGTACCTGCAGATGTCATGCCTCCTCGGTAAAAAGTGCATTTCCTAACCTGCTCTTCACACTGACAGTAGTTTGTTGATGCAAACTAGACATAAATACCAAGGAGAAATGACTGCTGCTGCAACCTAGACCATATACCAGCCCTCCTCGGGCCCTGAAAAGTTCTAGATATTCCCAGTGCAGCCTAATATGGTATAAGAGAATGTAAATATAAACATGTATGTCAGGACATACTTTGCATCAAATGATACGTGGCATTATAAAACGGCCCCAGTGATCCCTGCTCTGGTCAGCTCTACAAACACACTTTAAACTGCTGAGGATGGACCCTTACCAAGTGCACAAATCCTGAAACTAACATTGCAGTTTCCCAAAGGATGCATAATATTTCTGAGCAACAAATGTATGCACTTTTCATGCCTCTTACCTATAAGTGCATTTATTCTGCTACTCCGCACTACCATTCCTCTCTTATCTTTCCCTACACTCCTCCTCGGGAACTCCACTCTTGTGGCAGATAGCTTCTATCTGTGCCCTTCTCTTCTACCGTCAACATCAGACATTAACCCTTTCTCCTTGCTGCTCCCTATGCCTGGCACAAACTATCTGAGTCTGTATGTCAGGCTTCTTCTCTGGCCTTTCGCAAATCCAGGCTGAAAACTCATCTCTTTGCTGCTGCTTTTGGATCTGATCCACCTAAGCTCCCTTGTATTTCCTTACCATTCCCCCTAACTGTATCCTGACCACAGTTATTGTGTTGCTTGTCTTGACTAGATTACAAGCTCTGCTAAGCAGGGACCATCTTTTATATGTGTCTGTGGTGCACGCCTTGTAGCGCTATAGAAATGATCAGTAGTGGTAGTAGTAGTTGTAATAGTAGTGCCTTCTGGCTATGACATATAATTCACACCTATCTGGGCACTGGCATTTCTCACAGCAGCTACACCTGTCCCGTCATGAAGTATGTCGGTCTGTATATATCCTCTACCTGTGGTCAAGCCTGTCTGCCTTCTCACAGTCTGCCCTGTGGCACTGCTCCCCTGGTCGGGCCTGTGTGGGCATGGGAGGGGAGATCTCTGTGCCATCACACCAAGTAGCCAGACTCCAGATATATCACCACTCTCGCAGCTCTCATAGATCCTGGACTGGGTAGGGATGTAGGCCTCATAGAACCATCTGGGGAATGTTGACACATTGATCATGTGTCTCCCAGTGCCTGGCACAGTGGTTGTGTGGCTGCCCTATCACACTGCTAGCAATATATGGGCTTATTAGAGTACCTTATGAAAAATAATCCAGAGGGAATCTGAATAGGTTCCCTGTAACTAAATGTCAAAACATATCCCTGTCAAAGATAAGGGAGCCTCAGAATATGAGCTTTCAGCAGTGAAAACAGCACTAATACATGCTCAACAGCAACATCATTGGTTTCAAAGATTGTGCATTGTGGCCATGTATTAGTGCTGTTTTCACTGTTGAATGTTCTGATTCTGAGGGTCCCTTATTATCGACAGGGGTATATTTTGACATTTAACTATAGAAAATCCTCTCTGAACTTGTCTGCCTGATCACACTGGCACCTGGTGATGCTGCAGTCATCCATACGGTCCAGGTACTGAGAAGGCTGTCATGTCCCCCCTGAATTGCAGATGAGCACACTTGATCCTTCCATGCACTCCGCAAACCACACACACACTCTCACTTTTCAGTCACAAAACCATGGGTCTGCCAAGCAGCTGTCCTGAACCTATACATAATGGCTATGATATAACAAAATAGCATGGGGTACCAGGACTAAATATATGATCTCCATTTCCCACTGAAACAAGAATCTTTTCCCTGCTCACACTCATACTATTCCTACATCAGCAGTCCCCTTTTTCAGAACATGGGAATTGTTAGAGTCCCCTAGATTGGGTCCCTTAGCACAAACAGCACATTTCAGCATAGCCTTAATAAACATAATAGCTCTTCTTAATATTTCTGTAAGGGTGTTTAGTAATGTTTCTATACCTTACAACATCCCTCATCTCTACTTTCTGTTCCTTCAAACCACATTTTGTGTTTTTCAAGATTGCAGTCATACCAGTTCAAAACATAATTGTCTCAACCATTCATCAATCTGGGGCGCATTGCAGAGAAGAGCGGAATTTTTCCTAAGTCCTGGTCTTATACCAAATTTCCGCAGGAATAACGTGGATGTCTGTGGGATGCAATGTACACGTACATGGGCCTTTCCTAAATACGCTTTATATGTCTCTGTGGCTGTCTATGCCCCCATTCCGCCCCTTTTGGGCACATTCTGAGATCCCCGTGCTAGTGCTGGGACGTGCATGACAGCAGTGTTTCAGCATATGGTTGGGGACATTTTCAGTACATGCACATTCCCGCCACATGTATAAACCCCTTATTTGTGTTCTGGAATGACCACCTTAGTGAATAAAGGACCTCAGTAGGGGAAGATCCGCCATTTGCAAAATATAGTGAAGGTCAGGATTCTCTTCCCTCTACTGTCTTTCATTGGTCCTACAAAGCTGAGTTTTTTCATATTTTTAAATGCATATAAAAATTCAAGAACCATTTAGCTTAAGTACATTCTCCAGAGATAAACACATAGGGCTCCAAACTGTGAGTCTGGCAACATCGACTTGAGTTTTGCTGGTTAGCTGAAAAACGGCTGCCTCAGGAAAGGTCATACAGCATAACTGGAGAGCATTCAACAGATAGAAAATCCACTCACAGCCAAAGCAGTCATTTACATTTAAATAGGAACCTGAAGTGTGCAAGTGAACTAAAAACGTGAAAAAAATAACATCACAATGCTGTGATCCATTCAGTCTCTTCATTTAAGCCATTGGGGTGTAGAGAATTAAGGGAAAAAATCCATTGTTCCAGATACGTGAGTCATCCTTCCTTGTTGCCCTGTTGCTGACTGGGAACACAATCGATGATGAACAACTTAAGATCCAGCCACCCATGAGAGTGGTCTAGACAGTGTTGGACTATGGGTGCTGTTACTGTCCAAGTAGACAATCTGGACTTATGTTCACTCAATCTCATCTTTACCATTTGGCATGTTCTACCAACGTAAAGTTTATCACATGAGCAGATAATTACATTGATGGCCCAAGTAGTGCGGCAATCTGTAAAGTGTCTCAAATAGTATCAATGTCCTGTTCTCTTATCCACCCAAACATCTAAGTTAAGGGAGTTAACGCACATGATGCTATGTTGGCAAAGCTCATGTTTACCCTTTAAAGGGCCTTCTGAGAACTATGTTCAAAATTAGAGTGAACTACAAAATCCTGCAAGTTTTAAAATCCAGAATATTAGAACAGATCCTTCTCAAGTGCAAAAACTGGCTGATAGGGAGGGCCTTTTTTAATTTAACATGATGATGACTTTTAAACCTGAGCAAGTTGTTGCGGTCAACCACTTTGCAATATAATGAACTAACAATGTTGCTGTTCTCAAAACAGACAAAAAACCATCTAAGAAAAGCAACTGAGTGGTGGAAGCAGTCATGGTGAATTGCAAATAGGGATCTTGGTTGTTAAGCCAGGTAAGAATCCTATTAAACTGTTCTTCCATCCTCATCCAAATATAAAAAAAATGTCATCAAAGAATCACAGCCAGAGAAAGATTCTGGCAAACCATTCTAAAGAATATAAAAACTTCTCTTCAAAAGCTGCAACATACAAAGCTGCAGCATTAGATACACTAGGTAAACCCCATAGCTACTCTGTGGGTTTGAAGACAATACTTCTCCCCAAATCTAAAAATCTTTTTTGTAAGCACAGTATCGGCTATGGACAAAAGAAAGTCTGTAGTAATCTGAGGTGGGCTGGGGCATTTGTTAAGCTAATCACCAATCAAAGGTAAAGTGGCAGACAATGTTGATGTATAAAGCTGTGATATCAAATGTGACAAAAAGAACCCCGATATAGGCCACTCATCAACCTCTAGTAATCTTCCCAAAAAATCATATGCATCATGCATGTATGATCAAGATTGGGCCACAAAGGACTGCAATGTGGATTGGTCCAAAAATGTTGTCGGTTTGGAGGTGCCACTAAGGTTTTGTGCACCTTGGGGACTGTGTAAAAAATAGGCACCCGAGGGCTCTTGATCCGTAGACAGTGACACTCTTATGAAGTCATGAGCCCAGATTGCAATGCCTCCTGTATCAGCTGAAAGACCCTACTTTGTAATTCTAGTGTAGGGTCTTCTACCAAGAGTCTACAAAAGTGAACATAAGAACATAAGATATGCCATACTGGGTCAGACCAAGGTCCATCAAGCCCAGTATTCTGTTTCCAACAGTGGCCAATCTAGGTCATATGTACCTAGCAGTTTCCCCAAGAGACACAAGTTCCACAATGCTTGTACTGGGTCAAGTGTTGATCCTCCAGTTGATGTGACACCTCTATTAGATATTGAACCCGATGCTGTATTACAATTGAACCCCCCTTACCAGGAGGCTTAATAATCAAATTGGGATTTTATTTATTTATTTACATTCTCTTATATACCGTGCTATTCTGCATCAGTGTGGTTTACATTGAACAAACTGAAATTACATTGAACAGGGCATTATAACTTGGAGATAACTATTTTACAGGGAACATGGGCTATGGAGGGTTAAGTGGCTTGCCCAAGACCACAAGGAGCACCTGTGGGACTAGAAACCCCAGTCCTTCCAGCCCAAGGTTGCTGTCCTCTAGTGGGATTTGAACCCCTGACCTTCCAGCCTGAAGGTACCTTGCCCCAACCACTAGGCCACTCCTCCACTCCATGTGGATGTGTAGATAATTCCAACAAGGCTTGCCTGTCCATTCTGGACAAGTTCACATACTTGTGTCTCCTTTTTGATGTTTCTTCAAAAGAAGCTAAATCTTGCAACACTAGATCATGAAACATCATTATGTAGGAGTCTATAGGGCCTGGAGGTATCCATTGTGATTTAGATTGAAATATAAACACATTGGGCCCGATTATAATTTAGGCAGGCTATGAATCGTGTTGACGCATAGCCTGCCCAATGATCCCCTTAACCCACATTTTCATTTCCGCGGCAATGGAAATGAAAATCCAGGTCCAGCAGCTGCCGAGGCTAAGCAGATAGCAGCGATTTTCGATGTTGCCCGTTTAGCCCCAGTGCCTTAAAGATAGGCAAGGGTATTCCTCACCTATCTTTAAGGCGCAGAGTGCTAAGCAGGCAGCATCGAAAATCACTGCTACTCACTTAGTGCCATTTTCCATCTCCGCTCCACTCCGAAATGCCCCAAACATGCCCCTATGCTAAGCAGATAGCATCTGGGCATGTTAGGGACTTAACCAGGATTTTCCAAAGGCATTACCTGTGTAGATGCCTTTTGAAAATCCCGGTTCAGACATTTACATGGGGAACATGGGCTGTTACCCCATGTAACTACCGTCAAAATTGGGCCCATTATTCATAGGCTATTCTTGCAAGACAAAAATAATTGTATTTGAAGATTAGAAATGAGACGATGGACATTTAATCATGCTTGAAATGGGTCATGTCGAGATACTACCACTACTGCCCCAGAAATGTCGGCACTCTAGGTGACTGCCCAGTTTGACTATTGTGTCACACTGGACCTGAACACAAGGCCTGAGAAGATGTTAAGGGTTAGCTCATAGGTCTGTGGTCAGTGCTAGTGAATAATTTATGTCTGTTTCTTTAGTATACAGCACCCACAACCTTTTTTGGGCTTTGCTGAAGAGAGTGCTGAAAAAAATGACAGTGATCTGGAAAAATATTATGCGCATGTGTTTCTATTCAGAATAAGATTGCTTTTTATGCACCAGATAGCAATTCAGCACTTGCGCACAAGTGACAAACTGGTTTTGTACACAAGATAGAGGTGCTGCTAACGCAAATCTCTGTGTGAATGCTCCTGGCTTGCTTTCCTTCTTTATTGCAGACGTTTTGCGCACGTTTCATTTGCATGCCATTTACTTACTGCATCGCTGAGCAAACCTTCTGCGCTAAACTTGCTTAGGAAAGCCTGCACAACAGCTTTAGCGCTGGGCTCTAGTACAGTGTTTGTGCATCGAGCTGAAAGTCTTCAGGCCCTTCTTAGATCTCTTCAAGGAGTTTTCTGTTCTATGCTCCATAGGAAGGGAGTCCACCACGAAAGGGCAAATAATCACGTACAGCAACAAACCCAGTCCAAAGCGTGATTATGGGAATAAGACAAATTTTAATTAATCATTCTTATTGCCAACCCGACACAGGCCGTGTTTCGCACACTTCATCAGGGGTTGATCAGGCAGATAAAACTAAAAACATAAATACATAAAAATGAATATTGATAAATGTAAATATCACAATAAAAACACTAAACGGACAGATGATACAATGACAACTTATGACACATATAAAAACAACTATTAACTGTTAAAAACATGTTACATGTAAAAGGGTAAAAAGTGTGAATAAAATATATCAAATCAATAATAAATGCATAAATATATAAAATAAATACTTAACACAACGTTAAAAACTCATTTAATAGAAACTATATACACATAAATAATGGAAAAGGAATAAAAGGAGATAAAAAGAAATAAAAGAGAAGGCTGGTACAATGTGACAAACAACATTGATGAGGGAATAAATACCTCTGTAGCGATTATTGAGGACACCTCTATGAATGACCTTAGCATGAAGGCAATTCTAATATGACTAAAAAAATAAATATGACAAAATATTTATTAAAAAAATCATTCCATATCAAACCTATTGTATGCTACTATATTGATAAAAGACCGGAAGAGACCTATAAAGGAGAAAAGAAACGTGGCAAGAGCGTGTGGTAAACACATTCCCTTAATATGTGCCCTCATTGGGGGTGAAAAACTAGTGCATGCACGGAAAACTCCTACTTTGTACATCTTGCAACCATGCAGTAAATACTAATTGTCCAAAGTGGTGCCTTAGATGCAGAAAACAATCCATGTTTAAAATATAATTCTATAATACACCTAAATTGCATCAGTGAGATATCTTTACATGCATACTATTTTCATTGAATTCAAAAAATGCTACCGAAAGAGGTCCGAGCACCATAAACGCCCGATTGTGAGCTATACTTAAAATTACTCACATCATATTTAAAACCTAATAAACAATGTGTGTGACCATTCAGACTGCCCCATATTCATACATTAAACCTCAGGATTAATAAAACTTCCAACGAACCATGATTCGATGTCTTCTGTACGGCTGCTGCTAACAACCTTTGAAGAACGCCAGCACAGGCGCACAATATTGACTACAAAAAGACAAAGTGAAATACTGATAATCAAATGAGAACATACCACACATTTATATGCTAAAATAACCATGCAAGAATGCTTACAAAACCCATAAACTGGCTCCTTCTTCTGTACTGCAGTTGACAGCCTTCAAAAAACGCCGGCGCAGGCGCACAAATAAGGCAGGATGGTATGGGGTCAGGAACCCTTGTATTACCCATCTGGCATATCTGTGCATTGCTCCTCTGGCGTACCTATGCATAGCCAACACCATCATGCAGGCTGCGAAGGTAAGGAGGCCACAACAGGTGGGGGGGGGGGGGGCTGAGTACCATGCTAGGCCAACACACCCTGAAAGGCACAGCTGTGTGCCTGCAGGGAGACAGGGCATGATGCCAAGCCACATGCTGGTGGCTGCCCAATATGTGCCTATCAGGTGGTAATGGGGGACCGGCCATGCATTGGTACATGTGCCAGCCCCAACTGCCCACAGCAGGGAGCATGCCCACACACAACAGGTGGTGAGGGAGCTGCAACCCTTGATGGTGGTTGGTAGCAATGCCACAGGGCATGCATAGCAATGGAAAAGCCCAGTGCAGGGGGAGCTGTGGCTGGACTGGGCACTGCAGGGGACACTGGCAGCCAGTGTGGATGCTCCAGACAACTGCCCCACCATCCAGCCCCTGTGCCCTGGTACAGGGGTCTGGGAGGACCAGTAGCAGAAACCACAATGTGTTGCCTGTCTGTCGCTGCAAGCGACTCTGCCACCACAGCCTGCCACACAAGGGAATGCCCCTGCCCCCAGGATGGGCATATTGCCAGACCATTGCAGGATACAGGTATGCACAACAGGCAATATGGTAGTGGCCAACTAAGCTCATGTGTCCCCCCTCTTTCCCACAGGGAATATGGTGTACATCACACCCTGAAAGCACTCAAGTGCCACTTCCACACGCTGTGCCAGAGGAGACCCAACCAGCTCCAGCAGATCAGGGAGAAGCTGACGGCCAAGGAAGGTCAGGAGGTACACAGTGGTGCCCAGCAGATGCAGGAGGTGGCAGCCATGACTGCCAGATTGGTGCAGGCAGAACACCTGTTGGTGGACACTCCCTGTATGCAATGATGGGAATGCGCATTGGACAGCTGTGCTATCCCCCAGTGCCACCATCCTGTGCATACCCATTGCCTGGGGGGCCAACAGGGCACAGCATGGCATGTGAGGGGGGGGGAACAGCTGGAGGTGGACAAAGGGGAGGGTGTGCAGTGTGCACTGTGAGGGAGGCAGGCCCCTGTGAGCTGAAGGTGGGTCAAGTGATACATATGTGGTCCCCCAGGGGTGTTCCAGTCCCTTCCCAGGGCCATGCCTGTGCAGACCAGTAACCCCCTCTTCTTATTCCCCACAGTTGGCTCCAGGGGTGCCCAGGACACTACTAGCACACAACATCGATCACCCAGGAGTGGTGGGGCTGCATCACCTGAGCAGAGCAGCAGCAGTACCAGCAGAGGTGATGGGGATGAGGAGGAGATAGGGATGAGGAGGAGATGTCAACATCCAGTGACACCACACCTGAGGACACCATGTCTGAGGAGGGGGGCATCAAGGGGGCCATGGCACAGTGGGAGGATGAGGAGTCAGAAGAGGAGGGATGGGAGGGCCAGGGGCAGGATGGGGAGGAAGAGAAGTCAGGGGAGGAGGGATCTGAGGGCCAGGGACAGGGCAGGGAGGATGAGGAGTCAGAGGAGGAGGGATGGGAGAGTCAGGGGCAGGGCAGGGAGGATGAGGAGTCAGGGAGTAGGGATGGGAGGGGCAGGGATAGGGTGGTGAGGAAGAGGTGACAGAGGGGTAGAGGGCAGAGGGGTTAGCAGGGGGGGTACAGGAACCACCCACCGAGTGTCCCAGGTACGGTGAAGTGGCACAGGGCACCACCAGCAGGCAACCTGCGGGGAACCCAGAGGTGGAGCAGCATCCCTTGGCTGCACCCCACAGCCCATAGGCATACCCATCCATTACCCTACCAAGAGCCATGTGCCCTTTGCATGACTCAGCACCGGCCAGGTTCGACATGCAGCGGGGCTGTGGCCCACCTCCCATAGCTGGGATCCCCCACAGCCATCCCAGCACCCATGGGGGCATGCTGGCCGTGTCACACTTGGCCCCTTTGCGCCACCACCCCCTCATCCATCAAGTGACTGGGCCCTGGCTGCTCTGGTTGCGGAGGTGCGTCTCCTCAGGGAGAAGGTGCAGACCATGGCATGGACCTTCACCGTGCACCTGGATGCCCTCACAGCAGCAGTCAGGGCAAAAGCAGGCCCCCTGCACCATAGGGAGACCCCTGATAGGTATGCCCTTGGCTGGCATGGTCAGCATATGTACAAATGCACATTTTCTGCCACTGGTGGCAGTATTGTAAATATGTCTGGCACATTTGTATAATAAACGGTTAATGTTTGCAAACACTGTGTTGTCCATTTTGTAGGAGCAGGGCATCATGTCTGCATGGGTGGTGAGGGAGACCAGGGGAGGAGGAATGAGGGTTTGGGAGTCGGGACCAGGGGAGGAGGACCAGAGGTGGGTTCAGGGTCCATGGGCATGGGGTGTGGGTATGGCAGAGGGCCACTAATCAAGCAGACAGTCACAGGCAGGGCCCTGCATGGGTAGTGCCTCTGTGGGTGTGCCCATCTGCATAGGTAGTGGTTCCCTGCCACACCCATGCAACATAAGTATGGCCCAGCAGCACTGCACGTGCAGGATGCTCCTTGCCCTGCGAGGGCACACTGCCGGAGCAATGCACACTATGGTTGTCATGTCCGCTTATTGTGCTATGCAACCTACCCAGGTATCGCAGTCTGGGTGTCCCTGCATGCCTATGTTGCCGTCGCCCAGCGCTGTACAGTTATGGTGTCCTATGGCGGCAAACTGACATGCAGATATTCAAAACATCGATGCCCAGAGGCCTACGCGGGTACAGATATGCCTTTGGATAGAGCATGGCCCTGCTGTGCACTCTACCCACATATGCATAAGAGTGACCTATGCAGGTAGGTGAACACCCCCTTAGTACATTGCTGCTTCACGACGGCTGACAAGGCATCAGCAGCAGCAAAGCGCACCAGGAAGGTAAATTTTATATCATCTGAGATGGCTATGGCCCTGGGGCTCATCCTGCAGCAGCACACCACCCTCTTCGTGGCTGAAGATGCCAGCACCCAGCAGACAGCGTGGTGTTGATATGGAAGGACAGATTAGATAGGCCATGTGGTCTTCTTCTGTCATCATTTTTCTATGTTTCTATTGTAACAGGGGCAATGCAGTACACCACCACAACCGGGATGTAGAGGACCTCAAGAAGAAGTGGTGCATGGTCCGGCAGGCAGCAAAGGAGAAGAGGCCAGCAAAAGCAGGCTGCCATCTGCGCAGCAGTGCAGCCTCACCCCACTTGAGGAGCAGGAGCTGCAGTATGTGGAGGAGGTCACTGTCTCAGGGGTTGTGGGCTTCGACAGCTCCACCACAGGCACACAGGGGGGAAAGTAGGGGTGCCCCATAGTCCAGGCGTGACTGTGGAAGCCATATATGTGTCCCCACCATGCCTCTATCCACCCAGCCCATGCCTGTCTGTCTGTCAGACCTTGGGTGCTGCATGGGGTGGGTACTGTGTGGGCTGTGCACCACCTTTCAGTTCTGTAGTGGACCGAGTGCCATGTCATTAACCTCTGCCACCTTTGCTCTCCCACAGACCTGCCAGGGACACCGCCTTCTCAGCCTGTAACTGATGCATCAGTAGGAGCCTCGATGCCCACCATGGAGGATGCCACTGCCCAGCTAGGGTGCAGCACAGCCTTCATTGCCAGTGTGCCTGCCAGTGCAGCAGAGCAGCCCACTATGATAACCAATGAAGGAGAGCTGTCGGGTTTGCCAACCAGGGTGGTAGGACAGGCCAATGTGACTACCAGTGTTGGGGAGCCAGCTGCAGATGATGCACAACTTGCCAAGCTACAGCTCGCCATCCTGGAGGAGCCAGTGGGTGCAGAAGGCGATGACCTGGACCAGGAGCTACTACAGGAGGGTGTGTGCCTAGCAGCAGGCACAAAGAGCATTCTGTCAGAGCTGTAGAGTATCCAGCAGGACCTGCAGGCTGCAGAACAGGCCAGGGAGGTTGAGCATGAAGAGTGGCAGGACTACAGATTGCGTGTGGCGCACCATATGGAGACGCACATGCAGCTGATGATGGAGATGGCAGCATACCAGGCATCAATCGCTGGCTCACTGCACAGTTTTGTGGGCCTCATGCAGGCACAGGGAGTAGGTGCTTGGGCTGCCAGCATAACAGCACACCAGAGGGTGGTGACACTGCCAGCTGTAACACGCTAGAACCCCACAGCCTGGGCATGCAGAGTTAAGCGGCCTGATCCCTTCTTTAGATAGTAGAATAGAGCTTGGGGAAAGCACTGCCTCCTGGGAGTTGTAGTATTTACTATCCAAATAAAAGAGAGTAGTTGAGCACGAGTGGTTTCAGGCAAATAAACAGGATTTTAATTCCCCTCTGGGCGGCTTTACATACAGGAAATGAAGAACAAATTGCCATACATCTTCTGGCAGGAAACAATATAAGAACTGAACAAAAATAGCTTCTTATATCAACATCACATACGTTTCACAGTAATCCAACTCAAACAAGCATTTGTCTGCTCAAACCTTTTGTGCTTTTCTTCCAGCTGCCTCCTGCAGCTCTCTGAACAGCTTAATATTAGCACACAGGTATTATATTATCAGAAACAGATAATGTACAGTCCATTTCTTCCACTGGCATGTATTCTACAGTTGGTTCTGTTTCCATTGCCTCATAATGGTTCTCAGCTGGGAATGTTTGAAACTGACTACACGGTGTTTCCAAGCACACACCCAGTTCCTCAGCCTGAGACTTTTCTCTGCAGCCTTCTGCTAGATATGGTTGAGAATTACCACAGTATTTACCATGAGGAGAGCCCCACCCTTCTGGGCTAACACAAGACCACTTCTTAAAAACAGTTTTGTCTTTAAACCAATCACTCAGCCTACCTTTTGGCTTTCTTACAGGAGATTCTCTCTGCACTTCAGGGTCAGCTACAGATACAAACCTTGGAGTTTATGAGTGCTCCCAAATCAGCCTTCTTGGTAATCTTTCCCTTTGGCTGCCTTTCAGACACGGCACCAAACCTGGGCTGTTTCTACCTGGCTCCTTGGCACTGGTTCTCCACTTGTTTCTCTTGCTGGTTTCCCCCTCTGAATTAAACCTCAGAGAATCTTCTATTACCATCAGCTACTCTGGGTCCTCATTCCCAAGCAGTTCCTCTGCATCTGAGCTTAACTCCTGTTCTGGCTCTGGTCTTTCTCTCCGTTCCCGTAGCTGTTCTCTCAGCTGTTCTCTTGGCTGTTCCCATGGCAGTTCTCTTGGCTGTGCTCTCGGCTGTTCTCCTAGCTGTTTCCTAGGCTGTTCTAACTTTCTCTCTAATGAGCATTCTTTATATCTCTGGCTTCTAGGGTTTAACCTGACCCCTCCTCCCAGCAGGTGTTCTGCCTCAACTCGTGACTGTGGAGCTAAACTGCAGCAGGGGCGTGTTTTCCTTTCCTGTGACTCGCTCTGTTTGTGGTTTCCCTGGAAACCATGAGCCATGTGCTTTTGTTTTCTGTCAGCTACTGAAGCTAATTCTTCCATTTTTCCTCTCTCTAAGGGATCAGAGGGACCTTCCACACCACAAACCCCCCCCCTTAAAATATTACGGGCTGCTATATATTTTGACGGACAGCACATAATCTCCAAAAATGGGTTCACGTGTTTTTCCAGAGTAGCCAATCTTACTGTTGCTGAACTCTCTTGCCAGGGTTTTAAAACATTCACATGATATGTTTGGCGGCACCCCTTATCATTTTCTACAGTATAGGAAACAGGACCTACCCTCTTTACAACTGTACAGGGTCCCTTCCATCGAGACTCAAACTTGGGTCCTACATCAGCCACCAAAATTATCACTTTATCCCCCACCGCCAGTTGGCGGGGTTTCTTTCCTCGATCATAATATTGTTTTTGACGTTTCTGACTAGCCTGCAAATTTTCTAAGGAAATTTGGGACGTCCTTTTTAAACGATTTCTCAAATCCCTGAGAAACTGAGGTACGCCAATTTCCTCACTGTCTGGTTCCACCCACTGCTCACGTAATATATCCAGAATCCCTCTGGGAGCCCTGCCAAACAATAACTCATAGGGCGATGCACCTAAGGACGTTTGTATGTGTTCGCGGCATGCATACAAAACGAATGGCAGTAAAGTATCCCATTCGGTTATTTTACCATTCAGGCCACGCCTTAGCATTTGTTTAATGGTTTGGTTCATCCTTTCGACCAGCCCATTGGACTGGGGATGATAGGCCGCTGTGCGCACGTGATGTATTCCAAAAGCATCCCATACTGTAGCTACCGGTAGATATTTGGACATAAAGTTGCTCCCTTGGTCGGTGAGCATTTCTTGTGGGAAACCGATCTCACAGAACAATTTAACTAACTCCAAAGCTATTGTCCTAGCTGAGGTTCTTCTAAGGGGTATAGCCCAGGGAAAATGAGTCGCCTGGTCTATAATTACCAAAACATATTGAAAGCCCCGTGGAGTCTTCACCAGGGGTCCTATAATATCCATCGCCATCCGGCGGATCGGCGTAGATATCGTGGGTGTGGATACCAGGGGTACAGCCTTTGGTTTAGAGGCAGTAACCCGTTGACACATGGGACATGATTCTCAGTAGCGAGTAGTCTCTTTAAAGACCCCTGGCCAGTAAAAACGGGGCAGGATTTGAGGGAGGAGTGGCCTAGTGGTTAGGACAAGGTACTTCGGGCCGGGGGTTCAAGTCCCACCTGGGGACAGCAATCTCAGGCCGGAGGGACTGGGATTTCTAGTCCTATAGGCACTCCTTGTGGTCTTGGGCAAGCCACTTAACCCTCCATTGCCCATGTTCCCTGTAAGTATTAGCGTATGTGTGTCATATCCCCTCGTGTTAAATGTATCTCCCAATTGACCGCTTTGACCCAGTGAAAAGCGGGATATAAATATAGCTAAATACAGCTAAAAAAAAAAAAAAAAAAAAAAGGATTTCTTCCAATGTCCCTTGGATCCCCTTGTGGCCACCTATAGGATGATCGTGGGCCAACCACATGACTATTGCCTTAAACGTGGTTGGCACCACTAACTGTTTTCTTACAGCTCCTGTATGTGGGTTGTTACTCTCTCGATACAGCATGTCTTTATCTAAAAGAAATCGAGGAAGGATATTCCTGTCCTCTCGTGCATATTCAAAGGCATGCTTCAAAGCGGAGTCATCTTTCTGTTCCTGTGGAAAGGAAGGGAACTTTTTAACAAGCTCTGATGGAACCCATGGTAACCCATCTCCGGCCTCTAATCCAGCCCTCCCTTGGGTTCTATGCCGCCTTTCTTGTCTCCTCTCAGCTTTTCCTTTCCTAACCCTCTTTGATGGGGTCTCCACTAGATCATCATGCATGGGTAGGGTACCTGCTACTTCCTCTTCCCTTTCCTCTTCTCGCTCAGAGGAGTCCTCCCCATCCTGGGATGATCCTTCTATCTCTTCTGCTGGGTCAACATTAGCACTAGAGGTTCCGGCCTGGGACCGGGTAGATACAAAGCCTGTTTTCTCTCCAAGGCCCTTCTCTATCCCTTGGCTGAATGGAGGCCAATCTATCCCCAAGATAATGTCATATAAAAGCTTTGGGACTATGGCCACCCTTACCTCTCTTTCTGCTCCCAGCCCTTTTACCGCTAGGTTATATACGGGGTAATATGAGGCTGCCCCATATACGCATCGTATCTTGACACGCCTCACTGCTTGATTCGGTGCTGAGGGCAGGCGGGCTTTGATGGCCTGCCAGAGCTTTTGGGAAACCATGCTCTGGTCAGCACTGGAGTCAAGCAGTGCCTGGGCCTCAATGCCTTCCACTTGTACCTGAAGCACAAATCCTTCATGGGTTTGTTTCACACCCCCAGACACTAGCGCTGTGCACAGCGCACAATCTTTGCGATAATGCCCCAATTCACCACAATTGAAACATTTCCCTTTTGAAAAAGGTACAACATTATTGCCATTGGGTAATCTATTTCTTGTGGACTTTTCTGATCTCCCAAAGCTGGCAGTTTTTGTCACCTTCAGAGCGCCTGGTTTTGAGGCCCCAGCCAATTCAGCTTCAAAATACCACTCTGTGAGGCTAGCTGCTTCCTCCGTGGTTTTACAACTCTGGAGCATCAGAAAGGTTTTTACATCAGCTGTACAGCTTCCATAAACTGCTCTAGGATAATTGTATCTAATACAGATTCTAGAGGCTTCTGCTCTGGATTAAGCCATTTCCAAGCTAGGCCTTTTATTCTATGGAACAGCATTTTTGGGGTTTCACTGGGCTTTAACTTAGCCTCCCTAAACATGCGTCCATAGAATAAAGGGGTTAATCCTAATCTGTCTTTGACAGCTTTTTTAACCTCATTATAATTAGATGCCAGCGTAGCAGGCATAGACTTATAAGCCGCTAAGGCTTCACCTGAGAGCGACATTGCAAATTTCACCGCCCATTGCTCCTCAGGCAACTTAATAGCCTCTGCAATGCGTTCAACGCTTCTATGAAGTCATCTAAATTATCATTATGAGAAAACTGTCCCAGCGCCATAGCGCTACCACTTGGCAGTCCTATCCCCTGGTTAAACGAGGGAATAGTTGGTTCCGGCTCTCGTTGCTTCTTGAGTAACACCTCCATCAACTCCATGAGAGGTTTCTGCTGCGCATGGATAGCAGCTGCAGTCTGTTCCTGCGTGTGGCGTGTCAGCTCTAGCTGTTTGTCCCATTGGCTTGACATCCACCGGAGCAGCTCTTGTGGGTCCATCCTGGAGTCAGCTGTTCCTGCAGAAAACAAGAAACACAAAACACACCAAGCACGGTCCAAAAAAAACAACTTCAAGTTTTTGAATGCTCCCAAGTCAGCCTTCTTGGTAATCTTTCCTTTTGGCTGCCTTTCAGACACGGCACCAAACCTGGGCTGTTTCTACCTGGCTCCTTGGCACTGGTTCTCCACTTGTTTCTCTTGCTGGTTTCCCCCTCTGAATTAAACCTCAGAGAATCTTCTATTACCATCAGCTACTCTGGGTCCTCATTCCCAAGCAGTTCCTCTGCTTCTGAGCTTAACTCCTGTTCTGGCTCTGGTCTTTCTCTCCGTTCCCGTAGCTGTTCTCTCAGCTGTTCTCTTGGCTGTTCCCGTGGCAGTTCTCTTGGCTGTGCTCTCGGCTGTTCCCTTAGCTGTTTCCTAGGCTGTTCTAACTTTCCCTCTAATGAGCATTCTTTATATCTCTGGCTTCTAGGGTTTAACCTGACCCCTCCTCCCAGCAAGTGTTCTGCCTCAACTCGTGACTGTGGAGCTAAACTGCAGCAGGGGCGTGTTTTCCTTTCCTGTGACTCGCTCTGTTTGTGGTTTCCCTGGAAACCATGAGCCATGTGCTTTTGTTTTCTGTCAGCTACTGAAGCTAAATCTTCCATTTTTCCTCTCTCTAAGGGATCAGAGGGACCTTCTACACCACACAGCACATCCTCCAACAATGCTGCACATGTTGGCAAGCACCCATAGCCGGTGAGGAGCCCTGGGACAGGGGATCCATGTGGGGGGAAGTAAAGAACACACTGCATACATTAGGTGGTAATGGGTACTTTATTGTAACATTCTGAACACATTGGGTAGTAATGGGCATATAACTGTATCACTTGGCACACCTTGCGTGACACTGGGCACATTATTAGTGAATGTGTGTGTCCAACCCTGGTGCTGGTCCGGAGCAGTCATCTCAGAAGCTGTCACGTATCACTCGCGCATGGTGGGCCAGTGGTCTGGCCTGCTGCTGGCTCCAGACTCTGCACCATTGCCATCTACTACCTCTGTGACCACCCACTCCTCCACACCTGCTGGCTCTGGGTCCGATACTCCATGCATCTGTGCCAGGTTGTGGAGTATGCAACATGCAGCGAATATCTGACATACCCGCTCTGGGCTGTAGAGGAGTTGCCTGCCACTCCTGTTGAGGCACCAGAAGCGTCTCTTCAGCCCCACAATTGCACGCTCCACGCCTGCCCGTGTCTGCTCATGGGCACTATTGTAACACTCCTCCTGCTGGCTCATGGGGTGGCACACTGGGGTCAGCATCCAGGTCTTCAGGGAGTATCCACAGTCACCTGTGGGGGCAATGTGAGCTGTGAGCATGATCATTGGGATGTGCATTGAGTGTAGTCTATGGGCTGCTATGGACAGCATGCAGTGGTGCTCATGTGTTGCAATACATACAGTACACGTCTGTTATTGCCTGTTTGCAGTACCCATAGCATCAGACTGTAACAGGCATCTATTCTGGGCCTATCCTGGAGCTCACACATGTGTTCACTCACCTAGCAGCCACGCATCTCCAAGCTGACCTCCGGCTGCTGCCCTTCCCAGGCTGACTGGGCGAAAACAAATGCATCGTGGCAGGATCCTGGGTAGCAGGCGCATACATCAGTGAAGTCCATGTTGGCATCCACAGCAACCTGCATGTACATCGATGTGTACCCATGCCTGTGCAAAATATAAAGATCATTGATGTAAATTCTAAAAACTGATATACTCAAATCACTAAATCAAAAATAATGCTTTTTTCTATCCTCTCTGTTCCCATTGCTAGAATCAGGAACAGGAGGTTGCCAAACAAGTGGGAGTCAGGGACACAGCTCTAAAATCAGGGACAATCCCCAAAAATTGGGGATATCTGGTAACCTCAAATTTCAGTCAATTCACTGAGAGCCATTTGGCTATTGCAGATAAACAGTCCTTTAATCAAGGCTTGGGGCATGTGTAAATTTGTGTGAGAAGCATATATGTGGTACTGGCACGTTCAGGAAGCCTATAGTATAAGGGCACATAGATGCCCTCCACCTGCATATCCCAAGCTTGTGGTGCCTTTACAGAATAGGTTCAGTCCTGGAAAATTTTTATAGCCACCTGGGCATAAAATGACCCCCCAAGATGTGAACTTTCAATGGGTTTAGGTGCCTAACTTTGGACATAAGGCATCTAAATCAGCCCCTCTGAAATGACTACAGTTGAAGTCCTAAATTTAAGCACTTGTGTTCACTAAGATCCCAAATTTAAGAATCTAAAGACTGAGGAAGGCCTATTCAAACTGGTTTAAGCAGTTTGCAGACCAGATAACTGCTTAAACTGCAGTTCGTGGGATACTCAGCAGCACTAAACCAGTTTGTACACCTCAACGCTAGCTGGCTAACGTCGGGGCATTCCAGAGATAACCAGTTGGTGGCGATATTCAGCTACTGGAGGGTATCCTAAACCGGCTAAAGTTAGGCAAAAGAAGGTTGGCCTAACTTTAGCCGGTTTAGTTATCCAGCCAGTGGCTGAATACCGCTGCAGACTGGTCAGTTAAAACACTAACCAGCCAACCCAGATATTCAGTGCCAGTGAGTGAATATGACCCCAGCATTGAATATCCAAGTTGGCTAGCTGCAGGGGAAGAACTACATGCAGACACTGATGTTTGGCGTCAGGCACCTAAATTTACGAGCCTAGTGCTGAAAATCAGTGTTAAGTCCCTAGCTTGTTTTTCTTTGCCCTTTCTTTACTCCTCTGGCCACTCACTTTTTAGACTCTTAGGCATCTTGACAAATAAATTGTAGACATAAATTTAAGTTTGGCATCCAAATGAAGAGCTGAATATTTTTTGGAAGGTATACCTCTGTGTTACCCAAAGGGTCTTTTAATCAATGAATATAACTAACACTCTAGTGTTTTTTAGGTTTGCTGCTCCAGAACTTAATTGGAGTATTAACAGTTTTGGTTTCTGTCTGCTTGTAGGATCGGAGGTGAACACCTGTCTGTAAATGCAATCCAGCACAATTTAATGGCCAATTTATAACACAATTATTAGTTGGAAGCAGGAAGTCTACTGACAATTCTTCTATTTCTCTCTATGTTCCCCTTTCTCTATACGTTTCCCTTTTTTCTTTCTTTCTTTCTTTCTTTCTCTCTATCTCATGCAGTACCAGGAAATGTTGGAAACCAACTAGAGGCCAAACTGGACAAGAAGGATGTGGTCAACTGGATGTGCTATCGGAAGACAGATGACTACTTCACAATATGGCTGAACCTGAACATGTTTCTACCACTGGGGGTCGATTGCTGGATTGATAATATTAGGTAACTCTATATCAACATCTGCTGAGAAAGCCCTAACAGGTTAGAGGACCTCAGTCTGTTAGGGAGCAGGCTGTGATGAAGGATTGCCAAGAGAGGCTGGATTACCTCGTAGAAATCTGAGATAGCATTAATGGTCAGGTTGAGGACTGAGGGGCATTTGAAGAGCTTCATGAAGATCAGTATTAGAACAGACAGATATGTTTTTAAGACCTCCTGACAGTGTCTAACCATGGTTTCATCCAGATGGAGGTAGGCTTTCTGTGAGTTTGAGCTCTGTGATATAGGAATTCTGATGCTGGTATCAAGGTCTCATGTCTTCTGATATTAGTACAATAGTTCTTGCACTGTGTAACTCAAACTCATTGAGATGCTGAGCTTCATAAGGTTGTGTCCTGTTCCAGCAGTGGCCGCACACCACAAGATGAGGCTCAAGGTCAGTAAAGCTGACCTAGTAGGAAACTGGGGAGGTGGGAGGTGGGGGGGGGGGAAGATTGGCTGGATAGCAGTAGGCAGTAGCTGTGAGGAGTCACTATCTGGATGGTGAAGGCTATCTGGTGAGGATGTTGCTGGCTACATGGGAGGGTTAGGATCTAGGTTGTGGCTGACTGCCTTTCTGAATGGTGGAATGCAGAGAGAGAGATGTAAGGAGGAGGAGAGTGATAAGAGAAAAAGAGAGAGAAACTGGGTAGGGAGGAGGGATGCTAGCTATTTATAAGAATATAAGATATGCCATACTGGATCAGACGAAGGTCCATCAAGCCCAGTATCCTGTTTCCAACAATGGCCAATTCAGGTCACAAGTACCTGACAGGTTCCCAAAAAGGTACACGGGCTCCACAATGCTTGTCCCGGGGTAAGCAGTGGATTTCCCGGGTCCTCCAGGACTTATCCAAACCTTTTTTAAACCCAGCTACACAAACAACTTTTACCACATCCCCTAGTACGAATTCCAGAGTTTGATTACGCGTTGAGTGAAAAAATATTTTCTCTTATTAGTCTTTTAAATGGGTTACATTGTAGTTTCATTGCGTGTCCTTTAGTCTTTCTACTTTTTGATGGTGTAAACAATCGTTCTACATTTACCTGTTCCACTCCATTCATTAATTTATAGACCTCTATTATAGCTCCCCTCAACCGTCTCTTTTCCAAGTTGAAGACCTCTAACCTTTTAACCCTTTCCTCATAGGGGTATTATTCCATCCACTATACCATTTTGGTGCTCTTCTCTATACCTTTTCTAATTCTGCTATATCCTTTTTAAGATATGGCAACCAGAATTACACACAATATTCAAGGTGCGGTCGCACCATAGAACAATACAGAGGCATTATAATATCCTTGATATTATTCTCATAAGAACATAAGATATGCCATACTGGGTCAGACCAAGGTTCATCAAGCCCAGTATCCTGTTTCCAACAGTGGCCAATCTAGGTCATACGTACCTAGCAGTTTCCCCAAAAGACACAGGTTCCACAATGCTTGTATAGGGTCAAGCATTGATATCCTGGGTCCCTTTTTAATAATGGTTTATGGATCTTTCCTCCAGGAACTTGTACAAACCTTTTTTAAACCCAGCTACACTAACAGCCTTTACTACATCCTCCGGTAACAAATTCCAGAGTTTGATTACACGTTGAGTGAAAAAATATTTTCTCTTATTTGTCTTAAATAGTTTACCCTGTAGCTTCATTGCATGTCCCTAGTCTTTCTATATTCTGATAATGTAAACAATCGATCTACGTTTACCCGTTCCACTCCATTCATTAATTTATTGACCTCAATCATATCTCCCCTCAGCTGTCTCTTTTCCAGGTTGAAGAGCCCTAACCTTTTTAGCCTCTCTTCATAGGGGTAGCCTTCCATCCCCTTTACCATTTTGGCGGCTCTTCTCTGTACCTTTTCTAATAACGCTTTATCTTTTTTAAGATATGGTGACCAGAATTGCACACAATATTCAAGGTGCGGTTGCACCATGGAATGATACAGAGGCATTATAATATCCTTTGTTTTATTTTCCATTCCTTTCCTTATGATACCTAGCATTCTATTTGCTCTCTTGGCCGCGGCCGCCGCTGCATACTGGGCGGAGGGTTTTAACATGTTATCCACGATGACGCCTAAATCTTTTTCCTGGGTGGTGGTTTCCAATGTGGAACCTTGCATCGTGAAATGATAGTTTGGGTTGTTCTTTCCTTGGTGGATAACTTTGCGCATTAAATTTCATCTGACATTTGGATGCCCAGTTTTCCAATTTATCAAAATCCTCTTGCAATTTTCCACAATCCTCTTGGGTTTTAACAACTTTAAATAGTTTTGTGTCATCTGCAAATTTGATAACCTCACTCGTTATTCCCTTTTCTAGGTCATTTATGAATATGTCAAAAAGCAGTGGACCCAGCAAAGATCCCTGGGGTACTCCGCTATTCATCTTTTTCCATTGGGAAAATTGGCCATTTAGCCCTACCCTCTGCTTCCTATCTCTTAACCAGTTCCTGATCCACAATAGTACACTGCCTCCTATCCCAGGACTTTTTAGTTTTGCCAAAAGTCTCTGATGAGGGACCTTGTCAAAGGCTTTCTGAAAGTCCAGATACACTATGGGGTATGTTTACTAAACTGCGGTAATCGTACATAACGCGCGTTATGTAATGTTAACGATTGTAAGCGCATAATAACACGCGTTATGATGCGCTTATGATCATTAATGTTACATAACGCGTGTTATGATGCACTTACGATCATTAACGTTACATAACGCGCGTTATGATGCGCTTACGATCGTAAACTCCCGCGGCGCGGTAAAACACCACAGAAGGTGGAGAGAGGGCGGAGAGTGGGCAGGGAGAGGCTCCCTTCACACTAACGCACTGATCTGAAGAGCTCAATTCCAACGCGAATGAAAACCTGCCGTTAAATGCACATTACAGGGGAGAGAAACCATTTCAGTGTCAGCAATGTACAGCCCAGGCAGGGAAACCTAAGAAAAGTGATAAGTGTGATACATGTGCACAGAACAAAAGGGCACCTAAACACTGAAAATGACCCCAACAAACTGGAAAAAAACCATAACCAAGCTGGCCAATAGTGGTATCAATGAGAAACATCAACCCCTCCCCCCCCGAGTAAGCTCCATAGAACAGATATAAATCGTGGAAGGGTCTATACTCCGTCCCCATACAAGGTGAATGAGCCCACAGTGAAATAGCGCTGCCCAGGGTTTTCCCCACCATCGGACAGGGTTCCTATGGCGTGCACATGTCCCGCAACATCAGAGCGGGCATGTCGGAATGGCAACTGGACAGATGCCGGAGAAGGGGATACAGAGGGCCGCAGGTGGCACATGCTGTGGTGCAGCTGGGCCACAGTGCGGACTAGGGTGATGCCTAGGTGGCCCATACGAATGCTGAAACAGCAGAGCAGCCAGACAGCAACTGATGAAGGCCCAACATGGGCACGACTGTGTTTCCCACAGTGTCACAGGGGATAGTACCCAGCAGCTACCCCCAAGGGCATGGAACATTGGCAGGCGGTGCTGGGGGGAAGCGTGGACACCTATGCAGGCACCCCTACCCCAGAACCCGCACGATAGGCAGCCGCCTACCTTCACACTGGATGGCCTGAGACTGCGTACCACCAGCACCACCAGCAGAAGGGCATGTCAGCATGGTGGCTGAGGGATACTGGTGGTGGAGGGGGCAGTGGCAGCCCTGTGTAGGTGGGTGCCGTGTACTGCAACAGACGGGCCCTGTCTGACGAACAGTCATGGTATCACCAAGGAATGTACTGACTCTGTGACAACAAGGTGGTGCAGTGCACAAAACCAGTGTATTCAGAAGCAGAGGGTCACAGGTTCAAGTCTCAGCTGTGGTTCCTGCCAACCCAGTCCCCATATTTTACCCACTACTACAACATGCTAATACAGACAGCACCTTTATTGCAGATGACATAAACATGCCCAAGACACCTGCATTTTACCCTACAGAGCAGGGCTTTGGGCTGCGTGCATCTCCCAATACTAGCACTTGCATACCTTAGTAATGCCACCCTAAACCGGGGAATATGGTACACATCTATCAAAAGGTTGCTATGAGTACTGGCAGATAGCAATTCCTAGGTTAAGTACACTTTTCTGAGTGAGCTGCATCATAGCAACCTTTCTGATGTCTGTGGAGTGTGCTACAGGTCTTGTGTCTGACAGTGTTTACCAACCTGGGGAGTGACTCCTACAGTATTGCGTACCATAGCCATGCCTGCACTGTGCCCAGGACTGGTGTGGTGGCCTGGGCTGCCCAACACCTCTATAGTTGCACAATGCTGGCATAGGTGTGGGGAGTGCGTGTCTGTCTATCCAGTGTGTGGTGGCTGCCAACACCCTCCACAGCCCACCCTGCTAGCACTGTTGCCAGTATTGGCCTGCCAATGTGCAAAATGAGGAACAAGGTACTGTGGGAATAGCCTGGATAGGGTGGCCTGGCCTGGATGCATCTGCACACGGCATAGGGCAATGGCTCGGACATTGTAGTGCCTGGCCACCACCTGCACGGACAGGGTGGCCATAGCATGTCCTGCTGGGAGGTCACTCTCACCCTGACTGAGCAGTGACCATGGCATGGCTAGGTTCCCCCATAGTGCTATATAGCATTTCTCTCATGTAATATTTATGGGTTTCCTTTTGGGGCCCAATCACTGACTTATCTGCTTGGTGTGTATGCTGACATCCCCGTTCTGGGTACATGCATCTCCTCCAGGACAATGCACTATGGACTAGCTGGCGAACTGTCTGCAGCTAGTATGTGTCTTGCTGGAACACCTTGCAGGGTGCAGCGGCTGGAGGCTTGCTGCTGGAGAATGTCAGATAATGGTGTGGGGGGGGGGGGCAGCTGAGCATTTCCAGGCCTTCTGTCTGCTATTGCGTTATGGATGTGTACCGCTCTGTCTGTTCCCCAGCAGGACTGGGGTTGCTGGTCCCCTCTACTGCTGCCATTGCAGGGAGGTAGACTGTGGATCTATTGGTGGATGATCCTGTTTCCCACCCTGAGCCCCAGAGGGTGGGTTGTGTGGTGGTACATAATCTGCCTATGGGTTCATACACCCCCCCTTCACCTAGAGCAGGTAACGATGGCACCAACACAGGATATGCACTATTCTGGGTGCAGCATCGCCCATAGGGACTAGACATGACCGAGACATACAGCAGGACACAGATGTATCCTAGGTGTATCTAACAGAACTACCTATCACACACTGATGGGGACCTGCAGCATGGCGTATTTCAGCCATGAAAGGTGCTGTGGACCTGGTGCTGGGCGCCCCACCTCAACCTCAGGGTGGGCACAGTACCCGCACAATGTGACTGTCTGTGGCTACTCTGTGGCAGTGCCACACACAGTCTGTTCCCCCTACCAGGTCGAGGTGCTGTGGGGGTGCATACCTAATCTTGTGCCCATCTCTCGACTGCTGATTTGCATGTGCAGTGCATCATGGGTACGGGTGGGTTAACCCTATCCTGGTAACCACAGCAGCCAGTTTGTGTGGTCATGTGCAGTCCTTCTGCAGCCAGCCAGGGCTTTGTTCACAGCCTTATAAGGTGTCCCATAGGTGACATTATAGAGTGCCTTGGCGGACAGTACACTTTATAATGTGCCCTATGGAGTGCATTATGCGGCACCTTAGGCTATGCCACCGTGAGGGTGTGTTTGCTGGCAGCACTAATTAAAATACATGTCAAATGCCTCAACAATCACTACTTAAATGTAAAGGGTGCTGCCTCAGCCAGCCTTATACATTAGGCCCACTGGGGAATTGAACCCATGACCCCTGTACCATCAGTCAGTGTTGTAACCATTGTGCTACAACTCTGTTGCTGTGCTTGTATGCCTGCGCGCCTTCTTAAGATTAACGCGTGGTAACATGCCCTGTAGCGCTCGTTCATTTATGGCACCTTGTAACACGCGTTCTCGGCGCGTTCTCGGTAACGATGTACCGCCCATGTCCTTATTTGGGGTTTCTGTCTCTACCGCGGCTCCTAACGCGAATCGCACTAACGCAGTTTAGTAAACATACCCCTATATCAACTGACTCACCTTTGTCTACCTGTTTATTCATACCTTCAAAAAAACATAACAGATTAGTAAAACAAGATCTTCCTTGTCTAAAGCCATGTTGGCCGTCTCCCATCAAGCCATGACTATCTACATGCTGAGTAATTTTGTTCTTTATGATAGTTTCTACCATTTTTCCCGGTACTGACATCAGGCTTACCAGTCTGTAGTTTCCCGGGTCACCCCTGGAACCCTTTTTAAAAATTGACATTACATTGGCGATCCTCCAATCTTCAGGTATTACAGATGATTTTAATGATAGTTCACAGATTACTAATAGCAGGTCTGCAATCTCATATTTCAGTTCTTTCAACACCCTTGGATGCATACCATCCGGTCCAGGTGATTTGCTACTCTTCAGTTTATTAAATAGTTGTAATACATCTTCCCGGTGTGGCAATATTTCTTTCAATTCTTCTGCAGAATCACCTTTAAATACCACTTCAGTCATGGGTAACATCCCTACATCTTCCTATTTGCTTTCTTGGCCGCCACTGCACACTGAGCAGACGGTGTCAATTATCCACAATGATGCCTAAATCCTTTTCCTGGGTGGTGGTTCCTAATGTGGAACCTTGCATCATGTAACCATAGTGAGTTGTACTTTCCTAGGTGAATAACTTTGCACTTGTCCACATTAAATTTCATGTGCCATTTGGTTCCGTTTTCTAATTTATTAAGGTCCTCTTGCAATTTTTCACAATCCTCTTGTGTTTTAACAGCTTTGAATAATTTTGTGACATTTGAAAATTGTATTACCTCATTCGTTATTCCCATTTCCAGGTCATTTATGATAATGTTAAAAAGCAGCAGACCCAGCACAGATCCTAGATGTACTCTACTATTTTCCTTTCTGCATTGAGAAAACTGGCCTTTTAACCCTACTGTCTTATTTCTATCTTTTAACCAATTCCTGATCCACAATAGTACACTGGCTCCTATCCCACGACTTTTTAATTTTGTCAAGAATCTCTCATGAGGGACCTTGTCAAAGGCTTTCTCAAAATCCAGATACACTATAACAACCGGCTATCCTTTATCTACCTGTTTGTTCACCCCTTCAAAAAAATATAATGATTAGTAAGACAAGATCTTCCTTGGCTAAATCCATGTCAGCTTTCTCCCATTAAACCATGACTATCTACATGTTCGGTAGTTTTATTCTTTATAACAGTTTCTACCATTTTACCCAGTACTGATGTCAGGTCACCGGTCTGTAGTTTCCCAGCTCACCTGAAACCCTTTTAAAACATTTCTTCTCCTAGACTACAGAGGTGCATTAAGGGCCTGATTTACTAAGTTTTATTTTCCCTTAGACACAGAAAGGGAAAACAACTTTAGTAAATAAGGCCTTAAAAGAGCTGTGGTAGACTTCATAAGGCACTCCTCCCCTCCCATCCCACTGTTCAGTTTTGGTGGAGACGGTAGGAGTAGGTGGCTGAATTTCTTAGCTGCTGGTTCCTAGGTTTTTGGGCTGGCTCTTAAATTCAAAGAAAATTTGTTAAAGCAAGCAGGACAGGATAGGGTTATATTTTCCAAACACTGCTCCATAGTACACTGGTGTGCTTTCAGACCTGCTTACGTGTGCCACAGAAACGAGTCACAATTGCGTGATGCTCAGAAGTGAGAGAGAGGGGCAATGCTAGATGGAGAGAGAAAGAGGAGATGATGGATGTAAGGGGAGGAAAGAGAGAGAAGCTACTGGGTGAAGCGGGGAGGAGGAGAATATGGACAGGACTGGGAGGGAAAGAGGAGGTGCTGGATTTGGAGTAGAGAGGGGGACAGTTAGTGAAAAACTGGGGAATAAGAGAAAGGGGATTAGGAGGCTCAGAGTGAGGGAAATAAATAGAAAACTTTGGGTATATACAGTAAAGGAGGGCCATAGATAGATGGAGGGGATGCTGGATACAGAAAGGGGCCATAGGGAGATAGAGGGGGGTTGTGGGCAATGTTCCCTCTAATTTTCTGTAGCCTGTGTGCGCATAAAATATCAGCTGTGTGCAGCTTTTGAAGGAAGATTAAATTTTTGTGCGCCACATAACGACACTCAGAGTTATATACTTCAAAATTTGACTACACGTCAGAATACAGTATGTACACCACATTGATTTTAATCAAATTAAATGAAAATGGACGATTACTAAATGAAGCGGGAAATTTCTAGTAATTACAATCATAACTTTTAAATTTTAAGACGTCTGTGTTGTTTTCTAGCAGAATCAGAGGCGTAATTTTTGTGCGCTCTGTTGTAAAGTATGTGCGCTCGCTCGGCGAAGTGTGTGCACGCGCACACGCGCACAACTTAGAGGGAACAGTGGTTGTGGGATACCAGAAGGGGCTATAAGAAGATGGAGGGGGATTCTGGACCCAGGGAGGTCATATGATGAGGGGGCATACTGGACATGAGTAGACATAGGGAGAGGGGGGGATATTGGACATGGATGATGGTGGACTTGGTGGGAGTAGGGGGGAGTGAGGGGAGATGCTGGACATGGGAGGGATAGAAAGATTGGGATAGTGGACATGGGAGGTTTAGACAGTGACAGAAAGGAGTGCTGGACATATATGTATATATGAGATCAATATTCAAACACCAGTTATACATTTTCCTCTGTGCTAAATTATAACTGTATTTTAAATATCCAGAGGCCCTATATGTACAATATTATACATATAAATTCACTATAGGGCAAAAAGCGCAGGGTGAGGGGATTGCAGGAGCAGAGCCACAAAAACATTTCAAGTATAGGCACCAATATTCGGCCTCTATGGGGGTAATTTTATAAAAAGCTGTCTAGATGTTATGATTGCTATTGCCAAGAGGCCCAAAACCATTACTTCTCGCACTAGATCTTGCGTTTCACTAAGGACTACGTCGAAAATAGCTTCCCCTCAAGTTGGTTCCCACATATTTGCCATGCACCAATGGCAGAGGGACAGATGAACACGTCCCCTAAAGTTAGCACAAGTGTCCATGCAGGTTTTGCGGCCCAATTGCATGCTACTACTGTGATCTTTAGTAAACATGCCCTCTTGTGCACTATTTTCCTATGGGCAATTATAAAAGCAAAAGTGCCCATATATCTTTGGGAGTTAGGCACCTCAATCAGTCCCTTTGAAAATTGACTATGGGTTAAATTCCTTTCTTTATTATGCCAAACCCTGCAGGTAAAAACAACCAGTACAAGACTTTGGGTAGTTTGGTTCTTTACCACATAATACGTACTGTATAATTTTAATTTGTTTGTGATCTAAATAACAAATATTTGCAAATGAACTGAAGTGCCTTGGCAGAACTGTGTGTGGAGCTCAGCTCAGTACTAGAATAGCAGGGGCTAATTTTTGCATGTTGTGCTTGGGGTGCATTGTTAGGGCTGTGTCTAGGGGGTGCTCAGTACTGGAATAGCAAGCAATATATCAGCATTTGGGATACCTCTTGGGCAGAATTTATTTCAGGTGGGATTGGACAATTTATTTATTTTATTTTATTAAAAACACGTTTATACCTCCTGAGAACACACAGGTGCCCAGGACTGGACCCAGATTTAGTTCAGGGTGTTGGCACCCTAGGAAAACCTTAAGCCTTATGCCAGCTGTCAGAATCTATTGTTTAGCTTTGAATGCCCTACTCTTTGCTACTCCCCAGAAGCTGCTGCCTTAGACAACAGCCTAATTTGCCTAATGGTTGGGCTGACCCTGCAAGCATCCCCCCTCGCAACACATAGATACACACACAGGCACCCTACTTTCGCACCACATACACACTCAAACACTCACACAGGCACCCCACCCCTGCACCACATATACATACACAAACACACACACACACACACAGGCACCCCAGCCTCACACCACACAACACTATCTGAAGATAAACACAAATATATAGGTTCCTCATACAGCTCCTGCTACTATAACGAGACATACTTTCTTGTCTCTATTTAAACCTTTCTCCCTTAAGACATGACAAGCCCGATTTTGGAAAGGCATTTACACAGTTCACAGCCTAGTAAACCATGTAAATGCCTTAAATGGGGATATTCAACAGCACTTACACAGTTACACATTTCCTTCTAAGTCCCCTACGTGCCCTGATGCTATCTGGTTAGCATCGAGGCATGTTGGGGGGCATTACGGAGCGGAGCAGAAGCAGAGATTGCCACTAACCAGATAGCAGCGATATTGCACAACTACCTGGTTAGCGATCTGCGGCTAAAACTAGGCCAGCTTTTGGGACTCGCAACCATTCTGGAACAAGTCTGCTCCCACACCAACCAGAATAAACCTCTCACCATCCTAGGGGATCATAATCTCCCATCTCTGCCTGCTCAGGAAGGAGATACCTTCTTGGATGCTATGAAAGACCTTCAATACAATGAATTAATAAATTCCCTAACTCACAAGAAGGGAGGTACCCTCAACTTTAACTTCGCACCAAACAAATATTACATCAAAGACCTTTTGACACACATAACAGTCATCCCAATCCCATGGTCTGACCATCACATGATCAACTTCTCCATAATCTCCCCAACAATGAGAGACGCTCCTGAGCCAACCCTCAACGAAAAAGGAGATTCCGAACCTTCAACAAAGATAAATTCCTAGAAGAAGTCCTACCAGAACTAGAGCAAAGTACAACAGACCTTGACACCACCATCACAAACTGGCACAAAACCCTCCACAACGCTTCAATCGCACCAGACAAACCAATCCAGAACAACAGAAGGAAACACAATGTCCTCTGGTACTTGAAGGAAATCAATGAACAAAAGAAGCAACTAGGGAAAATGGAGAGGCTATGGCAGCGAACTAAAAGCCAACACCACTTAACAAAATACAACGAAATGCAAGCCATATACCACAACACAGTAAATAGCTACAAAAAAGGAATATCACTTAGACCTAATAATGAAATCCATTAACAAACTGAGGTAGCTCTTCACTATAGAAAATGGTCTGACAAAAGGACCAATGGAACTAGATGATCCAAACTCCATATCCCCACAAGACCTGGCAGACTTCATACAGCTGAAGTACACTCAGACACCACTTGAAAAACCAAGCAAATCCAACTTACAGCACATCACAGATGCAACATGGGAAACATTTCAAATCTCAACAAGAAAACAGCTTGACTCTATAATGACCAATATTAACACAACAACCTCACCTATTGACCCATGTCCGGTTAACTGGATTAAGCAAACAAAAGAATACCGAATACCATACCTACAAAAGATCGTTGAATCATCACTCACTCAAGGATACCTCCTCCCACAACTCAAGCAAGCTTCCATTAGACCAGGGGTCTCAAACACGCAGCCCGCGGGCTGCATGCGGCCCGCGAGACAACTTTGTGCGGCCCGCGACAGAGAAAAACAAAAAAACCCCAAAACCCTGGCTTCTGCCGTTGCCGCCGTGGCAGCGGCAGAATCAATTGTCAAATTTAAAAAAAAAAAGACTTCTGCTGCTCAAGCAGCAATATCACCTGTCCTGCGGCCCCTTCCCCTGTGCCCGGAGATCCGAATCTGCTCTATCAGTGGCGTGCTTTTCAAGCCGTGAAGAGTATTCCCCTCTCGCGCGGCTTGAAACCGCGCGAGAGGGGAATACTCTTCGCGGCTTGAAAAGCATGCCGCTGATAGAGCAGATTCGGATCTCCGGGCACAGGGGAAGGGGCCGCAGGACAGGTGATATTGCTGCTTGAGCAGCAGAAGTATTTTTTTATTTTATTTTACAATTGATTCTGCCGCAGCCACGGCGGCAACGGCAGAAGCCCGGGTTTTGGGTTTTTTTGTTTTCCTCTGTCGCGGGGGGGTGGGGGGGTTATGACTGGTAATGGGCTATGGTGGGGGCTAGGACTGGAAATGGGCAGATGGGGGTTAGGACTGGAAGTGGGCTATTGGCAGGGGGGGGGTTTATGACTGGTAATGGGCTAAGGAGGGTGCTAGGACTGGAAATGGGCAGATGGGGGTTAGGACTGGAAGTGGGCTATTGGCAGGGGGGGGTTATGACTGGTAATGGGCTATGGTGGGGGCTAGGACTGGAAATGGGCAGATGGGGGTTAGGACTGGAAGTGGGCTATTGGCAGGGGGGGGTTATGACTGGTAATGGGCTGGGGGGGTTATAACTGGTAATGGGCTATGGTGGGGGCTAGGACTGAAAATGGGGTGATGGGGGTTAGGACTGGAGGTGGGCTGATTGGGGGGTTAGGACTGGTAATGGCCTATGAGGGGAGGTAAGACTGAAAATGGGGTGATGGGGGATACGACTGCAAGTGGGCTATGGGGGGGGACTAGGACTGGTAATGGGCTATGGGGGGGGTAAGACTGAAAATGGGGTGATGGGGGGGGTAAGACTGGAAGTGCGCTATGGGGAGGTTAGGACTGGTAATGGGCTATGGGGGGTCTAGGACTGGTAATGGGCTGGGGGGGGGGTTGCTAGGACTGGAAATGGGCTGAGTGGAAGGGGGGCTTGAACTGCAAATGGCTGATGGGGAGGGGGGCTTGGAATGGAAATGGGCTGTGAGGGGAGGGAGCTAGGATTGGAAATGGGCTGATGGGGGGCTAGGATTGGAAATGGGCTGATGGTGAGGCTAGGATAGGACTGGAAATGGACTGATGCAGGGACTAGAAAGGAGCAGATGCTGGGTGGGGCTGGAACTAGAAGGGAGCTGATGTTGGGGGAGGATTAGAATGGGATGGAGCTGGGAAAGTGAAATGGAGAGGGGAAAAATATTTTGTCTGGAAGAGAAGACAAATCTACAATTGGCCAGGTATTGGGAGAGTAAGTGGGGATTGAGGATGGAGGGGTAAAATTTGAGTGGATGAAATAGGAATGAGGAAAGAGCAAAAGGAGAAAGATTAGTATGTTAAAGCAGATGTAGGGAGAGAGAATGGAAAAAAACTAGAAGAGAGAAGAAAGGACAAATGGACAGCAGACGATGGAGATAGCAGAAGACACGAAGAAACCAGAAGTGGTTGGAGCAATTGCAACTGAAAAAAAATGCACAAAAGGTAGAAAAATATCTCTTTATTTTGAATTTATTAACTGGAATATGTCAGCTCTGGGAAATGTGCATCATTAATGTTTGCGCTTTGTTTAGTACAAGAGGAAATTAATTTATAGTTTTATTTCTACAGTGTTGTTGTACATTCCAAGTTTGGCTTTTGGGGTTCCCAGTTTAATTATTGTCTTCCTATTTCTGAATCTTTTAGTCTTTCTTTATCCATACTCATTAAGAGGCATGTTTACTAAAAGTTAGTGTATGGTAACATTATGCAAATATTTATGCAAATGAGGCCCCTTATGCAAATGAGGCCCCACGTCTTATGCGGCCCCCGGGTTACTTTACAAGTCCTCATTTGGCCCTCAAAGCAATTTGAGTTTGAGACCCCTGCATTAGACCAATCCTGAAGAACAATAACCTCAATAAAAAGGACCCAAGCACCTTCCGCCCAATATAAAGTCTCACATTTGTAACCAAGGTAATCGAGAAGATAGTACAGTATCAACTACACAGGGGCGGCAAAAGGGGGGTGCGGGGCCATGTGCGGAGACTCGGTGCGGGCCTCATTTGCATAAGTGGCCTTATTTGCATAAATATTTGCATAATGTTACCATACACTAACGTTTAGTAAACATGTCTCTTAATGAATGTATGGATAAAGAAAGACTAAAAGATTTCTACATTACTATAATCCAGTGCCAACCGCCAGGCACATTAGGAACTACTACAAACGCTGCCCATTTAGAACCCATAGCAAACCCGCCATATCCTGACAGCATTACCAGGACTCACAAAGCACCATACCCTACCTATCAAAAGGGAACACTGCAAATATTAAACCAATACATTTCAGAGAATACTGAGGAAAGAGAACAAGTGGCAATGTCAAATAGGAATTACATAAACAGAATACCTCAGCTCAGTTACACATGCAGAACATAGACCATCACCAAACAAGGAATCACAATTTAGAAACAGGAAGGCAATAATTAAACTGGGAACCCCAAAAGCCAAACTTGGAATGTACAACAACACTGTAGAAATAAAACTATAAATTAATTTCCTCTTGTACCAAACAAAGCGCAGACGTTAATGATGCACATTTCCCATTTCCATTCCAAGCCCCCTCCCCATCAGCTATTTGCAGTTCAAGCCTCCCCTTCTACTCAGCCCATTTCCAGTCCTAGCAACCCCCCAACCCATTACCAGTCCTAGCCCCCCATCAACCCACTTCCAGTCCTAACCCCCATCACCTCATTTTCAGTTTAAGCCCCCCCTATAACCCATTACCAGTCCTAACCCCCCATAAGCCCACTTCCAGTCCTAACCCCATCAGCCCATTTCCAGTCAGCCCCCCATAGCCCATTGCCAGTCCTAACCCCCCCCCCATCAGCCCACAGCCCATTACCAGTCCTAACCACATCAGCCCACCTCAAGTCCTAACCCCTCCCCCTCTGCACATTTTCTGTCATATCCCCCCATAGCCCATTATCAGTCCTAACCCCCCCATAGCCCATTACAAGTCCTAACCCCCCATCACCCCATTTCCAGACAGCCCCATCAGCCCACAGCCCATTGCCAGTCTTAACCCCCCCATAGCCCATTACCAGTTCTAACCCCCCCAACAGCCCACAGCCCATTACCAGTCCTAACCCCATCAGCCCACATCAAGTCCTAACCCCTCCCCATCAGCCCATTTCCTGTCCTAGCCCCCCATAGCCCATTATCAGTCCTAACCCCACCATAGCCCATTACCAGACCTAACCCCCCATCACCACATTTCCAGACAGCCCCCATCAGCCCACAGCCCATTACCAGTCTTAACCCCCCCATAGCCCATTACCAGTCCTAACCCCCCCCCCCAACAGCCCACAGCCCACGTCAAGTCAAGTCCTAACCCCCCCCATCAGCTCATGGAAAATTTAAAAAAAAAAAAGCTGGCTGCTGCTGCTGCCGCCGCGGCAGCAGCACAATGGAGTGTCCCGCGGGGCCCCCTCTTCCCAGCTGAGCTCTCCCGGCCCGGCTGATCCCCTCTGCGCCGGCTTTCAGATACACGAAGGGAGAGTGTCTCCCTCGCGTCTCTGTTAAGCCCGCAGGGGCAGATGGGAAATTTCCCATCAGCCCCTGCTTCCCATCAGCCCCTGCGGGCTTAACAGAGACGCGAGGGAGACACTATCCCTTTGCGAATCTGAAAGCCGGTGCAGAGGGGCTCAGCCAGGCTGGGAGAGCTCAGCCGGGCAGAGGGGGCCCCGCGGGACACTCCAGCAGCAGCCAGCTTTTTTTTTTTTAAATTTAATTTTTAAAAAAGCAGAATGTTCTTTGCGCGGGGCCCCCTGAAACGCGGGGCCCTGTGCAAAAAACATTCTTGCTCAATGGACGGGCCGGCCCTGCAACTACAGGACCATGTAGACACATACGCTCCCTGCTGGACCCCCACCAGTACAGATTTAAACAAAATCACAGTGTAGAAACACTTATTACATCACTTATGGACACCCTTGTTACAGGCATAGACAATGTACTACAATGATTTGTCTTATGCTTCATAGATATCACTGCTGCTTTTGATTCTTAACCACAACACTCTGCTACAAAGACTCAAAGATACAGGAATAAATGGTACAGTACTAGACTGGTTTCTCTCCTACCTGTTCCACCGTATCCAGCATGTGAGAACCAAAAACAGACAGTCTAAACCTTTCACACAATACAGGGTGCTCCACAAGGCTCAGCCCTCTCTACACTGTTATTTAATATATATATCAACCAATTTGCAACATAATAAGACAACACAACATCCACTACAGAATATACGCAGACGATATCATGATATTCACCCAAATTAATATCAATTACCCAGATTACTCTCAAATCACAGCATGTCTTGAATCAATGTCAAAATGGCTCAAAGGACAAAATCTTTCCATAAACTTTAAAAAATCCAAATTGATGCATATTACCAGAAATACTAAATTCTCCTCACTGGACTCAATCAAGATCTTAGACTACACCTTAAACGAACAGACAAGAGGTCAAATACCTCAGAGTAACCTTCGACCATCAACTCAACTTCCAGCCTCACATAAAGAGAACAACCAGATCAGTTTACCAAAAGTTGAGAACCGCACAAACTCAAACCACTACTAACTGACAGTGACTTCAGAACAGTATGCCAAGTCATAGTAACTCCCATAATAGATTATTGTAATGTGATCTATCATGGCTTACCTAAGAAAACAATATTCCCTCTGCAACTGGTGCAAAACACTGCAGCAAGAATCATTACAGGAACTGCAAAATACACCCATATAACCCCTACACTCCACCAACTACACTGGCTCCCTGTCACTGTACGTACTAAATGCAAGAACATAATAATAATCTTCAAAATTCTAAACAACCTATCTCCAACGAGTCTTCAACCATTGATCAGGAAAGCGCATCCAACCAGAACGAGAACAGGTGCAGACATCAACATCTTGGAAATTCCACCAAGCTTCAAATCAGCAAAGCAATCCTCTTGCGGTAGAGCCTTCTCCCTGTACGCTTCCCAGCTATGGAATGAACTACCCGCCCCAATATGCGCAATAAAAGACCTTCTAGACTTCAGGAAAGCCATAAAAACTCACCTCTTCCTGGAATACTATGGTCCCACCTAGAAGAACAAGTGACATATCTCAATAAGACAACTATAAATAGCAGATAACTATTGAATGTAGCAGTAACAAATCACACCACAGCAATGCATCTGTATATAGTTAACAATTGTTAAATGTATCGTTTGCCCTATATAACCCTTCAAGTTTTATTCCCTATTCTAGGTCAAAGCCTGTTTCTGCATTTGTTTCATGTAAACCACTTTGAATTAACAATAAGGTGGTATAGAAAACCTGTCAAATAAATAAATAAATAAATTAGTGTTCTTTCATAACCCACTGGAAATTCCTGAACTAGACAGTGAACCCTTGGAATAGGATCTAGTCATGCATATTATATTAAAGAATGGCTGCAGCAAAGGCAGGAGGTGCAACTGGTGGATTCATAGAGTAAGAGACATCCCCGTTGTCTGATACTTTGCAGAGTGGTATACAACAGAACATCAAGGAGAACTTCCAACGCACCAGGGGTGGATATCAGGGTCCCAGACTTCGGGAAGACCTCTTCTGTGGAATACCTAGACAAAGGAAAGCTAGCAGGTAATCACAGCTTGATCCCTCAGATTTACAACAAAGAAACCAGTAGAGTTTAGACTGATTATGGATGTAAGTCCAAACGTCAATTACAAACTCACTAGGATGTTGATTGGAAAATTACAGCTGTTGGTCACCCTGACTGATCTCAGACATTGTCTTTTTGAAGGTTATCTACACACACTGGTACAGCATTTGGTGAACAATGGGTACGTGAGGGATAAGACAGTCCGTGCTGCTCCTTACGACTGGAGAGTTGCACCCAGTAAGTGTGCTGAATCTATTGATATTTTCCTTTCTGAACTATGCATGAAAAAATGAATGCTATCCTTTTAAAGTGACTAAAGGTAGATGTGTTCTCTGTGAACAAACAGGAAATAAGTCCTCACATGTGGGTGACATCACTGATGGAGCCCCACACGGAATGCTCCCCAGCTTCCAAAGGAAGCCTTGGGGAGGTACACTGCACACGCATGCATGCCTTCCTGCCTGTCATGGTGCCATCTTCTCCACTCTTCTTTTTTCCACGGAGCCCCTAGGACATGTTCCTGCAATTCGGAAAAGTTTTTCTTCTGGCCCTCTTAGGCCAACCTTTTTTGCCTATTCCTTACTTCATGTTGTTGGTTACTTGGTTTTGCCGACTTAGGGCTTTTCTTTTTTTCTTTCTTTTGGCTTTTGCCTAAAATTGCTCCTTTGGGGTCATTTTCCTGCCCACGGCAGCTTTTCAGTATAATTTGCTGAGGCGTTTTTTTTTCAGCATGTCTAAGCCAGCTAGTAGCTTAAAAAAATGCAAAGTGTGGCAAGACCATTTCTGCCACTGATCACCATAATTGGTGCTTGGTGCCTTGGACCTAATCACCAGTCGGCGTCCTGCAAGCTCTGTTTGCAGATGATGGCTGAGGGTCGGGAAAAACAAAAGGCTCATCAGATTCAGCATCCTCAGCCCCGACCCCATCTTCCATGCCCATCAAGGTTTCAGAGGTATATAAGGGGAAAGAGCTATGTGCCCAGTTGGAGCAGAAGGTCCCCGATCAGTGAGAGAAGAATCTCTGATGAGCAAGTGTCAAAGGGCGAGTACCAGGAGAAAATTCAGGTGCAGCTCCTCCGCAGCCCTTCTCGACGCAATGCTGATAGTGATAGCCAGGAGCGATCAGTCAAGCTTGCCTGGCAGGAAAAATTGACCCACATGGCCCAGGAGGGCAGCTGGATGTCTCCCGATGTGCCTATCATTGTGAAGTCCCCACCTGAGGTGGTGCCTCAGTGTCCACAGCTGTGGCACTGACCCCCTTGTAGGTGATGGTTCTAGACCTTGAAGTTCATTTGGCAGCAGTGGAAGCTTTGCGGAATGCAGGTTTCATGGCACACAGAGCGTCTTCACTGCACTCCATCCAGTCCATCCTAGAGACTCATCAGGCAGGGACATTGGGTGGGAGATCAGAATCGACTCTGGTCCCTGGAGTGATCTCCCTTTCCAGCATGTTAGAATCTGACACTCAGGTGCATCGCCATCAGCACACAGGGCAGCATGGGAGCCACCGATGCCTCTCTCCCAAGCCACGCAGCAGGTGGGAGGAGGATTCGAGGCATTATTTCAATTTCCTCTCTGAGTCTGAATCGGAATAGGAATCTGAGGAGGAATTGACTACTTTGGAGCTTCGGTGTCCGGACCTTCCGTCCAATCTGTCGCTTCCACCTGAGCAGTGCAAGATGCCCTTGGAGGACATGTCTTCCAGGATTTTACTCAGGACATGGCCAAGGCCATTCTCTTCTCACTCAAATTGGAAGAAGAGCCAAAAGCGGAGGAACTAAAACACCTCCAGTACCCCTCGGCACCCAGGGAGGCAGTGACAGTTCCTCAAGTCCTGCAGAGGTAGTTGCTGCAACTGTGGGAAGAACCCCTTATGGTCCCCCCCCCCCCATCAGCTGCAAGCTCGATTCCCTGTACTGGGCCAAGAAGGCCCAGGCTTTGAGAAACCTCAGCTGCCACACAATTCCATAGTGGTTGAATTGGCCTTGAAGCAGGCGAAGAGCACCAAGAGGAACTCCTCGGTGCTGCCATGCCACAAGGCTGGAACCCTGGACTCCTATGGGAGGAAATGTTATCAGGGTTTCATGCTGGTCACCGGGATCCTGGCCTACAAAACCTATATGAACATGTTCCTTAAGGATGTTATGTTGGACTTGGAGGACTTTGCTATCCTCATTCCCGAGGACTGCCGATAGGCGATCCAGAGCTAGGTGGCCCACGGCAAAGACTGTGACACCTTCAAGTCTGCAGGCAGAATAGCGGCAGTGGATATCACCACTTGTGGGTGGTGTGGTTACAATCTTCCAACCTAGAGCAATGGGTCCAGAACAAGATCGCCAATGTCCCCTGCCAGGGAGAGAACCTCTTCAGGAAGCCTGTAGAGAAGAAGGTGGAGGAGCTCAAGGATCTCTAAGAAGACATGGATCCTGCACAAAAGAAACATCAGGCTAAGAACGCCTTCTACTCGCTTCTGTGCCAGTATTACCTGGCCCAGCCGCAGGCACAGCCTAAGGCACAGGTTCCCATTGGCAGTGGAGGGAGAAGACCCCAAAGATGAGCCCATCCCCAACCCAAACAGGGGGCAGTGTTTTGATGGGTTCCTTGGGAGCATAGCCAGCCGACCGCTCTCCACCCGAGTTCCCCTGCAGGTAGGGGAAGCATGTCCACTTTGCCCGCAGCTTGTCCACTTTGCCCGCAGCTTGTCCACTTTGCCCACAGATAGCCTCTCCTCACCTCGGACATCTGGGTGCTGCAGATCGTCCAAAGAGGTTATCAACTGCACTTCTCCCAGTTGCTACTTCCATATGCTCTGGGGGGGTCCCGGTGCTGGATTCCATGCACCGGGACCTGCTTTGGGCAGAGGTCTTCATGTTGCTGGCTGACTTAGCTATTGAGCCGATTCCCCCAGCTCAGGTCGGTCATGACTTTTATTCTAGGTATTTCCTGGTCCCCAAAAATACTGGTGGATTCCGGCCCATTCTGGATCTGCAAAACCTGAATTGGTTCCTCGTGTGTGAAAAATACAAGTTGGTCTCACTCAGAGCACTGTTCCCATATTTTCTTCAGGGTGACTGGCTATGCTCCCTGGATCTAAGGGATGCATACACACACATTCTAATCTACCCAGGCCACAAACAGTACCTACGGTTCATGCTGGACGGCTAGCATTTTCAGTACTGAGTACTTTGGGTTGGCCTCAGCCCCATATGTTTTCACAAAGTGCCTGGTGGTTGTGGCCATCTTCTTTGGACCCTGGGAGTCTTTGCCTTCCCATTTCTGGATGACTGGCTCATCAAAGGCCCCATGCCGGACGGCGTAAAGTGATCAGTTGAACTCACCATTCAGGTGCTGAAATGGCTCGGCTTTGTGAACAATTACCCGAAGTCCCATTTCCAGCCTACGCAGCAAATGGAGTTCATTGGGATCCTCCTCGACACCACTCAGGCATGGGCCTTTCTACTGGTGAATGGTATGCAGTGGCTCGGCAATTTGGTGGGCAATGTGCAGCATCAGTGACACCAGGGGCGGCCCAAGGGGGGTGCGGGGCTATGTGCGGAGACTCAGTGTGGGGCCTCATTTGCATAAGTGGCCTTATTTGCATAAATATTTGCATAATGTTACCATACACTAACTTTTAGTAAACATGTCTCTTCATGAATGTATGGATAAAGAAAGACTAAAAGATTTCTACATTACTATAATCCAGTGCCAACCGCCAGGCACATTAGGAACTACTACAAATGCTGCCTATTTAGAACCCATAGCAAACCCGCCGTATCCTGACAGCATTACCAGGACTCACAAAGCACCATACCCTACCTATCAAAAGGGAACACTGCAAATATTAAGCCAATACATTTCAGAGAATACTGGGGAAAGAGAACAAGTGGCAATGTCAAATAGGAATTGCATAAACAGAATACCTCAGCTCAGTTACACAATTTTATTTAATTAATTTATTTATTTATTACAGTTGCTTATATACCGCACTATTCGGTATCAGCGCGGTTTACAGTATAACAAAATGACCAAGACACACACTCTGTTTGGTTTTACATCGAACAGGGGTACAAACTTGGATAACAGGGTTGAACTATATACATGAAATAATAAACCTATAAGAGGGTTAAACTATATACAAACTATATACAATAAATAATGAGACTGATGAGCTATATGTAATACCATGAATACTTAAGACAGTATGAGCCTGATCTGCAGGAAGGAGGTTGAGACTATAATAAGACTAGGAATGGGTGTTTTTGAGGAGGGGTTACTTAGATTCATTGCTGGTAGGGTAGTATTGTAGGAAGAGGTGAAATTTGATTGCCTTCCTGAATTGGGTTAGGTCTGCAATAGCACATGCAGAACATAGACCATCACCAAACAAGGAATCACAATTTAGAAACAGGAAGGCAATAATTAAACTGGGAACCCCAAAAGCCAAACTTGGAATGTACAACAACACTGTAGAAATAAAACTATAAATTAATTTCCTCTTGTACCAAACAAAGCGCAGACGTTAATGATGCACATTTCCCAGAGCTTTCATATTCCAGTTAATAAAATCAAAATAAAGAGATATCTTTCTACATTTTGTGCATTTTTTTCAGTTGCAATTGCTCCAGCCACTTTCTTCTGGTTTCTTCATGTTTTCTGCTAACTCTCCATCGTCTGCTGTCCATTTGTCCTTTCTTCTCTCTTCTAGTTTTTTTTTCCATTCTCTCTCTCTCTACATCTGCTTTAACATACTAATCTTTCTCCTTTTGCTCTTTCCTCATTCCTATTTCATCCACACAAATTTTACCCCTCCATCCTCAATCCCCACTTACTCTCCCAATACCCGGCCAATTGTAGATTTTTCATCCCTCCCACACAAAATATTTTCCCCTCTCCATATTACTCTCTCAGCCCCATCCCATTCTAATCCTCCCCCCAACATCAGCTCCCTTCTAGTTCCAGTCTCACCCAGCATCCATTCCCTTCTAGTCCCTGCATCAGCCCATTTCCAGTCCTAGCCCCCCCTCAGCCCATTTCCAGTCCTAGCTCCCCATCCATTTCCAGTTCGAGTCCCTTCATCAGCTCATTTCCAATCCTAGCCCATCCATCAGCCCATTTCTAGTCATTTCCTAGCCCCCCCATCAGCCCATGTTAAATCCTAGCTCCCCTCCACTCAGCCCAATTTCAGTCCAAGCCCCCCATGAGCCTACTTCCAGTTCTAGCCCCTCCATGAGTCCATTTCAATTCAAGCCCCCACCACAGCCCATTTCCAATCTTAGCTCCCCCCCAACAGCCCATTTCAAGTCCTATCCTAGCTGCTCCATCAGCCCATTTCCAGTCATCCCCCCATAGCTCATTGCCAGTCCTACCCCGCCCCCAATCAGCCCACAGCCCATTACCAGTCCTAACCACATCAGCCCACCTCAAGTTCTAACCCATCCCCATCAGCCCATTTCCTGTCCTAACCCCCCCATAGCCCATTACCAGTTCTAACCCCCCCAACAGCCCACAGCCCACCTCAAGTCAAGTCCTAACCCCCTCCATAGCCCATTACCAGTTCTAACCCCCATCACCCCATTTACAAACAGCCCCCATCAGCCCACAGCCCATTACGTCTTAACCCCCCCATAGCCCATTACCAGTCCTAACCCCCCCAACAGCCCACAGCCCACCTCAAGTCAAGTCCTAACCCCTCCATAGCCCATTACCAGTCCTAACCCCCCATCACCCCATTTCCAGACAGCCCCCATCAGCCCACAGCCCATTGCGTTTTAACCTCCCTAGCCCATTACCAGTCCTAACCCCCCCAACAGCCCACAGCCCACCTCAAGTCAAGTCCTAACCCCCTCCATAGCCCATTACCAGTCCTAACCCCCCATCACCCCATTTCCAGACAGCCCCCATCAGCTCAAAGCCCAATACGTCTTAACCTCCTCATAGCCCATTACCAGTCCTAACCCCCCCAACAGCCCACAGCCCACCTCAAGTCATCCTAACCCCCTCCATAGCCCATTACCAGTCCTAACCCCCATCACCCCATTTCCAGACAGCCATCAGCCCACAGTCCATTACGTCTTAACCCCCATAGCCCATTACCAGTCCTAACCCCAACAGCCCACAGCCCACCTCGTCAAGTCCTAACCCCACCATAGCCCATTACCAGTCCTTCCCCCCAACAGCCCACAGCCCACCTCAAGTCAAGTCCTAACCCCAACATAGCCCATTACCAGTCCTTCCCCTCAAGTCAAGTCCTAACCCCCTCCATAGCCCATTACCAGTACTACCCCCCCCAACAGCCCACAGCCCACCTCAAGTCAAGTCCTAACCCCCTCCATCGCCCATTACCAGTCCTACCCCCCCCCATCGGCTCATGGAAAATTTAAAAAAAAAAAAAAAAGCTGACTGCTGCCGCTGCCGCCGCAGCAGCAGCAGAATGGAGTGTCCCGCGGGGCCCCCTCTGCCGGGCTGAGCTCTCTCGACCCGGCTGAGCCCCTCTGCGCTGGCTTTCAGATACGCGAAGGGAGAGTGTCTCCCTTGCGTCTCTGTTAAGCCTGCAGGGGCAGATGGGAAATTTCCCATCAGCCCCTGCTTCCCATCAGCCCCTGCAGGCTTAACAGAGACGCGAGGGTGACACTCTCCCTTTGCGTATCTGAAAGCCGGCACAGAGGGGCTCAGCCGGGCAGGGAGAGCTCAGCCGGGCAGAGGGGGCCCCGCAGGACACTCCATTCTGCCGCTGCCGCCGCGGCAGCAGCAGCAGCCAGCTTTTTTTATTTTAAATTTAATTTTTAAAAAAGCAGAATGTTCTTTGCGCGGGGCCCCCTGAAACGCGGGGCCCTGTGCAAAAAACATTCTTGCTCAATGGACGGGCCGGCCCTGAGTGACACACAACAGCTCGCGGCCTCAAGCACATAGCGGCCACAGTACATCAGCCCCTTGAGTCCGTCTCTCCATGTGCCAGGCCTAGTGGACCTTGAGCACGCAATGGTGACAGGCTACCGGCCACCTTCAGGACAGGGTAGTAGTCACCGCACCACTGGTGTAGTCCTTCATCTGGTAATCTCTTGAGGGGTTTTCTATTCCAATTGGCAGCCCCCAGCAAGATGCTCATGATGGACATATCCAAGCTTGGCTGGGGAGCACACTTGGATGGATGTGCACTCAGGGTCTATGGTCTGAGCAGGAGAAACTGCTTCAGTTCAACTTTTTTCAGCTCCAGGTGATAGCCAATGCTCTCCACACCTTCTGCGAGCACCTGACCAATCAGGTAGGCCTGATCCAAATGAACAACCAGGTAGTGATGTTCTGTGTGAACAAGTAGGGGGGCATGGGCTCATACCTCCTGTGTTGGGAGGCCATTCGGCTTTGGAAGTTCATGTTGCTCCAGGCATGGACCTGCGGACGACTTATCTGCCTGGGAAGCTCAACGGTCTGGCGGACCAACTCAGCCGGGTGCTTCAACCACACGAGTGGTCCCTCAGGAGGTCAGTGGCAACCTGGATCTTTCGGGAGTGGGGAACCCTGGTAGTGGACCTCTTCACTACAGTGCATAATGCCCAGGTGGTTCAGTTCTGCTATCAAAGGCCAGCCAACGATCACCTAGCATCTGATGCCTTTCTCCTTCATTAGGAGGGCTTGCTGTATGCATATCCCCCTGATACCACTTGTGGCAAAAACCCTCCTGAAGCTCCAGGCCAACAGGGGCTCCATGATCCTAATTATCCCCAACTGGGCTCGATAGCTGTGTTTCCCACTGCTGCTGCATCTCTCGCAGAGAGAGCCTCTTCGCCTGAGCTCAGATCCAGACCTCATCACACAGGAGAGCAGGGCCTTGCTACACCCCAACATCTGCTCATTGGTCCTCATGGCATGGATGCTGGATGGATAGTCCTCTCTGAGCTCAATCTTCCTGAGGGTGTCACTAACATCCTTCTAGCATCCTGCAAGGACTCAAAACACAAGGGCCTATGCACTCAAGTGGTGGCAGTTCACCATCTGGTGTATGGGCAAGGTGCTGGATCCCCTTCTCCTGTGCAATGGACCAGCTGCTGGAGTATCTTCTGCACCTTTTCGACTTTGGCCTGAAGTCCACTTTGATGCAGGTTCATCTCAGCACAATAGGGGCGTACCATTGTTGCTCCAGGGGAAAACCCATCTCGGCCCAGCCTCTTGTGGTCTGATTCATGAGGAGGTCTGCTCCTCTCAAAGTTCTTGCTCAAGCCCCCAGTGATGGCTTAGGATCTCAACGTGGTACTCACCCAGCTGATGCAGGCCACTATTTGAGCCACTGGACTCTTGCCCCCTAAAGTTTCTGACCTGAAAGGTACTCTTTCTGGTGGCGGTAACATTGGTGCAACGTATTATTGAGCTCCAGGTTCTGGTCGCTCACCCTTCGTACACCAGGTTTCATCATTACAGAGTGGTGCTCTGCACACACCCTCACTGTCTGCTGAGGGTGGTCTCTGCATTCCACCTCAACAAGTCAATAGTTCTACTGACTCACGCTAACTAGGGGGAGGTGGTGTTGCATACGTTGGACTGCAAGCATGCGCTGGCCTTCTACCTGGAGCGCATGAAGGTGCACCGCCAGTCTACCCAGCTGTTTGTTTCCTTTGACCCTAGTAGGCTAGGCGCTGCTGTCTTGAAGTGCATGCTATCCGTTTAGCTAGCGGCATATCCCCAAGCTGGGTTGAGCCTTGAGGATCATGTTATGGCTCACAATATTCATGCAATGGCTGCATCAGTGGCCTACCTCCGCTCTGTTTCCGCAGAAGAATCTACTGTCTTGATGGGGATTCCTAATCCGACAGCATTTTTGGTCAGGCCATGCTCCGACACCTCTTTGGGTCTTAGAGACATCTCCTGCTCACTGGCCCTTCTACCCATTCAGGCTACCTACTAAAACCCCTCAGGTCGATGAATGCTGAGGTTGCTGTATCAGACAAGTCCCTCGAGGGACTACCTTGCTGTTCTTCCTGTCTTCTCCAGTTTGGTTGTCCATGTTGTGCTGTTGTTCTCCTCGTGTTCTAGTAGCCTATAACTTGGGAGTCCCATACTTGAGGCCTTATTTCCTGTTTGTTCATGGAAAAGAGTAGTTACTCACATGTAGCAGGGGTTCTCCATGAACAGCAGGAATAAGTCCTCACAATCCTCTCACCTCCCTGTGGAGTTGCCTTTTTTGGCTCTTGATATGTTATTAGACTGGAGAAGATGGAGCTGCAGAAGGCAAGCATGCATGCACAGTGTACCTCCCCGAGGCTTCCTTTGGAAACTGGGGAGCATTCCGTGTGGGGCTCAGTCGGTGATATCACCCATATGTGAGGACTTATTCCTGCTGTTCACGGAGAACACCTGCTACAGGTGATTAACTACAATTTATGAACCCCGTGTGTTCTTTATAAGTGTTTGGAGAAGGGAAATTTCTTACAGCTACTACTACTACTGTTGAGAGTTTGTTGGTTTATAAAGCAGTTCACTCAATGAGGTTCAGAAGGGAAAACAGTTTAATGAGTAATTACATGAGATACTGTATACAGACAGAACTCCATACTAAGATGGCTGCACACACTACTACTACTTGTTGTTGTTAAGTGCCGTCGAGTCGGAGTCGACTCATGGCGACCCTCTGGATAGCTATCCTAAATTGTGTTAACATAATGGGTACAGGAACAGGAACCGAAAACCCCACCTTCTGAATGTTTTTCCTTATTTATTTATTTAATTTAATGAGTTTTTATACCCCCCCCCCCCCCTTCCAGAGATCAGGGGCAGTTTACAGAGAACAATTATTGCAAACCATTCAACTATATACAATTATTACCAACGATAGAACCATTCAGCTATGTACAAGGTGCCTTCCAGAATCAGGGAGCTAAGTGGCGAACATTAACTATATATGTATATATGGGTTGTGGGGAGGCGAAAGTTGACAATATACTTCAGGCATTATTATAGTGTTCAGCAAAGAGTAGCGTCTTTAGCTCTTTCCGAAATGTCTGGAGGTCTTTGATTCACCTGACGGTGTCTGGAAGAGAGTTCCATAGAGTAGGTGCAGTGTAAGTAAAGGCTCTGTTGGTAGTTGTTTGCTTTGAACTGTGAAATGGGAGGGGGGAGGGGCGGGTATTTATGTATTTATTTTATTTATTTAGTATACATTTGTATACCGCTACTTCCAGCGATCAGTAGCGGTTTGATTACAGATTGTAGGATGTCAATCATGACAGAAAATTTGGAGTATAAACACATTGATTTGTAGTGAAAAGCACAGCACACAGGAAGATGGTTTAAAGGAGCAGATTCAGAATTTACATATCTACATTTTGCAAGCATATTTTGGTTGTTCCTCCTTCTGCTCCTAGTCTCTGTCTTTGTGTGAATCCTAGAGTGAGGTAGGAGGGTGCGATATTGTTGAATAATTTAAAGTTGGTGATTATTGTTTTATATTTTATCCTGCTGAATATTGGGAGCCAGTGGAGATTCTTAAGAACAGTGATATGTTCATTTAGGCATGCTTTGGATATGATTTTGGCAGTCACATTTTAAGTTAGTTGTAAGGTGTTGATGGTGTTTCCTTAGTACTGTGACATCCAAAGACCATTCGTGTGGGTCTAGGCTTCTGGGAAGTATAATCCTTCTGTAAAATAACTTGTACTCTTCCCTATATAATGCCATCTACTGTCCTTTACTGCCACCTACTGTCCTTTACTGGTGTACTTGTAGGACAGAAACATACATTAAACTGTCAGATATTCAGCTTGGATCTATTGCTTGCTTTTTAACAACTGCTATTACTTATCATTTATATAGCACTACAAAGTGTATGCAGCATTGTACATATAGACGTAAGAGACAGTCCCTACTCATCAGAGCTTACAATCTAAGCAAGACAAACACAATAAACAGAGGACAAGAGATAGTCTACCCACATTAATTGCTATTTATGAGTTGAAATCACTGAAAATTGTCCTTCCAAATTTTGTTAGTCCAAGAAAAGATATTATGACCTTTAAAGTAACTTATCTGAGGAGATACAGCAAAATCATTTTGGTAGTCTGTAGCCTATGTAATAAAAACTGTAAAAAAAAAGTTACCATGTGAGTCAGTAAAAATGTAACATGCACGTTAAAATGCCTTTTAACAAGCAATGCAATCAGTTTCATCATGTGAACAATAAAAAAGTACCTTAGTAGCATGGCTACAATAAAGCAAAGTTGCTTACCTGTAAACAGTGTTTTCCGTAGACAGCAAGATTTGATCCACAGCTACTTCCATCTTTGCCCAGCGCACAGCTTAGCTCTGGGTCTCTAGTCTGAGAGAAGATCTTCATGACTACCTGGTGAATGCTCCCTGCCAAGGAGATATCCTTTTCAGACCTAAAGTGTAGGAGGCTGTCTCAGAAGTCAGGAACCATCATTTTACAGTGTGGGAACTCTCATCCCAACTCCAAGAGCAACCCAGCAGTCCCACCTCCCACAATACCCACAATACTAAAGGGCATACCACTACCAGTACTTCCAACAATTTTATCCTCGTCAGCATTTCCAACCCTATTTTCAGCCTCCACCACAACATCAGCCTGCATCTACTTATGATCAATGCCTCAGGCAAAGGGACAGGCCCAACTACCCAAGGTGGCCCCTTGGATTGCTGGGTCCTCATCATCATTGCATTGTGCATCACCATGGATTGCTGGGTCCTCATCATCATTGCATTGTGCAACAAACTCAATGTCATGGTTATCCCCCCTCTGAGGTCGCCTCCACCCTGCACTGTTCCCCCTCTTCACCTTCCACTCATGATAGAAGAGATTACAAACCTACTCCGCAATCATACATTCAAGTCTGTACCAGAACAAGAGAGCAAGCTGGGCTTGTATTTCTGGTTCTTCCTTATTACCAAAAAGACAGGAGACCTCCGAGTGATCCTCCACCTCCAGGAGCTCAATCTCTACATTAAGAGAGAAAAGTTCAAAATGATTTCTCTAGCCACAATTTTTTCACTTTCGAAGCAGGCTGACTGGCTCACCTCTCTGGATCTCAAAGACACTTACGCCCATATCCCCATCCACCCTCAGCATTGGGAATATCTCCGGTTTTGCTTCAAGACAGAATACTATCAATACGTAGTTCCAGGGGCGGCTCAAGGCAATCTGCTGCCTGAGGCGAAGTATGAAAAGGCACCCCCCCCCACCTTAGAGAGGGCGGGGCTTTTTCAGAAATCCAATCAGTGACTGAACCAAACCAAAAAGCCAATTAGATTATATGGAGGAAATGCAAGATGTTTGCACACAGGACCATATCGAGCTGCAAATGCACCCTGTGCGACTTGCAGCTCGGACACAAGCCCCCCTCTCCCCCATACCTCCGTGCAGCGCTGCCTGCTCTTTCCCTGCTGCTGCCGCCCTCTGTTTTTTTTATGGAGGTGCCAGCAGCAGGGAAAGAGCAGGCAGCACTGGATGGAGGTATGGGGAGGAGGAGGGGGGCATGTGCCCAATCTGAAAGGCGCCGGCACATTAAGAAGATCTGTCCCTCCCTACTCTGACATGGCATCGGAGAAGGGAGGGACCAGACCTGCTTAAAGTGCTGCAAAAAGGCTTAGGGAGCGCATTTCGTCTGCCTGCTATTGTCTTGCCAGCAGCGGCAGGGCAACAGCAGACAGCTGAAATGCACCCCCCAAACCTTTCTGCCCTGTGCGGCTGCACCGCTTGCTCAGGGCTAGTTACAGTCCCGTTTGCACACCAAGGAACTAAAAGACAGCAAGAACCAACAGCACAGTTTATAAAACTAAATTATAACTCATTTTTATTTTGTTGTTATAAACTGCATTATGGTTCTTGCTTTTTCTTTTTTAACATATATTCTGCAGCCACAGTAGGTGCAGAGCAGAACCAGGACATTCACCCACAGAACTCAATATTAAAAAAAAAAAAAAATCTGATTCTGATCATCTCACTAACAACAACAACAACAACCACTATTTTCCAGTACCAGGGATATTGTGAACTAATACAAAACCCTACAACAAAGAGCAAACCTTACCATACCATATAAGCACAAACTTCCAGAACTTACATAAGGAGCCCATCCAAAAAAAGCATCACTGTAAATACTACAGTGGGCCCTGGAACATCCATACACCTATTCGAAAAGCTGAACAAGTCAAATTACTACAGTACAGTATAGATCTTTATGTACAAACTCCATGTTAACAGAACACCTGACCTCAGTCAAACACTCGCAACATCGACCCTCACCAAGTACAGAATAAGTAACCACAATTTAAAGTAAAAATAAAAATATGTAGACTAAATTTAAATTGAAACCCCAAGAAGCCAGAGTCCACATGCAGTGCAATATCAGATAAATAAGAGATGCAGTTCCCCAATACTGTGTAAAATATAAAAATAGCACAAAGTCCAATAACTAAAATTAAATAAAATTATTTTTTCTACCTTTGTTGTCTGACCATTTTATTCTCTGATCATGCTGGTCCCGATCTGAGGCTTCAGCTTTCCTGTCTTCTCTTTGCTCTCTTTCTGTGGTCTATGGTCCATCTGCCTTTTCTTATCTCTTCTTTTGTTTCCTTCACTTCCTTCCATCAGCCCATTTCCAGTTCCAGTAACCCTCCCCAGTATCAGTCCCCTTTCCAGTCCTTCCCTCCCAGTACCTTCCAATGGCAACCGCCTTGCATTCCCATGACTACAACTGGTGTCCATTCCCTTTCAGTTCCCCTCTTTCCTCACTGTCCAGCCCCTTCTAGTCCAAATACCATCCCAGATATCAGCTCACGTCCACCCTCAGTGCCACCCTCCCAGTCAGCTCCCTTCCAGTCGCCCTACCCTCTGTCCATCCCCCTTCCAGTGCCATTTGCATGTCAGCTCCCTTCCAGCCTCCTCCCCATTACCCAACCACCTACCACTCACATCCCCAAATGTCAGCTCACTTCCAGTCCCCCTTCAGTACATCCCAGATGTCAGCTCCTTTCCAGCCCCCTCCTTCCCCCGTGTCAGCTCCCTTCATGCCCCCTCCTTCCCCTGGCAGACCCTCTCATTATCCGCTCCCTTCCAGTCCTATTCTACCATCCTCCCGCATCAGCCCATTTGTACCCTAGCCCTAGTTTTCTTCTAGGGCTAGCAGCACTCTCCTCCCCTCCCCCATTAGCCCATTTCCAGTCTTATCCCCCTTCAGCCCACTCTAGTCCTAGCCCCCCAATCAGCCCATTACCAGTCCTAGCTCATTTCAAGTGCTAGCCTCCCATCTGCCCATTACCAGTCCTAACCCCCCCATAACCCATTACCAGTCCTAAACACCCTCCATCAGCCCACTTCCAGTCCTAACCCCCTATCAGCCCATTACCAGTCCTAACCCCCCCCATAGCCCATTACCAGTCCTAAACACCCCCCATCAGCCCACTTCCAGTCCTAATCCCCCCATCATCCCATTTGCAGTCCTAGACACCCCATAGACCATTACCAGTCCTAACCCCTCACCATCAGCCCATTTCCAGTCCTAGCCCCCCATGGCCCATTACCAGTCCTAACCTCTCACCCCCATCCAGTCCTAACCTCTCCCCCCATCAGCCCATTTTCAGTCCTAGACCCCCCATTTCCAGTCCTGGCCCCCAGGAAAATAATAACGCTCAAATTTCTGCCGCTGCCGAGTCCACTTCTTGGCAGCGGCAGACTCACCTCTCCTCTATAGCAGCTGCGGCTCCTGCTTCTTGGAGCCGCGGCTATACTAGCGCAAGGATCAGCCAGCCACTGCGAAGCCTTCCCGTGCAGCAGCGTCCTGCCCCCAAAGGAACTTACTTTGGGGGCAGGACGCTGCTGCACAGGAAGGCTCTGCAGTGGCTGGCTGATCCTCGCGCTAGTACAGCCGCGGTTCCAAGAAGCAGGAGCCGCGGCTGCTATAGGAAGGAGAGGTGAGTCTGCCGCTGCCGAAAAGTGGACTTGGCAGCGGCAGAAATTTGAGCGTTTGGATTTTTTTTTTTTTAACGTTTGAAGGCTAAGTGAGGCGGCTGTTTTGGGGGCAAAATGCCACCTTTAAAACTTCTCCGCCTGAGGCAGCCGCCTCACTTCACCTCATGATGGAGCCGCCCCTGCATAGTTCTACTTTTTGGACTGTCCTCAGCCCCATGGGTGTTCATGAAGTGTCTGATCGTAGCCACAGCACAGCTGCACAGTCAAGGCTTGTGTGTTTACCCTTACCTGGACGATTGGCTCATTTCAGGGCCTGACAAGGCCTCAACCCAGGTGTCAGTCCACATGACATCCTTACTCCTGCAACAGCTCAGCTTCATTATCAATTTCCAAAAGTCTGAGTGCGAACCTCGCAAAGTCCTCGATTTCATCAGGGCTCATATAGACCCCACAATGGCTCGATCCTTCTTGCCAGCCAACAGATTAATCATCCTCTCAGCAGCTCAGCACCCAGCTGCTCATTATCCGAAGTGTGTCAGCTCTTAACATCCTGTGTCTCTTAGGTCACATGGCACTCTCAGTACACTTAGGGGTATGTTTACTAAACTGTCTTAATGTGCGCCCAGCGATAGTGTGCAGGCTGCCATAAAAGGAGTGGGCGTTTCAGTCTTAAAGTAGCAAAATGGGATTATCGCACCATAACGCGCGCTGCTGCGCACACTAATGGGCTAAGCGCCGCTAGGCACGTTAACGCGCGGTAATCTTAAGTAGGCACCCAGACATACAAACACAGAAACAGAGGTGTAGTACAATGGTTAATACACTGACTGATGATGCGGGGTCATGAGTTTGATCCCCCAGTGTGCCTAGTGCATAAGGCTGGCTGAGGCATCAGCTTTGACATGTAAGTGTTGTTTCTTGAGGCATTTTATTTGTATTTTAATTATTGCTGCCAGCAAACACACCCTCACGTGCCATAACCTAAGGTGCCACATAAGGCACCCTATAAGGTACTCCATAGGGCACATTATAAAGAGCACTGTCTGCCATGGCACCCTATAATGTCCCCTATAGTGCACCCTATAAGGCGCTCCATAGGACAACTTATAAGGCACCTTATATGGACTGTAACCATAAGGTGCCTCAGAAGGCGCTTTATAGGGCACCCTATAGGGCACCTTTATAGGGGCACCCTATAAAACGCCTTCTGAGGCACCTTATGGTTACAGTACTCTGAGGGTGTTTTTGCTGGCCGCACTAATGTACATTAAAAATTGACAATGCTCTGGATAGCCCTATCAAATAACCCCACTGTAGGTTTGAACACATGATCTCTGGCTCCACAGGCAGTGAAGTAACCAGTGGGCTACAGCTATTAACAAGCACCGGCTGGCTATAGAAGGACTGCATGTCACCACACAAACAGTCTGCTGTGGTTACCAGGATAGGGTTAACCCACCTGTACCCATGATGCACTGCACATGCAAATCAGCAGTCTACAGATGATCACAAGATGGGGTATGCACCCCCACAGCACCTCAGCCTGTTAGGGGGTACTGACCGTGTATGTTATTGGCACAGAGTAGCTACAGACCGTCACATTGTGCGGGTACTGTGCTCACCCTGAGGGTTAGGTGGGGCACCCAGCACCAGGTCCAGAGCACCTTTCATGGCTGGAATAGGCTATGCTGCAGGTCCCCATCAGTGCTAGTGTGTGTGATAGGTAGTTGCTGCAGACACATCTGCATTTCTCAGTCATGTCTAGCCCTTATGGGCTATGATGCACCCAAAATAGTGCATATCCTGTGTTGGTACCATGGTCACATGATGTAGGTGGGGTATTTGGACCCATAGGTGGATTATGTACCACCACCCAACCCAACCCAACCCAACCCACTCTCTGTGGCTCAGGGTGGAAAACAGGATCTCCCACCAACAGAGCCACACTCTGCCTCCCTGCAATGGGGGCAGTAGAGAGGACCATCAGCCCCAGTCCTGCTGGGGAACAGACACCATACAGGGCAGGCAATGCAGATCTGTACTCATCCATAAGGCAAGGCAGACAGAAGGCCTGGAAATGCTCAGCTGCCCCCCACCACTATCAGACATTTTCCAGCTGCTGCACCCTGCAAGATGTTCCATCCAGACACATATTAGCTGCAGACAGTCTGCTAGCTAGTCCATAGTGCATGTTTCTGGAGAAGAAGGATGTACCCAGAACTGGGATGTCAGCATACACACCAAGCAGATAAGTCAGTGATTGGGCCCCTAAAGGGAACCATAAACATCACATGAGAGCAACACAATATAGCACTATGGGGGAACCTAGCCATGCCGTGGACACTGCTCAGTCAAGGTGAGAGTGATCTCCCAGCAGGACATGCTGTGGCCACCCTTTCCATGCAGGTGGTTATCAGGCACTACAATGTCCGAGCCATTGCCCTATGCCCTGTGCAGATGCATCCTGGCCAGGCTACCCTGTCCGGGCTATACCCATGGTACCTTGCTCCTCATTATGCACATTGGCAGGCTTACACTGGCAACAGTGTGGGCTGAGGAAGGTGTTGGCAGACACCACACACTGGATAGACAAACACACGCTCCCACACCTATGCCAGCATTGTGCAAATATAGAGGCTCTTGGCAGCCCTGGCCACCGCACCAGTCCTGGGCACAGTGCAGGCATGGCTATGGTACGTAATACTGTTGGGGTCACTCCCCAGGGTGGTAAACACTATCAGACCTGAAGTACACTCCACAGACAGCAGAAAGGTTGCTATGATGCAGCTCAATCAGCAAACTTAGGAATTGCTATCTGCCAGTAATCATAGCAACCATTTGATAGGTGTGTACAATATTCCCAGGTTTAGGGGGGCATCGCTAAGGTATGCAAGTGCAAGTATTGGCAGATGCACGCAGGGCCCAACATCCTGCCTCTCCAGGAGGCTTTGGATAATGGAGCCTGTGGGTGAGGGTGTGTCTGCCCCTGTTGGCCGCTGCTCTAGGGCAGAGGTTCCCAACTCCAGTCCTGGTGGGCCAAACACTGTTCGGGTTTTCATGCTGTCCCTAATGAATATGCATGAGATACATCTGCATACCATGGGGGCGGTGCATAGACATGCAGCACAGCCGTGTTTATTAGAGGCAGCATGGAACCTGAATGGTGTTTGGCACTCCAGGACTGCATTTGGGAGACTCTGCTCTAGGTAATGTGCATGTTTATGGTGTCTGTGCTCTGTAGGGTAAAATGTAGGTTTATTGGGCATTTTTCTGTTATCTGCAATAAAGGTTCTGTCTGTATTAGCACGTTTTAGTAGTGGGTAAAATATGGGGACTGGGTTGGCAGGAACCACAGCTGAGACTTGAACCTGTGACCTTCTGCTCCTGAACACACTGGCTGTGTTCACAGCACCACCGTGTTGCCACAGAGATAGTGCATTCCCTGGAGATACTATGACTGTTTGTCAGACAGAGCCTGTCTGTTGCAGTGCACGGCACCCACCTAAACAGGGCTAGGCCATGGTCTGCTATGGGCAGCTGCCACTGCCCCCTCCACCACCAGTACCCCTCTGCCACCATGTTGACATGCCCTTCTGCTGGTGGTGCTGGTGCTGCGCAGTCTCAGGCCATCCAGTGTGCGGGTAGGCGGCTGCCTATGGTGCGGGTTCTGGGGTAGGGGTGCCTGCATAGCTGTCCACGCTTTCCCCCAGCACCGCCTGCCAATGTTCCGTGCCATTGGGGGTACCTGCTGGGTACTATTCCCTGTGACACCGTGGGAAGCACACTCTTGCCCATGTTGGGCCCTCAGCAGTTGCTGTCTGGCTGCTCTGTTTCAGCATTCCTATGGGCCAGCTAGGCATTACCCTAGTCAGCACTGTGCCCCAGCTGCACCACAGCATGTGCCGCCTACAGCCCTCTGTGTCCCCTTTTCCAGCATCTGTCCAGTTGCCCATTCCGACATGCCGCCCTGCTGTTGTGGAACATGTGCACACCATAGGAAACCTGTCCTATGGAGAAGAAAACCCTGATCAGCGCAATTTCACTGTGGGCTCATTCACCTTGTATGGGGACAGAGCATAGACCCTTCCAAAATTGGAGGGAGGAGTAGCCTAGTGGTTGGGGCAAGGTACTTCAGGCCAGAAGGCCAGGGGTTCAAATCCCACTAGAGGACAGCAACCTTGGGCCAGAAGGACTGGGGTTTCTAGTCCCACAGATGCTCCTTGTGGTCTTGAGCAAGCCACTTAACCCTCCATTGCCCATGTTCCCTGTAAGTATAAGTGTATGTGTCTCATATCCCCATGTGTTAAATGTATCCCCCAATTGTGTTGTGACCACTTTGATTGAAGGATAAGGCAGTATACAAAACTGTCTAAATAAATAAATATCTTTTTTTGGAACTTTCTTGGGGGTGTTTTTTGATGTTTCCCATTGATATCACTATGGCCCAGCTTGGTTATGTTTTTTTTACATTTTCTTCTGGTCATTTTCACTGTTTCTTTGCCCTTTTTTTCCTTGCACATGTATCACACTTATCACTCTTTTGTAGGTTTCCCTGGTTTTACTGTACATTGCTGACGGAAATAGTTTCTTTTCCCTTTAAATCAGCTCTAATGCCAAGGTTTCACTGGCTTTAGTTTTCAGCCTCGGATTTCACAGCGTTAGTGTGCAGGGAGCCTCTCCCCTCCCACTCTCCGCCCATTGACCCTCTCTCTCCGCCCCTGGGGAGCCTTCCTCCGCCCTCCGGGAGCCTTTCTCCGCCTTCAGCGCTCGTTTGCACCTTAGCGCGCGCTAAGGTGCCTTATCGCGCGATAAGGCGCCTTATCGTGTGATAACGTGTGTGACGCCAAGGCCCCGGCCGCACAGCACCCCCTGGTGGCGGCGTAGTAGTTCCACCGGAGGGCTGGAGCCGGGGGGGTCACTAAGATGATGGTAATCAGGGTTGGCCAGGTGCGAGGGTCGTGGGTCAGAGCCTTGTGTCAGCCTCGTTACCAACTCCTGAAGAGATTCAGACTTGCACAAAAGTGGTGGGGAAAAAAACAGGCTTTATTTTCCCCTTTAAGCACTAAGGGTTCAAAAACAAAGGATATACACTCCGGTACGTGGCAAAATAAGTCTTTACAGCAGATTTTTAAAGGGTGAGAAATAAAATAAGCAAACACTGTTAACTTCACAGTATTCAAATATGTAACAGTAAAAATGCTTCCTTCGCTCAATGACTCTGGAAGGCCTCTATTTCGCTTCCAGCACAGTATGTGCATTCCATGGGACTATCACTGTCTTCATACACAGATTCCACTTCCATGGCCTCCTCTGACTGCTCTGAGGTATCAGGGCAAGTGTCCTTCATGGGATTTAGTCTTACTGTTTCCCACGGCTTAGCAGTCTGTCCAGGCCCACGATTCAGCTTAGTGGCATACCAGAAAGGCATTGCTTGCTCAAGAGGTTTAAAAACATTATCTCTATGTTTTCCTCTAACAGTCCTTTTGTTGCACAAACTATCCTTTAACTTTTGCTTCTGCTCTTGTCTTCTATATGGAGAATCTCCTTCCCAGGATTCTTCTCTTAGCTTAAGCTCAGGTATACAATGACAAAGGTTAAAAGTTTTACCTTTTGCTTTGTGTTTGATTCTCTGGGGTGAGGCTAAAGGCGTACCGTGACTGCTGCCTTCAGTATCGGTGCTCTCTGGAATATACCTCCTGCTTTCCCAGTCTTTCCTTCTCTGACCCTTAAGGCCTGTTCTCTTGTGGGCTTCTGGGCCCGGTCTGGCTTGGCTTCGGCCTTCTCGGCCTGTCCTCTCTCTCTCAGGACTGGTTCTCTTCTCCCAGCCTGTCCTTTTTCTTTCAGCGGATGAGGCTTTGGCAGCTGAGCTCCTTGCAGGCAAGTCCCTTGACTCTTGCTTGCCTCTTGACTCTGGCCTCCTCCCAGACTCTGGCTTCTCTGCTCTTAAATGTGAGCTTTTGGAATAAGAGTCCTGCCCCCTAGGGCGTGGTTCTGTGGTCTCTGTCTTAGCTCTCCTGCTCCCTCTAGGTAAGTTCTCTGGAAATTGCAGGCAATTTCTTTTTCTTTCAGAGTTTAAAACTTTTTCTCTCTCCAGCAGAGGGTCCGCTGCATCACATATCCCCCTTCTCAAAATATTACATGCTGGGACAGCCTCTTCTCCACAGCATGTAATACTGGATTCTGCTCTGATCAGCGGTCTTTTACCACAGTGATATGAAGTCTTTGTAGAAGTTAGAAACGCAGCGCGCTCATACCACGGTCGGAGAAGGTTAGCATGATACACCTGCTCCCGTCCGCTCGTCTCTCGAACGACGTATGAAGTGGCCCCTACCAGGCGGATGACCGTAGAGGGCCCTTTCCAGCGAGACTCAAACTTAGGTGTGGCTCCAGGGACTAACACCATCACCTTGTCTCCGTTTTTTAAATGTCTGGGCTTCACTCGCCTGTCATAGTAGAATTTTTGTTTCCTCTGGCTTTTCTCCAGTTCCTCAGTGGCGAACCTGGAAGTTCGCTCGAGTCGGGTCCTCAAGTTCTGTAGGAATAAGGGTATCCCCATTTCGACCTCCTTCGGCTCATACCACTGCTCTCTAAGCACATCGAGAATGCCTCTGGGTGTTCGGCCGTACATAAGTTCGTACGGGGACGTCCCTAATGAGGTCTGCTTTCTCTCTCTGCAGGCGTAAAGCACGAAAGGTAGCATCGTGTCCCATTCACTCATCTGTCCATCCAGAGCACGCCTGAGCATCTGCTTTAAGCTCTGGTTTAACCGCTCTACCAGGCCGTTGCACTGTGGGTGGTAAGCGGCTGTCCTGCACGTGGCGGATGCCAAAAGCGTCCCATACTTGGTTCAAGTATTTCGACCGGAAAATTGCTTCCTTGATCTGTCAACACTTCTTGTGGGAATCCCACTTCGCAGAATAGTTTTATCAATTCGATGGCCACAGATTTGGCCAAAATATTCCTCAAGGGAACGGCCCAAGGGAATCTGGTGGCTTGATCAATAATCACTAGTATATATTGAAACCCCCGTGGCGTCTTGATGAGGGGTCCTACCAGGTCCACAGCAAGTCTACGGACGGGGTCTGTGATTATAGGCATCGAAACTAATGGCACTCCAGTTGGTTTCTGCGTCGTGACTCTTTGGCATGAGGCACAAGACTCACAGAAACGTGTCGTCTCTCGGAACACCCCTGGCCAGTAAAATCTAGTCAAAATCTGATCCAGGGTGCCCTGCGCACCCTTATGACCCCCAACGGGGTGGTCATGCGCCAGACGTAAAACTGAAGCCTTAAAATTACTCGGAGACCACCAGTTGTTTTCTTATTAGACCAGTTCGCAGGTCCTTACTTTCACGATAGAGGATCTCCTCCTCTAGGAGAAATCTTGGGTATGTCTCTCTTTTCTCTCTAGCCTGCTCAAAGGCGTGAGTGAGCGCTGAATCCGCTCTCTGTTCCATTTTAAATGATGGGAACCTTTCCATCACCTCGGCCGGAATCCATGGCATCCCTTTTTCTGCTTCCAGCTCCGCTCTTGCTTTAGAGCGGTGTTGCCTCTCTCTTCTTCGCTCTGCCTTCGGCTTCCTTTCCCGGCTTGAGGGGTCCGCTATTAGTCCGTCATGGGAAGGGAGCTCGCCTAGGGAAATATCCTTGGAGCAGGAAGGCTGCTCACCATCTTGTGTATGCGACCTTGTAGAGACTAGAGCCTTCAGCAAAGGACCATCTTGGCGGGTCTGACTCTGTCGTAGGGATGAGTATTCATCAGGTTTTGGCTGGATGCAGGTGGAATCTGTTTTTGCCACTGGCAATAAACCTTCTTTTAGGATCCTCTTAAACTGTGGCCAGTCACGGCCCAGAACCAATTCCTTTGGTAGCCTAGGTACCACGGCAATTGGCATTTCCCTTACAATGCCCACGTATTTTACCTGTAATCTGTACACAGGATATCTAGTGGTTGCCCCATGCACACATTTAATTTTTACTTGTCCTATTGGAGATTCTGGAACCGATAGACCCTGAGCTTGGATCAGCGACCATAATTTTTTAGAGACCATGGTCTGATCGGCTCCAGTATCCAACAATGCTTTCACCTTTATGCCCTGTATCTTTACATCCAGGACCAACCCTTCACGTATTGCACTGGGGGACTCTCCCACCAAAGCAGTTCATGAAAAACATTCATACTGGAGGTGTCCTCTCTTACCACATTTAAAACATTCTTTTACATTCCCCCTTGCCTGGGGTTTCACACTTTTCCCAGCAGCAAATGGAGGACGAGAAGGGTTCTCCAGCTTTTTTACCTCAGCTCCTATCGCTATCTTGGAGCTCACCCTAGGTTGGGCAACTTTTTCAGCTTCTAAATACCTTTCAGTGAGGGTTATAGCATCAGACGTAGTGCAGCAATTTTGCAGTATTAAAAAGTTCTGCACTCGATTGGGCAGAGCAGCCATATACTGTTCAAGGATTATAACATCCATTAGGGTGTCTATATCTCTCCTCTCAGGCTGTAGCCATTTCTGAGCTAAACTACGGACACGATGACCTAGGGCAGTGATGGCTAACCTTTTTGAGCCCGAGTGCCCAAACTGCCGCACAAAACCAAAGAATTTCCTCAAAGTGCCAGCACGTCATTTGCATAAGTGGTCTTATTTGCATAAATATTTGCATAATGTTACCATACACTAACTTTTAGTAAACATGTCTCTTAATGAGTGTATGGATAAAGAAAGACTAAAAGATTTCTACATTACTATAATCCAGTGCCAACCGCCAGGCACATTAGGAACTACTACAAAAGCTGCCCATTTAGAACCCATAGCAAACCCGCCGTATCCTGACAGCATTACCAGGACTCACAAAGCACCATACCCTACCTATCAAAAGGCAACACTGCAAATATTAAACCAATACATTTTCAGAGAACACTGGGGAAAGAGAACAAGTGGCAACGTCAAATAGGAATTTCCTCTTGTACCAAACAAAGCGCAGATGTTAATGATGCACATTTCCCAGAGCTGACATATTCCAGTTAATAAATTCAAAATAAAGAAACATCTTTCTACCTTTTGTGCATTTGTTTTTCAGTTGCAATTGGTCCAGCCACTTTCTTCTGGTTTCTTCATGTTTTCTGCTAACTCTCCATCGTCTGCTGTCCATTTGTCCTTTCTTCTTCTCTCTTCTAGTTTTTTTTTCCATTCTCTCTCTCTCTACATCTGCTTTAACATACTAATCTTTCTCCTTTTGCTCTTTCCTCATTCTTATTTCATCCACACAAATTTTACCCCTCCATCCTCAATCCCCAATTACTCTCCCAATACCTGGCCAATTGTAGATTTTTCATCCCTCCTACACAAAATATTTTCCCCTCTCCATTTTACTCTCCCAGCCCCATCCCATTCTAATCCTCCCCCAACATCAGCTCCCTTCTAGTTCCAGTCTCACCCAGCATCCATCCCCTTCTAGTCCCTGCATCAGCCCATTTCCAGTCCTAGCCCCCCATCAGCCCATTTCCAGTCCTAGCTCCCCCATCCATTTCCAGTCCAAGTCCCTTCATCAGCTCATTTTCAATCCTAGCCCCCCCATCAGCCCATTTCTAGTCATTTCCTAGCCCCACCATCAGCCCATGTCAAATCATAGCTCCCCTGCACTCAGCCCAATTCCAGTCCAAGCCCCCCCATGAGCCCACTTCCAGTTCTAGCCCCTCCATGAGTCCATTTCAATTCAAGCCCCCACCACAGCCCATTTCCAATCTTAGCTCCCCCCAACAGCCCATTTCCAGTCCTATCCTAGCTGTTCCATCTGCCCATTTTCAGTCCTAGCTCCCTTCCCTCACAGCCCATTTCCATTCCAAGCCCCCTCCCCATCAGCTATTTGCAGTTCAAGCCTCCCCTTCCACTCAGCCCATTTCCAGTCCTAGCAACACCCCAACCCATTACCAGTCCTAGCCCCCCGTCAATCAACTTCCAGTCCTAACCCCCATCACCCCATTTTCAGTTTAAGCCCCCCCTATAACCCATTACCAGTCCTAACCCCCCATCAGCCCATTTCCAGTCAGCCCCCCATAGCCCATTGCCAGTCCTAAACCTCCCCCCATCAGCCCACAGCCCATTACCAGTCCTAACCACATCAGCCCACCTCAAGTCCTAACCCCTCCTCATCAGCCCATTTCCTGTTCTAGCCCCCCCATAACCCATTATCAGTCCTACCCCATCAGCCCACTACCAGTCTTAACCCCCCCCCCATAGCCCATTGCCAGCCCTCATCAGCCCACAGCCCATTGCTAGTTTTAACCCCCCCATAGCCCACTGCGTCTTAAACCCCCCCTCCCCAGCCCACTGCCAGTCTTAACCCCCCAGCCCACTGCCAGTCTTAACCCCCCTCCCTAGCCCATTGCCAGTCTCAACCCCTCTCCCTCCCTCCCTAGCCCCATTGCCAGTCTTAACCTCCCTCCCTCCCTCCCTAGCCCATTGCCAGTCTTAACCTCCCTCCCTCCCTAGCCCATTGCCAGTCTTAACCTCCCTCCCTCCCTCCCTAGCCCATTGCCAGTCTTAACCCCCCTCCCTCCCTCCCTCCCTAGCCCATTGCCAGTCTTAAACCCCCTCCCTCCCTCCCTAGCCCATTGCCAGTCTTAACCCCCCTCCCTCCCTCCCTAGCCCATTGCCACTTAACCCCCCTCCCTCCCTCCCTAGCCCATTGCCAGTCTTAACATCCCTCCCTCCCTAGCCCATTGCCAGTCTTAACCTCCCTCCCTCCCTCCCTAGCCCATTGCCAGTCTTAACCCCCCTCCTCCCTCCCTCCCTAGCCCATTGCCAGTCTTAACCCCCCTCCCTCCCTCCCTAGCCCATTGCCAGTCTTAACCCCCCTCCCTCCCTCCCTCCCTAGCCCATTGCCAGTCTTAACCCCCCTCCCTCCCTCCCTAGCCCATTGCCAGTCTTAACCCCTCCCTCCCTCCCTAGCCCATTGCCAGTCTTAACCCCCCTCCCTCCCTCCCTAGCCCATTGCCAGTCTTAACCCCTCCCTCCCTCCCTAGCCCATTGCCAGTCTTAACCCCCCTCCCTCCCTCCCTAGCCCATTGCCAGTCTTAACCCCTCCCTCCCTCCCTAGCCCATTGCCAGTCTTAACCCCCCTCCCTCCCTCCTCCCTAGCCCATTGCCAGTCTTAACCCCCTCCCTCCCTCCCTAGCCCATTGCCAGTCTTAACCCCCTCCCTCCCTCCCTCCCTAGCCCATTGCCAGTCTTAACCCCCCTCCCTCCCTCCCTAGCCCATTGCCAGTCTTAACCCCCCTCCCTCCCTCCCTCCCTAGCCCATTGCCAGTCTTAACCCCCCTCCCTCCCTCCCTAGCCCATTGCCAGTCTTAACCCCCTCCCTCCCTCCCTCCCTAGACCATTGCCAGTCTTAACCCCCCTCCCTCCCTAGCCCATTGCCAGTCTTAACCCCCCTCCCTCCCTAGCCCTTTGCCAGTCTTAACCCCCCTCCCGCCCTATCCCATTGCCAGGCCTACCCGCCCCCCCCTCGGCTCATGGCAATTAACAAAAAAACTGGCCGCGGCGGCGGCATGGAGTGTCCCGCGGGGCTCCCTCTGCCCGGCGCGACTCTCCCGGCGCGACTCAGCCCCTCTCTGCCGGCTTGCAGATACGCGAGGGAGGGATACGCGAAGGGAGAGAGAGTCTCCCTCGCGTCTCTGTTAAGCCCGCAGGGGCAGATGGGAAATTTCCCATCAGCCCCTGCGGGCTTAACAGAGACGCGAGGGAGACTCTCTCTCCCTTCGCGTATCTGCAAGCCTGCAGAGAGGGGCTGAGTCGCGCCGGGAGAGTCCCGCCGGGCAGAGGGAGCCCCGCGGGACACTCCATGCCGCCGCGGCCAGCTTTTTTTTTTTTTTTTAATTGCCATGAGCCGGCATATCTCAATTTGCGACCTTCCCGCGTGCCAGCTGCAAGGCCTTCGCGTGCCACAGCTGGCACGCGTGCCATAGGTTCGCCATCGCTGACCTAGGGCCTTAGGTGTTTCAATATCTCTTAAACAAGTAGCCCTAAACATTTTGTTATATGTAAAAGATGAGAGGCCTAGACGATCTCTTATAGCTAACACTACATCCTCATATGAATCTGCTAAGCTTGGAGGCATTGCCCTATAGGCGGCTAGCGCCTCGCCCGTAAGGGACGCAGCTAGGCGAATTGCCCACTGTTTGCTTGGCCATTTAGCCGAAGTAGCTATTCGAGCAAAGGTATCTAGGAAATCATCTATATCATCGTTTGAACACAATTTTCCCATCACCAAGTCATTACATGCCCATTGTCCATGGTCCATGTTCAAGGGTCCAGCTGTTGCCTGACTCTCAGCTTTGCTCCTTGCCAATGCTTCTTGCTGCTGTGCAAGCCACTTATCCATGGTCTCTATGACTGGCTGCTGCTGCTTCTGCATTGCTTGTAGTGCCTGCGTTTGGCTTAACTGCGCCAACTCCGCTTGTTTGTTAAACTGTTGTGCCATCCAAGCACATAACTCCTTGGGTTCCATGATCCCTGAAACACAATAAACAGAGGAGAAAGGAAACCCAAGTGCGGCACTTCTCTACAAATAAAAAATGCTACTTTTTTTTTTTCACTTAACCTCGCTTAACCTCTACTCAGCATACTTCCCCAGTATCCAACACAAACAGGTTTAATTACTTATTACCTGGTTTAAGTGTTGAGTCAGCTTAAAGGAAGGTACGCTGCTGTCCACGGCCTTGCCGCTTCTCCCGGACGGTCTCAGGATGGTCAGCTCACAGGACTTTCCTTCGAATCCGATCCGCACTTTCCAGCAACTCCGTTCCAGGTTTTCGCGAGTCCAATTCAGCAAAATTGTCGGTTCCGTTCCGGATTTTCCACGTCCTTTTTTTTTTTTTTTTTTTTTGTTCTCAAAAAAAAAATTCGCCTTTCCAATTTTACTGCTGTGGGTTAACTTGGCACGTCCGTTGCGTTGGCGTATATCCTGCCAACTACGCCACTTGTGATGCCGCACCCCGGCCGCACAGCACCCCCTGGTGGCGGCGTAGTAGTTCCACCGGAGGGCTGGAGCCGGGGGGGTCACTAAGATGATGGTAATCAGGGTTGGCCAGGTGCGAGGGTCGTGGGTCAGAGCCTTGTGTCAGCCTCGTTACCAACTCCTGAAGAGATTCAGACTTGCACAAAAGTGGTGGGAAAAAAAACAGGCTTTATTTTCCCCTTTAAGCACTAAGGGTTCAAAAACAAAGGATATACACTCTGGTACGTGGCAAAATAAGTCTTTACAGCAGATTTTTAAAGGGTGAGAAATAAAATAAGCAAACACTGTTAACTTCACAGTATTCAAATATGTAACAGTAAAAATGCTTCCTTCGCTCAATGACTCTGGAAGGCCTCTATTTCGCTTCCAGCACAGTATGTGCATTCCATGGGACTATCACTGTCTTCATACACAGATTCCACTTGCATGGCCTCCTCTGACTGCTCTGAGGTATCAGGGCAAGTGTCCTTCATGGGATTTAGTCTTACTGTTTCCCACGGCTTAGCAGTCTGTCTAGGCCCACGATTCAGCTTAGTGGCATGCCAGAAAGGCATTGCTTGCTCAAGAGGTTTAAAAACATTATCTCTATGTTTTCCTCTAACAGTCCTTTTGTTGCACAAACTATCCTTTAACTTTTGCTTCTGCTCTTGTCTTCTATATGGAGAATCTCCTTCCCAGGATTCTTCTCTTAGCTTAAGCTCAGGTATACAATGACAAAGGTTAAAAGTTTTACCTTTTGCTTTGTGTTTGATTCTCTGGGGTGAGGCTAAAGGCGTACCGTGACTGCTGCCTTCAGTATCGGTGTTCTCTGGAATATACCTCCTGCTTTCCTTCTCTGACCCTTAAGGCCTGTTCTCTTGTGGGCTTCTGGGCCCGGTCTGGCTTGGCTTCGGCCTTCTCGGCCTGTCCTCTCTCTCTCAGGACTGGTTCTCTTCTCCCAGCCTGTCCTTTTTCTTTCAGCGGATGAGGCTTTGGCAGCTGAGCTCCTTGCAGGCAAGTCCCTTGACTCTTGCTTGCCTCTTGACTCTGGCCTCCTCCCAGACTCTGGCTTCCCTGCTCTTAGATGTGAGCTTTTGGAATAAGAGTCCTGCCCCCTAGGGCGTGGTTCTGTGGTCTCTGTCTTAGCTCTCCTGCTCCCTCTAGGTAAGTTCTCTGGAAATTGCAGGCAATTTCTTTTTCTTTCAGAGTTTAAAACTTTTTCTCTCTCCAGCAGAGGGTCCGCTGCATCACACGTGGGACAGCGCACGTTAAGACGGTTTAGTAAACATACCCCTTAGTTCTGTTGGCATGTCTTTACATGCACCCACTCCAGTGTCATCTCAAGCTCAACTAGAACAGTATACTTAATCCCTTTGACGTCAGATCTCTTTCTTCAGCCCCAACCTTCACATGTTGTGCTGGTTTCTTCACTGGTGGACCCTTCCATCCAGTCTCACAGATGGTCGGTCCTTCCTGGAACTGCTGCATCAGCTCACTTTAAATACCGATGCCTCCCATATGGGCTGGAGAGCCCATCTCATATCTTACCACTCAAGGGCACTGGACCAGCAGAGAAGCCTCTTTACACATCAACTTACTGGAGATGTGTGCAGTTTCCTATGCTGTACATACCTTCCAACACTGGGTTCACAACAAATCGCTCCTGGTGCAGACCAACAATCAAGTCACTATGTTTTACATCCACAAACAAGGTGACTCTGGTTCCCTTTGACTCTGTTGCGAGGCCTCCCGCCACTTGCTCTATGCTCAATCCATCGGAATCTTTCTCCATACAGTCTACCTCCCAGGTGCCCAGAATCAGTTAACGGACTCCTTTGGTTGTCGCCTAGACCCACACAAATGGTCTTTGGATGCCACAGTACTAACCCCCATCTTTCAGGCCTGGGAGATGCCAGAAGTGGATCTTTATGCCACAGATGATAATGCCAAGTGTCCACTCTTCTGTTCCCTTCATCCCAACCTGTGCACATGGGCAGCGGATGCCTTCCTTATTTCCTGGACAAACCACCTCCTCTAAGCCCGAGTCGACAAGGTTTCTTTGATCCTCATTGCTCCACAGTGGCCCAGGCAGATCTGGTACCCACATATCCTTGCCATGGCTCAACTCGGCCCCTGACCATTACCACTTCATTATTTCCTTCTCACTCAACAAGAATGTCACTTCCTGCATCCGGACCTACCATTGCTAACCCTAGCAGCTTGGAAACTGATCAGGTGACTGCAACTGTTCACCCTCTACCAGCTGATGTTCAGGCCATTCTCCAGCTGTCTTGCCGCCCTTCTACTCAACGTTCCTGTCAGAGTAAATGGACTCGTTTCGCTCACTGGTCTGCACTTCAAGGTCTTGACTCTGTCTCCTGCTCTCTCAGTCATGTCCTCACCTATCTCCTTCACCTTTCCAATTCTGGACTTCAGATTTCACTATCATCTCTCTGCCATAGCAGCAACCCATCCGCATGTGGATGGCAAACTCATTTCCATGCACCCACTAATTACTCGCTTCATAAAAGGCTTAATGAACACCAAGTCTCCACTGAAACCATCTACTCCAGCATGGGATCTTAATGTTGTTCTCTCTGAGCTCATGAAGCCCTCCTTTGTACCTCTAGGTCCGCTTTTCTGAAACACCTCACTTGGAAAATCATCTTCCTAATTGCTGTTACATCCACAAGATGTGTAAGCAAGCTACAGATTTTTGTCCACTATCCTCCATATACTCATTTCCTTCATGATAAAGTACTGCTGCATACCCATCCTAAGTTTCTTTCAAAAATTACCAGATTCCTGCCAGCATTTTGGGGCAACCTTGCCACTAGGACTGGCCTCAGAGTTGGTTCAATGTGTTTGCACCCTAGGCAAACCTTAAGACTTATTCTCCCCCCAGGGGCCACCCAAGGGTGATGCGGGGCCATGTGCGGAGACTCACTGTGGGGCCTCATTTGCATATCCACTGGAACTCATTTGCATAAATGTAATTTATTTTATTTTAAAATGTATATGTTGCCAACTAAAATTTAGGCAGCTTTCAAAGGAGCTCTTCACAAACCTCTCTTTTGTCTTGGCAATGATTTAGGCATATGTGTACTAAATATTAATGTGTGTTAAGTGCCACTGTGCCAATAGAAATAAATGAGTGTTTCTGCACTTAGCACACATTAACATTTGTGAATGCGCATTAACTTTTAAACATGCCTCTTAATGAGTGGCTGAATACCATTTGCATGGGCAGTGAGGATAAAGAAAGATTACCAGATTTCTACATTACTATACTCCAGTGCCAACTGCCAGGCACATTAGGAAGTACTATAAACCCTGCCCATTTAGAACCCATAAATCAAGTAAGACCTAACTAGCCACAGCCTATAATTTGACTTTAAACTCACAAAACTTGTCTCTTAAATTTGTTTTATTTTGGATTGTTTGTCGTGAAAGGTGAAATCTCTTTGGTGACAAACCCTCCCGTTTTCTCTATTTTAAAGGCACACCATGCCAATGACTTTAGAAATGACTTGAGGGACAACGCACAGCGCGAAACTCCCAGTTTCACTTAGCTTTTTTGTGATGAACTTCAATTGGAGAAAAAATGATGCATTTTAGGAGCACCTCCCTTCGCTTGTCTCGCTGCTGCTGCCTTTCTGATAATCTTTTCTGATAAGAAGCAGCCCGTCATATTCTTCTTATGGCTGCTAGTGATCAAAACAGATCTTTCCAGTCCATACGCAAATCCTATAAACCCAAGCACGACACAGCGCTGTGTTTCGAGCCTCTGACAATTCCAGGCCCTTCATCAAGCGTATTCACTTTCCCTTGATCTCTCCAAAAATGTTCTTCCCGAAGACTTCCCGAAGATCTGCTTTGACCATTAGCGGCCATAAGAAGAATATGATGGGCGGCTTCTTGCGCATGGACTTTTAAATTCTGTGAGATTATCAGAGCCGCGGGAAAGAAGGAAAACGCTGTGAAGACAGGCAGGTAAGTGCAGGCCCTTCCCCCCTCCCCCCCTCCCCGAGGTACAGGGCCATGTGTGGGCAACATTCCAGCACAATGGATGGGCCGGCCCTGTCTCCACCCCCTCCACCCACCCAGTTGTCAGAATCTATTGTTTAGCTTTGAATTCCCTGCTCTTTGCTGCTCCCCCCCCCGCCCCCCCCCCCCCCACCAAGCTGTTGTCCTAGGCAGTTGCTTAGTTTGCTTAATGGCTGGGCCAGTCCTGCATGCTGCTTCTTCCACCAGTGGGACCTGGGGACTCCTGCCAGCATTTTCAGGCAGCAAGTCACTGGCAGGACCTGGGGATTCCTGTTGCCATTTTCAAGCAGCCGCTCCGCTTCTTCTGCCAACAGGACCTGGGGACTCTTGCAGGCTCTACGCTTTTGCCTGCTGTCCTCTGTTGTATTGAAGCCCTGTACATCTGTTTATTGATGCATGCACCCACAGACAGATGTGCACAGACAGATAAACAGACAAATGAATTGATCCTCCACAATAGGCCCTATCATTTTAGTAAAAAAAAATCTAATGATGCGAGATCAGTCCTTCTCAACCAAATTCACTGTCTCTGATTGAAGACTGTCCCAAGCAATAGTGTGAAGTGAAAAAAATGAAGTGAGAACCAAGTAGCTACATTGCATATACTGTCCATCACAGTGGACTTTAAGAGCGATAGGGTAGTTGCAGTGGCTATAATTTGGTGAGGTTTGACTGTATTGGTTAGAGTGTACCAGTCTTCTCATAACAAAACTGAATACATGACACTAGCCAATCTGTAGGGTACACTCTGCCAGTGAAATTTCAAGTGTGTCGGAGTCAAAGGAAATGAACAGCCAATTCGATTTTCTAAAGGAGTCTGTCCTTTTAAGATAGTAAGCGACAGCCCATTTGCAGTTCAGAGTGTGAAGAGACTTCTTGCATGGGTGCTTGTGTGGTTTATTTATTTATTTAACCAGTTTTGTATACCACCTTATCCTTCAATCAAAGTGGTTGACAACAAAGGCTTACATACTGAAGGTATGGGAAAACAAAAACGATACATTACAATATAAATACAAAACAAAACAGTAAAACATAGGGAGCACTATCCCTTCATTTGAATGAAAAGGCTAGATTGCCTTTGGCAGGAATTTAGGATTAATATGTAGTTTTATTATGCTGAAACTGAGTGTAAGGTTCATATGTGATTAAGGCATGAAGCTCATTGATTCTTCTAGCTGAAGTAACTGCAACAGGAAAGAGTATCTTCCAAGTTAGAGTCTTGAGAGAAGAAGATCCTATGGGTTTAAATGGTGGTTTGATAAGAGATACAAGGATGACGTTGAGGTCCTATGGGACAGGAGGCTTCTGAATAGGGGTTTAACATATAGAAAATGAAGGGAAACTGAGAAGTCAAGGCTTGGTCTATGAGGACATAATAAGCTGAGAGGACTCAGAGATGCTCTGATAAAAAATGTCTGTAACCCCAGGTGATAAAGATGATATAAGTAGAAACATGGAAAAATGACGGCAGATAAAGATCATGTGATCTATCCAATCTGTCCTTCCATACCTTACTACTAAGCTTTACAATCCTTTCCCACCCCCCTCCAACCCCCCCCCCCCCCAATCCCATCCAATGCTTTCTTGAATTCAGGTACAGTTTTTATCTCTACCACCTTCACTGGGAGAGTATTCCAAACATCTACCACTCTTTCCGTAAAGAAATATTATCTCAAATTACTCTTGAGTCTATCTCCTTTCACCTTCATCCTAATGCCTCCTTGTTGCAGAGCTTGCTTTCAATTGAAAGAGGCACTTTTTCTGTGCATTTACATATTCCACGGAGGTATTTAAACATCTCTATCGTATCGCCCCTCTTCCCCTCTCCTGCCTTTCTTCCAAAATATACATATCGGGGGTCATTCCATACTGCTATTCGCCCCCCCTGCCGGCCCCAGCAAAAGCCTCCCCATAGAAACATTGGGTTTGTAAGGCAAAGCATAGACAGGGGAGGGAGGGGGCATTCTGGAGGCAGAACAAGGGTAGGGCAAGGGCAGGCTGCGACCCCAGACATACAGAGCCGATTCAGAGATTGGTCTTGTACGTCCAGGGCCTCAGAACTAGACGGGGGACTTATTTCATCTCAGAGGTGGAATAAGTCCCCCTGGACACAGCATTTCATCGGCTGCCAGCGTGGACAGGTGAGGCACAGGTGGAGGACGTTCCCCGCAGCTGGACCCCGGCCATGGGAGGCCAGATCGAGAATCCGGCTGTAGGGAAAGGAGTTTATCTGTGGCAGCCAGCATTCATGGCTCCTGAATGAAACCGCAGTGCCATGGCGACAGCAAGCCATGGCTCTGTGGCTGCATTCAGGAGCCTGACTCCGCTACATGGGTAATTGCCAGGATGTACAGCCAAGCAGAATTGGGTCCCAGTCTCAAACATCCAGGTGCTAGACCCAATTCTGATCCTGTGGGGTCGCGGGATCAGAATTGGGTCTAACTTTGGACGGCCCAATTCTGCCCAGATTTACAGGAGATAGACGATCTTATTGGAATAGGCCTCATTGAGATCTTTAAGCCTGTTCCCATATGCCATATAATGAAGCCATGACCATCTTGGTAACCACCATCTGCACCTACTCCATCCTGTTTATATCCTTTTGAAGATGTGGTCTCCAGAAATGCACACAATACTCCAAATGAGGTCTCAACAAAGACCTATACAGAGGCAATATCATCACCTTCTTCCTGCTGGCCTCCCTGTGCACTCAAGCATCCTTCTGGCTTTCACTGTCACCTTTTCTACCTGATTAGTCGTCTTAAAATCATCAGAAACAATCATCCTCAAGTCCCACTCTTCTTTCATGAACAGAAGTACTTCACCCCCTGTGCTATACCACTCCCTTGGATTTTTTCAACCCAAATGCAGGACCCTGCATCTTTCAGCATTAAATCTCAGCCAAATTCTTGACCATTCTTCAAGCTTCACCAGATCCCTCATATTATCTACACCTTCTTAGGTGTCAGGGTTGTACCGAGGTTGAATCGCGCCCTGTGCGACTTGCACAATGGGCGCGCACCCCCTCCTCCGCGGCGGGAGAGAAGAGGTGCGCCCACTGTGTAAGTCACCGGCACTCTAGGCTGATCTGTCCCTCTTTGCTCTGACGTCGCATCAGAGGAGGGAGAGTCTGGATCTGCTTAGAGTACCTCGAGAAGACTTAAGGGGCGCATTTCAGATGTCTGCTGTTGCCTGCCACCACTGAGAGAAGAAAAAGTGGTGGCGTCAGGCAACGGCAGACAGCCAAAATGCGCCTCTTAAGCCTTTGTGCCCTGTGCGGCCGCACCGCTCGCACAGGGCTAGGTACGGTCCTGTTGGGTGTCTATCCTATTGCAGATTTTGTTATCATCCCAAAAAGGCAAACCTTACCTGACAGCCCTTCTGTGATATCACTAACAGGAATTCGACCAAGGATAGATCCTTGTGGCACACCACTGATAACATCCTTCTCCTCAGAGAGAGCTCCATTTACCTGTTCCAGTGGTGTAAATTCCACTCAAGCAACGGGGGGCGGGGGGGGGGGGGCAGGCAAAAACGGGGCTCATACAGCGATGGTAAGGCAGCACAGCAATCTTACTGTATCATCTTTGCTGCGCTGCCTCCGCTCTTGTAAGTTTGCTGCATGCCCAGCAATAATAGCTGTACCAAGAGACTTCGGCACAGTGGGGAGCAGTTGCCGGGCATGCAGCAAAATTACAAGAGCAGAAGCAGTGCTGCAAAGATGATACGGTAAATTTGCCACCATCTCTGCTGCTGCATTGGGAGGAGCCCACACAGGGAGGGGGCCATAGCATGAAGGGGCACTGTCACCATGACAATGAGGGGCCCTTAGCAAAGCTTTGCTTGAGGCCCCTCATTGGAACTTACGCCACTGACCTGTACCCTTTGCTGCCTCCCACTCAACCAGTTTCTAACCCAGTTGGTCACTCCAGGGTCCATTCCTAGTCATCTGTGCGGATGAGTGTCAAAGGTTTTACTGAAATCTAAGTACACCACATCTAGCACTCTCCCTTAATCCAACTCTCTGATTACCCAGTCAAAGAAATTAATCAGATTTGTCTGACAAGACCTGCCTTTAGTAAAGCCATGCTGCCTCAGATCCTGCAATCCACTGGATTCTAGAAACTTTACTATCCTCTGTTTTAGCAGTTTTTCCACTAATTTACTCACCACAGAGGTCATACTAACTGGACTGTAGTTCCCAATCTTATCCTTACTTCTTCTTTTGTGTAGAGGGACCACATGCGCCTTTCTCCAGTCTTCTGGGTCTCGTCAATTAGTAAAACATAGAAAGAAAGTCTTTTCTATTTAAACATATATGGCCCTTTCATGTAATGCTTTCTTGCAGCCACTAAGATATCTTGAATTGGAGATGGCAAGCTTGAGAAGGCTATGAGACACTGTTCAGTTTCCTTGCCATCAGCTTATAACCAGTGTGCCTTTAGCTAGACGTTCTGGGGACAGATTCACTGAACATTAAAGGGTCAAGCGTTGCGTTTTTACTACTGGCAAACATATCTATTTGAGGAGGGCCGTAGTCCTGAAAATTTCTGTATGGTCTGAGGGTTCAGAGACCGTTGGAGGGGCTAAATAGTTCTGCTGAGTTGATTTGCTCAATAAACTCAGCGCAGTTTATAAGGAGCTGGGATTTGTATGTGTATGTGTCCCAAATTTGTGCTGCTTCTTAGCATAGTCAAAGGGAACCCATATCTCCCTGCTTGCTAATAAAAAGCATGGCAATTTGATTGCCATGGATCAGAGATTGTACTCAGTTCCAGTTGATTGATGTGGAGCATTTTGTGGCCTTCTGACCAGGCTCCCTTAAGTGATATGAGAATTGAGGTAGGCTTCCCAGCCTATGTTGGAAGCATCTGTTGTTAGAAAGCAACAATGTTTATGTGCTGTAAAGGAAACAGTTTTGGCCAAGTTGATTTCAGGTGTCCATCAATTTATCATATTCCAAAGTGAAATTGGTGGATGAATTCTGCTAGACAAAGGTTCAGGACACTGATTTGAAGTCCCGTTGTGGTATTCCTATTTTGCGGCATGTGAAAGGAACGGCATACATTGCAACAATCATGCACCTAACACCTACAGGGAGGTTCTGGCTGTAATCCATGGACAGCATTGAACTTTTGGGACATAGTGCATTAGCTTCTGCATTCTGTTTTGTGAAAGAAAAATGTTTGCTTGCTTGGTGTCAAGAGGAGCCCCTGTGTGAAAGATCTTCTTCGCAGGCTGAAGAGTTGACTTCTCAAAATTGAGAAAGCCAAGCCTCTGAAGAAGATGAATTGCATATGTGTGTGAAGGCTTGTTTGTACATGTCTGTAGATATGTGTGTGTATGTTTGTCCTCTTTGTGTCTGTGATTGACAGAGGAGATAAGAAGGGTGGTAGTAGTCGTAATAATAGTAGGTAAAATTGCATAATTGCAATGTTAACTGTGAATGAGTATTAGTAAGCTGCAGCTTAGAACAGCTTTTTCTAGAGAAATGCTTTGAGACTTTTTTGGAGGGCGGGGTTTTCATTTTTCTTCCATCTCCCATCACAGAAACAAAATTTGTACTAAAGTAGCCTGAGCTCATTACCTCTCTTGCTATGACTAGAGCAGCATTCCAGTGCTCCGCCCTCACAGCCTTCCCATTGGCTGGATCCTACCCACAGTCTCTTCTGCTAGTTCTATTGGAAGCAGGCAGGGCAAACTCACTCCTCCGGGGGGGAGGATTAGAGAACTGGAGATGGAGGTTTTAAATTATGAAAAATATGCAGACATGTTAGCTTTCTTTCTACCTTCCAGACATTAATGTGAAATTCAGTTGAATCCTGAAAAATGCAGTTTGTGGGGTAGTCGAAAGTTGCAAAGGGGTGTTTTTAGGAATAGAGCACTATGCGGATTGGTGGAGCAGTTGTGAGTGGTAGTTTTTGATTGTGGGCAATTGCAGGGCAGTATTTTTTGGGAAAAGGGCAATTTTTGCGGTGCTAGGGCAGATGCAGGAGACAGATGGTGAGGTGGTAGATCAGTTGCGGGAGGATAATTTTTAGGGGTGGGGCATTTTGTGAGGTTGTGGTGAAGTTGTAGGAGTATTTTTAGGGGTGGAGCACTTTGAGGGGTGGTAGGGAAATTGTGAGGGAGTGTTTTATAGGTTTGGGACAGATTGGTGGAGCAGTTTTATAGGGGTGCAGATTGGTGGTGCAGTTGTAACATGATAGTTTTGGGGGATGGGGCAGTTTGCAGGGGGTGCGGAATTTGTAGGTAGTATTTTTGGGGAAGGGACAGTGTATGGGGCAGGGCCATACCAAGAGAGAAATGCGTCCTGTGCAACTTGCACATCGGGCACGCGCCCCCCCCCCTCCCGCACCTCCATCTAGCCACTTTATGGGGGCAGAAGAGAAGAGGCGCGCACCCAATGTGCAAGTCGCCGGCACACTAAGCAGGTCTGGTCCCTCAGACCAGACCTGCTTAGTGTGCCGGCGAGAAGACTTAAGGGGCGCATTTTGGCTCTCGGCTGCTGCCTGCCACTGAAAAAGTGGTCTAACCAATATATGATTTCACTAAACTACTCCCACCTTCTTCCTACCGGAACCACATACCAATAGCCGTTTCCCAAAAACTTGTTTGGTATAATTATTTTGTTTGATTTTTTGTCGGATCACTCACCGTGAGAAGGAACCTTCCTACTCTCGAAGTGAGCCCTCCATTTTAATCAGAATTTTTTAACAGGTCCTCAACGGATCTAAATAACAGAATTCACAGCACTACTTAGCTGTTATATCCATTAAAACACCTAAACACAACGAACCCAAATCTGAGTCCCTTAATCAGCTGTAGCCCCAACCAAGTTCAACTGGTCAATGATAGCAAAAATGTACTTAGCTGCAAAACTCTCCCAGCAAAGTCCATACGGTCATCCCAAATGGAAGTCTTCTTATTTAAACTCCAACCACCCCTCAGTCGGGTGCATTGTAATGGCGTTTTCAATCCATAGAACAACTCCAAAAGTGGCAATCAACTCCGGAACTATATTAGTAGAAATCACGAGGTTCACACTACACCAATTAGTGTTTCAAGCCGCTCAGCTATACAGCTCTTCCTCAGGCGAATGAAGGAAAAGTGGTGGCAGCAGGCAAAGGCAGAGAGCCGAAATGTGCACCTTACGTCTTAGCGCCCTGGGCGGCCGCACCACTCGCACAGGGCTCAGTGCGGTCCTGGTATGGGGTGCTAGTGCAGTTGTGAGGGATATTTTTGGGAGGTGGGGCAGTTGTGGGAGATTATTTATTGGGGTGGGGAAGTTTGCAGTATAGTGGGCCCGTTGTGGGGGTGGGGTGTAGTTTTTGGGAGTGGGTCAGTTTTCAAGGTGGAAAGGGAGTTGCAGGAGGTTGTTTTTTAGGGTGGGGACAACTATCAGTATAGTAAGGCAGTCGTACGGTATAGGTTTTGGGGGTGGGAGAGTCTTCAGAGCGCTGAGGTATTTGTGGGGAGGGAGGGTATTTTTTTGTTATGGTAACATTTGGCAGATTAGTAGGGTAGTTGCGAAGGAGTAGATTTTGGAGGTCGAGGTAGTATGCGGGGTAGTATTTGATCTCAGATGTCTGCCCGATTCTGTAAGATGACTAGCGGGGCTGTACTTCCCTGTGGGATGTCCAGCTCCGTTAGCCGCCTAAACCATATGCTGCATCTGGGCCCCCCTGCACGTATCGAGGCACTGTGCATGCTGCGGGGGACGGGGCAGAGAGTGGGTGCAGCGTGGGAGGGACCATTCTCAGACATGGATTGTTGGGGGGCGGTCAGCTTATTTTTTATTTATTTATTTATATTCTCTTATATACCGCGCTATTCTGCATCAGTGCAGTTTACATTGAACAAACTGAAATTACATTGAACAGGGCATTATAACTTGGAGATAACTATTTTACAGGGAACATGGGCTATGGAGAGTTAAGTGGCTTGCCCAAGACCACAAGGAGCACCTGTGGGACTAGAAACCCCAGTCCTTCCGGCCCAAAGTTGCTGTCCTCTAGTGGGATTTGAACCCCCGACCTTCTGGCCTGAAGTACCTTGCCCCAACCACTAGGCCACTCCTCCACTCCTCGGAGGTGGAATAAGCACTGGCCGCCCCTCCGGGTCAGCCAGCAAACCCCCCAGCAGCAGCAATGGTGAGAAGGGGTGGGTTGGCAGTAAAATTGGAGCTCCACGGCAAATTGGCAGGTTGTGCCATGAGAAGGATGTCCCTGCGGCGATGCAGGGGCATGCCAGGCCGTCTCCCAGGTCCTGATCCTGCACCTGCAGGAACGTCTGATTCTCGTGGTGCAGAATTGGGTCCTAATGGGCCCGTCCTGTTCGGGGCCATCCAGATGGCCCAGACATGCTCCTACAGGAATCGAGCTCTGTGTCTTTTTTACCAGTTTTTCCCAATGCCAAGTTTCATCTCTTTCTGTTAAATTTTTGGAGTTCTTTTGCCCTCAGATGGACAAATGGATATATAGATAGATAGATGGATGGGCAAATAGACATTCTTCACCTTTTTATATAATTCTTTCCAACTTCCATTGCGCTGAATAAATAACAAAGAAATTAAGGTGATACCTTCTTTTGGGCCAACTTAATATATTTTTATTCTTTCTAGCCCAATGGAAGTTGGAAATAATTATATAAAAGGGGTTGAGAATGTCAATGTCAATGGGTTTGTTCATCTGACCATCTGTCAGGGGACAAAATACCTCTCTGAAACAAAATACTCAAGCTAGATCTATGAGATCATCAGAAAAGGTCAGACAGCTATGGAGTGAATTTGGCAACAAATTGCCATATACATTTCCAACCTCTGAAACAGCCATCACAAAATCAAACCCATCAAACATCAAATTGCTTGAAGATTTACTGGAGTTTGGGTGTAAGCTGAAAGCATATTTGTTTACTCAGGCATTTTCTGTATGATTTCATAGTGCGTTCATGGGAGGTTGTATGATATGATTAGATATGTTTGCAATTTATGATCGGGTAATGCATTGGATCTTATATTCTTACCTAAAGAATGGCCAAATAACACCCATGTAATATCACTGTGAACTCAACCAGTTCCGTGGACAGACTACTACCTAATACACTTCAATATTGAACTCAATGCATACACATGTAAAATGCGTCATTGAGCACAGACACATCACTGCTTCAAGAAATTTGATAAAGAAACCTTCCTAATGGACACTCCACCCGAACTGATAAATAACACTGACGACCTCGAAGTCCTCCTGAAGAACTGGAATAACACTCTAAATAAGGCCTCCTCTATTCCCAATAAACCCCCCCCAATGAAACACAGAAACTCACAGCCATGGAACTCGCAGAACCTGAGGTCAATAAAGAGAACATTAAGGAAAACAGAAAGAAAATGGAGAAGCACAAAATCTGAGGTTCAGCTACAGCCAGGGCCGGCCCGACCATTGAGCAAGAATGTTGTTTACACAGGGCCCCGCTTTTCAGGAGGCCCCGCGCAAACAACATTCTGCATCAGCCCAGGTAGATTTTTTAAAAAACTGGCTGCTGCTGCCGCCGTGGCAGCGGCAGAATCAAGCATCCCGTGGGGACCCCCTGCCCGGCAGAACCCTCCCTGCAGCATCAGCTCCCTCAACGTCGGCTTTCAGAGCCGCAAAGGGAGAGTTTCACTCTCGCGGCTCTGTTAATGGTGGTCATTGAAGATGGTCATTAACAGAGCCACAAGAAAGGGAAATTCTCTCTTCGCAGCTCTGAAAAGCCCGCGCTGAGGGAGCTGATGCTGCAGGGAGGACTCTGCCGGGCAGGGGGGGGGGGGCCCTGCAGGATGCTTGATGCTGCCGCTGCCATGGCGGCAGCAGCAGCGGCAGCAGCAGCCGGTTTGTCTTATTTTTAATCTACCTGGGCTGATGGGGGGGAGGGAGGTGGGGCTATGAGGGGTTAGGACTGGTTATGGGTTATGGGGGCGGCTAAGACTGGAAGTGGGCTGATGGGGGGTTAGGACTAGTAATGGGCTATGGGGGGGCTAGGACTGGAAATGGGCTGATGGGTGGGGGGTTAGGACTGGAGGTGGGCTGATGGGCTGATGGGGGCTTAGGACTGGTAGTGGGCTATGGGGGGGCCTAAGACTGGAAATGAGCTGATGGGGGGGGATAGGACTGGAAGTGGGCTGATGGGGGGGGGGTTAGGGCTGGTAATGGGCTATGGGGGGGCTGACTGAAATGGGGTGATGGGGGTTAGGACTGGAAGTGGGCTGATGGCAGGTTAGGACTGGTAATAGGCTATGGGGGAGCTAAGACTGAAAATGGGGTGATGGGGGAGTTAGGACTGGAAGTGGGCTGATGGAGGGCTTAGGACTGATAATCACTATATGAAGAAATTCAGATGCACAATAGCCAATCTAATGAAGGTAACAATCAACAAACCAGCTGACACCAATCTATGGAATTCATTCTCTCAGAGCAGCCCTGAACAGATAGAACCATTTATCAAATCCATCAATACAACAACATCCTACCTTGATCCTTGCACAGTAAGCTGGATTAAAATAACTAGAATGGAACTAACACCTCACATTCAAAGAATGGTCAATCTCTCCCTATCTCAAGGGCTCATGCCAAAAGCACTAAAGGAAGCAACTATCTGCCCATTCCTAAAACACTGCTCTCGATAAGCACTGCCAGACTCCTATAGACTAATATCAAGTCTTCCATTTATATCCAAAATAATAGAAAAGTCAGTATAGAGGCAACTACAAGACCACCTAGACACATACGCTCTGCTTGATCTACACTAATATGGATTCCGGCCTTACCATGGTGTGGAAACTCTCTTCACATCTCTATTCAACAAAATCATTCAAGGAATTGAAAACACGAAACAATCCTCCATACTTATTTTCATAGATATTGCGTCAGCATTCGACTCCATCAGCCATGACATTCTAATCACCCAACTACAACAACTTGGAATAGGAGGCACTATAATTCAATGGTTTATATCCTACCTCTCTGACCGCACACAACAGGTCAAAATTGATCATTCGCTCTCCAGACCATTCAATCAAACCCAAGAGGTACCCCAGGGTTCAGCGTTATCCGCCTCACTCTTCAATATCTACCTCCAGCCCATCTGCGACATAATCAGAGCACACAACATTGATTACAGAATATATGTGGATGACATATTGCTTTTCACAACATTCAAATCATTAGAGCTAAACTACCAGAAAATAGTCAAATGTTTCAATGAGGTCTCACTCTGGCTCAACTTACAATAAATCTAAAAAAGACCGAAGTCCTTATGATCACCAGGAACAAAGCATTCTCGCCGCCTCAGCAACTTTAGGTGAATGGTGTTTCACTAGAGGTGAAAAAGGAAATCAGATACCTAGGAATCCTATTGGACCGGAAACTCAACCTAATAAAACACATTAACATGACAACACAAACAATTTACAATAAAACAAAAATGATGCAAAACCTAAGAGTCGACTTCCGCTCCGTGTCACAAGCAATAATCTGCCCCACTTCGATTTTGGCAACAGGGTCTCCCCAAGCAAGCCTTGAGCACCCTACAGATGGCACAGAACACTGTTGCATGCACCATAATGAAAGTAGCCAGGTCAGAACACATAACAGCCATCCTACACCATCTACATTAGCTGCTGGTAACACAGAGAATCAAATACAAGACACCTTCAAAGCATAAAGAACATAGCGCCAACATACTCCAATTCACTAATACAGATACGACCAGAAACAAGACAAAGAAGGGAATTAACCAGGTAAGGCGGAGGTGGCCCACAGTTCCCTTCCTTCCCACACACCCCCCCCCCTCCCCCCTCTCTCTCCCTTCACAAATAAACACCACATGATCACTTATTGGCAAAATAACTGGTCGCAGCTTTATTAAACAAGCACAACATAACATTACAACCAAACTGTTAACTTATGGTTCCGGCAGCGGGACAATCCCTCACCAGCCATATGGGTAGCAAAGTGAGTTCCTTCCCGCCTCCGCCGAGAACCATCCCTGGCAATTCCATCCCCCTCATCCGGCTTCGCCATATTACTAGCAAAAACCGAGGGCTTCTCCGGGTCGGGGGTACCCCCACCCCCGCCCTGCATATTGCCATGCCTCCGGACCCCGGACACCTCCGGGATCCCGCATCACCCCTCCAGCTGCAACCCCCCATCCCCCAAGCTCCACCAAAGGGAGGGAGGGTGGGGACGCCCGTCCTCTCTCCCCAGCTTCAACGGACTGGCGTCCGACCGCTCGCTCCTCCTGGTCCCGCGATCACCCCCCATTGGCTCCCGCGGCCACCTGGCAAGCGGGAGCCAATCAATTTAAATCAAACGCGCGCGGGCGCGCGCCTCACCCCGCCGCGGGAGGGGTGCGTGCCACCCCGCCCCCCCGGGTATCAACGGCCGTCGGGCACGTGGGCCCGCGGCCTCCCATTAACCAGGTAAGGCGGAGGTGGCCCACAGTTCCCTTCCTTCCCACACCCCCCCCCTCCCCCCTCTCTCTCCCTTCACAAATAAACACCACATGATCACTTATTGGCAAAATAACTGGTCGCAGCTTTATTAAACAAGCACAACATAACATTACAACCAAACTGTTAACTTATGGTTCCGGCAGCGGGACAATCCCTCACCAGCCATATGGGTAGCAAAGTGAGTTCCTTCCCGCCTCCGCCGAGAACCATCCCTGGCAATTCCATCCCCCTCATCCGGCTTCGCCATATTACTAGCAAAAACCGAGGGCTTCTCCGGGTCGGGGGTACCCCCACCCCCGCCCTGCATATTGCCATGCCTCCGGACCCCGGACACCTCCGGGATCCCGCCACCGGCTCAGTGACACCTGTCCCTGAGCCCCCCCCCAAATCAAAGCTGCGACCAGCCAACCCGCCCTAAACATCCTAATTCCAAGGCCTCCTGCCAATCATTCAGGAGTAAATCCACCCCGATCGGGGAAAGATGTACTCCATCCGAACGATACAGGCCCGCGCACTCGACCTCCACCCAGGAATGTAAAATCTGATACCCCCCATGGTTCAACACCCAACGGCCAACTTGCCGGTTAACCTTAACTAAACCCTGGGACCACCGCCGCTGGCCCCAGCAAGCAGGCCTAGGAATTATGTCAGACCACAGCAAAATGACCCCGGGGAACATCAATAAGACTTCCCCCAAATCCCGCTGCACCGCTCGGATTAGCTGCTTCACTGTCCATGACACCAAATCGTTGCCTCCGAGATGCAGCACCAAGAAGTCCGGGGATCCTCTGACGCGCTGAAGGTGCCGAAGCAAGGGTAATAGCTGTAACCAGCGCAGACCGCGCTCACCCAGCCATGATAGCACCACTTCGTCAGCAGGCAGTCCCAAGTTCGCACCAAGCGGCCGCAAAGCTGCTTGCTGGCTGGCCCAGTGCACAAAAGAATGGCCGACCATCCAGCAGGCACCGGGCACCCGGATCCCATCTAAAAGAAAAAACATAGTTAGTACCCGAGCCACCCACTGCCCACCTCAACAACGTACATATCCCTTAAAGGCATTGGAGCGCCAGCGGCCAATCCGCTGAATATCGGTACCCGGCAAACCAGCCAGGGCTGCACTAGTAGCGGCCCCAATCCGAAAGGAATGCGGTGCGAAGTCACCCGGTGATAAGCCCAACTGTCGGACCACCATGCGCAGGACCGCAGCAAACTGAAAACGCGTCAAACACCGCGCATCCTCATGTACAAAGAGCAGGTCGCTACCCGGAGCCCGCACGCGCAGGTATGCCGCCATAGCCGCCACCGGACAGATCACCGAAGCCGGAAGCGGCCGTAAGTGCACCCATACGCCCCTCCCTCTCTGATCGGTCTTAGACCGGGACAACCATATGCTCAGCTGCCCTTGTGCCAAACGCACATGACGGAGTTGCAGAGCTGCCCCCCCGACCTCCCACTGGACGCCACCAATTCCCCCGACCGGAAGGCCCCAAAGAAGGCCACACAAAACACCGCCCGGAACAGCAGAGCCTCGTAATCGGACTCCACCACCAAAGGCAAGGTTGTGCTCATCCGAACCAGCAGATCGGGGGTAATGGGCCGACGCTTGTCCGACGGGAGGGGGACAGCCCGCTCCCAACCCAATAAAAGCCGGCGAGAAAGAAACCCCCAACCGCGCACTGCCCACCCGACCGCCTTAGAGAAAAAGGCAAAGCCGGCCAGGTGAGCCCGCACAGTGGATAGGGCCACCCCCGCAGCCTTCGCAGCCAATATGTATTCCCCCATGAGGTGATCAGGCACCGGGCCCAGCCGCCAACCCCGAGTCGCCAAAAAGGCCACTACACATTCACATCCCTTGCAGTAGGACCTCCAGGTCGCCGACGACACGGAACTTCTCAGCAAGCTCAGGATACCCGGAGGCCAAGACGCCATAAACGCTCTGGGACCGACCTCCCCGCCAGGTCTGCCTCTGGAGCCAGTCGCCGAAACAGGTCCCACTTGAAACGAGAAAGAGCATCGGCGATCTGGTTAGCATAACCCGGAACATGCCGAGCCCTCACCACCACATTCAGCTTCAAGCAGGCAAAAACCACCTCCCTCATCAAAGCCGCCACCCGCGCGCAACGAGGCGCATAACGATTAATAATGTGAACTACCGCCTCGTTGTCGCACCACCACAACAATTGCCTATTACGAAGCCTATCCGGCCACAGCTCCAAAACCACCAAGATGGGGAACAGCTCCAAAAACGTAATACTGTCGGTTAATCCCGCCGCCCGCCAGGTGGATGGCCACGGCGCGGCACACCATGCTCCACCAAAATAAACACCGAGCCCGAAACCGCCCGCCGCATCAGTATAAATCTGTAAATCAAAGGAAGACACCTCCGCTTCAAGGAGAACCGTAATGCCATTGAACTCTCTCAAAAACTGATCCCAAACCCCGAGGTCCGCCCTCATGCTTCGTGATATCCGGATGCGATGATGCGGACGCCGCACTCCCGAAGTAGCCGCCGACAAGCGTCGTAGAAACACCTGACCCATTGGAATAACCTTGCATGCAAAGTTAAGGGAGCCCAACAAAGCCTGCATCTCGCGCAACGTAACTTTCCTCGCCCCCAGCACGTTCGCTACTAACACCCTTAAACGCTCCACCTTGCTTGGAGGCAATCGCGCCACCATGTCAACTGAGTCCAAGTCCACTCCCAGAAACGTGAGGCGCACAGCAGGACCCTCAGTCTTGTCCGCCGCGACGGGCACCCCCCATTCACGCGCGAGCCGCAGGAACCCGTCGAGTAACGCCCGACATAGCCCGGACGACGCCGAACCCACAAATAAGAAATCGTCCAAATAGTGGACCACATTCCGAGAGCCGACGGACACCTCCAGGACCCAGTGCATGAAAGAACTGAACATCTCAAAATAACGACAAGAGACGGAGCAGCCCATTGGCAAGCACTTGTCGAAGTAATAGCAGCCCTCAAACACAAAACCCAATAAATGGAAGGAAGCCGGATGTACCGGCAGCAGGCGAAAAGCAGACTCAATATCGACCTTCGCCAGCAGACACCCGCGCCCACACTCCCGTACCAGCCGCACAGCCTCGTCAAACGACGCATACCGCACCGCGCACAATTCCCGCGGAATGAGATCGTTCACCGAAGCCCCCCACCGGGAAGGACAAGTTGTGAATGAGCCGGAATTTCCCGTGCTCCTTCTTAGGCACAATGCCCAAAGGAGAAACTACTAAATTCGGGTATGGCCGGTCCAGAAAGGGCCCGGCCACCCTGCCAAGGGCCAACTCAGCAGCCAATTTACCACGAACCACCTGAGCTAGACGCCTCACCGACGGAGCATTGCGGGCCATCGCCGGGCCCCCCTCCCCAACTACCGGTATGGGGAACCCGTACTGGAAACCCCCCTCCAAGACTCGCCGAGCCGTAACCCGTCTATAGCGCAGCAACCAAGGCCGGAGTGCCGAAAATTTTATGGGGGTAGGGGCCAACTCACTCGAACTAATACTATTGCTTTGTGGCTGTGGGGGCGGGCCCCTTCTTCCCGCAACGGAGAGCCGAGTGTCCTCCCCCACATAAGGAGCAACTGTGCCGGAACTTACAGTCCGGAAAGGGGCAAGACGACTTATTAAAGCGCCAGCAGACGTCCCCAACCCCCTCCCCAGCGCTTTTTGGGACCCCGGGAGCTGGGGCGCTCCGAAATGGCCGCCCCGTACTCGCCGACGCAGCGGCCCCCTTTTGCCCCCCCGCACCTGCCCCTCCTCTGGCAGACATCTGCGTTAACCAGAGGCTGATGTCCTGTGTCCCCCAGGACAGAGCGCGATTCTCCTCCATTTTATCGCGGAACTTCTCATCATAGTTGAGCCATGCCCAACCATCATGAGTCTGAGCCGCTTCCAGAATCGAGTCAGCGTATGCAAGCAACATCCCGTAGTGCCCCGGGTAACGCTGTCCCCAGACACTAGCTAACCGAAGAAAAGCCCTCGTCCAATTGAGGACGTTCCGCGAAGCCTTCTTGACCCTGCCCGCCTTCTCATCCGCCTTCCGTTTCCGCCGGCTGTCCCCCGAACGCTTCCTCCCCTCAAGCAAACGAAAGATATCTATGTACTTCCGCTTCCATATCTTGCGCCTAAGCTTACGCGGCACCCCCTCCCATAATTCGGAAAATGATGCCAATGTAGCCCCCCCACCGCCCCCCCCACTACCCCCCCGCCACCGACAGGTTGCCCGCCCCCACCCCCAACTGACGAGGACGAAGACGATGAAGACGACGATGAGCCCCCCCTCCTCCGACGCTTGCGGGAGCTGCGGCTCTTCTTCCTCGCCTTGCCACCCGTCCCCGCAGCCGGACTAAACTCCGCGCCTTGCTCGGCCCGAGGCTCAGGTAACTCACCATCCGCCGAAGTCCGGGGCTCTGATGGGGTGGACGCAGCAGCTGGAAGCCCCTCCTGGAAGTCCTCGCGCTGCGTCATAGGTACCTCCGCCGCAGACCGACCTGTTCCGCTCAGCGTCGTCCTTCCCCCGTCTCCCACCGGAACCTGTGGAGACACCGAAAACAAGGAAGGGGAACCAGACAAGCCCCAGGGCAGCTGCCAAGGCCCTGTCCAATCAGCCCTGGAGGAACCCTGTCCCCCCCCCCCGCCAATAGTCCCAACTTGACATGCCCACCCCCCCTGGAACCATACGCCAACCCCAAGGGCTTCCCCCAAACCCATCCCTCCTGACCCTGCAACCCCGCTGGCAACGGTGTAGCCCCTCCCACCCCCGGGGATTCCACCACCGGAGGAGGAAGAGCCACAGTCCCCGCCGCCCCCCGCCGGAGCCCGCACCCATAACCCCACCAGGCACTGATCCCCTCATATCCCCGGAAGCCATTTCCCGGCCCCTGCCAGCCCCACGCCCCCGCGGGCCCCCGCTGCTAGAGGCCTTGCGCCCAGCCCCAGCCCCAGCCCCAGCCTTCCCCCTGGCCTGCCCCCTTGAGCCCTTAGAAGACCGCCCCGTGGACTGCCCCCCATTCCTCATGCCCCCCCTCTGCCCCTTGCCCCCCCCTCCTCTGCTCCTTGCCCCTCTGCTCCTTGCCCCTCTGCCCCACCATGACACTATCCCTCCTCAAAATAAAACAATCCCCTGAGCACCGTATGGCCAGACAGAAGCCCTAGCCCAATAATGCCCCCCCTCCACCTGCAATAGGCCTCAGCCGGCCAGTGTACGCTGCTCCTCACACTGCCTCAGCACAGCTCCGACGCTCCTCTCTGCACCCCGGGACAGCGCCGCGATCAACCGGTCACCCCCACCGGCAGGAAGCTCTCCCGCAGAGCCGAAGAAGACTCGGAGCTGCAGCCAGACGCCCGTCCTCTCTCCCCAGCTTCAACGGACTGGCGTCCGACCGCTCGCTCCTCCTGGTCCCGCGATCACCCACCATTGGCTCCCGCGGCCACCTGGCAAGCGGGAGCCAATCAATTTAAATCAAACGCGCGCGGGCGCGCGCCTCACCCCGCCGCGGAAGGAGTGCGCGCCACCCCGCCCCCCCGGTTATCATCGGCCGTCGGGCACGTGGGCCCGCGGCCTCCCATATATGCAAACTTATTAACAGTCCCTAAGGAATTCAGGAAAGTGGACCAATCAACAGCCAATAGAGCATTCACCTTCTATTCTCTAGTCCTCTGGAATGCACTCCCAGACAGCCTAAGGAAAATAAATGAACTAACCAAGTTTAGAAAGACACTCAAGTCATATCTATTTACTGAATATTATCAAAACAGAATCGAAAACCAGAACCTATATCCCACATAAATCCCAAATCTGCCACATTCATATACCTCCCCCCACTGGTATGACCAACATATTACACGAATGATATACTTCATTACACTGTAAGAACCATAACACAGACCTGCTCAAAGTACATAGTTAATTATAGAAAGTTTGGCCTAACCTCTCTATATCCTAAGGCCTGAATGCAATGTTTGAAATATTGAATTTGATGATGTTCACTGTAGTAGTTCATTGAGTTCCTTGTAAATCGCCTTGATTACATGGATAAAGCGGTATATAAAACCCAGAGCTAAATAAATAAAATAAATTTTTTTATTGTAACCAGTCAAGAATGCTATGATTTGGCAGGAAAGATACATTTGAACTAAAATAAATAAATAAGCAAGCTATGTTTATGTTTATTGATATCCATAATATACCATTGTTTGTTATGATATCACAATGGTTTACAATACAGTCTTGCCAATTTAAAATAACAAATAAATTATACAAAAACAGGCAACTCAGAAACAAAAGTAAACTAATAGACAAATGAACTAAAAATGAAATAAGAGGAACCAAACAAAAAGAAGCAAAGAAGCAAAAGCAGAGCAAAAAAGCAACTGTCTAAAAGGTCCGAGAGTGTGCACCCATCAGGGCCAGGCCAATCACTGGGCAAACTAGGTGAACGCTTCTGGGAGGGGCAGCAAAGAGCAAGGCATTCAAAGCTAAACATTAGATTCTGACAGCCAGGTGAGGCATAAGTCTTAAAGTTTGCATAGGGTGCCAACAACCAACTATGGGCCGGCCCTGCCACCCATAGATCATCAGTCCTCAAAGGCCTGGGGAAAGAAATAGGCTTTTAAACCTGATTTTAATCTACAAAGAGAGGTTTCTAAATGCAAATGCTCTTTGGAATAGTATTTCAGAGTAAAGATACAAGGATGAAGAAAGCTGAGGTATGAGTGAATTCATGAATGGCCTGACGGTGGAGAGACAAAGAGGAGCTTGTCATTACAGGAGTGAAGAATACAGGAAGAAGCATGGGGAATTAGAACATTAAACAACAAAATAGGGAAACTATCATATCCCCTCTTAGATATCTTTTCTTCAAGTTGAAGAGCCCTCACCTGTTGAACCTCTCTTCATCTTTACCATTTTGTCATGCTTCTCTGAAATCTTTTAATTCCTCTATATCTTTTCTGAGATGGGACTGTAGGACTGATGCCCTGTTGCCTGCTCCGAACCAAGAGCTTGAACCAAACAAAATGGATTCTTGCTATGGAAGCCTCCAGCTGATCTCCAAGCTACTGCTTGCCAAGTCTTTTTGTATATGGATACAGAAAACTATTGTTTCTGGCCCAGCGTATGGGCAAGGAAAACCGGCTTCCCAGGCCTTTCTTATTCTCACGTACTGTATTTTGGAAGAAAGGCGGGAGAGGGGAGATATTATAGACATGTTTAAGTATCTCAGTGGCCTAAATGCATAGGAAGAGAGCCTCTTTCAATTGAAAGAAAGCTCTCAGGAATAATTTGCAGAAATGTTTCTTTACAGAAAGAGTGGTCAGTGCATGGACTAGTCTCCCAGTGGAGGTAGTAGAGAATGGGACTGTATCTGAATTAAAGAAAGCATGGGACAAACAGAGAAGATCACTTAATTAAAAAAGGGACTGTAAAGCTTGGTAGATGGTATGGAAGGGCAGACTGGATAGCTGTATGGTCTTTATCCGCCATCATGTTTTTATGCTTCTATTGGCCTTGGAAACTTGCAGCAATGTATGAGACTACATACCATATTCTACTGCATTTCATCTCTCACCATGATCTCTGCTATGCACAAGACCACTGCATGGTGACTGCCTCCTGATTTGCCCATACACCTCATGGTCTCATGCCAGCCAATCACCAGTATGATAAGGACTCATCACAAAGAATAATACTGTATGAAACTGGAGCGCCATTTTCTGCCTTTTGCCTTCCTTGCTGCTCGTATAGGCACAAAGACATGCTGTGCTTTCCCAAGGTTGTTCCACTAAACCTGTGAGACAAACTAAGACTCCCACCTGTAGTGTTCTCTGTTGCCTCACATGACTTGTTTGCCAGAGCTGGAGCTAGCATTGCTAACTTATCTGCCAATGTGGACTTCTTGCTGTTCTGGAAACTGCCTCGGACCGTAGCTGTGTTCCTTCATCTTGGCAGAGCTAAGGTATCAGTCTTATGTCCTCATCCGGGGGGAGGGGAATTAGGCAGATAGCTCCTTTCTGTACTCTTCGAAGAGCGGGGCAAGCCTGTGACCTTTGGTTGTGAGTTAGTGATTTATCACTGCTACGTAATAAAATTATTAGTGCTGCTACCAAACCCGATTACCTCATTCTGTAGTGTCAGTCTTATGTTCTCAGTTTTTCTACCATTATAAATCTAATATATAGCCACTTGTCTCTCTCATAGGTCATTGCCAGAAAGTCTCACTGAACTTGCGGAAAATGAAAACAGCAAACCTAACCTCTAGGCATATCTTGTATATACTGTATCTGTCTGCTAATACTCCCTAAAGGGCAATCAGAACTGCACACGAAACTGAAGATGCAATCACATCAGCGACCTATACAGAGGCATAATGATACACTCAGTTTTGTTTTCCATTCTTTTTTGAATAATCCCTATGGTTCTATTTGTTTTTTTGGCAGCCGCCACATACTTGGTGGAAATTTAAAATGTATTGTCCACAGTGACTCCAAGATCTTTCTCTTGGGTGGTGACTCCTAACTCAGAACCCAGCAGTTTGTACCTGTAGTTGGGATTATTTTTCCCTATTTGCCTCACTTTGCACTTGTCCACATTACATTTGGATGCCCAGTCTCCTAGACTCACAAAACCCTTCCGCAAATCCTTTCAGTCCTCTGAAATTTAACAACTTGAACAGAGCTGAGCATCATCTTCAGTAAGCACATTGCATGCAACTATAAAAGCAGAGTGTGACCCATTCATGCAAGCAATAGCATCAGTATCAGGATGTGTCCTGACTGTGAAAACTACTCTGACCTTTTCCACAGCATTCAGAGTCTATAGGAACCGCCATTTCAGAAGTTTCTGGACCAGAGATGGAAAGATAAGAGAGGGACATCCATGCTTTGGTGGGAAGAGACTGCATGGTGACCTTCTAGTTCTCCCTCTATGCCTTCCATGAGGGTCATTCCCCTGAGCAACCACAGCTTAATTTCTACTGTGACAGTTGTCTCACAGACAGTAGGAAGCATTTGAGACCATGCAGGACATAGAACTCATGCAGATAAATGTTTGTGCACAATCATGGCAATTGTTAAGGACTTGTAAAATGATCCTCTATTTCTTGTCCTGACACCACTATACATTACATATTTTGAAGTGTAGAAGTATAAAGATATTCCAAAAGTGTACTTCATCAAAGACATCAGAGTCTTTACCGACACTGAAGTATGAGGTTAGATTGAATAGGAGTGCAGTTTCTCAGGCGCTCCCCTATTCGGAGGGGTCTTTTAGAGGACAAGATTTAACAAAACTAATAAACCCACCTTGGCTCAGGTTTTTTTCTCCATCCTTTCCTAGGAAGGTACTGAGGCTCAAGAGAATTGCTCTCAGAAATCTAGGATTGTGAGTCTCTTAAGAATCAACAGGATCTGGAAACTTGGAAAGGACCAAGAGCTGAAACTTGATGGAGATAAGTTATCTCCATATTCCATGGTCTCACTAGTACCTCTGAGCTTGATCAGAGGATCTTCTATTATGAATCACAGGCAGGACTGCCCCGCAAGGAGAAACTCTGCTGAGTTGTGGTGTGTCACACTTCAACAGATCTTCTGTTGTTTGTTGTGTTGGTCTTTCAGGAGTTAGTGTTTCAAGCAATGCTCTGTATCTAGGATTTCAGGTACCAGAAAAAAGGAAACCCAGAAAAAGTCCAGTTCCCCAAAGAGTGTCTCCTAGATAGAAGTAGTGGAAAAACACATCCCTGGTCTCTAGTGTGTGCAGATTTTGCCTATTATAGTTTTTTTCTGGACTGCGGGTGTTAGAGTAAATTTTGAACTTCTGGACTATGTATCCTGTTTTGTTTGCAGGATCAAGTGTACTGATTCTTGAATATTCGATTTTCATCAAGTAACCCTGTAAAAGATTTATTTTGGAATAATCCCAAACTGATGTGTGGACCGGTGCCAGACAACCTCAGAAGTTCATATCCCTCAAAGATTTTCTTTCCCCCTACTCCTGAAGAATGCATGGAGAATGGGGTGTGTGCTAGCCTCGCCTCTCCCAAATGTACAGCTAGCCAGGCAAAAAGGGATTATGCAAGAATATAAAAAAGCATTATGATAAGGGGTTTTGTGGGTTACTTAGTTTAAATTGTGATTACAGTCCTCCTTGCATGGACATCTAACCTTTGGAAAAGCAAAATGCTAGTTTCAAATGAAATGAAATTGTTGGCTTTTAAAGAGTGTCGGTCTGATATTCAAAGCCCAATATCTGTATAGCAGGAGCCACTACTATCCTTCGATATTCAGCAGCACTGAATGGATAATGCCATTAAATATCTTTCCAGACTCCTCGGCATTATCCAAATAGTGCTGAGGTGGTACGGAGATGTATATGGACGGAGGAAGACATTATCTGCAGAGTCAACCTGTTATTTGGATTACTGTCTGGATGGGACAGGAACAAAGCTGCCCTAAGGTTATCAGACTTGCTATTCGGATAGCAGACTCAATATGGCCACTATCCAGATAGCGCAGCCACTTGCCGCCCTATCCAGATATTCCATGGCATTTGCAATATACAGAGTGGCATTGAATATCCAGAATATTTTTAAATACCACTGCAGAATATTCAGATGATGAAAATAGGATAATGCTCGAATTGCACATAACTCGTTTGTTGACACTTATTTCCACATATCCAAGTGTACTTGCACAGCAATTACAATTCTCTTCTAAAAAAGCAAACTTTTATTCATAAATGCGCTATTTTTTAATTGATTGTTGTTACTTAGGGGTATGTTTACTAAAACCCCATTAGGTGCACGCCGCGTTAGTGTGCGGAATGCCATAAAAGGAGTGGGCGTGTCAGTCTGAAAAAAGCAAACCGGGATTAATCATGCGCTAATGTGCGCTGTGCGCCCATGTGCGCCGCACACATTAGCGCATGAGAAATGCGCGCAGAAAGCATAAGCAGGAGCACTGATGTGCATGCATAGGAACAGAGCCACAGTACAATGGTTAAGACACTGACCAATGGTGCAGGGATCATGGGTTCAATCCCCCACTGTGCCCAATGAATAAGGCTGGGTGAGGCACTACCTGTCATGAGTAATATTGCATTCTGAGGCCTATTAATTTTATTTTAATTACTGCTACGAGCAAACGCACTCTCAAAGCACTGTAACATAAGGTGCTGCATAAGGCACCCCATAAGGTACCCCAGAGGGCACATTTTAAAGTGCACTGTCCGCCACGGCACCCTACAATGTTGCTTAAAGGGTGGCCGATAGGGTGCCGTATAGGGTGCCCTATGAGGCACAGCAAGGTCATAGCACTGTTTTTGATGGCAGCACTGTGCATTTCAATGCATGTAAATCATAAGTAGGTGCGCTGAAATGCAAGGAGGAACAGCAGTGTAGCACAATGGTTAAGGCACTGACTGATGATACAGGGGTCATGAGTTTGATCCCCAGTGTGCCTAATATGTAAGGCTGGCTGAGGCATCAGCTTTGACATGTAAGTATTGTTTCCTGAGGCATCTTATTTGTATTTTAATTATTGCTGCCAGCAAACACACCCTCACGTGCCATAACCTAAGGTGCTGCATAAGGCACCCTATAAGGCACTCCATAGGGCACGTTATAAAGTGCACTGTCCGCCACGGCACCCTACAATGTCCCCTATAGGGCACCCTATAAGGCGCTCCATAGGACACCTTATAAGGCACCTTATACGGACTGGCACCCTATCATTCGCTCCATAGCATACTGTATAGTGCACCTTATATGGACGGTAACCATAAGGTGCCCTATAGGGCACCATATAAAGTGCCCTCTGAGGCACAGTATGCTGAGGGTGTTTTTGCTGGCAGCACTAATGTATGTTAAAAATAGATAATGCTTTGGACGGCCCTATCAAATAACCCTACTGTGGGTTTGAACCCATGACCTCTGGCTCCACTGGTAGTGAAGTAACCAGTGGGCTACAGCTCTATAGCTGCTAGCAAGCCCCTGGCTGGCTGCAGAAGGACTGCAAGTCACCACACAAACAGTCTGCTGTGGTCACCAGAATAGGGTTAACCCACCCATACTCATGATGCACTGCACATGCAAATCAGCAGTCTACAGATGATCACAAGATGGGGTATGCACCCCCACAGCACCTCAGCCTGGTAGGGGGAACTGACCGAGTGTGGTACTGGCACAGAATAGCTACACACCGTCACATTGTGCAGGTACGGCACTCACCCTGAGGGTGAGGTGGGGCGCCCAGCACCAGGTCCACAGCAGAGATAGGCCATGCTGCACGTCCCCAGCAATGCTAATGTGTGAGATAGGTAGTTTCTGCAGACACACCTTGGATATATCTGTATGTCTTAGTTAGGTGTAGCCCCTATGGACCCCTTGGAGGATTATGTACCACCACCCTCCTCCTCCAGGGCGGAGGGTGGTAAACAGGGCCTCCCACCAACAGATCCACATTCTATCTCCCTGCAATGGTGGCAGTAGAGGGGACCATCAAGCCCAGTCCTACTGGGGAACAGACACCCTACAGGGCAGTCAATGCAGCTCTATACACATCCATAACGCAATAGCAGACGGACATTAGGCATGGATATGCTAAGCTGCACCCCACCACTATCTGATATTCTCCTGCAGCAAGCCTTCAGCCGCTGCACCCTGCAAGGTGCTCCATCAAGACACATACCAGCTGCAAACAGTCTGCTAGCTAGTCCATAGTGCATGTTCCTGGTGGACATGCGTGCACCCAGAACTGGGATGTCAGCACCTCAGCCTGGTAGGGGGAACTGACCGAGTGTGGTACTGGCACAGAATAGCTACACACCGTCACATTGTGCAGGTACGGCACTCACCCTGAGGGTGAGGTGGGGCGCCCAGCACCAGGTCCACAGCAGAGATAGGCCATGCTGCAGGTCCCCAGCAGTGCTAATGTGTGAGATAGGTAGTTTCTGCAGACACACCTTGGATATATCTGTATGTCTTAGTCAGGTGTAGCCCCTATGGACCCCTTGGAGGATTATGTACCACCACCCTCCTCCTCCAGGGCGGAGGGTGGTAAACAGGGCCTCCCACCAACAGATCCACATTCTACCTCCCTGCAATGGTGGCAGTAGAGGGGACCATCAAGCCCAGTCCTACTGGGGAACAGACACCCTACAGGGCAGTCAATGCAGCTCTATACACATCCATAACGCAATAGCAGACGGACATTAGGCATGGATATGCTAAGCTGCACCCCACCACTATCTGATATTCTCTGTTCTATGTAAAGCATAAGCATGTTATCCAAGTTGTTTTCTCCTGTTCTATGTGAAGCCAAACAGTTTGTTATGGTCATTTTGTTGTATGTAAACCGCGCTGACAATAGTGCGGTATATAAGAAATTGTAATAAATAAATAAATAAATAAAGTCAGTGATTGGGCCTCAAAAGGAAACCCATAAAAATCACATGAGAGAAACTCTATATAGCACTATGGGGATGCCTAGCCATGCTGTGGTCACTGCACAGTCAGGGTGAGAGTGATCTCCCAGCAGGACATGCTGTGGCCACCCTGTCTGTTCAGGTGGTGGCCGGGCACTACAATGTCCCAGCCAGTGCCCTATGCCCTGTGCAGATGCATCCTGGCCAGGCCACCCTGTCCGGGCTATACCCATGGTACCTTGCTCCTCATTATGCACATTGGCAGGCCAATACTGGCAACAGTGCTGGCAGTGTGGGCTGTGGAGGGTGTTTGCAGCCACCACACACTGGATAGACAGACACACACTCCCACACCTATGCCAGCATTGTGCCACGCTAGAGGAGTTTAGCAGCCCTGGCCACCACACCAGTCCTGGGCACAGTGCAGGCATGGATATGGTACGCAATGCCATTTGGGGATCACTCCCCAGGGTGGTAAACACTGTCAGAGACCAGACCTGAAGCACACTCCACAGACAGCAGAAAGGTTGCTATGATGGAGCTCAATCAGCAAACTGTGCTTAATGTAGGAATTGCTATCTGCCAGTAATCATAGCAAACGTTTGATAGCTGTGTACCATATTCCCAGGTGTAGGGTGGAATTGCTAAGGTATGCAAGTGCTAGTATTGGGAGATGCACGCAGGGCCCAATGTCCTGCCTCTCCAGGAGGTATTGGCTAATGGAGCTTTTGGGTGTGGGTGTGGGTGTGTCTGCCCCGTTGGCTGCTGCTTTACGGCAGAGGTTCCCAACTCCAGTCCTGGTGTGCCAAACACTGTTCGGGTTTTCATGCTGTCCCACATGAATATGCATGAGCTACATCTGCATACCATGGGGGTGGTGCATAGATATGCAGCACAGGCATCTTTATTAGAGGCAGCATGGAACCTGAATGGTGTTTGGCCCTCCAGGACTGCATTTGCGAGACTCTGCTCTAGGTAATGCGCCTGTTTATGGTGTCTTTGCTCTGTAGGGTAAAATGTAGGTGTTTTGGGCATGTTTACGTCATCTGCAATAAAGGTTCTGTCTGTATTAGCATGTTGTAGTAGTGGGTAAATATGGGGACTGGATTGGCAGGCACCATAGCTGGGACTTGAACGTGTGACCTTCTGCCTCCAAACACACTGGTTGTGTGCACTGCACCACCGTGTTGCCACAGAGACAGTGCATTCCTTGGTGATACCATGACTGTTTGTCCGGCAGGGCCTGTCTGTTGCAGTGCATGGCACCCACCTACACAGGGTTAGGCCATGGTCTGCTCTGGGCAGCTGCCACTGCCCCCTCCACCAACAGTACCCCTCTGCCACCATGCTGAACATGGCCTTATATTGGAGACAGCATAAAACCTGAATGATTTGTGGCCCTCCAGGACTGAATTTGGGGGACTCTGCTCCAGGTAATGTGCATGTTTCTGGTGTCTGTGCTCGGTGGAGTAAAATATAGGCGTTTGAACCATGCGTATGTTCTCTGCAATAAAGGTTTGTCCTTACTATCACGGTTTGGTAGCGGGTAAAATATGGGGACAGGATTGGCAGTAGCCCCAGCTGGGACTTGAACTTGTGACCTTCTGCTCTTGAACACCCTGGCTGTGCTCACTGCACCACACTGTGCTCACAGAGACAGTGCAGTCCCTGGAGATACCATGACTGTTTGTCAGACAGAGCCTGTCTGTTGCAGTGCATGGCACCCACCTACACAGGGCTAGGCCATGGTCTGCTCTGGGCAGCTGCCACTGCCCCTCTCCACCACCAGTACCCTTCTGCCATCATGCTGACGTGCCCTTCTGCTGGTGGTGTGCAGTCTCAAGCCATCCAGTGTGCAGGTAGGCGACTGCCTATGGTGCGTGTTCTGGGGTAGGGGTGCCTGCATAGGCGTCCACGCTTCCCCCAAACACCGCCTGCCAATGTTCTGTGCCCTTGGGGGTACCTGCTGGGTACTATCCCCTGTGACACTGTGATAAACACTCTCGTGCCCATGTTGGGCCCTCATCAGTTGCTGTCGGGCTGCTGTTCAGTTTCAGCATTCCTAAGTGCCACCTAGGCATCTGCCTAGTCTGCACTGTGGCCCAGCTGCACCACAGCATGTGCCGCCTGCAGCCCTCTGTATCCCCTTTCCCAGCATCTGTCCAGTTGCCCATTCTGACATGCCCGCCATGCTGTTGTGGAACATGTGCATGCCATAGGAAACCTGTCCAATGGAGAGGGAAACCCTGATCAGTGCTATTTCACTGTGGGATCATTCACCTTGTATGGGGACGGAGCGTAGACCCTTCCAAAAGTCATATTTATTTCTTGGGGCTTTCTTGGGAGTGTTTTTTGATGTTTCCCATTACTATCACTATTGCCCAGCTTGATTATAATTTTTTTTAATTTTGTTGGGGTCCTTTTCAATGTTTATTTGCCCTTTTGTTCTGTGCACATGTATCACACTTATTACTTTTTGTAGGTTTCCCTGGGTTTGCTGTACATTGCTGACAGAAATGGTTTCTCTTCCCTTTAAATCGGCTCTAACGCGAGGTTTTCACTCGCGGTATTTTTTGCCTTGGATTTCAGCCTCGCTAATGTGCGGGGAGCCTCTCCCCTCCCACTCTCCACCCATTGACCCCTTCTCTCCGCCCCTGGGGAGACTTCCTCCGCCCTCCGGGAGCCTTTCCACGCCTTCATCGCATATTAGCACGCCGCGCACATGAGCGTGCATATTTGGGCCCCATACGCGACATTAGCGTGCGCTAAGGTACCGTAGCGCATGCTAACATTGCGCAGCGCACATTAGCGCACAGTAGCGCACATTAGCGCGGTTTAGTAAACATACCCCTTATATTCTGATCGTTTATCTTTCCTAATCCCTGCTTCTCTTTGCCTTATTCTTTGTCATTCTCTCTCGTTTTCTGCTCCCTTCTCTCTCTGGTTCCGCTAGATGGGCAGGAAGAATACTTTCACAAGCTGAAGGACTTGATTGAGGAAATGAGGGAGATGTATCAGAAACCTGTGTTCCTCATCGGCCACAGCATGGGGAATATGTATCTCTTGTACTTCCTCGTACACCAGTCTCAGGAATGGAAAGACACATACATCAAGGGCTTCATTTCCCTCGGAGCTCCCTGGGGAGGAGCCATCAAACCTCTGCTGGTGCTGATGTCAGGTGGGTTATCTTTTGATCATGTTGTCCTTTAAGAACAGCTCCATACAGATGGAGTAGGCCCTGTAAGGCCTGTCCTGTGGATTGGTCCAGGAAAAGATTCTGATATGTGCTGATTGCCTTTGACTACTTTTAAATTCAACTGTTGACCAGTCACAGACTGGCCTTCTTGAAACCACCTGAGGCCTTCCCTGTTGGAGGAGAGGGGCCTGGAGGAGGAACGAAGGAAAGCTGTACAGCATTATAGATTCAGATGTGATGTACCAAGTTTCTTTTGTAAAGAAACCAAATGGAGGGCAATTTTCAAGCCACTGGCCTGGTAAATTGGCCTGACTGAAAATTGCTGTCCTCAGGACGGTTCAAACATATGCCCATGACTTATAACACATGCATTTTTAGCTACACCAGAAAGAGACATTCCTTTGGCCATATTTAGGTCAAGAGAGTAAAATAGCACATGAGCTTGACATTTTCAAAAATAACCATATTTGTATCTCCTTAAATGCCCACACAAATAGCAGGTGCATAAGCACATATGGAGGCTAATTTGAAAACGGGGCCCCTATGTGAGAAGTCCAAAACTGCACCAATTATTTGAAGCCTGTTTTATGAAAGGCAACATAGGAGCCTATGTGCCTTTGTAAAGTAAGCCCACATAGCTATCACCAATAGCGCACAAATTCTCATGCACAGATTTGCACCTGCTCCGAAGAAGGCATAAATGTGTGCAAGTTCTCTATTTGTGTACATATGTATTTTATAAAATACACATGCAAACTGCAACTCTACCCATGCCCCTCTCCTGGAAATGCCTATACAACATCTCGCTAGCAATTTCATAACAGCCCTTTCGCCTGTGTAAAAATGCTTGATATTCAGAAAATGCTTTATAAAATGACCCCCGTAAGGGGTGATTTTATGAGCTACTGGTATGTGTAGAATAGTGTTTTATACACTCAATTAGGCTCTTATAAAATTGCCCCAAGGTATGTCTGCATAGGAAATAGGTGTTCAGAAACACGGCACCTACATTTCTTGCAGGATAGACATCTAGGCATTGCCAGGAGTGAAGAATAGATGGCATGGGGGTGACTGGCACATCAGCAATTTATAAAATACCCACTTAGGCATTATTCTTACCATCAAAAAGACACACACAATTGCACCTGCCTCAGAGCCAGTGTAGATGTGTGTGATAGTTTCATAAAGGCTTAGAGGTGCGTATGTTGCCCTGTATAAAGTAGGTGCAACATATAGACTTACATGCCTTTACAGTCTAGGTTCCATGTTATAACATTAACCTCCTAGTTTAGCTTGGAAAATTAGCTAGAAGATATGTATTCTAAAAGTACCAGTGTACTATGAAACAATATGGGCTACCCAGATGCTTACCTGTGGAAAAGGCCCCTTTAAAGATTGCCGTGTGTCTTCTACAAAGGAAAAAGATGGGACTAGGGGAGGGGCTACAAGGTAGGCAGGGTAGAAACATCCCCACAAGGTTGGTGCACAGCATTCTTTTAAAGGATTTTCTCTATCAACCTGCAGGCTCATGGAGAAGCTCAAAATTATCATCCCCATGCACAGATTTGTTCCTCAGGGGTGCATTAGTTATAGTTTTGGAGACTAGCCCAGTGGCTGGATGGCACTGCTGCACACTGCACTGCAAAGGACCTGAACTTGATTTCTGGCTTCGATCTATCATTTAGTCCTTGGGTCAATGAGTATTGGAGATACTCTAGAGGCAGAATTCATAGCTTCTGGGAGCAGGCATTGGTAGCTATTGCTCAACATTGGCTTCCATTGAATAGTTCATAGTGTGCATGTATCAGGATCCAGCTACCGGGCCAAGGACCTAGACTGCCATGATTAGGCTAGCGGGAGGCAGTGGGGTCACAATATATTTTTACACCCAAGGTTCCAGATTCTGCCTCTTTCTTCTACTAGCTTATAAAAATATGGAGAAGCACTGGGAAGCTGCAAATGAAGATGCATTGTACTACTGGGAGACGGATTCCAATGAGGGGAGTAGTTACTAACATTTGTTAAGAGAATAGTGCATGCCTTTGCCTAAATAATGTGCGTCATGAGAAGATTTCATAACTGGGTGCCTTGGATAAGAGGATAAAGAGTTGCCTATTTTAAGCCTACTTTAAGAGGCCAGGATCCCACCTTAAAAGCAGGGGCAGACGTTTACACCTGCTCTACAGCAATCATAAAGGAACACATATTAAGTATGCAAATATGCACACAAATTAAGGTATCTTATAATCGATGCAAGTACTTACAAATTCCACTTACACTCAGCCCAGACTGCGTTCTTAGTGACATCAATGCCAAGTATGTGCATTGATGTCAATGTGTATATTTTTACACCAGACAGTATTAATATACTGTACTTTAACTGTCACGTATACGCATGAATGACTTTATACAATTACTTCCAAAATGGCTAAATCATGCATTATTTGCCCTTAATCCACATTTTGGCAGTACAACACAAGCGAAATGAGGCCTTGAACCCTCAGTGTCAAACAGGATATAAATGCCAAGTTAACTTAGATTAGATTATATTGGTTCATGAATAGTCCGTGAATATCAATGACCAAAGATAGATCTTTTGAACCTAACATCTAAAACAGAGTGGACGCTGCTGGAGGAGAAGACAGAATGAGAAGTGATATAAGAAAGCTTGAGGAGGTGTTGAATACTTGGCAACTAAAATTTAGTGCAAAAATAGTGTAGTCATGCATTTTGGATCCATAAATCAAAAGGAATGATGGCACATGATGGGAGGTGAGAAACGTCAGGGCTGATGATTTCAAGATAGTAGAACAATGTGACAAGGGGGGTGCTGGATGCATAGGGAGTAGCAGACAGCAGGAAAAAGGAAGCAATCCTGCCTCTGTATAGGTCTTTGGAGAAGCCTCAGCTGGAATACAAGGGAGCATACTCAAAGGCACTTATACAGTTTGCTGACGGAGATTGATTGCTGTTGAGTATCCTTTGCTATCTGGGTTAAACATCCCAGGGTGTTCCGTGGGCAGAGAGGTAGCCACTAACTGGACAGTCAGAGTGAAAACGTTAGGACAGGTGAAAGGCTGTCCTCTCTTTTTGAAGTTTTGCAATCTGTTTAGTGGTTGAATATTGCTGCTGACTGGATTGCAAAACTACAATCTGGGCAAACTGGATATTCAGCGCTGGCCGCCAGATATGAACTGTCACTGAATATCTGTTTTCAATTTAAAGTGGTGTTGGCCAGCCTCTTTAATAGCGCTGGCCGCTACCATCAAATATGCCCCCCACAGTGTTTAGTTCTGGAGGCCATATCTTAAAAGGGACAGAGAAAGGATAGAGACAGGCCAAAGAAAGCCAACCAAAATAGTGTGGGGTCTGCATCAAAAGTCATATGAGACTCAGGGATGGGGGATATGATAGAGACTAAAAATACTTGAAAGGTATTAATAATGCTCAAGAAACAAACCTTTTTGAATTGAAAGCAAGTTCTAGAATCCCCAGATCACAATATGAAGTTCCAAAGGGGGAGACTCAAGAGCAATATCGGGAAACATTGAGTGGTGGATGCCTGGAATGCATTCCCGGATATGGTAGAGACGAAAATAGTAGTGGAATTCAAAAAGAGCATGAGATAAACACAGATGATCCCTGGTGGCAAGAGGATGTAAGGGAAGCACTGGGGTACCCTTCATAGAATGGCAGTTGCAATCTAAAACAGTAAGATAGCAGGGGAAGGGGCTCAACTTACATTGAGTGGCAAGTACAACCCTAAAAAGCAATGGCACTATTTTAATAGGTTAGATGAGGAATACAGGGAAAGGCGGACTAGGTGTTGGATTAGATATGAAGATTTTTATTTTCCATCTACCCAAAGTGGACAAATCACTGCTGGCCAGACTAGACGGGCCATTTTGATTTTTATGTACCTTCATTTACTATGGGCCCAATATTCAGCAGTAGCGGCTAGTGTTTGTAAAGCACATAATCATCAACGTTGAATACTAACCCGAATATTCAATGCCAGGGCCATATCTGGTCACCGGCATTCAATATCCAGGCTAATCACAAACCCCAGAAGCTAACCAGACAGTGGCTATATTGAACTACTGCTTGGTTAGCTTTCATGGGTAAAGTTAGGCAAGCATTTGCGGCTCCTGACTTTACCTGTGGGTCGCTAACCGCTCCGCCCTGGAACACCCACAACATGCCCTAGTGCTAACTGCTTAGCATCGGGGCATGTAACAACGGCACCCGCTAACCAGCATTTACATGGTTTGCAGGTCTGCAAACCGTGTAGATACCTTTAAATATCGGGTCCTATGTTATTGAGCCAACCTGTCATGACTCTCGTGGGACCAAGAATGATATTAGAGGTACTGATACTTCTCTATTTTCCAGGAGATAACCAAGGTATCCCAGTGGTTTCCAACATCAAGATTCGGGAGGAACAGCGTATGACTACTACCAATCCCTGGATGATACCTACTAACTTAGCATGGCCTGAATCCCATGTCTTTATCTCTTCGCCATCCTATAACTACACTTACCGTGACTACCAGGCCTTTTTCAAGGATATTGATTTTGAAGATGGTTGGTACATGTGGGAGGACACCAAGGATCTCCTGGAAGGCCTGCCTCCTCCTGGTGTGGAAGTGTACTGCATTTATGGCACTGGATTTCCAACACCAGAGACATACATATACGATGACTCATTTCCACACGGAGATCCAGTAGACATCCTTTACGCAGATGGGGATGACACTATTCACACACGTAGCATGGAACTTTGCAAGCGCTGGCATAAGCAGCAGAAAGAAAGGGTTCACATCATTGAGCTTGAGAATGTAGATCATCTAAACATGGTGTTCAGTAACATCACATTGAGTTACATCAATGAAATACTGCTGGGGAACTATGGAGCTGGAGATTCTATGGGCTACACAACACTGAGAGGGTTATTCTGAGCCACGAATAGTGAGGATGAACAGCCCGACGGAACGTCTATCCCTCCTATTCGTGCCTTCACCTGCCCCCAAATAACTTCCCCACTGGTTAGGCGGGGAAGTTAGATGGGAGCGGGGAATGGATGGCATGGGGACAAAGAGTGGGTGGACAGTGGGTGGTCGCCGACCCTGGACATTCAGGGCCAATTCTAACATCTGTCCTTTACGTCTGGGGCCGGCAAAATGTCTGGGGAAATTATTCCATCTCCGAGGTGGAATAATTTCCCTGGAGGTTTTGTTTTGGAAGGCTCGGGGTGCAGATGGGACGGGGGGGGGGGGGGGCAGGGTTTATTCCTTGCAGCCTGACCCTGGCCTTAGGAGGCCAGATCGGGGGTCAGGCTGCAGGAAATAAACTCTTGTTCTTGGCAGCCTGCATCGTGGCTTTTAAATGGAGCCACGGTGCCATGACAACAGGACACCATGGCGCGGCAGCTCCATTTAAACCCTGACTGAGTTATCAGGGTGCAGTCCTGCACATGCAGGCTGGACAGAATCGCTGTCCCGGCCTGCATGTGCAGGACCGTTTGTGATTCTGATCTCACGGGCTAGATGTGCCCCCAGGATCAGAATCGCGATCCCTTCTGTGCATCCGGTTCAGACCGGATGCACAGAGAAGATCTACGTTTGGAACAGAATCGGGCCCTGATGGATTAGACAGCTGAAAGAAGGCCGGCCTGGGGCAGGGAAGATTCAAGTCTAGTTGTGGTGTGGTTCAGCCTTCTATTATTAAATATCTCATACAAGAGAACAGCTAATTACAAGTAGGGCCCCCAGTCTCCTGCGACTCTGTGGCTGCCCAGTTCCCATATGAGATTGGTAATGCAAGCCAGGTCAGGGAACTGGCGGCTCTCCTGCAGTGGGTTGCTCTTTATTCCCTCCCTCCTTCCATTTGCCACCTCTGATGCTGATTGGGCAGCAAGAGGAGGGGGAAAAGGAAAGTGGCAGCATGACATACCGTACCCTTCTCTGCTGCTGCTGCTGCTGCTGCTGCTGTGACCCACCTGGTTCAAAGAGGCAGCTGGTCCTGAATGGCAGAGAATGAGGCCATGCCTTGAGAGACTGCTGATCTCTTCCTCCTTCTGCCACCTAACCAGCAAAGGAGGCAAGACAATTCTGTGAAAAAGGGGCTAGGGGTGTATGAGTAGAGATTTGGAATGAATTTAGCACGCACCTTTCTCAAAAGTCACACTCAGGTACTTTCTATTGCCAGGGGGCTGACCATCTAAATTCCTAGTTGAGGCAATGGAGGGTTAAGTGACTTGCCCAACATCACAAGGTGCATCAGTGGTATTGTGAACCCTGCCTTCCCTAGTTCTTATTTCACTGCTCTAGCCATTAGGCTACACCTCTACTTGGGGCACAGGGAAATGAATGTGAAAGAGAGGATGGCGTGTGAAACTAGAGTAGTGGTTCTCAACCTATGTCGTGCTGTGGCACTCCTGGCATTGGGATCACATCAATGCAAACAGGAAGTTGGCATCAGGTAGTCCGAGTGGGTGGAAGCAAACAGCCCCATGGTGCCGGAGTTTAAAGATAATGCCATGGGGCTGTTTGCAGCCATTGTCAACACTGCAGGTCCCGAGAGGGGCGACAGCAGCAGTAATGGCTGCCCCCTGGAGGGCTTCCGCTCAAGGTGACTGCCTAGTTCACCTAATGGTAGCGCCAGCTCCGGCCTTAAATGCCTGCATGCAGATATGGAAGTATGCGTGCAAAACAACATATTTTATGGTCTATGCATGTACTTAGCGACTCTGCCTGTGCTCTGCGCAAGATGTCGCCAGCAACGCCTATGTAAAAATACAAGCCATTGTGCATAATTTTACAGCCTACCTAATTTTGTAAGAGCCATTTTATATGTTTATATGGCCACATATGCACTAAAATGACTTGATAAAATTACTCTCCTCATTTCTACCAAGATCCAAGAGCCTCCCTTCCCTCCTTCTTCATCGCTATATTTCCTCCTTCTCTACCCCCTTCTCCCTCTATTCCTACTTGCTCATCCCTGATGAGTCTTCATCTTGCTCCCTCCATTCCCAGTCTTGCATCCTTCTCTTTGCCCTGATTTTCTCTTGTGAAGCAGCAATCACATCTCTCTCCCTGCTTCCCCGTTTCCAGTCCTCCAACTCCTTTTCTGTGATCTCCTCTTTTTCTCTTTCCCCATGTCAATATCTGAAATTCCCCACCCATAAAAATCCTAGAACAGTAACATTATTCTGACACAAATCAAGGTTGGGAAACTACTTTCGGGCCTATATGCAAAGGGGCTTATGCATTTAGCAGCTGCCGATAAATATATAAGTCTCCTATCCATGAATTTTCAATGGTATTCTGTGGATAATGCCACTAACAATTCCCTCTAAATGTCTCAACACTCTGGATAGAGCAGGGGCACTATTCAAAGCAAAGGCACTCTGTCTAACTATACATACGGCCATGATAATCAGCCACTATCCATATAGTTACATGGAAAAAATGCTCTCCTAACTTAACCTCTTCACAGCCTGGGACCAGAAAGACCAGGGTTCAAAGCCCACTAGCACTCCTTGTGGCCTTGGGAAAGTCACTTAATCTTCCATTGCCTCAGGTACAAACTTACAGGCCAATGCAGAAAGTCGACTCTAGCCCCGTACTGAAAGGACTTTTACGATCCTGACAACACGCACGTTTTAACATGCGATGCAGGAGGGACAGGGTATGCAAATTCATGCTACGGTAACCATGCGCATGCAAATGAGCCATTGCAGCATTAAACTGGGAGAGCAAGCCAAATACATGCGCACAAGAAGTCTGCGCTAGTTTGACTTGCTCTCCGGACACCACGTGGCTAATTTGCATGTCAGTCCTGACAGTATTTTGATGGCATAGGGGACAAACGCGGCATCAGGAAAAGCCCTGATGCCATCAAAATACTGTCGGGGGCTGGTGCCCCAACAGAAAGTAAGTACCTGGTGGTCTAGCGGCCACTGCACCCCCACCCCCCACTAAACGAATATAGAACCTGGTGGTCTAGTGGCCCCTATACCCCCCACCCCAACTCAAAATACAATATAATAAAAGACACCTGGTGGTCTAGCGGCCCATGTACCCCCCCCCACTAAAAGAAAGTAGAACCTGATAGTCTAGTGGCTCCTGTACCCCCCCCCCCACCCCAACCCAAAAATTACTTGGTGGTCTAGCAGCCCATAAATTTAACCCCCCCCCCCCATACCTTAAAATATGCGGGACCGCTGCCTACGTGCTTCCGTTCTGGTCTGCCGTCTTGTAAAATAGTGGTGCCTGGCCCCATGTAGTGCATCCTGGATGTACCGGGTGAGGGTTTCTAACCCTGCCCAGTGCATCCCAGGATGCACTGTCTGAGGTCAGGCGTCACCATTTCACAAGACGGCAGATCACAGCGGGAGCACATAGGCAGCGCTTCTGCATATTTTAAAGTATGGGGGAGGGATAGGGGATTGGATTTAGGGGCCACTAGACCACCAGATGATTTTTATTTTATTTATTTTATTTTGGGCTGGGGTGGGGGGTACAGGGGCCACTAGACTACCAGGTGTCTTCTATTTTATTGTATTGTATTTTGGGTTGGAGTTGGGGGGCAAAGAGGCCACTAGACCACTAGGTTCTATATTCTTTTAGTGAGGGGTGGGGGTACAGGGGCTGCTAGACCACCAGGTACTTACTTTCTGTCCAGGTACTGGCCCCCAACAATGTTTTGATGGCATTGGGGGCTTTTCCGAATGCCGCGATCATCCTCGATGCCATCAAAATAGTGTTGGAGGGGGGGCCACTGGGCCACCAGGGATTCTTTTATGTCAGGCATGGCCCTTGACAGTATTTTGATGGTATCAGGTGCTTTTCCAATGTGGCCCTAAGCTGCCGCCAAAAACTGAGGGTTCTGATTATAGTGCAGTATTTGCAAAAATGGAGTCGCTCAGCATTTGAGGATATTCTGTCTTCTGCACAGCACATTCTAAACAGAAAAGTTTTCTTATTTCTTCAAGCCTTTGAAAGTAATATGTAGAGGATTTGATGCAGTGCTAGCTACATGTTTTATATTTTATTGTGCATGTTTTCTATGTTACCCACAGTAGACGAGAGAAATTGGAAGAGTGAGATATAAATGTATTGAAATGATGATAATAATTGTGCTTATGTTCTAAGTTTGGCCCACAGAGTGTGCCATTGTTGCATTAGTAGATGATAGCAGGAATAACATTAAAATAGTTGTTCACATTGTTTTAGCCTTCAGCGTATTTCTTTTGGTTTCATGTGTCTTACAATTAACAAGCTCATAGACGAGAGATTTCTCTTGTTGGATAAGAAAGTCATTCAAGGTGGCATGAATCAACCTATCCTTTGTGGTGCAAACCTTGCAGGTACTTTTTGCCTGAAGGGTTTTCATCGATATAATCAAAGCAAAACTGCTTGAGTAGTTTTGTTTTGAGTGCTCTGTTCCCCTCTTTCTCCCAAAAAACTCCCCACAGAGATGAACTGAGAGAAAAGAAATAGATCACTGGAGGCAAGGAGCAAGAGTTTCAGACAAACCTACAACACTGAAGGAGTGGGTGGAGAAAAGTTCAACGCATCAGTTCTCACCAATCTGCTACTACAGTATAGCCAATCTCCCACACACACACACCACCTGATGCTAAACCTTTTTGTAATAGAATTGGAAGAGATATTGTTGGGTGAATAGCATGTTATGATGACATCTTGATGATTTGGACTGAGGGAGAAAAGACCCTTAAACATTTTGAGAAATCCTACAAGGCATTCAATACCACAATAGTATTCAAAGAGATCAATTTTCAAATGGTTCACACTGCTACGAATTCATCAGATACTTTTTTACCTGTGGACTTCACACCAGTGTTCAAAGTGAAAGAATCCACATGGTTTCAGTCTGAAACTTTCCTAAGGAAAAAGTATCTGCAGAGACAGGTTTGGTGCAACACAGTAACGAGGTAAGCATGGCAGGGGGGGCACTGACCTTTGGAGAGCATCAACATGCAAAAAATTGTTTAAAAAAATGAGAAATGAACAATAAAAAATAAGAAAAATAAAACAGTGAAAAATCAAAGAGACATTAAAATAGGGACTATCAAAAATAGCATTATATGTGTAGTCACCGGTCATTGGCTAATTAGACAGGACAGTGATAAATTATAGTTGTAGGGGGAGATTGGAAGCCCCTAACATCAACCCTATGCAGAGATCTGCTCCTGCTTTTCTGTGGGTCTGACAAAATCAACATCATCATACTGAAAATTCAAAACATGTTTTCTGTCCAATTTAACTCCACTCTGCCTTCACTACAGTAAGAGGAAAAATGCATGCCTTTTGGGGCACCGTGTGCATTTCTACCCCCACACAGAAGAAACGGCTTTAAATTTTGCCATCGTGGGTAATTTCATAAAGAGCGCCTATGTGAGAAGTCCATGAAGTTGCCTATGTTATAAAGATAACATAAAAGTTCAAATATGAAAGACGCTCAATTCAATCAGCATAGAACCAAAAAACTTCTTTCAACAATATTGTCACTTATGGTTACTCGCTGGATTATTTTAATTTTTACTACTGTTGAAGGTCTCAGACTTTTTCGGCACTTATTTTCAGACTTATACGTAATACGTCCAACATTAGTGCCTAATAGCATCAATGACCTCCAATAGCCTATCTACCCAACTTCTATTATAGATTTCTATAGCCAAGACTGAGAGCATGTGGAACTTATGTTTCATTTTGCATTGCCCGAATACTGACGCTGTTATGTAAACTTCAGAACCATTCTAATGTTTCAATACTCAGTAAAAATCGAGCACTTAACTTCTGCTTAAATTTCTTCTTTCCACTCGCGTCCCGCTCTCTGATCCCAACGCCTCCCCCAGGCGCCTCCGTTGCGTTTCACTTCAGTTGTTTCCTCAGGGGATCAATAACCGCTTTAATCTCAACTTTCAATCTCTGGATGCTGTACACGCCTCATATCAACTCTATTCCAGTGACTCCATTAAATGAAACTTTCATTCAGGTCGCTCCGGAAAAACGCCGGGCATGCGGCTTGGGGATTAACATTCTAAATTTAAGATAGGCAGCCCTACCCCAGATCCCACAACATAGGCAGCCTCCTACCGGCACACTGGATGGCCTGGGACTGTGCACCACCAGCACCAGTGGCATGTGAGTATGGTGGCGGAGGGGTGCTGGTGGTGGAGGGGGCAGTGGCATCTGCCCACAACACATCAAGACCAAGCCCTGTTCAGGTGAGTGCCATGCACTGCAACAGACAAGGTCTGTCTGACGAACAGTCATGGTATCCGCAGGGAATGGTGTGCCTCCATGACAACAGTTTGGTGCAGTACACACAGCCAGTATATTCAGGGGCAGAAGGCCACAGGTTCAAGTCCTAGCTGTGGCCCCTGCAGACCAGGTCCCCACATTTTACCCAGTACTAAACCGTGGTAATAAAGACGGAATCTTTATTGCTGATAAAAGAAACATGCCATAAAGGCCTATACTGTACCCTACAGAGCACATACACCATAAACATGTGCAATCCCTAGAGCAGAGTTTCCCAACTCCAGTCCTGGAGGGCCAAACACCATTCAGATTGTCAGGATGTCCCTAATAAATATGCATGAGATGTATTTACATGCACCGCCCCATTGTATGCAAATGTATCCATGCATATTCATTAGGGACAGCATGAAAACTTGAACCGTGTTTGGCCCACCAGGACCGGAGTTGGGAACCTCTGCCCTAGAGCAGCGGCCAACAGGGGCACAAACACCCACATCCACAGACTCCACTATCCAGTGGCTCATGGAGAGACAGGCTGTTGGGCCCTGCGTGGAGCAGCATCTACCAATACTAGCACCAGCATACCTTAGCAACACGTTTCACATATATCAAAAGGTTGCTATGAATAATGTCAGATAACAAATCCTAAGTTAAACACAATTTGTTGACAGAGATTCATCATAGCAACCTTTCTGATATCTGTGGAGTGTGTTTCAGGTTTTGTTTCTGACACTGTTTAACACCCCGGGGAGTGACCTTAACAGTATTGAGTACCATAGCAATGCCTGCACTGTGCCCATGACTGGTGTGGCGGCCAGGGCTGCCAACCACCTCTATATTTGCACAATGCTGAAATAGGTGTGGGAGTGTGCGTATGTCCATCCAGTGTTATGTGGCTGCCTACACCTTACTGAGCACACAATGCTTGCACTGTTTCCAGTGCTAGCCTGCCACTATGCATAATGAGCAGCAAGGTACTGTGGGTATGGCACGGACACGGCAGCCTGAGCAGGATGCATCTGCACAGGGCATAGGGCAATGGCTGGGACATTGTAGTGCCCAGCCACCACCTGCACGGACAGGGTGGCCATAGCATGTCATGATGAGAGGTCACTCTCACCCTGACTGAGCAGTGACCACGGCATGGCTAGGTTCCCCCATGATGCTATACAGTATTTCTTTTAAGTGATATTTATGGGTTCCTTTTTCTGGGGCCCAATCACTGACATACCTGCTTGGTGTGTGTGCTCACATCCTGTTTTTGGGTACACAGAGTGCAATATGTACTAGCTAGGACAGACTGTCTGCTGTTAGCATGTGTATGGCTGCAACACCTTGCAGGGTGGAGACTGACTGTGCTCTCTGCTTGTGAATGTCAGATAGGGGTGGGGGGCAGCTGAGCTTTTCCAGGCCTACTGCCCTATGTGATGCGTATAGATTTGTGTTGACTGCCCTGTAGGGTGCCCATTCCCCAGCAGGACAGGGGATGATGGTCCCATCTACTGCCACCATTGCAGAGATGTATAATGAGGATCTGTTGGCAGGGGCTCCCGTCCCCCACCCTGACCCACAGAGAGCAGGTTGGGTGGTGCTACATAATCTGCTTTGGGGACCAAACATCACCCTTCACTTATAACATGTGACCATGACACCCACACAGGATATGCACTATTCTGGGTGCATCATAGTCCACAAGGGCTAGATGTGACTGGAAAATACAGAAGGACACAGGTGTATCCTAGGTGTGTCTGCAGGGACTACCCATCACACACTGGCACTGATGGGGACCTGCAGTGCAGCCTACCTCAGCCAAGCCAGGTGCTGCGGACCTGGTGATGGGCACCCCACCTCGCCCTCAGGGTGAGCACAGGAACCGCACAATGTCACGGTCTGTAGCTACTCTGTGCCAGTAACACACACGGTCAGATCCCCCTACCAGGCCGGGGTGCTATAGAGGCGCATACCCCATCTTGTGATCAGATGTTGGCTGCTGATCTGCATGTGCAGTGCATCATAGGTACAGGTGGGTATACCCTATCCTGGTAACCACAGCAGCAGTTTGTGTGGTGACCTGCAGTCTTTCTGTAGCCAGCCAGCGGTGTGTTAGACGTTATAGAGATGTAGCCCACTGTTACTTCAATGACTGGGGAGGCAGAGGTCATGGGTTTGATCCCACAGTGGTGTTATTTAATAAGGCTGTCTGAAGCATTTCCTTTTAATTTAAATCAGTGCTGCCAGCAAACACACCCTCACAGTGCCGTAGCCTAAGGTGCCTCATAAGGCACCCTATAGGGCACATTATAAGGTGCCTTGGCGGACAGGGCACTTTATAATGTACCCTATGGAGTGCCTTATATGGTGCCTTATGCGGCACCTTAGGTTACGGCACTGTGAAGGTGTTTTTGCTGGCAGCACTGATTTTTTAAAAAAAAAGGAAATGCCTCAGACAGCACTGATTTAAATTAAAAGGAAATGCCTCAGACAGCCTTCTTATATAACACCACTGCAGAATCAAACCCATGACTTCTGCCTCTGCAGTCATTGCAGTAACCAGTGGGCTACATCTTTATTGCATCTAACACTGCGCTGGCATGAACTTAGAGTTAATGTGCGTTAACGTGCCACGGCGCCCACTATCGCGCGATACAGATTCTTGCTACCTTGCCGCCGGAACGCCCACTCCTTATATGGCATTCTTCACATTATCGCTGCAACTAGCGCCGGTAACATTAAGACGGTTTACCCCTTAATTACCACAGTGATGGCACATGGTGTTTACCCCCGTGCTGACTGCAATGTGCTCACCATGCTGTCCCCCTAACCCCACATTAAGCATCCAACACACAAATTGCAGTTAGCATGCAAACCACCATGCAGTAATTGCTTTACCCCTCTGCTAACAACTACCGTGGACCCCAGCATGCAGTTAATGTGTGCCTAAAGCCAGACCAACTGCTTAGCGCACTTTGGTAAAAAGTCCCCTAAATGCTGAAAATAATAGAGTTCTCTATATAGGGGAAAAGACCAAACCCCTTCTAAATCATGACCCTGGGTTGATGAGAAAATTCTTCCTTTAAGTCCCTTTATTCAGAGTCTAGGTGTTATTTTGGATTCTCGTCTTACTATAGAGCTGTAGGTTAAAATGGACGTACATCCCTGCTAAATGCCAGAGACCAATTCCCAACCCAAAGCTCCCCGCATGTACAGAGGAGATGTGTAGGGAGCTCTGGACAGGGGCGGGAGGGGGAGGGCATAGGAGGAGCATGGGCGAGGAGGAGACGGCCCATGTCCCCAGGCGTACAGGGCCAATTCCGGTCATGGCCTTGTACATCTGAGGTTGAGGAATTACATAGGGGACTTATTCCACCTCAGAAGTGCAATATGTCACCCTGAGGGTGCAGAGCAGCAGCAGAGGACCCCTCCCAACCCAGGTGAGCGCAGCGGGAGGTTCCCCACAGCCCCTCTGGGGGTTGGGCGGTGGGGAACTGCATCTTTGTACATCTGTGGGGAATCAGAGCTCCTGCATGGTGTCCCAGTGCCATGGTGATGGGACCGGGGCTCCATGCAGGAGCATTGGGAGGATTGTATGGGGAGGGAGTCAGACGTGCAGCGGCACAGAATTGGGGCACATCCTGCCCATCCAGGCCCTTTGCACCCGATTCTGTTCCCATGGTGCAGAATCGGGTGCAAATCTGGCCCGTCCAGATTTTAGACATCTGGACAGGCCAGACGGGCCCCGATCTGAATCGGGCCTTAAACAAAGAAGGATTTCATAGGCGAAGGTTAAGGAGGACCCCACAGCTCAAAGACAGGCATAAAAAGGCATGCCTGATTTTTGCCCAACCCACCTTGAGAAACCACAGTCCTTCTTGGAAAATGTTCTGTGGACAGATGATACCAAACTTGAGCTCTTTGTCAATGCAGACCAGTGATTCATTTATAGGCGAAGAAATGAAGCTTATAAAGAAATAAACACCCTTCCTACAGTTAAATACGGTGGAGGCTCCATAATATTGTGTGGACTGTTTTGCTGCCTCAGGAACTGGAGGCCTGGAACGTATTAAAGGAATCATGAAGTCAGAGGTCTGACAGGCATTTTGGAGCAAAATGTGCTACCTAGTGTCAGAAAGCTAGGTGTGGGTCGAAGGTCATGTGTCCTCCAGCAGGAAAATGACCCAAAACATACATCCAAAAGTACAAAAGAATGGTTAAAAAGTAAACAATGGACTGTTTTAAACTGGACAGCAATGAGTCCCGATCTCAATCCAGGCAAGAACCTTTGGAAAGAGCTGAAATCTACCACTGGTAAAAGGAATCCTGGAAACATTCATGAGCTGGAAGAAATTGTAGCTGAAGAGTAGAAGAAAGTACCAGCAGACAGATGTATGAAACTTATTGATGGCTACAAGAAATGTTTGGAGGCTGTCATAGTTGTGCAACCAAATATAAGTGAAGGGTGCCATCCTATCCAGGTCATATTTTGTAAGTTGCACAGACATCTTTTTTTGTTGTATACCTTTGAGCATACTATTAAAATATTATGATGATATACAGCTGGAATATGTCTAATTTCTCAAGATATTGTACACAACATACCTAAAATGCAAGGGTGCCAATAATGTTGACCACAACTGTATAGTGTGAAATACAGGGGGTATTAGTGTAGCTCCACACCTTCCAAATGTTTGCCTGACAAAACAAGCACTTGTCAGATGCCTGTTCGTTCCTGGAGCAGGTTTAACTTTAGATGCGATTTGAGATGTCCAGGTCATTTCTGGGATCAGGTGGGGATGTCCAGATTCATAGAAACACCTGGCTACGCTCCCATTCAGACCTGGACATTCTCGCACTGGGAATACCATTCTAGTACTGGGTTTGGACGTCTGTATACCTGTTTGCAGATGTCCAAATTGCGAATAGTGCTTTTAAAATAACCCCCAATATGTGTAAAGGGAGGTGTAATTTGTTAGTAAATTATTTTAATGATAAATGATTTGATTTCTTTTGTGATCCACTTAGAGCTGTTTGGTCATGTAAGTGAACTATAAATTTTTGTATTGTATTATATCCAGGCCAAAAAGGAGCTTTTCCACCACTTTTTTTTAAGGCTGATTACTGGGGCCACTTTAAAGAGGCACTATCATGGCACTTTGGTCCAGCACCCTCATCCCTGTTTTCTGGTCTCTAGGACCCCCCTACTTGGTTCTCCAAAACCCAAAGTAGGATCTCTACCCTAACCTTCCAGTTCTTAAATCCAGCTATGTTATTTTTGTGTGACGAGTTATGTTAGCTTTCCTAATTTTGTTAGTGCTAATAAAGGTCAACAAGCATGTGTAGTGAATACCTTTTTATTGAACTAACTTAATATAGTTTTGACAAACTTTCGAAGCTATACTCTTCAGCAGCTCTATAAAGGCGTAATGCAGTTACACAGGATTTAAACTCATCTATGTTCTGGGTAGGTTGTATATATCATTACATATCAAAAGAAAGTGTGGGATACAGTAACAATTATACAGGTCCTGTCTGATCTTAGCTAGTTTGCATATAGTATGGGGGTCATTCTGAACCGGGAAAAGTGGGGTTGGATGTCCAGTTTGGACGTGCAACCCCCGCTCATCCTCGGGAGCGTATTCTGCACCATTTGCTTCCCACACATACAGAGCCATTGTGCACGGAGCGCTGGATGGGGGTGGGAAGGGTAGCGCGAGGGCGGAGCGGGGGCGTGGCCAGGCCCAGGGATGTACAGAGGCCATTCAGATCTGGCCTCTGTTCATCCCCCGAAGAGGAATTGGACGCTTGCCTTATTCCATTCCCAAAGGTGGAATAAGGTCCGGGTACATTGCGATTCGTGGCTTGCAGCCCCCTTCCCACATTGTGGCGCTGCAGGAGAGGTTGGAATAAGGCCTTATTCCATTCCCAAAGGTGGAATAAGTTCCGGGTACATTGCGATTCATGGCTTGCAGCCCCCCTCCCACATTGTGATGCTGCAGGAGGGGTTTCGCCGGCCAATCCCAGCCTTGTCTGGCTCGCCAAGGGTCAGGGGAAAATAAAGCGCTCTGCGGGAGGGCATTGGGTGCCTGCAGCTGGACGTTCCGGCACCATGGCGACGGCACATCACTGTAGCTGCACACCAGCTGAAGCGTTGAGCAGGCTGGCTGGGCAAATCCCAGGACGCCTCCCACCTCTGAATAGGCTGCATGCCAGGTCGTCTAAATACCCAATTCAACAACTGCAGCTCCCTTGGTTGCAAAATCGGGTACAACTCAGTATTGAAATAATTGATCATTTTAATTTCAAATGTTTTCCTTTCACGTATGTTCCTGAAATTTCCTTTCAGAACTCTAATTGTGAGGTCATTAAGGGAGTGATGTTCCTTTCAGAAGTGTTCGTCCACTGGGGCTGTAGCGGCAGAGCGCAAACAATCCAATAATACCAGGAGTCTGTTCAGAAGGTCCAAATCATTTATTTGTGCACAAGACTCAAGCAGAATCACATTCAAAATGGCTGAGCAATGGCTGTTAGTAAAACAACAACTTAAATACTGTTCTTTCCCATTCTAGACATAGGCAAACTTTCCATTGGTCCCGGTAACCCCTCTCGCTCCATCTATTGGTCCCGGTACCGTTACGTAGTTGTCCAATGAGGACCTTGGTCTGGGCTCAGCACCTGTTTCTCCCCCTTACAGTCCTCATTACAATGGTCAGTTCTTAGACTCTTGATACAATTCTCCTCCAAGGTCACTGGCTAACCAAAACATATGGGAAAACAGGGCACTGTAACTTTTCTTTCAGCAGAGTTAATTAATTCCATAGAAGCTTCACACATTTTATCAGTTCCAATTAAAGTTGTTTTTTCTATCTCCTCTAAGTTTCGTTTCTGCTTAGCTATGCTGGGTTATGCTTAGTTAAGTTTTGATTCTATGGAAGCAGTATGGGGGGGTTTTCACTCCTCTGGGCCTAACTACAGGCTTCATTTACAGGTCAAGCTGCTTCAGCCTGTCTGTTTAGTTCAAGCAGCATGGATCATAGGCCTTCGCCTACCACATTCCCCCCTTTGATTAATCTCACCCTATTGTTAATAAGGTGTGAGAGTTAAATCACTTAATTACACTGGAGTCGGATTACGACCATACATACTAGGATTAGGGTGCCATAGGGCCAATATCTTAGTGGCAGTCTTGCGTTCTACGGTATTTTCGATCACACTGTTAATAGAGCGCATACAGCATGGGATTATACATGGTAACAACAGAAACAAGGCTACAAATGTTCTGTTTTCTCTGTAACAGTTTATGGTGTGTCTATAAAGGTTAAAGCATGTCCTAGGTTTTTGGTTCATTTCCCAATGTACATCTCTCTTCACATCTTTTGCATTGGATCATATATTCCATGGGCACAATTTTGAGATAGACAGGCTATGCGTTGCCGTGGCGCAAAGCTTGCCCTCCAACCCCCTTAAACTGGATTTTCACTTCCGTGCCGGCGTAAATGAAAATCTGGGTTAACCTGGACACGTCGGCAGCCGCAGAGGCTACACGGGTAGCAGTAATTTTCGATGCTACATGCTTAACCTCTGTGCCTTAAAGATAGGTGAGGAAAAACCTTGACTATCTTTAAGGCACAGAGGGCTACATGGGTAGCACTGAAAATCAATGCTACCTGTGTAGCCACTTCCTCCACCCCCGCTCTGCTCAGAACGCCCCTAACATACCCTGATGCTATGCGGATAGCATCTGGACGTGTTAGGGACGTAGCCGGGATTTTTGAAGGGCACTACCCATGGGAGGGAGGAGTGGCTCAGTGGTTGGGACAGATTACCTCAGACCAGAAGGGCACTACCCAGGGGGGAGGAGTGGCTCAGTGGTTGGGACAGATTATCTCAGGCCAGAAGGGCACTACCCAGGGGGGAGGAGTGGCTCAGTGGTTGGGACAGGCTACCTCAGGCTGGAAGGGCAGGGGCTCAATTCCCACATGGGGACAAGCAACCTCAGGCCAGAGGGACTGAGCTCTCTAGTCCCATGGCCACTCCTTGTGGTCTTGGGCAAGCCACCCAACCCTCATTGCCTCAGCTACACCTAGATTGTGAGCCCTTCAGGGACAAGGGAATAAAAAGTACCTGTTACCATACATGTAAACCACACTGATTCCAAATAGCACAGTATAAAAAATAAATAAATAAATATAGGTGCCCTTCAAAATCCCAGATAAGGCCTTTACACAGGTAACTAAGGAAGTTACTCATGTAAAGACATTCAAAAATCAGGCCCTGCATTCATAGAGGAGCATGAATATGAGCCTTTTATTTTGAATATCTTTCCCATGTGAGTAGTTGTAGGGTCCTGTGATATGTGTTGGCATAACTTGTACTGTGCATTTTTGCAGGGTTTTGTGCCATTTTCATCCATTTGGGATTCTCTATGGAGCTTAATCATTTCTGTTAGACTGTCATAGCCAATCTCTTTAGGCTCTTTTTCCAACCTCACATCACAGTTCATGATGACTCAAGTCCCTTTTTTCAGCAGCTTCAACATCAGTCCCAAGATGGCCCCCAGTGCTTTCCAGCAGCAAGTCTGAGCAATTTTGGTTATTCTATTACAAAGGCAATGTCCAAAAAGTATGTTGTTTTTCTCAAATCACCCTCAGTAGCCCACAGAAACAGTTGCTACTATCATAGGCATCGGCACAAGGGGACCACACGGACTCTGGCCCCACCAAAATTTCCAGTCTTCCACATCCTCCCTGAGGCTACCGCTGTAGCTAAAGATTGAAGTGTCAGCCAGTGGGAACCCCCATCCTCCACTGGTGGTTAGAAAAATCCAGGGCCACCACTGTTCAAAAAGAGGAGTTTTCAACTGGTGGGAATTGTGGCCTTAAAATGTCAGTGAGAGCCCTGAGTCTCACCAGCATTTTAAGGCCACAATAAGCAAGCAAGCAACTGGAAAGAAGAGAAGGGGCAGAGCATCCAGGTAAGGGGTGGGAGTAGAGAGGAAGAGAAGTGGCCAGAGTATGATGAAAGAGGTAGGGCTAGAGAGATGGGGCGGAGCATGAGAGGTAGAGGCGGAGAACAAAAGGGGCGGAGCCTAAGGAGAGGGACAGGATTAAAGGAGACACTAAAGCGAGGGTGGAAGGGAAGGCATGAAAGGCAGGGAAGGGAGAGAGAGTATTTATTTATTTATTACTTATTTATTTAAAGGGTATTTCTATCCCGCCTTATCCTTCAATCAAGGCGGTATATACATCAAACAATCAATGGCAATGGTGTTTATGTTAGATAAGTCTATGTACAGTGAGGGTGCATGGGTGTGGGTGTGCTGATTAGTGTGAGCTATTTACAACATGTGCTTTTTACAGTTATATACAAGGGTTTGCTGATTCTGCAGCGGGCTGTGAATGATCTTCAATCGAGTCTGAGGTTGGTCCGAGACTGTAGAGTCTGGCTATGTGTTTGGGCCGTAGTGCTCAATGAAGAGTACTGTCTTTAGGTGTTTCCGGAAGTCCTTCGGATCTTCAGTTGATCGTAGGTCGTCTGGGAGTGTGTTCCATATTGTTGGAGCTGACAGTGATAGGGCTCTTTGTGTGGTGGATTTGCATGCTTTTGTGTAGTTGCTTGGGGTGCTGAGTGTGTATGCTGTGGTCTTTCTTCTAGGTCTAGTGCTGGAGTCAGGGAGTATGAGGGCTTGGAGGCTGAGTGCAGAGCTCTTGTGTTTGACTCTGAATATGTTTAGTATCATTTTGTATTTGATGCGGTGGCTGATTGGGAGCCAGTGTAGGTCTTTTAGGATGGGGGTGATGTGGGCTTGTGTTGGAGAGCTGGTGATTATTCTGACTGCCGTGTTTTGAGCCATTTGAAGCGGCCTGAATGATTGTTTTGGCATGCCGTTGTAGATCGGGTTGCAGAAGTCAACTATGGGAGTTATAAGCGCTTGGCAGACTGTGCGGAAGTGGTCTTGTGTGAGTAGGGGCTTGAGTAGTCTGATTATTCTCATTTTGTAGTATGCGTTTTTGGCGGTTCTTCTGATGTGTGATTGTAGGTTCAACTCTCTGTCGAGTGTTATTCCGAGGTATTTCACTTCGTTCTTCAGTGGTATTGCTGTGTTGTTGGTTTTGATGAAGGGTGGGGGGCTGAAGTTGGTGTTTCGTGTGATGATGAGTGCTTCTGTCTTGCTGTAGTTTATTTATTTATTTTATTTATTTATTTAACAGGCTTTTATATACCGCAACCTTCCAGTGATCAGGTGCGGTTTACATATAACAGTCAAGGAAACAGGATAACATTTCTGTTTTTACATTGAACATTGCATAAATTATGTACATTAACAATTGAACTTTTAAACTTTTAAACTTTGGGGAACTATGTACAATTAACTATGTACAGTTAGAAAAGTGAGTTCAACAGTAAAGGTAGATATGTATAAGCATCGTAGACAGTGTAATGGTCATAATATCATGAGACATTGCGGTGTTAGGTTCAATGTGTTATATAGTTATCCCTTTTCATTTTGGTGTTGGGAATTTGCCAGTGGACCGTAGTGGGAGATAAAGAGGTACGTTTTTAAGGTTTTGTGTAGGTCTTTAAGGTCGGTTAAGGCTCTGATTTCATCAGGTAGTGAGTTCCAGAGTATAGGGGCTGCAACGGAGAATGCTTTTTTATTGGTTGTTTTTTTGGTCTTTGTGAATTCTTTTGGAATCCTTATTTTATTGGCATTGCCTCTTCTATGTGTGGGTTGGGGAGTGTCTTTAGTAAGTAGTTTATTTAGGGTAGCTGGGGCAGTGTTATTTAATGCTTTAAAGGTGGTTATTATTAACTTATAGTTTATTCTACATTGAATAGGGAGCCAGTGTAGTTTGGCTAGATAGAGTGATATGTGCTCGAAATGGTGAATCTTCATTATGGTTCTGGCTGCAGCATTTTGGGCCAATTGGAGCCTTTTGATGTTTTGATTAGTTGTGCCTAGTAGAGAGAGGTTGGCGAAGTCAAAATGTGGTGTGATAATGGCTTGAATGATGCTCAGGAAGTCATGCAGGTGGACTAGTGGGCGTATTGTTTTAAAACTTTGAGTTTAAAGTATATTTTCTTCGTTGTATTTCTTATGTGGGTATTCATACTAAGGTGTGTATCTAGTATAACTCCTAGGTATTTTATTTCGTTTTTTATGTGGATGTCATGTTTCTGAAGTGTAATGTGGGTAGGGGGGGTGTAAGATTTGTTTTTTGTCACAATCAGTATGTCAGTTTTGGCATGGTTAATATAGAGGTTGTGGGCCTCTAGCCAAGTTGCTAATTCCTTGAAACAATCTGTTAATAGTTGAAGTGGAAGCGTAGGGATTGTGAAAGGAATGTACAACATGATGTCATCCGCGTATATGTGATAAAGGATTTTGAATTTTTTAAAGATGTTGCAAATTGGTTGTATATATATATTAAAAAGGAGTGCAGAGAGAGCAGATCCTTGGGGGAGGCCTATTTCCTGTTTGTATGTGTTAGAGGTTTGAGTGTTGATCCTGACAGTTTGAGTTCTGTTGATGGCTAGGTTGTTGTGTATGAGCCAATTGGACATGCTGTTGAGACAGTTTGTTATTTTGGTGTAGTCGGGGCTGTCGAGGTTGATTGGCGTGTATATCATGATGTCATCTGCGTAGATTGTGTAGTCTATTTTATGTGCTTTCATGATATTGCAGATTGGTTGGATGTATAGGTTGAATAGTAGTAAGGATAGTGCGGATCCTTGTGGCACTCCTTGCTTGATCTTTGCGGGTTGTGAGATGTTGGATCCAATCTTGACTTGGAACTGTCTGTCTGTTAGGTATGAGTTGAACCATTTTAGTATGGTGCCGGTTATTCCAATGTTCTGTAGTCTGGTTAGGCAGTAAAGTTGGGTGGGAAGGGAAGAGTGTATGGTTGGATGGAAGGGAAGGAGGAAGAGTGCAGAGGGAGGGTATTGCAGGGGCAGGAGGGGTAATAGTGCAAGGAAGAGAGGAACATACATGTCCCAGCCATACACCACGCGCACGCACACACACACACACACTCCCAATAGATTCAGCTTCCCGACACACACATACCTACCCATATAGCCCCCAACACACAAATGCACACACGCATACACATGCAGTCTAGCACACACACATACACACATATAGCAGAGATGCCACACATAAGGGGACCCCAGATTGTCATTTGCAATGCTCAAGGCCATGATATGCATGTTAACATCATGCATCCACAATATGGAGTAGTCCACAGGGGCATCATATGTACTGCCACAGCAGCCAGATCATAGGCTGTAATGGTCGCATGCAGCAGAGAGCCCTGCATAGATGCTGATATATGCTGCAGAGAGGGCCCAAGATATGCTCAACAGGACATGGGATCAGAAACACATGGTATGGCAGCAGGATGGATCCATGACAAGGACTTGGGACCCACAGAAGGGGCTACATGGGTGGAGAGGGCAGTGTAGAGGACCCACAAGGTCAGGGTGCTCAGATATGCTAGATGCTAATGGCTTGTGAAGTTGGAATACAGGAGCACTGTGCAAGTGCCACTGTCAGCACCCAGGCACATGTGTAGGGCATAACTGTGTGTGGGATACCTATAGGCAATGAAATACACCATAGGTGTAGCATGTTCAGGCTCCTCTGAAGACAGGTACCAGATGTCATGCCTGTGTACAAGGTCATCTATTGCAACCACATCTAGTTGGTAAAGTTGGCTAGTATCCTCCTACTTCAACCCTTCTACATCTGCGTCATGGTATGGGTTTTCTGCATCCTGCTCTTCAGGGAGGGGTTGTCAGTGCCTCAGTGCCAGACTGTGGAGCATGTAACAGGTCAAGAAGATCTAACAAACCCTGTCAGGGCTATACAAAGGTTCACCCCCAGATCGGCCAAAGAACCAGAAGCATCTCTTGAATTGGCCAAATGTCCTCTCAATGATGCACATGTGTGGCTGTGGGTCCTGTTGTACCTCTCCTCTGCCACTGTGAGTGGCACTATGATGGTTGTCAGGAGCCACCATCTCAGTGGGTAACCTCTATCACCTGTGTAGGTAGAGCGAGGGTGGACACTTATTAGGGTATTGCACCAGGTTGTTTCATGTGCTGGGCAGGCACTGCAGCCCTGGGCTCTTTTGACAAAGTACTGCAGCTCCCAGGGTACAGTGCATGACTAGATGATGGAGACAGCTGGTGTGGGGCTAACCTAGCAGCAATCCACTGGTGATGTCTCTGCATCCTCACCTGTTCTGGTTTTGTTCCCATTTCCAGTTCATTTATAAATATGATAAAAAGCACAGGTTCCAGAACAGATCCCTGAGACACTCCATTATTCACCATTCTTCTTTTAGCTCTACTTTCTGTTTTCTGTCTTTTAACTAGCTCTCAATTCACAATAAAACACTGCCTCCTATCCCATGACTTTTTTAATTTTCTCAGGAGTCTTTCATTAGGGATCTTGTCAAAAGCTTTCTGAAAATCCAGATACACTATGGGGGTTATTTAGAAGCCCTATTCATGTTTTAAACATGGATGTGGCACCAGAAAAAACATAGAAGCAGTGTTCATGTCCAAAAACACAATTTTAGAAAGGCTGCAAGATGCACATTTCTATGCCGAGCATTTTGTTGTGTGCACATCTCCACTGGGGGCATTCTGGAGGTGTTTCTGGGCACAGGCTGGGTGGCACCAGTGCCTGCACGTCCATGACATATGTCACATAGGCTGACAGCATGCAGGACAGATTTTTTAAATGTGTCAATCTACACTTGCTATAAATCACAAATAAGGATGGGACCATTGTTCCCTCTAAGCTGTGCGCGTGTGCGCGCGCACACACCTCGCCGAGCGAGCGCACATATTTTACAACAGAGCGCACAAAAATTACGGTTCTGATTCTGATAGAAAACAATACAGACGTCTTAAAATTTAAAAGTTGTGATTGTAATTACGGTACTAGAAATTTCCCGCTTCATTTAGTAATCGTCTATTTTCATTTAATTTGATTAAAATCAATGTGGTGTACATACTGTATTCTGACGTGTAGTCAAATTTTAAAATATATAACTTCGAGTGTCATTATGTGGCGCACAAAAATTTAACCTTCCTTCAAAAGCTGCACAGCTGATATTTTATGCGCACACAGCCTACAGAAAATTAGAGGGAACATTGGATGGGACTTTGTTGTCTTTTGAGACTGCTTGTGGCACTGCTGACTAGAGTGAACTTTGGGCTTGATTGTTGTCTCTGTCCATCCATATCAGAGATTCTATAGACCCAGGAACCAATTCCTGGACTTTATAGATGAGCAGTGCCTCACCAGGTTCTACTTTGATAAAACAGCCATCCATCATCTCTATCAGGAGCTAGAACCGCTCCTCCACTCTCCCACACGGAGGGGCCTGCCCATGCCAATCCACCAGAACTTGCTTTTAATTGAAAGAGGCTCTCTATAAAATCAGCGGACCATCCCATGAGTGGAGTGAACGCAAATTGGTTGCTTATTCTTTCAAAAAGTACAAAGACTAAGGGGCATGTAATAAAGTTACTATTAATATATTTAAAACAAATTGTAGAAAATACTTTTACACTCAATGCATAATTAAGCTCTGGAACGCGTTGCTGGGTGATGTGGTAAAAGCAGTTAGTGTAGCTGCATTTAAGAAAGTTTGGACAAGTTCCTGGAGGAAAAGTCCAGAAACCATTGCTAAAGCTACCTTTTGGGATCCTGCCAGGTGCTTGTGACCTAGATTAGCCACTGTTGGAAACAGGATACTGTACTTTGGTCTGACCCAGAATGGTAGTACTTATGTTCTTATACTCAACTACTATCTGTATAAATAAAACTGGCTAAGGGTAACTGCATAAACGGCAAGTTTCAGTGTATATGCGTAACTTATCTATATAATGTTTTGTGTGGATTTTCAGTGATCGGACTTAGCAGGACCAGTGCAAGGATATTAGGAGCCCTAGGCAAACCTTCATTTTTGCAACCTCCTCCTCCCTGCTGGGACATACTTACCTACTGATAGTAGCTCTAACATAAGCAATATAGACACACATCAAAAATCACTGAAACAATCAAAATCACACCAAGATAGAAGTCAAATTGAATATAGGGGAAAAATACCTCAGAATGTGTCCTCTCTTAGTTTTTAGGTAACCAAAGGTTACTAGGACTACTCATGGGTCAAGAAAAAAACCCTACTGACCTTTCAAATATACAAAGACTGCACTGATTTTTACCTTTTTTTAATGGTTGTTCTAATGATATGCAATATAGAATCAATAAGTATGCAAATTCTGGCATCACCTCAGTAACAGCAATACAAACTCTCCACTACAAGGAACTTTGGAGAGAATGCAAAAGCCAACAACTGCCCTCCCCCCTCCCCCCCCCCCAATTCCACATCTACAAATGATAGCAAACCTGCCATATCAAAACAGCACTTACTCCTGGGACTCCAAAGACTAAAACTCCCATTACACTAGACCCCCTAGACCAGTGATGGCTAACCTTTTTGAGCCCGAGTGCCCAAACTGCTGCACAAAACCAAAGAATTTCCTCAAAGTGCCAGCACGTCAATTTGCATAAATATTTATTTATTTATTTAACAACTATTTCTATACCGCTCTTTCACAAGTATCAAGTGCGGTTTACAATGAACAGTGTGTTATATGGTATGGATAGTATCATACCAAGTCATTTTACATTTGCATAATGCTAACATACACTAACTTTTAGTAAACATGTCTCTTAATGAGTGTATGGATAAAGACAGACTAAAAGATTTCTACATTACTATAATCCAGTGCCAACCGCCAGGCACATTAGGAACTACTACAAACACTGCCCATTTAGAACCAATAGCAAACCCGCCGTATCCTAACAGCACTACCAGGAGTCACAAAGCACCATACCATACCTATCAAAAGGCAACACTGCAAATATTAAACCAATACATTTCAGAGAACAACAATACATGACCTACTGGGGAAAGAGAACAAGTGGCAATGTCAAAAAGGAATTACATAAACAGAATACCTCAGCTCAGTTACACAGTTGCAATTGCTCCAGCCACTTTCTTCTGGTTTCTTCATGTTTTCTGCTAACTCTCCATCATCTGCTGTCCATTTGTCCTTTCTTCTCTCTTCTAGTTTTTTTTCCATTCTCTCTCTCTACATCCGCTTTAACATACTAATCTTTCTCCTTTTGCTCTTTCCTCATTCCTATTTCATCCACTCAAATTTTACCCCTCCATCCTCAATCCCCACTTACTTTCCCAATACCCGGCCAATTGTACATTTTTCTTCCCTCACACACAAAATATTTTTCCCCTCTCCATTTCATTCTCCCAGCCCCATCCCCTTCTAATCTCCCCCAACATCAGCTCCCTTTTAGTTCCAGCCCCACCCAGTATCCGCTCCCTTCTAGTCCCCTCATCAGTCCATTTCCAGTCCTAGCTCCCCCATCCATTTCCAGTCCTATCCGAGTCCCTTCATCAGCTCATTTCCAATACCAGCCTCCCATCAGCCCATTTCTAGTCCTTTCCTAGCCCCACCATCAGCACATGTTAAATCCTAGCTCCCCTCCACTCAGCCCATTTCTAATCCAAGCCCCCCATGAGCCTACCTCCAGTTCTAGCCCCTCCATGAGTCCATTTCAATCCAAGCCCCCACCACAGCCCATTTCCAATCTTAGCTCCCCCAACACCCAATTCTCAGTTCTATCCTAGCCCATCCATCAGCCCAGTTCCTGTCCTAGCTCCCTCCCCTAAGAGCCCATTCCAAGCCCCCCTTCCCATCAGTTATTTGCAGTTCAAGCCCCCTTCCACTCAGCCCATTTCCATTCCAAGTCCCCCTCCCCATTAGCTATTTGCAGTTCAAGCCCCCCACTTCCCCTCAGCCCATTTCCATTCCAAGCCCCGTCCCCATCAGCTATTTGCAGTTCAAGCCCCCCACTTCCCCTCAGCCCATTTCCATGCCAAGCCCCATCCCCAACAGCTATTTGCAGTTCAAGCCCCCTTCCACTCAGCCCATTTCCAGTCCTAGCAACCCCAACCCATTACCAGTCCTAGCCCCCCATAGCCCACTCCCAGTCCTAATCCCACCAGCCCATTTCCAGTCCTAATCCCCCATCACCCAATTTTCAGTTTAAGCCCCCCCATAGCCCACTCCCAGTCCTAATCCCACCAGCCCATTTCCAGTCCTAATCCCCCATCACCCAATTTTCAGTTTAAGCCCCCCCATAGCCCATTACCAGTCCTAACCCCCCATCAACCCACTTCCAGTCCTAATCCCACCAGCCCATTTCCAGGCCTAATCCCCCCTCACCCAATTTTCAGTTTAAGCCCCCCAGCGCCCATCACCACTCCTAACCCCCCCAGCCCAGCGCCCATCACCACTCCTAACCCCCCCAGCCAGCCCAGTGCCCATCACCACTCCTAACCCCCCAGCCAGCCCAGTGTCCATCACCACTCCTACCCCCCCCAGCCCAGTGCCCATCACCACTCCTAAATCCCCCCAGCCCAGCACTACTCCTAACACCCCCCCAGCCCATCACTACTCCTAACCCCCTCCAGCCCAGCCCATCACCACTCCTAACCCCCCCAGCCCAGCCCATCACATCACCACTCCTAACCCCCCCCCAGCCCAGCCCAGCCCATCACATCACCACTCCTAACCCCCCCCCCAGCCCAGGGAAAATTAAAAAAAAAAGAAAACCTGTCTGTTGCCGCTGTCGGGGCCGCCGCGGCAGAATCGAGCGTGCCGCGGGGCCCCCCTGTATCCGGCAGAGCCTGCCCTCCCCGTTGCAGCTCTATCTTTGGAGCTGCAGTCAGACGCGCCGGCTTGCAGAGCGCGAGGGAAGAGTTTCTCCCTCGCTGCTCTGTTAAACCCGCGGGGGCTGATGGGAAGTTCCCATCAGCCCCCGCGGGCTTAACAGAGTCGCGAAAGGGAAACTCTTCCCTTCGCGCTCTGCAAGCCGGCGCGTCTGACTGCAGCTCCAAAGAGAGAGCTGCTACGGGGAGGGCAGGCTCTGCCGGGTACAGGGGGGCCCCGCGGCACGCTCGATTTTGCCGCGGCGGCCCCGACAGCGGCAGCAGACAAGTAAAATTGAAAAAAAAAAAAACCTAATTGCGGACCTTCCCGCGTGCCAGCTGCAAGGCCTTCGCGTGCCACAGCTGGCACGCGTGCCATAGGTTCGCCATCGCTGCCCTAGACTATTAATACACCTACTGGGAAAACAAAATGAGTTCTGATTTCTCTATTGCATGCCCTAAGAAAGGGTAATTGGTTTTGTATCCACAATATAGCTATCGGTCCACCTCTCAGAGGGTTAGAAACTACTAAAACTAGAGATAAGACCCTCTATGAATTAAAGATAGCTCTGATTGTAAAGTGCTATGTGCTGAAACATCATAAGAAAAATATTAACACAAAATTAATTGTTGAAATTGAACCTATGGTCTCAGTTTTAAAGATTGCAACACGAGGTAATGCACCCCTGAAGTGCTGACTCTGATAACATCAACGACCATATAAACGGTTCTTTTAACTGCTATTTGAGCTTTCACAGTTGAAATGAAAATCAGAACTTATCTGAATGTTAGATTCTGGTTCTTGAATTGCAAATAGTAATCGTGCTGTGATCAAACGACGATTAATATTAGTATTAGTATTAATCGTCGTTTGATCACAGCACGATTACTATTTGCAATTCAAGAACCAGAATCTAACATTCAGATAAGTTCTGATTTTCATTTCAACTGTGAAAGCTCAAATAGCAGTTAAAAGAACCGTTTATATGGTCGTTGATGTTATCAGAGTCAGCACTTCAGGGGTGCATTACCTCGTGTTGCAATCTTTAAAACTGAGACCATAGGTTCAATTTCAACAATTAATTTTGTGTTAATATTTTTCTTATGATGTTTCAGCACATAGCACTTTACAATCAGAGCTATCTTTAATTCATAGAGGGTCTTATCTCTAGTTTTAGTAGGGTAATTGGTTTGGCAATCCCACCACCAAATAAACAAGAAAGCACACATTAGACATAGAAATCCCAAGCAGCCAGGCTCTGCATGTAGTACAACACTGGCGAAAAAGAAATAGAAATATATTCTCTTCCCTATGTGTACAATACAGAGATATGTAAACTAAAATGCTTTTTGACTTTTATTATCCGAGCATTTTCATTTTCTAATCATGTTTGTTTGGGTCTTTTTTCTGCTTTATGTGCATTTTTGTTCTCTTTTTCCACGTTCTTCTTTCTGTTTTCTGTTGTTTCTCTTTCTTGTTTTTTCAGTTCCTCTACCTGCATCTCTGACTTTGATCTAACTCTTCTCCTCTCTCTTCCCTCCTTCCATTTCTTCCATTCTCTATTTACTCCTTCCCTAGTTTCCCATATCGCTTCTATCTTTCACCCACTCCCTAGCCTCTCAATTCCACCCTCTATATTCACCACCTTACAGCTGTGGTCAACATTTTTGGCACCCTTGCAATTCAGCCTCTTAATGTCCAATATCTCCTAAAAAAATGGCCAGTGAAATGGCTTTGGACTATATATTTACACATATTTGATACATAAAAGAATCAAATAAAACAAGACCAATTAAAAAGGAAACAGGAAATAGTATAAAAACTAGGACAGTGCCATGACATGATTATTGGCATCCTTATAAACAATTCAAATCAGTTTGAAAAGAAAAAACACATTCCCATTGCAATACAATTAGATGCACCTGTGATCAATTGTCAGTATTCACATGACTTGAATCAACCAATGAATGATGGCTCTAATGTTTAAAAAGGCCACATTCACTTCCTGTTCCATTTTCACAATGGTGACGACAAAGAGAGCTGCCTAAGACCATCAGAAAAGACAGAATCACCAAATATCTAACTTCAAACAGTACAAGACTATCTCCAAAGACCTTGGGATTCCTGTATCTACAGTTCACAAAGTTATTAAGAAGTTTTCTGCTCATGGAACTGTCAAGAATCTCCCAGGACGTGATGGGAAGAGGAAAATTAATCTAAGAAGTCTTCGAAGGTTAGTGTGAACTGTTTGAAAAACACCACATTCAACATCTAAAGAGCTTAAGGCTGTCGTGGAGCAATCTGGGGTGGTGGTTTCAACCCACACCATATGCCACACACTAAACAAAGAAGGACTTCATGGGCAAAGGCCAAGGAGGACTCCACTGCTCAAAGACAGACATAAAAATGTAAGCCTGATCTTTGCCCAAACCCACCTTGAGAAAACACAATCCTTCTTGGAAAATATTCGATGGGCAGATGAAACCAAACTTGAGCTCTTTGGCAATGCAGACCAGCGATACATTTACATGCAAAGAAATGAAGTTAATAAGGAAAGAAACCCTTCCTACAGTTAAATATGGTGGAGGGTTCCATACTGTTCTGTGGCTCTTTTGCTGCCTCAGGAACTGGAAGCCTGGAACATGTTAAAGGAATCATGAAGTCAGAGGACTGCCAAGGTATTTTGGAGTGAAATGTGCTACCTAGTTTCAGAAGGCTAGGTGTGGGTCGAAGGTCATGGATTGTTTTAAACTGGCCAGCAATGAGTCCTGATCTCAATCCAATCGAGAACAGGGGCGGCCCAAGAGGGTGCAGGGCTATGTGCAGAGACTCATTGCAGAGCCTCATTTGCATAAGGGGCCTCATATGCATAAATATTTGCATATTGTCAACATGCGCTAACTTTTCGTAAGCATGCCTCTTAATGAGTGTCTGGATAAAGAAAGACTACCAGATTTCTACATTACTATACTCCAGTGCCAACTGGCAGGCACATTAGGAAGTACTATAAACACTGCCCATTTAGAACCCATAGCAAATCCGCCGTATCATAACAGCACTACCAGGACTCACAAAGCACCAAACCCAACCTATCAAAAGGTAACACTGCAAATATTAAACCAATACATCTCAGAGAATACCAATACATCCTCTACTGGGGAAAGAGAACAAGTGGCACTGTCAAATAGAAACTACATGAACAGAATACCTCAGCTCAGTTACACATGCAGATATAGACCATCACCAAACAAAGAACAAGGGATCAGAATTTAGAAATAGGAAGACAGTAATTAAACTGGGAATCCCAAAAGCCAAACTTGGAATGTATTAGAACACTGGAGAAATAAAACTATAAATTCATTTCCTCTTGAACTAAACAAAAACACAAAGACGTTAGCAATGCACATTTTCCAGAGCTGACATATTCCAGTTAATAAATTCAAAATAAAAAAGTATTTTTCTACCTTTTGTTCATTTGGGCATTTTATTTTTCAGTTGTAATTGCTCCAGTCACTTTCTTCTGGTTTCTTCATATCTTCTGTTAATTCTCCATTGTCTGCTGTCCAGGGCTGGCCCGTCCATTGAGCGAGAATGTTTTTTGCACAGGGCCCCACGTTTCAGGAGGCCTCGCGTAAAGAACATTCTGCTTTAAAAATAAATTAAATTTAAAAAAAAAAAAAAAGCTGGCTGCTGCCACTGCCATGGCGGCAGCAGCAGAATAGAGTGTCCCGCGGGGCCCCCCCTGCCCGGCTGAGCCCTCCCTGCCCGACTGAGCCTCTCTGCGATGGCTTTCAGATCCACGAAGTGAGAGCGTCTCCCTCGCAGCTCTGTTAAGCCCGCAGGGGCTGATGGGAAATTTGGCTCTGCTAAGTCTGCAGGGGCAGATGGGAAATTTCCCATCAGCCCCTGCAGGTTTAACAGAGCCGCATGGGAGACGTGCTCCCTTTGCGGATCTGAAAGCCGTCGCGGAGAGGCTCAGCTGGGCAGGGAGGGCTCAGCCGGGCAGGGGGGGCCCCCGCGGGACACTCGATTCTGCCGCGGCGCAGCAGCCAGCTTTTTTTTTTTAAATTTTCCCTGGGCCGAGGGGGGGCTAGGACTGGAAATGGGCTGATGGGGGGTTAGGACTGGAGGTGGGCTGATGGAGTTAGGACTGGTAATGGGCTGTGGGCTGATGAGAGGGTTAGGACTGGTAATGGGCTATGGGGCGCTAGGACTGGAAATGGGCTGATGGGGGTTAGGACTTGAGGTGGGCTGATGGAGTTAGGACTGGTAATGGGCTGTGGGCTGATGAGAGGGTTAGGACTGGTAATGGGCTATGGGGGGCTAGGACTGGAAATGGGCTGATGGGGGGTTAGGACTTGAGGTGGGCTTATGGGGTTAGGACTGGTAATGAGCTATGGGGGGCTTTCTGGAAATGGGGTGATGGGGATTAGGACTGGTAAAGAGGCTATGGGGGGGTTAGGACTGGTAATGGGTTATGGGGGGGCTAAGACTGGAAATGGGCTGATGGGGTTAGGACTGGAAGTGGGCTGATGGGGGGTTAGGACTGGTAATGGGCTATGGGGGAGTTAAACTGAAAATCGGGTGATAGGGGGTTAGGACTGGAAGTGGGTTGATGGGGGGCTAGGACTGGTAATGGGTTAGGGGATTGCCAGGACTGGAAATGGGCTAAGTGGAAGGGGAGGCTTGAACTGCAAATAGCTGATGGGGACGAGGACTTGGAATGGAAATGGGCTGAGTGGAAGGGGGGCTTGAACTGCAAATAGCTGATGGGGAGGGAGCTAGGACTGGAAATGGGCTGAGTGGGGGGGAGCTAGGACAGGAAATGGGCTGATGGAGCAGCTAGGATAGGACTGGAAATGGGCTGTTGGGGGGAGCTAAGATTGGAAATGGGCTGTGGTGGGGTCTTGGATTGAAATGGACTCATGGAGGGGCTAGAACTGGAAGTAGGCTCATGGGAGGCTTGGGTTGGAATTGGGCTGAGTGGAGGGAAGCTAGGATTTGACATGGGCTGATGGGGGGCTGGGATTGGAAATGAGCTGATGGAGGGACTCGGATAGGACTGGAAATGGATGGGGGAGCTAGGACTGGAAATGGGCTGATGGGGGGCTAGGACTGGTAATGGGCTGATGCAGGGACTAGAAGGGAGCGGATGTTGGGTGAGGCTAGAACTAGAAGGGAGCTGATGTTGGGGGAGGATTAGAATGGGATGGGGCTGGGAGAGTGAAATGGAGAGGGGAAACATATTTTGTGTGGGAGGGATGAAAAATCTACAATTGGCTGGGTATTGGGAGAGTAAGTGGGGATTGAGGATGGAGGGGTAAAATTTGAGTGGATGAAATAGGAATGAGGAAAGAGCAAAAGGAGAAAGATTAGTTTGTTAAAGCAGATGTAGAGAGAGAGAATGGAAAAAAAACTAGAAGAGAGAAGAAAGGACAAATGGACAGCAGACATAGAAACATAGAAACATAGAAATATGACGACAAAAAAAGACCACATGGCCTATCTAGTCTGTCCAATAACAACTACAACAGTCCCCTTTTTACCTTTAGAGATCCTCTGTGTTTGTCCCATGCGTTTTTGAATTCAGTTACTGTCCTCATCTCTACCACCTCCACTGGGAGACTATTCCACGGATCCACTACTCTTTCCGTAAAGAAATATTTCCGCATATCACTCCTGAATCTATCTCCCTTCACCCTCATCCCATGTCCCCTCGTAGCAGAACTTGCTTTCAATTGAAAGAGGCTCTCTCCCTGAACATTTATGCCACGGAGGTATTTAAACATCTCAATCATATCACCTCTATCCCGCCTTTCCTCTAAGGTGTACATATTAAGATCCTTCAGTCTGTCCTCATATGCTTTATAATGAAGACCACTAATCCTTTTAGTAGCCACCCTCTGCACCGACTCCATCCTGTTCACATCCTTTTGAAGGTGTGGTCTCCAGAATTGCACACTATACTCCAAATGAGGTCACACCATAGACTTATACAGAGGCATTATCACCTCCTTTTTTCTGCTAACCATTCCTCTCCGTATGCACCCAAGCATCTTTCTAGCTTTTGCTGTCGCCTTTTCTACCTGTTTAGCTACTTTAAGATCATCAGACACAACCACGCCTAGGTCCCGCTCTTCTTTAGTGGACAAAAGTACTTCACCCCCTATACTATATTGCTCCCTTGGATTGCTGCAGCCCAAATGCATGACCTTACATTTTTTAACATTAAATCCCAGCTGCCAAATTCTAGACCATTCTTCAAGCTTAGCTAGATCCCTCCTCATGTTATCTACCCCTTCCTGGGTGTCTACTCTACTCTAGACGACGGAGAGTTAGCAGAAGACACAAAGAAACCAGAAGAAAGTGGCTGGAGCAATTGCAACTGAAAAAAATGCACAAAAGGTAGAAAGATATCTCTTTATTTTGAATTTATTAACTGGAATATGTCAGCTCTGGGAAATGTGCATCATTAATGTCTGTGCTTTGTTTAGTACAAGAGAAAATTAATTTATAGTTTTATTTCTACAGTGTTGCTTTACATTCCAAGTTTGGCTTTTGGGGTTCCCAGTTTAATTATTGCCTTCCTGTTTCTAAATTGTGATTCCTTGTTTGCTGATGGTCTATGTTCTGCATGTGTAACTGAGCTGAGATATTCTGTTTATATAATTCCTATTTGACATTGACACTTGTTCTCTTTCCCCAGTAGGTCACGTATTGATATTCTCTGAAATGTATTGGTGTAATATTTGCAGTGTTGCCTTTTGATAGGTAGGGTTTGGTGCTTTATGAGTCCTGGTAGTGCTGTTATGATACGGTGGGTTTGCTATGGGTTCTAAATGGGCAGCATTTGTAGTAGTTCCTAATGTGCCTGGCAGTTGGCACTGGATTATAGCAATGTAGAAATCTTTTAGTCTTTCTTTATCCATACATTCATTAAGAGACATGTTTACTAAAAGTTAGTGTATGGTAACATTATGCAAATATTTATGCAAATGGAGCCACTTATGCAAATGAGGCCCCGCACCGAGTCTCCGAACAAGGCCCCGCACCCCCCTTGGACCGCCCCTGCTGCTGTCCATTTTTCCATTCTTTTCTCTTCTAGGTTTTTTTCCATTTTCTCTCTACATCTGCTTTAACATACTGATCTTTCCCCTTTTGCTCTTTCCTCCATTTCTTTCTTTATTCCTTTTTCATGCACTCAAATTTCACCCTTACACCTTCATTCCCCTCTTACTCTCCCAATACCTGGCCAATCATAGGGGTATGTTTACTAAACCATCCTAATGTTACAGTTGCTAGTTGCAGTGTTAATGTGAGGAATGCCATATAAGGTAGTGGGCGTTCTGGCGGCAAGGTAGCAAGAATCTGTATTGTGTGACAGAGGGCACCTTGGCTCGTTAACGTGCGTTGACCTTAAGTCCATGCCAACGCTGTGTTAGACACTATAGAGATGTAGCCCACTGATTATTACAATGACTATAGAAGTGGAGGTCATGAGTTTGATCCTGCAGTGGTGTTATGTAATAAGGCTGTCTGAGGGGTTTCCTTTTAATTTAAATCAGTGCTGCCAGCAAAAACACCCTCACAGTGCCATAAACTAAGGTGCCTCATAAGGCGCCTTATGCAAATAGCGGACCTTAGGTTAGGGCACTGTGAGGGTGTTTTTGCTGGCAGCACTGATTTAAATTAAAAGGAAACCCCTCATACAGCCTTATTACATAACACCACTGTAGGATCAAACTCATGACCTCCACCTTTACAGTCATTGCCGTAACTAGTGGGCTATATCTCTATAGCTTCTAACATAGCACTGGCTGGCTACAGAAAGACTGCAGGTCACCGCACAAACTGTCTGCTGTGGTTACCAGGATAGGGTAAAACCACCTGTACCCATGATGCACTGCACATGCAGATCAGCAGTCTACATCTGATCACAAGATGGAGTATGCGCCTCCACAGCACCCCAGCCTGGTAGGGGGAACTGACCATGTGTGTTACTGGCACAGAGTAGCTACAGACTGTGACATTGTGCGGTTCCTGTGCTCACTCTGAGGGTGAGGTGGGGCACCCAGCGCCAGGTCCGCAGCACCTGGCTTGGCTGAGATAGGTTATACTGCAGGTCCCCATCAGTGCCAGTGTGTGACAGGTAGTCCCTGCAGACACACCTAGGCTACATCTGTGTCCATCTGTATTTCCCAGTCATGTCTATTCCTTGTGGACTACGATGCACCCAGAATAATGCATATCCTGTGTGCTTGCCATGGTCACTTGTTATAGGGGAAGGGTGGTGTTTGGACCTAAAAGCAGATAATGTAGCACCACCCAACCCACTCTCACTGGGTCAGGGTGGGGGACAGGATCTCCCACCAACAGATCCACACTCTGCAGCATTGGAGGCAGTAGAGGGAACCACCACCCCCATCCTGCTGGGGAATAGGCACCCTCCAGGGCAGTCAATGTAAATCTGTACATATCACATAGGGCACTGGCAGACAGGCAGTAGGCCTGGAAGAGCTCAGCTGCTATGTGTCCTTTGGGGTACCTGCTGGGTACTATCCCCTGGTACACTGTGGGACACACACTCGTGGGCATGTTTGACCTTAGTCAGTTGCTGGCTTGCTGATTTGCAGTTTCTGTGTTCCTATGTGCCACCTAGGCATCTGCCTAGTCCACCCTGTGCCCCAGCTGACCCACTGCATGTCCCGCCTGCAGCCCCCTGTACCCTATTTGCAGCCTCACTGTAGTGCCCTTTCGTACTTGGACACTATGCTGTTGCTGCACATGTAGCACTACTATCACTTTTCTTGGTCTCCCTGCCTTTGCTGTACATTGCTGACTGAAATGGTTTCTCTTTCCTGCATTTGTGCCTCTAACGCCAGGTTTTCAAGCACGGTAATGTTCTGGTTTTAAAATCCTGGCATTAGTGTACCTGGAGCCTCTCCCTGCCTACTCACCGCCCATTGACCCCTTCTCTCCGCCCTCTGGAGACACTTACTCCACCCTCTCTGTGCCTTAATGCCGCCGGAGACGTTATCGCGCGAAACGTAACGTTATCGCGTGAAACGTAACGTTATCGCGCGAAACGTAACGTTATCGTGCGATGTTACTTTATCGCACGATAATGTTACGTATCGTGCACTAACTGTGCTGCTGCGACGTTATCGCTGTTTAGTAAACATACCCCATAGATTTTTCTTCCCTCCAATGCAAAATATCTTTTCCCCTCTCATCCTCACTCCCCCAGTCCCATCCCCTTCTAGTCCTCCTCCAACATCAGCTCCTTTCTAGTTCCAGCCCCACCCAATATCCACTCCCTTCTAGTCCCATTCTCCAATCCCCCCGCATCAGCCCATTTCAAATCCTAGCCCTCCATCAGCCCAATTTAAGTCCTAATCCCCCCCCATCAGCCCATTTCCTGTCCAGGCCCCCTATCAGCCCATTTTCAGTCCTATCCTAGCCCCCCTCAGCCCATTTACATTCCTAGCCCCTCTCCCATCAGCCATTTCCAGTCCTATCCTAGCCCCCCATTAGCCCATTTACAGTTGAAGCCCCCACAATCAGCCCATTTTCAATCCTAGCCACCCATCAGCCCATTTCCAGTCCAAGTCCCCCAATCAGCCATTTCCAGTCCTATCCTAGCCCCCCCATAAGCCCATTTCCATTCCTAGCCCCCCATCAGCCCATTTCCAATCCTAGTCCCATCAGCCATTTCTAGTCCTATCCTAGCCCTCCATCAACCCATTTCCAATCCTAGCTCCCAACAGCCATTTCCAGTCCTATCCTAGCCCCCCCCAGCCCATTTTCAGTCCTATCCTAACCTCATCAACCCATTTCCATTCCTAGCCCCCCATCAGCCATTTCCAGTCCTATCCTAGCCCCCCATCAGCCCATTTTCAATCCTAGCCCCCATCAGCCCATTTCCAGTCCTATCCAAGCCCCCCATCAACCCATTTCCAATCCTAACCCCCCATCAGCCCATTTCAAGTCCTAACCCCCCATCAGTCCATTTCCAATCCTAGTCCCATCAGCCATTTCTAGTCCTATCCTAGCCCCCCATCAGCCCATTTCCACTCCTAGCCCCCCATCAGCCCATTTCAAGTCCTAGCCCCCCATTAGCCATTTCCAGACCTATCCTAGCCCTTCCTTCAGCTCATTTCCAATCCCAGCCCCCTTCAGTCATTTCCAGTCCTATTCTAACCCCCATCAGTTCATTTCCAGTCCTAGCCCCCCCATCAGCCCATTTCCAGTCCAAGCCACCCCTCCCATCAGCCCATTTCCAATCCTAGCCCCCCCCATCAGCCCCTTTACGTTCCTATTCTAGCCCCCCCCCCATCAGCCCATTTCTAATCATAGCCCCCCCATCAGCCCATTTCAAGTCCTAGCCCCCCATTAGCCATTTCCAGTCCTATCCTAGCCCTTCCTTCAGCTCATTTCGAATCCCAGCACCCTTCAGTCATTTCCAGTCCTATTCTAACCCCCATCAGTTCATTTCCAGTCCTAGCTCCCCCATCAGCCCATTTCCAGTCCAAGCCACCCCTCCCATCAGCCCATTTCCAATCCTAGCCCCCCCCCCCCATCAGCCCATTTCCGGTCCTATTCTAGCCTCCCCCCCCCCCCATCAGCCCATTTCTAATCCTAGCCCCCTCATCAGCCCATTTCTAGTCCTATCCTAGCACCAACCCCCCCCCCCGGCCCCCCCCTCTGAAGAGCTCTCCAACTGTCTGAGTGGCTTCAGAGAGAGCTGGGGAGGCCCAAAACCTGGCTCACCTCTGCACAGAGCTGGAGTGATGTGTTCCTTCACTCCAGCAGCTGTGTTTTCGTGAAGCGCACTGAGTGCTGGGAAACAGGAAAAGCCCTTTATCCTTTCCTGGCATTCAGTATGCTTCATGAGAACACAGCTGTTGGAGTGCAAGAAGAACACACCATTCCAGCGCTGTACAGAGGTGAGCTGGGGCCTCGGGCCTCCCCAGCTCCTTCTGAAGCTGGTCCTGCAAACCAAGCAGAGTGAAGTTAATGTGGGGCCCTGTATGAACAGCATTCTCGCACAATGGACTGGCCAGTCCTGATTGCGAACCTTTGGAAAGAGCTGTAATCTACCACTGGTAAAAGGGATCCTGGAAACATTCATGAGCTGGAACAAATTGTAGTTGAAGAGTGGGAGAAACTACCAGCAGACAGTTGTGTGAAACTTATAGAAGGCTGCAAGAAATGTTTGGAGGCTATCATCACTGCCAAGGGCTGGTCAACCAAATATTAATGAGAGGTGTCATTAATCCTGTCCAGGTCATATTTTGTTTTTTCTTCTCAGAAATTACTACGTCTATTACATTTGATATACCGCTCAGGCCGAAGCATTAGAGCGGTTTACAATACTATATCATTTAAGAAAATATGAAAAGAACACCATTTATGAGATAGGGCAGAATAGAGGACAGAAATAGTTAAAAAGATAAGGGAAGAAGAAGGAAAGGGAACAGCAGGTTACCACGATATACAAGCATGATAATCCAGTCCACGTCTATAATGTAAACTTCAGATCAGACGCCACAGACTCACGCCTAAGGGCCACGCCAAAGGAAATGTTGCACAGACATCTTTTTTTGGTGTACATACTATTTGGTGAACATACTATTAAAATATTATGATGACATACAGTTGGAATATTTCCAATTATTTCTCAAGAGATTGTACTCTACATACCTGAAATGCAAGGGTGCCAATAATTTTGACCACAACTTCAGAACATAAGAACGAGACTTTGGTCAGGCAAGAAGAGCGGCCGGCCCTGGAGCACAAGGCAGCATGGCGAGCCAGCTTTATGGTAAGTTTGCCATACTGCCTCAGTGGACCCAGTGGGGTTGCACTCCCCTCCCGGCCAGCATCTGGGGTGAGCCGTACCCACTGCCCAGCCCCTGGTATGCCACTGGGCATGAGAGAGATTTGCATGCACAAGATACCCGCAGAACAATCACAGCCTCCATCTACTGCAGATTATGCATACTATTTAGTTTCCAAGATTTCTGACTTCCAAAAAGATTTTGCTTCACTATGGGGCATATTTACTAAGGGACGCTATGAGGGTAACATGAAATTAGTGTGCGATATCGGCACCATGCTAAAAGGTAGCATGGGACCCCATGCTAAAAACCTTGCACTATCCTTGCAGTGCATGCTGGGGCAGAGACTGGGCATTCCCACTATGGCGCAGATAGTGTTGGCATTTGCAGTCCATGCTACCTGCACTCAGCGCATGTACTGTAAGTACAGCTAATGCAACTTCAGCAGGTGGCGTTAGTTGCTCCCACAGCTGTTTTACCATGGTAAAACACGGTACAGGCAGAGATGGATATACCCGACCCTTGCATTTAATGCGAAGCCCCACACTAGTATCACAGCCCAAACCCACGTTACCGGAGCAGGGCTTCATAAACATGCCCCTAAGTCTGTCTCACCCTCCACAAGTCTCCTTTCCCTCATCAGATGCCTTCATAACTAATAGCAGACTTTGTTCGCCACCTTCCAGTACAGTGACAAGAGTTCACACCTGGATGATGTTTAATGCAGTTAATCAACGTTCTCTAGAGAAAATTGTTGCTTCTGTAATGCCTGCTAACTGTCCAACGTACCCTCACAAATGGGCCTCATCAATGTTCCCTCTAATTTTCTGTAGGCTGTGTGCGCATAAAATATCAGCTGTGCAGCTTTTGAAGGAAGCTTACATTTTTTGTGCGCCGCATAACGACACTCGGAGTTATATACTTTAAAATTTGACTACACGTCAGAATACAGTATGTACACCACATTGATTTTAATCAAATTAAATGAAAATAGACGATTACTAAATGAAGCGGAAAATTTCTAGTAATTACAATCACAAATGTGGTATTATTTCAGTTAATTTTTATTGAAAGTCATTGTGATTTCATGTAAATAATTTATGTATGGAAGAAGAGTTCGTTCTCAAAATATTTCTCTTCGATCTTTCAAATTTACCCAGTCAGAATAAATTTTATCAAGGTCTACTGCTCCGCCATCTTGAAGATGACTCTTAACACACATCAGCATTTCCAAATGTTCTAACTGTAAGCGATTCCTTATTTTGGTTTTTAAACTGTTCATCAAGCTGAAACCACGCTCACAATCTGCACTAGAAGCCAAAAATGTTCTACCAATATCCATCAATTGCGCTAAATCTGCAAAGTGAGCATTCTGAAACGTCAAAGTCACCATATCCGGAAAACTGTTTATCAGTTTGCTTTTGATTTTTTCTGCGACTAAGAACTTGAAGTCATTGTACTGCTGAATAACAATATGTTCCTCCATAAGAAATTGGTTGTACTTTAAGCAGAGTGATCTGATGTTTTCAATTTCAAATTCATAATCACACTGTGCTATTGCTGTCAAGTCAAAAGCAGACCATTCCTCAATTTCATTTTCAGGAAATCTTTCCCCTAAATGCAGACACAGCATATTAATGAAAATAAGTGTGGAACCAGTATCCACTGAAACGTCTCCAGGTATCTTGTCAAGAAGATTTTTAACATTATCACTCCATTTTCCTGTGTCACCCAAGTATTGCATTCGGATTTTGTTCAGCTTACCCTGTGCAAGATGATATGCTTCCAGTGGTGTTAGCCCACGTTTTTGAAATGCCATTGTTAATGAAGCTAGTTCAGATAAAACATCATTCAGAATGTGAAGTGTTATGTGGAATTGATGGCTGTTTAGCTTTTTATAACAGTACTTTGCAATGGGGATATTATCCTTCTCTTCTTCAAAGTATTTTAATAATGAATCATAATTTTGAATAATTGCTTGAAGAGCAAAATGTCTAGATAACCACCACACTTCGTTCAGAGGTCTAAAAGCAATTGACTCGCATTCAGAAGCATCAGCTAATTCTTTAAATTGTGACCTTTTAGTAAAAGATTGACAAAAGGTTGTGTAAACAGTTCTCATGAAAGTTTCAACTTCTTTCATCAACTTTACTTCATTCCATGATTCAGAGATCCCCAAATCTTCACGATGGGCAACACAATGCTGCTGCACTAAATGCGAAACGGTTTTTTTTAGGTGTGCAGCAACACCATTTATTCTGCCTGACATGACAGAGGCACCATCCGAAGTAAACATGTCCATTTTGTTAAGGTCAAGATTGTATTTCTCATAGAATTCCCAGAGTGCATTGACTATTGATGCAGCATCACATGCTTCCAACTGTAGCATCCCACCAAATGAAGTTTTATACAGAAATGAATTTACTGGCCGATATTTGAAGTACAGTATTAAGTATTTGTTGACAGAAATGTCTGTGCTTCCATCAATAGTTAATGTATGATATGCTGCTAATGCAACATCTGCTATGAGCTTATCTTGGACATTGATGTTTATAATTTCAAGAAATTCAAACGAATAGTTTTTGCTTCTCTAGCTTTCAGGTATGGTTATGTACTTGGACATGTGTTCATTAATATCTTGAAAAGAGAGCATGGAAATATTCATCCGAACAGCCAGCAAAACACTATCAATTAGAATTTTAATTTCTTCTGGTGTAGAACTAATTACTAATTTGTCTTTTCTCTTTTTCAGCGGTGCTCTCAAGCAACAAGTTAAATAATCCTCCTCTTAAATTTGGATTTTTAGCTCTAAGTTTCTTACCACTTTCAGTATGAGTCTTACTAGACAGATGTCGTTTCAAAAAGTCCAGTTTCCACACCTCATCCCAAAATTTGCCACTCGAAAACTCTCCGATGGTTTTTGCATCTCGGCAGTATAAATAGACTACTCCGTTATCCTTTTCGTAAGTGAATATTTCACGCAGTTGAATGCATGTTTTATCCCAAGATTTCGGTGTCTCCGTTTCAACAATTTCTTCAAGCCTTTCAGGCTTAAAAGCTCTGGCCGTTCTCTTACGTTTTGTACCTCTCATTGGTTTCGACATTTAAAAATTGCCTAAATACAGAAATAGTAAGAATAATAAACAATAACAATAAAACATAAAATAATAAATAAATCTAAAAGGCTGTATGAGATTAATTAAAATAACAATAATAAAGACTCATAAATGAAAATGTGTATTGATCAACATCCATTAAAAGAACCATAAAACAAACAATAAAACCACATAGTAGACAGGTAAAAAACAAATAATCAAATATTAAATGTAACAACCACAGAAAACGTAGGGCAGTGGGTGTAAACTAATAGTTTTCGGCCCTGTTCCTGCACCACAGAGTGACTGTTTGCCCTTGCTGGCACACACGGAACACCTTATGCATCAACAGAACCGGCCAGTCCATTGAGCGAGAATGTTTTTTGCACAGGGCCTCGCGTTTCAGGGGGCCCCGCGCAAAAAACATTCTGATCTAAAAGTTAAATTTAAAAAAAAAAAAAAGTTGTCTGCTGCCGCTGCCGGGGCCGCCGCGGCAGAATCGAGTGTGCTGCGGGGCCCCCTGCCCTCCCCTTTATCACCTCTCTTTCAGCTGCCTGCAGTCACACGCGCCGGTTTCAGAGCGCGAGAGGAGAGTTTCTCCCTCGCTGCTCTGTTAAGCCCGCGGGGGCTGATGGGAAGTTCCCATCAGCCCCCGCGGGCTTAACAGAGCCGCGAAAGGGAAACTAGTTCCTGAGCGCTCTGAAAGCCGGCGCGTGTGACTGCAGGCAGCTGAAAGAGAGGTGATACAGGGGAGGGCAGGGGGGGCCCCGCGGCACACTCGATTCTGCCGCGGCGGCCCCGGCAGCGGCAGCAGACAGCTTTCTTTTAAAAACATTTTTCCCTGGGCTGGGCTGGGCTGGGCTGGGGGGGGGGGTAGGAGTGGTGATGGGCTATGGGGGGGCTGGGGGGGTTAGGAGTGGTGATGGGCTGATGGGATTAGGACTGGAAGTGGGTTGATGGGGGGATAGGACTGGTAATGGGCTATGGGGGGGCTTAAACTAAAAATTGGGTGATGGGGGATTAGGACTGGAAATGGGCTGGTGGAATTAGGCCTGGGAGTGGGCTATGGGGGGCTAGGACTGGTAATGGGTTGGGGGGGGTTGCTAGGACTGAAATGGGCTGGGGGGATTAAGACTGGAGGTGGGCTAATGGGGTTAGGACTGGTAATGGGCTATGGGGGACTAGGACAGGAAATAGGCTGATGGGGAGGGGTTAGGACTTGAGGTGGGCTGTTGGGTGGGGTTAGGACTGGGAGTGGGCTATGGGGGGCTAGGACTGGAAATGGGCTGATGGAGGGGTTAAGACTGGAGGTGGGCTGATGAGGTTAGGACTGGTAATGTGCAGTGGGCTCTGGGGGGGGGGAAGAACTGGTGGGCGAGAGGGGGGCTAGAACTGGAAATGGGGGGAGGGGGGGGTTAAGACTGGAGGTGGGCTGATGGGGTTAGGACTGGTAATGGACTGTGGGCTGTTGGGGGGGTTAGGACTGGTAATGGGCTATGGGGGGGCTAGGACTGGAAATGGGCTGATGGGGGGGTTAACACTGGAGGTGGGCTGATGGGGTTAGGACTGGTAATGGGCTATGGGGGGTTAGGATCGATAATGGGCTATGGGGGGGCTAGGACAGGAAATGGGCTGATGGGGAGGGGTTTAGGACTTGAGGTGGGCTGATGGGGTTAGGACTGGAAAATGGGCTGTGGGCTGTTGGGGGAGGGGGTTAGAACTGGTAATGGGCTATGGGGGTTAAGACTGGTAATGGGCTGTTGGCTGATGGGGGCTGTCTGGTAATGGGCTATGGGGGGGTTAGGACTGATAATGGGCTATGGGGGGCTAGGACAGGAAATGGGCTGACGGGGCGGGGTTAGGACTTGAGGTGGGCTGATGGGGTTAGGACTGGTAATGGGCTATGGAGGGCTGACTGGAAATGGGTTGATGGGGTTAGGACTGGAAGTAGGCTGATGGGGGGTTAGGACTGGTAATGGGTTATAGGGGGGGCTTAAACTGAAAATGGGGTGATGGGGGGTTAGGACTGGAAGTGGGTTGATGGGGGGGGCTAGGACTGGTATTGGGTTGGGGGGTTGCTAGGACTGGAAATGGGCTGATGGAGGGTTAGGATTGGAAATGGGCTGATGCAGGGACTAGAAGGGAATGGATGCTGGGTGAGGCTGGAACTAGAAGGGAGCTGATGTTGGGGGAGGATTAGAATGGGATGGGGCTGGGAGAGTAAAATGGAGAGGGGAAAATATTTTGTGTGGGAGGGATAAAAAATCTACAGTTGGCCGGGTTTTGGGAGAGTAAGTGGGGATTGAGGATGGAGGGGTAAAATTTGAGTGGATGAAATAGGAATGAGGAAAGAGCAAAAGGAGAAAGATTAGTATGTTAAAGCAGATGTAGAGAGAGAATGGAAAAAAACTAGAAGAGAGAAGAAAGGACAAATGGACAGCAGACGATGGAGAGTTAGCAGAAGACACGAAGAACCAGAAGAAAGTGGCTGGAGCAATTGCAGCTGAAAAAAATGCACAAAAGGTAGAAAAATATCTCTTTATTTTGAATTTATTAATTGGAATATGTCAGCTCTGGTAAATGTGCATCATTAACGTCTGCGCTTTGTTTAGTACAAGAGCAAATTAATGTATAGTTTTATTTCTACAGTGCTGTACATTCCAAGTTTGGCTTTTGGGATTCCCAGTTTAATTATTGTTTTCCTGTTTCTAAATTGTGATTCCTTGTTTGGTGATGGTCTATGTTCTGCATGTGTAACTGAGCTGAGGTATTCTGTTTATGTAATTCCTATTTGACATTGCCACTTGTTCTCTTTCCCCAGTAGGTCATGTATTGTTGTTCTCTGAAATGTATTGGTTTAATATTTGCATGTTTCCTTTTGATAGGTAGGGTATGGTGCTTTGTGAGTCCTGGTAGTGCTGTTAGGATACGGCAGGTTTGCTATGGGTTCTAAATGGGCAGTGTTTGTAGTAGTTCCTAATGTGTCTGGTGGTTGGCACTGGATTATAGTAATGTAGAAATCTTTTAGTCTTTCTTTATCCATACACTCAATAAGAGGCATGTTTACTAAAAGTTAGTATATGGTAACATTATGCAAATATTTATGCAAAGGAGGCCCCTTATGCAAATGAGGCCCTGCACCGAGTCTCCGCACATGGCCCCGCACCCCCCTTGGGCCGCCCCTGTGCATCAACAGATCAAATTCAGAAGAGAAGCCCCCCAGGACCCCTCTATCCTCAAGGGCCTGAGAGGTGGAGGGTCCAGGCAAGGCTGGGGGCCCACTTGCCAGCTCCAGCAACAGAGGTGAGGCCCCTGGTTCCTCCTTTCCCCCAGAGGGACCTGCCCCTTGCTCTGAGCCTTCCTGCAAGATCTGCTCCATGGTCCAGGCCTCCTTTTCACAATCACGGCAGATGCCTGCCTCTGAAAGTGCCCCTCTCCGAGCTCCATAAACCAGACACTGCGGTCTCACGGGCATGGTCTATGGGCTCCTTTCCAGCGTGACCTCGAAAGACATAGGATGAGAAGACAGCAACTGCCCCGGCCAAAAAAGAGGGAGGGGGGGAGAAATTAACCCCTTAAGGCTAATGCAAGAGAATTGAAACTCAAACTACCAAAAAAACCCTGCTACCTTCTCTCTTAAAACTACTCTTTTTTCCTTCTCTCCCCCCCTCCTGATGAAAACTAACTTACCCTAATCAAACTAAGAGGTATGTTTACTAAAGAGCGCTAACGTCGCAGCGGCGATGTTATCATGCAATAAGTGATGTTATTGGAGTGGAGGAGTGGCCTAGTGGTTGGGGCAAGGTACTTCAGGCCAGAATGTCAAGGGTTCAAATCCCACTAGACAGCAACCTTGGGCCGGAAGGACTGGGGTTTCTAGTCCCACAGGTGCTCCTTGTGGTCTTGGGCAAGCCACTTAACCCTCCATAGCCCATGTTCCCTGTAAAATAGTTATCTCCAAGTTATAATGCCCTGTTCAATGTAATTTCAGTTTGTTCAATGTAAACCGCACTGATGCAGAATAGCGTGGTATATAAGAGAATATAAATAAATAAATAAATCGTGTGATAAACCACGCGGTAACATCACTTATCGTGCGATAACGTCTCCGGTGGCGTTAAGGTGCACAGAGGGTGGAGTAAGTCATTCCAGAGGGCAGAGAGAAGGGGTCAATGGGCAGGGAGAGGCTCCAGGCACACTAACGCTGTGAAATCAGGATCTGAAAATTAGCACCAGTGAAAACCTCGCGTTAGAGGCACATTTGCAGGAGAGAGAAACCATTTCAGTCTGCAATGTACAGCAAAGGCAGGGAGACCCAGAAGAGTGATAGTAGTGATACATGTGCAGCAACAGCATAGTGTCCAAGTACAAAAGGGCACTACGGTGAGGCTGCAAATGGGGTACAGGGGGCTTCAGGTGGGACGTGCAGTAGGGCATCTAGGGCACAGGGTGGACTAGGCAGATGCCTAGGTGACACATAGGAATGTAGAAACGGAAAACCAGCAAGACAGCAACTGACCAAGGGCAAACATGTCCACAAGTGTGTGTCTCACAGTGTCCCAGGGGAAAGTACCCAGCAAGTACCACAAAGGGCACATAACATTGGAGGGTGGTGCCGGGGGGAAGCATGGATGTCTATGCAGGCAGCCCTACCCCATATCACGCACCATAGGCAGCCGCCTACTGGCACACTGGATGGCCTGGGACTGCGTACCACCAGCACCACCAGCACAAGGGCATGTCAGCATGGTGACGGAGGGGTGCTGGTGGCGGAGGGGGCAGTGGCATCTGCCCACAGCAGACCAAGGCCAAGCCCTGTTTAAGTGGGTGCCATGCACTGCAATAGACAAGGACTGTCTGACGAACAGTCATGGTATCCCCAGGGAATGAGCTGCCTCAGTGACAACAGTTTGGTGCAGTACACACAGCCAGTATATTCAGGGGCAGAAGGTCACAGGTTCAAGCCCCAGCTGTGGCTCCTACAGACCATGTCCCTATATTTTACCCAGTACTAAACCATGGTAATAAAGACGGAACCTTTATTGAAGATAAAATAAACACGCCATAAATGCCTATATTTTACCCTACAGAGCACACACACCATAAACATGTGCAATCCCTAGAGCAGAGTATCCCAACTCCAGTCCTAGAGGGCCAAACACCATTCAGGTTTCATGCTGTCCCTAATAAATATGCCCGTGATGCATTTGTATGCACCGCTCCCATTGTATGCAAATGTAATGTATACATGCATATTCATTAGGGACAGCATGAAAACCTGAACTGTGTTTGGCAGGACCGGAGTTGGGAACCTCTGCCCTAGAGCAGCGGCAAACAGGGGCACAAACACCCACACCCACAGGCTCCACTATCCAACGGCTCATGGAGAGTCAGGCTGTTGGGCCCTGCGCAGAGCAGCATCTACCACTACTAGCTCCTGCATACCTTAGCAATGCCATCTTAAACTTGGAAACATGTTACACATATATCAAAAGGTTGCTATGATTAATGTCAGATAACAAATCCTAAGTTAAACACGATTTGTTGACAGAGATTCATCATAGTAACCTTTCTGATATCTGTGGAATGTGTTTCAGTTTTTGTTTCTGACAGTGTATACCACCCCGGGGAGTGACCCTAACAGTATTGAGTACCATAGAAATGTCTGCACTGTGCCCAGGACTGGTGTGGCGGCCAGGGCTGCCAACCACCTCTATATTTGCACAATGCTGAAATAGATGTGGGAGCGTGTGTATGTCTATCCAGTGTTTTGTGGCTGCCTACACCTTACTGAGCCCACAATGCTTGCACTGTTTCCAGTGTTAGCCTGCCAATGTGCATAATGAGGAGCAATGTACTGTCGGTATGGCCCAGACAGGGTGGTCTGGGCAGGATGCATCTGCAGAGGGCATAGGGCAATGGCTGGGACATTGTAGTGCCCGGCCACCACCAGCACGGACAGGGTAGCCACAGCATGTCATGCTGGGGGGGGGGGGGGTCACTCTCACCCTGACTGAGCAGTGACCATGGCATATGGCATGTCTAGGTTCCTCCATAGTGCTGTTCAGTATTTTTTTCAAATGATATCTATGAGTTCCCTTTTCTGGGGCCCAATCACTGACATACCTGCTTGGTGTGTGTGCTCGTATCCCATTTTTGGGTGCACACAGTTCCTCCAGGAACATGCATTATGTACTAGCTAGCAGACTGTCTGCAGTTAGCATGTGTATGGCTGGAACACCTTGTAGGATGCAGCAGGTGGAGACTGACTGTGCTCTCTGCTGGTGAATGTCAGATAGTGGTGGAGGGCAGCTGAGCTTTTCCAGGCCTACAGCCTATCTGCCAGTGCCCTATGTGATGTGTACATATCTGCACTGACTGCCCTGTAGGGTGCCCATTCCCCAGCAGGACTGGGGTTGATGGTCCTCTCTACTGCCACCATTGCAGAGATGTAGAATGTGGATCTGCTGGTGGGAGATCCTGTCCCCCACCCTAACTCACAGAGAGCAGGTGGGGTGGTGCTACATAATCCGCTTTTGGGTCCAAACACCACCCTTCTCTTATAACATGTGGCCTTGGCAACCATGGAGTGCCTTATAGGGCACCTTATGCGGCACCTTAGGTTACGGCACTATGAGGGTGTTTTTGCTGGCAGCACTGATTTAAATTAAAAGGAAATGCTTCAGACAGCCTTCTTACATAACAGCACTGTGGGATTGAACCCATGACCTCTGCCTCCACAGTCATTGCAGTAACCAGTGGGCTACAGCTTTATAGTTTCGAACACTGCGCTGGCATGAACTTATGGTTAACGCGCGTTAATGTGCCATGGCGCCCACTATCGCACGACACTGATTCCTTGCAACCTTCCCTCCAGACCGCCCACTACCTTATATGGCATTCTTCACATTAACGCTGCAACTAGCGCCGGTAACATTAAGATGGTTTAGTAAACATACCCCTAAGTAAACTAAGCAGGCTATATTCTTTTTTTTTAATATTTTTATTTAAAGTTTTCTTGAATAACAATACATTTATCAAGGAAACATAATCAAATAAGATATCTAACAATATCCAAAAGCAAAAGAACACATCAAAACCCACATCAAGAGAGAGCGATTTCCAAATAATCCTAACCATGTAAAGGAAAACTGGAGCACTTAAACTCCACAATGGGAAACACTTATCTTACCACCCTACCCCTCAACAACTTCCTTTTCAGTCAAAAAAGATTGCAATTGAGTAACATCAGTATATACTAAAGTTTGCCCCTCAAAAGTAAGTATACATCAACAAGGAAATTTTAAGAAAAATGAAGCCCCCAATGCCACTACTCAATTTTTCAATGCCAGAAAATGCTTACGCCGAATCTGGGTAACCCTGCTTACATCCGGGAAGCACGGCTGAGCACAGGGCAGACAGGGGAAGTATTGTTAAATATAGCCTGCTTACCCAGATTCGGCGTAAGCAGGCTATATTCAACCATTCTTCTCCTGTCTGCCCTGTGCTCCCATCTTCGGCGACAAGGAGAGAGTCTGGAAATGGAATTGCTGCCTCCAGCTCTTGCAGACCACGTGCCAGTGTGACCACTCGAAATTTGCCAAAAGCCAAGTTGAAGTGATAAAAACTGCAAAGATTGACTAGAAAAACAGAAGATACCTGGTGCCTCGGAAAGCGTGGGAAAGCTCAAAGCTGTGCAGAGGAATTGTGCTTTGTTTCATTGCCTGTCTGCTGCCTGAGTGCAGTACAACTTTCCTCCACTGAACTTCAGAAGCACAGGCCACCCACAGCAGCAGGACAGGGCTGGGCTGTGCTGGGAAAGGCGCGTGGCTCGCTGGCTCTCTGGCTGGCTGCCCCTCCCTTCTTTAGCCTCGGTTGTGTGATCGATTCGTGTCACATGTGAGAGAAGATTCAGAAGTGACATCACGTGACATAACCGGAGTCCCGGACATAACAGAAAATGGCACGTAGATTGCTGGCGCGGCCGCGGCGTCTTAATATCCAAGATTTGAAAAATCACACCTCTTTGTGCGCTCTGTTGTAATTTATGTGCGCTTGCTCGGAGAGGTGTGTGTGCGCGCACACGCACACAGCTTAGAGGGAACAGTGGGCCCCATACTTGCTTTATTCCCTTTTATACTCATGATTATTAACCAGATTTTGGCCTGAAGCCTGGTACCTGATTTCAGCCTGTCCTCCAAAAATCCAAATTGGACCCATTGCCTGTCTCTCGCTTACCATACCTGCACAAATTCACTGAAAAGTCAGTTTTCTCCCAACTCTGGAATTTTATAGATTCATGATTGCTTTCCTTAGGGAATTACAGTTTCCTGGACTATAGCAAGATAATGCATCAATTCTCCCTGGACGTATCAGCCACTTTCGATCTGCACAACCATTGTCTATTAATTTCTCATCTAAGCAAGCTTGGGATCAGAAGAGTTGTATAACAATGGTTCTTCCTCATTTCGTAGTGATAGATCCTTTCATGTATCTGATGGGTCTCTTCTTTCCTTATTCCTCCCCCAACCCCCCATCCCCTCCCCCACCCCCACTTCCCTGCAGTCTTCCTCAAGGTTCGGTACTGGCTCCTCTCCTGTTTAATATCGTCCTCTTACCCCTTGCAACAGTGGTACAAAGTTTGGAAATTAGCAGCTTTTACTATGCCGATGATGTGCTATTAATGAGTTACATACATTCCTTTGCACTAGATGCAGGCCCCATCTTGCTGCTTATCTTAAGGAAAACCACCTAGTACTCCATCCTTCTAAATCTACTGCCATTTGAATAATTACTAGTAGAATGTCTGCATCACAGTCTTCTAGATCTCTCTCGCTCAGGTCCCCTCATAGTTTTGGCTGTATCTAGGAGTTACTACAGATTACCAGCTGTTCATTAAATACCAAGTATCGGCCACAGTTAGAGCCATACGTTTTGTGCTGCTACGTCAGATTTGCTCTGTGAAGCTTATTTAGATATCCCTCCCTTACACTCGCTCATCCATGCATTAGTGACCACCCGATTTTTCCAGTTACAATGGAATTAGGTCAATAGACCTTAAACAGCTGCAAACAATTTAGAACACAGCAGTTGAACTATCTCACAGATTATGCAAATTCAATCACGCAGCTCCACTGCTTTGTGAATATTATTGGCTCCCACTTTTACAGGATCCATTTTAAGACTCACAAAACATTCTTTATAGGAATCCCTCGCTATTAATCCCTTACTCTCTTCAATGCCTCCTACATTCCCAACAAACAAATCTTCTTGCTATTCTCCAGTCTTCCTCACTAGACTGGAATCCACAAGATGCCCTGCCTTCGTTTTTTCTGGCCCCTACACTCTAGAACTCCTTGTCTGTCTTCGGAAGTAATCAGCACTTGAGAAATTTAAAGTGGGCCTTGGAGTGGAGGAGTAGCCTAGTGGTTAGAACAGTGGCTTGGTAACCAAGCAACCAGGGTTCAATTCCCACTAGCACTCCTTGTGGCCTTGGGCAAGTCACTTAACCCTCCACTGCCTCGGAAGAAAGGCCTGGCAATCTACTTCCAGTGACACTGCCAAGAAAACCCAGGAGCTTCTGGGTCACCAGGAGTCAGGAATGACTCAAAGGCACACATTGCATTGCAAAGACCTACTTCTATGAATGCCTTTCGATGTCTCAGATGGGATTGGGTAACTATTGCTTCTGAGGATGTGATAGTCCAGCCTGCCTTTGTCTTCACTCTTTCTTCCTGCCTTTTTGTTTCTTAGATCTATACTGAATTGTAGTTCTCTGTTGATTTCTTATATATATGATTGCAAACTACTTTGATTCTGTAATTGAAAGGTAGAATAGCAAATAGACTAAACCATACTGCTTCTCCTACATGCAAATTTATCTCGTGCATATTCATTATGGATATCCTGAGAACCAGAATGGTTAGTGGGTATTCCAGGACCAGCGTGAGAAACACTGCCTAGAGCCATGAAAGACAATTTGGTATTTTGCAGAAGCCAGTGCTGCTTCCTTAAAACCACAGTTAAAAAAATAAAAAGTGCATATTTATCCTTAGAAGCAAAAACCACTATACTTTTATTCCAGGCTGCTTTACAAACGCAATAAGCGATGAAAGGGTTTGGATGTTTATACTACAATTATTACACCTGCCCTGGTGCCTCTGACTCATGTGGCTACTTAGCAAAACACAACATAGCCCATGAATCTGCGAGATGCAGATGGAATTTGTGTACTCTGCAATATGCCACTATTCTTGATAGAAAAAGAAAGAAAGGTCAACAAACAAGCTGTACGTGATGCCTTTTCATGGACTAATGTAATGCAGTCATAATCGGCTTTTGGGAGCGGTGCATTCTTCATCACTTGAATGCAGAATGAGCTATGGATGAAGGCTACGAAGCCCATGAAAGCTAAACTGTTCCCTACAACTCATTGATTCTGATTTGTACTTATCCAAGTGGACTAAACCCTTACCTTATGCATGAGATAAGAACAAATTGGGGCATGGGTACAACAGCATGGTCATAATTACTCCAGTTTGCACCAGAGGTCAGGTTCAAGTTTCCATTTATTTGATATACCACCCAATCAATCAGATCTCTAGGCAGTTTACAGTACTATAAATAATCTTCTGTTTTAGAAGTAGGGAAGACAGCCACAGCTACTGGGGTGACACCTGCTGGCAGAAGAGCAGTGCTGCTGTGTATGGTTTTAGACAAGGCTTTCCATCTAACCCAGGGGCAGGGAATAATTTTGGGATGAAGGGCCTCACTAGCAACAAAGAGACCCTTGGAGGGCTGCGTTAGCTGATTCCAGGGGATCTCTCTCTGAGAAAAATGACGAGGGAAGATCCTTTCCAATGACTGCTTGCCCTTCGATCCACTCATAAAAACTGCAGCACACAACTCCATTCTCTTCACACTGGCTGCAGCCATGTACCGATTTCCACTAGTACATACATGTGCAAAATTAGTTCTGCCTCAGAGCAAATTTGTGTGGGAGCTTTCAAGAGGTCACCAGCCTCTCACCCTTCCCCGTCTGGGCTCCCCACTTCCCTATTCACCAGCATCATTCACCACTCTTCCTGGATCTTCAGGTACTGCTACCTCCTGCAGTGTGCAGGTCTAGCCCTGCTGGAGTATAGCACCAATCATGCTCCTGACTGCTCCCACCCCAGCTCTCATGCTGAGCCTCTTCATCATGGGAAGACGTGGCAGTGGCAGTGGCAGGAGGGGAGCGGGTGAGCTGAGCACAGGGACTGAAGCTGTTTCCAGGAATGACAAGAGGAGCCCATGCAGTAGCAGAGGCAATGTGGAGAGTGCCGAGTACTACAACTAGGGTGATTTCTAAAAAGAAATAGGTACATGCTTAGGGCCCAAAAGATTATGGAGACTTTGCTAGATGTGCTTTAATCTGGCTGTGTCAGGACTGCGTGCAGGAAAGAGATAATTTCATCACTCACAGCTGCTGTGTTGGTCCATAGAGGATAGAGGCAGTGTCATTGTCCACCGTGTCACCAATAATATTATTGGGCACTTTCTGAGCAAAATCACAGTACTTCAATAAAATAACAAAAGATGTTCTACTTACTAACCACACTGCAACACCTTTCTCTAGGCATAAAATCCAAGGACAGCAAATCTCAGAATCTGTAAGGGCACCAATTTACCCAAAAGGGTCAGAGGTGTCGTCTTTGACAGAAAACATCAACGATTCGCTATAGTCCTCTACAGCCAGTGCTGTGCTTTGCACTCACAGTACCTGAATGTGCAGGAAGAAGTAAATAGCCAAACATGCTGGGGATTCTAGAGATTGGGGAAGATGCCATGGGGCTCTGGGAGGGGCAGAGGACAGAGCTTGCTGGAGTCTGGGGTGGTGGGCGGCAGAGATGTCAAGGGTGAACCATCCCAAAGAGTGAGATTTATCTCCCCAGAGAGTGAGATTGAACTCCAAAGAGTGGAATTTTTTTCTGATAATACATCTCGAGTATAAAGCTAGAAAGATTTAAAAGTAATATTGCTTTGCAAATGATAAAAGCGGTATAAGATGACATTTGCTTTTTTTTTAGAGCCTCTGAAAGATCTCAAGACAGAGTGGAAGCAATATGGGTAAATTCTCTGGGCTGAAAACTGTTCTCCACTCAGTAACTAGAAACAAGTAAATAGGATTCCTAGCAGATATATTTGTTGGTACAGGGAAAAGGGAGGGTGCAGGGGGAGGCAGTGCACAGGAAGGTGAGCTCAGATTTCGTTCTACTGGCTGGGCCACTTGTTTTTTCTTCTCTTAGGATTGTGACTCTTGAAAGCAGTGATCAGGATCATTGCACGGGAACCGAGGCTCTAATGCTTGAGACAAGGGCCTGAATGAGTGTGAGAGTGAGAAAGCTTTCAAATGAGTGTGACATGGTATCTCTGGGAGGGACAGAGGAGAGTGCATGATGGGCAGGAAAATGACTGTGGGGTCTGGGAGAGAACAGAGTAGGAGAGTTCTTGCTGGGATCTAGAGGGTGGAATGAGGAGAATGATTACTGGGATGTGGAGAGGGGGAAAGCATTGTTGCTTACCTATAACGGGGGATCTCCATATTCAGCAGGGGTATGTAACCACATTCCAAGGTGCTGTCCAGCTGACATGCATGTGCCTTCCTGCCTTACAGCACGCACCGCATTTCCCTCAATCTATCTCAAAGCAGGCAAGCGCAGCGTTGAAGGTAAGTAGAAAGACTGAGAAGTAGAAACAATGGCAGGAACAACAGATGATGGACTGGAACTGGCATAGGTGGTTATGCATGGTGAAAACTGTCTAGTAGGTTCAACAAGGGTCAAAGGCTGATGTTACTCTTGTGATTCAATTTCAAGGAAGAAGTGAGGCTGCTCTGTAGTCTGAATCCAATCAGTCACTGAGTATATCTTTTTTTTTTGAGGGGATAGTAGGCAGGTGAGTGTGGCTGCATACCCCTGCTGAATACAAAGAACCCCCCACTACAGGTAAACAACAATGCTTTCTCCATATTCAAGCAGGGGAAATGCAAGCATACTCCAAGGTGAGTCCAGAGCTGAGGGCTGCCTGAAAGTCTGATAATGGTTGTGATCCGGTGAGAAACTGGGAGGTGGAAGAAGTTAAGCAAAGAGATTCTGCAGGACAGCCTGACTAAAGGCAAGGTCAGCTGCTGTAGAGTGATCCAAGCTGTACTGTTTTGCAAAGGTGTGAACAGATGACCACGTAGCAGCTTCGCAGATATTTTGAGTAGGAATAGTAGTCAGATTGGCAACAGTAGTAGCTATAGCTCGGAGTTGATGGGGATCCACCTGTCCGTGAGGGGTGCGACCCACCTGAACATAACAAAAAGAAATACAGTCGGCAACCCAGGCAGAAGTGGTCTGCTTGGATGCAGGTTTCCCTGGGTTTTTCAGATTGAAGGTGACGAAAATCTGGGAAGACTGTCGGAGCTGTTCGATAGCTTGCCGATAGTAGATCAAAGCTCGGTGGCAATCCAGAGAGTGCAGAGCTTCTTCCAGAGAATTCGGCTGAGCATCTAGAAAAAATGTAGGAAGTACAATGGATTGGTTCAAATGAAAACTGGATAAATCTTTGGAAGGAACTTACAAATGGGTACGCAAGAGCACCTTATCATGAAGAAATTGCATATATGGAGGATAATGGACAAGAGCCTGGAGCTCACTGACAAATCATGCAGAGGTGACAGAAACTAGGAAGATGGTTTTCCAGGTAAGGTGTTTCAATGAAGCAGATCCCTAGGGTTCAAAGGGGCTCTTCATAAGCTCCAAAAGAATGACATTAAGATCCCACGCTGGAAGAGGTGATTTTATTGGAGGCTTGGTGTTCAATAAGCCTTTCATGAAGTGAGAAACCAGTGGATGCATGGAAATGGGTTTTCCATCCTCATGCCGATGGAATGCAGCAATGGCAGAGAGATGATAGCGAACTGATGAAGTCTGAAGACCTAAGTCAGATAGGTGAGAATATGGACGAGCTAGTGCCTGCAGTTTGGGATGTCGGAAATGACCTTCCTGCTGCGTGAGAAGGAAGGGATGAAGTGGTAACAGCCAGAGGCCATGTTGTGCCATGGTAAGGAGATGTGGGTACTAGATCTGTCTGGGCTACTGAGGAGCAATGAAGATTAAAGTTGCCTTGTCTACATGGGCCTTGAAGAGGGTCCGAGGAATTAGCTGGAATGGCGGAAATGCACAGATCTGTCCAAAGATGGAAAAGGCATCTGCTGCCCATCTACTGGAACTGGGACAAAGGGAACAGTAGAGTGGACACTTGTCATTGTCGTCTGTGGCGAAAAGATCCACTTCTGGGGTTTCCCATGCTTGGAAGATGGGAGCTAGGACTGCAGGATCCAATGACCATTTGTGTGGGTCCAGGTGTTGACTGGGGGAGTCTGATAACTGGCTCTCAATATCTGGGAGGTAGACTACCCATAGGAAGACTCCAATGAATTGAGAATAAAGCAATAGGTGGATGGTTTTGCGCCTGTTTGTTGATGTTAAACATAGTGACTTGATTGTCAGTTTGTACCAGGAGGGATTTGTTGCTGATCCACTGATGGAAAATGTGCAGGATATAGTATACTGCATGCATCTCCAGCAGGTTGATGTGCCGAGAGGCTTCTCTGCTGGTCCAATGTTCTTGAGCTGGACTCCCCAGCCTAGGTGGGAGGCATTTGCTGTGAGAGTGAGCTAATGCAACTGTTCCAGGAAGGGCCACCAGCGAAGAGACTGATGCAACATGTGGAGGTGGGGTCTGGAGAGAGGGATCTAATGATGAAGGGATTGAGTGTGTTGATTCCAGTTTAGCTTGAGAAGCCACTGGAATGGTCTCATGTAAAGGCGTGCCAGCAATACTACATGTATTGAGGATGCCATGTGGCCTAAGAGGCGCAGTATGGTGAGAGCCGAGGCACTGAGCAGTTGGAAGCTGAGTTGCTGAAGGATGTTTACTCTGTTGAGCGGTAGAAAGGCATGAGCCACACTGGTGTCTGGGTGAGTGCCGATGAAGTCTAGTACTTAATGAGGTTCGCACTCTGATTTTTGGAAGTTGATAATGCAGCCTAGCAGCTGCAGAAGTGAGGAGGTCCTGCTGACCGACCAATGGGTTGAAGTCTTGTTGGGCCCTGAGATGATCCCGGCGTTGAAAGAACTAACGGTTTGAAATTGACAGAAACCTGAAGTGAAGTTCACGCGCTAAGAATATGGAAAAATTTGGAGAAGTGTTTTGAAGAAGTTGATTGAGGATGTATTCAGGAAACCAAACCCCTGATGAAATAGCTTGGCAGTGAAACGTAGCAGCGCTGAGACTGGCATTGGGTACATTGAAGATAAGCACATATCCTTTTCCTTTTCAAGTTACAAGCCGATTGATATTAGCAACGCTATTGGTCATTGATGCAAAATAGAGCATTTGGTCGATGTCATATGAAGACCATAGCTCTTAGAAGTCTGAGACCCGTTGCTTTAATTGTCATAGATTAAATTGAGTATATAATGAATGGGAACGTCTAATAAGTTAAAGTTCTAGAGATAATATTGGAGCAACATCTTAAATTTAATGCTCAACTGTTACTTTGCTCTATTGAAGTGACCATTGTTTCGTTTTGTGGGCCCTGAGATGAGCCAATCATCCAGATAAGGGTAAATGCACAGTCCTTGCCTACGGAGATGTGCTATAGCTACTGCCAGACACTTTGTGAAAACCCTTGGGGCTGAGGAGAGGCCAAAGGGTAGAACTTTGTATTGATGGTGTTCTGTTTTCAAACGAAAACAAAGGTATTGCCATTGACAAGGATGGATGGGGGGGGGGGGGGATGGGGAGGATGTAGAGGCTGAGTTCTCGAGGTCAAGAATCGGCCGGAGCCCTCCGCTCTTTTTGGGAATAAGGAAGAACTTGGAGTAGAAGTCCTGGTTGCATTCTGCTCCGGTACAGGCTCAATTGCACATTTCCTGAGCAGGATTGCAATTTCTTCTGCTTGGAGGGAAAGATGAGAAGGAGAAACATTGCTGGGCAGGAGTGGATTTTGTGATAGGGTTACTGTGAAATTGAGTTGTATACCAAAGCAATGATGCTGAGAACCCAACGATCCATGGTAACAGACTGCTAGGCCCCCTGGAAGTGCTGGATACGACCTCCTACTGGCAGATAGTCAAAAACTGGGGGCCGCCTTAGGTGGCTGAACTGAAGCAGTTGCTGGTTGTTTCCTATCCCTCTGCCTAGGGAATTGAGGATATGCAGGTGCAGGCTGATGCTGTGGTGGAGGACAAGAATAGGGCTGATAACGCCTGCAAGGGTAAAATTATTGGAAATATTGATAGTGGTATGCCTGTTGATATTGTGGGCATCGGGACTGGTGGCCTGCCTCCTGTGGCTGAGCTGCAAGTACTGTAGAGGAATGATCTTTGATCTCTGAGGCAGCCTCCTGAACCTTAGGATCAAAAAAACTATCACTCTGGCAGTCATGGAGATCTTCTCTCTGGCCAGAAACTTGGAGCCAAGCTGTACAACAAGCAAAGATGGAAGTAGCGGGGGTTTGGGCGACTGAGTCAAAGGCATCATAAGTAGCCCAAATAATATGATAGAGGGACTCTTACAAATTGTCCTGAAGTGTATGAGAATTCAGAGCTGGAATGCTAAAGAGGTCTGGCATTAGCAAAGAGAATTCATGATGGTATTGAAGCAGTTGGAGTTGATGGCCTAAGATTTTCATGGCCAGATTCCACTATCAGACTACCAGAGCCCACCATATGCATAAGACACCAGAGCTCCTCATAGGCATTCTCCAGTTCCCAGAACCTTCCCCCTCCCCATACATATGATTCCATCAGAGTCCCCTCATACACCCCCATTCCAGTGTTGCTATACATATTCTCCAGTCCCAGAATCACCCACCATAACGCAAATACCTGTACATGAACTCCCCATATAACATCCATATCCTCCATGTCATCTCCTCACCCTGCCATTCCACGGGCACACAGGCCTGTCATAAAAACTTTGAATGATCAGGCGTGAGTAGTCGGCTGCCTCCAGCTCAGCTCCTGTCTCCTCTGAAATCCTTGTGCATGGACTGTAGCCCTGTAACGATTTCTACCAACATATGTATGCACAAAATTAGTCTTGCTTCAAAGAAGCTGCAGCTGTGTGGAAGAGCTTTCAGATAGCTTATTTTATAAAGACATATATGCTCATTTGTTGCCTTTATACAATAAAAAAAAGAAAAAAATCCCAAAGCACCACAGGAAAAAAAAACAATGAAAACCAAACACTTATGCCTGAAATCCTGAACAAATAAGGAACCTCAGAAGTGTAGACAAAATTCAAAACTGCAATGTCGCTGCTAGGAACTGCTGCCCTAACTTAGCTTTCAGTTTTTGTATGTCCCACTCTGTTCCAATTGTGAAACACCAAAAGGTGCAATTATATATTTTTCTTATTCTTTTATGCTGCAATTAAAATGGCAATATTAATGCCAGTACTCACCTGACTGCCATGAGAACTGGCATAGTCTTCATGTTTTATCAGTGCTGCTTCAGGAGTCCCCAGGGACAGCATCAGCACTCCCATCTCAATAGCGCCCTGCAACAAACTCCAGGTGCATTCCAAAATGCCATTTAAAAGGGGAAAAAATGTGCATTTTTTAATGTTTCAGAACTGGGCTAGAATAGGATATATAGAAAGCGATGATTGAGTTCATGCAGCAGTTTCCTAGAAGCATGGCTGCAGTTTTGAATTTTGGCTGCATTTCTGGGGTTTCTTTTTCATTAAGGAATTAAGCCATGGGCTTTTGCCTTTAGAAAACAGGCATAGAATATTTGCCTAGGAGCCTTCACAGCCCAGGCCCCTATTATAAAACTATTAGCTGTGTGGCGTGAATGTTTGAGAGCAGGAGATCTAGTTGGATAACTCTCTTCCTGCCTGTTTACATCCCTTCTAAAAATGGTCCTAACAGTAACCCATAGTCAGGACCGTCCCATCCACTAGGCAGGCTAGGCAGCTCCTAGGGCAGCAGATCTCTGTGGGCAGCAGGCCATGTGCTTTGGCACACATGACTTGCTGCTCCTCCCATGTGCGAAGCTGCACTGCTCTTCCCCCCTCGTGCTGAGCCGTGCTGCACTGCCGCCCCCCCCCAGCTGCCGCTGATTCCAAAGTTTTGAAGGAGGTCAAAAGCAGCAGGCCATGTGTACCAAAGCACATGGCCTGCCGCCAAGCCGAGCTGCGCCCCCTCCAACCCTGCCGCCAGAATCAGCGGTAGTGTGGCTCAGCATGGGGGGGCAGCATGGCTTAGAGGGAGGTTGCACGGCCAGGGCTTCTGCCTAAGGCGGCAGAAACCCTTGAGCCAGTCCTGCCCATAGGGGCCGATATTCTGCAGCGGCAGCTAAGTGATTTCAAGTGCCACCACTGCTTTAATTAAACCTGACTATTTAGCGCTGGGAGTTATCTGACATCTGGGTTCACCAGGCAGCGACTTTGCTATCTGGTTAACAGTGCTAGTCAGACAGTAACTGGACAGTGCTAACCGATTAAAGTTAGGAGGGCTATTGAGAAGACCTAACTTTAACCGTTTAAGCAATCTGGTTTTAACTGGGTATTTTTTTATGTTGTCTGTGGGGATATTCAGCGGCACTATCTAGACAGTGTTGCTGAATATCACGTTCAGCATGTTTGAACATCCTTTCCATAGAAAATCAACATTGCCAAGTTACCCAGTTCCAGGAGTGAGACTTGTTGACCAGTTCCGGTTTTAAATTTGCATTGCAATGCAGTATGGTATTTGTAGTCCCCAATTTTACCCATGGAAATCAGTGCTTCAGGTCCCATAATGCATCAGGATGAGATTGTCAAAAATCTAGGACTGGTTTAAAATCTCACTCCTGGAACTGGGTAACTTGGCAGCTCTGGAAAATAATGCAGCTCACTTCATCAAAACAGAGCTAAGAACTTAGGCTTCCAATTGGAAAAATACCTGATCTATGTGAATAAGTGAACATTTCAGGTTTTTTTTCTTATGTTGTATAAAAGATACTAATGGTAGGGATGTGCATTCATTAGCATGTATTTGGTTTAAGGCGCCTTAAAAATTGTATTGTGCAGAAAATCAATTTAATGCGCATTAACCTACGAATTAACACACATACAACTGGTTTCTGCATACTAAAAAGTTCTAATTTGGGTTAAACATTTTTTAACATGAATGTATGAAAGAAACTGAATGAAAATCAGGGAAAAAAGCCCAAGTTTTCCAAAAACCAAACAGAATTTTTTGCCTGTGATTATCACTAACAGCTAATTTGCATGCTACTTCTACAGTACTATTACTTATCATTTGTAAAGTTCTACAAGATGTCTGCAGCGCTATACAGACACATGTAAAAGATGGTCCCTGCTCATCAGAGTTTATAATCTAGTCAAGACAGACAACACAACAGCTGGGGGACAAGGATATATCTAGGGAAATGGTAAGGAAACACATAGGAGTCTAAGGGGTATGTTTACTAAACCGTCTTAACATAGCAGCGGCTACGTTATTGCACGATATGTAATGTTATCGCGCGATAATGCAACATTATTGCACGATAACATTACGTTTCACGCGAGAACGTTACGTTTCTCGCAATAACGTCTCCGGTGGCGTTAAGGCACACAGAGGGCGGAGAGAAGGGGTCAATGGGCGGGGAGAGGTGCCTGCTACACTAACGCCGGCATCTGAAGACCAGAAATTTAGTGCCAGTGTAAACCTGGCGTTAGAGGCACATTTGCAGGAGAGAGAAACCTTTTCAGTCAGCAATATACAGCAAAGGCAGGGAGACCCAAAAAAGTGATAGTAGTGATACATGTGCAGCAACAGTATAGTGCCCAAGTACGAAAGGGCACTATGGTGAGGCTGCAAATGGGGTACAGGGGGCTGCAGGCGGGACGTGCAATGGGGCATCTGTGACACATGTGCAGCAACCAAAGATGCAAACACCAGATAAAATGACCAGAACCATAAGTGAAATCCAAAACACCAAGCTGGCCAAGAGAAATAATATTGAAGGAGGGTACTCAACACCACCTAAAAGAATAAAAATGAGGATCGCAATTGAGAAAGAGTCAAGTCACATTCCCCCTATAAAGTGAATGTTCCAACACTGAAATAGTGTTGATGAGGGTGTTCTGTGGTATCTATTGGGCAGCTTGTTTTTGTGGCAATCACGTGCAGCAACAGCAGAGCGGCCACGTAGGAAAGGGCACTATGGTGATGGTGGAAATGGGGTACAGGGGGCTGCAGGAGGCACATGCAGTGGGCCAGCTGGGGCACAGTGCAGACTAGGCAAATGCCTAGGTGGCACATAGGAATGCAGAAACTGAAAAGCAGCAAGACAGCAACTGACCAGGGTCCAACATGGCCACGAGTGTGTGCCCCACAGTGTCCCAGGAGACAATTCCCAACAGGTACCCCCAAGAACATATAACATTGGCAGGCTGTGCCGGGGGGAAGTGTGGATGTCCATGTAGGCACCCCTACCCCAAACCCCACACCATAGGCAGCCACCTAGAGGCACACTGGATGGCATGGGACTGCGCACCACTGGCATAAGGGCATGTCAGCATGGTGGTAGAGGGGTGCCGGTGGCGGAGGGGGCAGTGGCAGCTGCCCACAGCAGAGCAAGGCCAAGCTCTGTTTAGGTGGGTGGCGTGCAGTGCAACAGATAAGGTCTGTCTGGAGAACAGTCATGGGATCCCCAAGGAACAGCCTGCCTTTGTGGCAACAGTTTGGTGCAGTACACATAGCCAGTGTGCTCAAAGGCAGAAGGTCACAGGTTCAAATCCCAAGCTGGGGCTCCTGCAAACCATGTCCCAATATTTTACCCTACAGAGCACATACGCCATAAAAATGTCCACTTCCTAGAGCAGAGGTTCCGAACTCCAGTCCTGGAGGGCCAAACACCATTCAGGTTGTCAGGATGTCCCTAATAAATATGCATGAGATGTATTTACATGCACTGCCCCATTGTATGCAAATGTATTCATGCATATTCATTAGGGACAGTCAGGAAACTGGAATCGTGTTTTACCCACCAGGACCGGAGTCTGGAATCTCTGCCCCAAAGCATCGGCCAACAGAGGCACAAGCACCCACACCCACGGGCTCCACTATCCAAAGCCTCATGGAGAGGCAGGCTGTTGGGCCCTACATGGAGCAGCAGCTACCACTACTTGCACCTGTATACCTTAGCAATGCCGTCATAGACATGGAAACACATTCCATATATATATCAAAAGGTTGCTATGCTTAATGTCAGATCACATATCCAAAGTTAAACCAATTTGTTAAAAAGATTCATCACAGCAACCTTTCTGATATATGTGGAGTGTGCTTCCAGATATGTTTACGACAGTGGTTACCACCCCGGAGATTGACCCTAACAGTATTGCATTCTTTCGCACTGCCTGCACTGTGCCCAGGACTGGTGTGGCGGCCAGGGCTGGCAACCACCTCTATCTTTGCATAATGCAGAAATAGGTGTGGGAGTGTGTATATGTCTATGCAGTGCTTTGTGGCTGCGTACACCTTACTGAGCCCACAATGCTTGCACAGTTTCCAGCGTTAGCCTGCCAATGTGCATAATGAGGGGCAAGGTATTGTGGATATGGCCTGGACAGGGCGGTCTGGGCAGAATGCATCTGCACAGGGCATAGGGCAATGGCTGAGATATTGTAGTGCGTGACCACCACCTGTAAGAACAATGTGGCCACAGCATGTCATGCTGGTAGGTCACTCTCACTCTTACTGAGCAGTGACCATGGCATGTCTAGGTTCCCACATAGTGCTCTACAGTGTTTCTGTCAAGTGATGTTTGTGGGTTCCCATTTCTGCGGCCCAATCACTGACAAACCTGCTTGGTGTTTGTGCCAAATCCCACATTTGGATGCACATTGTTCCTCTAGGAACATGCACTATGTATTTGCTAGCAGACTGTCTGCAGTTAGCATGTGTATGGCTGCAACACCTTGCAGGGTGCACAGACTGCCCTCTGCTGGTGAATGTCAGATCATATTGGGGGGCAGCTGAGCTGACCAGGCACACTATCTGTCTGCCAGTGGCCCTATCCCAACTGCAGATCTGCATCAGCTGTCTGTTTGCCAGCAGGACTGGGGTTGCTGGTCCCACAGTCCATCATTATGTACCTCCACTGAAAACAGTGAGAGTGTGGGTTTGTTGGGGGCAGATCATGTCCCCATCCTGACCCAGAGAGAGTGGCTTGCTACATCCATCATCTTCATGTGTGACATGATACACCCCTTCTCCTGAAACAAGTGACCATGGCAAGCACACTGGATATGCACTATGTTGGGTGCACTATGGTCCACAAGGATCAGACATGACTGGCAAATATAAATGGACACAGAAAACTCCTAAGGGTGTCTACAACAAATACCTGTCACACACCATCACTGATAGAGACCTGCAGCAAAGCCTACCTCACCCAACACGGGTACTGCGGACCTGGTGCTGGCCACCCCACATCACCCTCAGGGTGAGCATGGAACACGCACAGTGGCATGGCCTGTAGGTACGCTGTGCCAGTAACACGCACGGTCATTCCCCCCTACCAAGATGACATGCCTGTAGAGGTACATACCCCATCTGGTGAGCAGATGTAGATTGCTGTTCTGCATGTGAATTGCATTATGGGTACTGTTGGTTCGGTCCTATCCTGGTAACCACAGCATACAGGTTGTTTGTTGACCTGCACTCTTTCTGTAGCCAGCCATTGGTATGGCAAAGCCCATATTGGTGTAGCACAATGGTTACTAAAATGACCTCAGTGGCAGAGATTATGGGTTCAATTCCTCTCTGTTCCCTTTTTTTATGCCTGTCCTACACAACTACATTCCATTCCTGTAACAGTCATATCTGTGCAGATCTGTGCTGCTGGCACATTATACCCTCATCACAGTTGCCAACCATCCTTCTGTCCGTCTATGTGTGTGTGCCAGCTGTGTGGCATCCTGCCCTATTGTGCAGGCTGCTACCTCATGTCCTGCACTGGTCCACATTTCTGCATTGCGGCTCTTCATGCTTGCCTCTCCTGTGTCTGCTCTGCATGGCACTACCACTCCTCTGTCCACCTGTCTTTGCACTTATCCTGCCACCTTTACCTCCTCCGGTGGACACGTATTCCCATCCTCTGCTACACACTGTCATTGTTGCACTTTACAGTACCATCACCCTGTGCATCGGTACAACTGCTCCCGATATGTTTGTCCACTTTACAAGCTGCCACATGGGCTGCATGCAGATTTGGCAGGTCCATCAGCTCCGACATCTACTTCCTTCCATCACTTGTTCATTGCCTTTCCTTGGTGCTCTGTGCAGTGTTAGGGTTACATCTGTGTTTGGCCCATACAGTTCATGCTTGTGACCTTGGGGCACCTTACTGCCCTTGGGCACCATATCTTGTGTCACCTTAGCCTCCTTGGGGCATCTTAGTGGCACCTTAGGTTCAGCCAGCTTATGGGGCACCTTATATGCTGCCTTGGAGGGTGCCAACCTTTCGTGCCGCCCTCTGGGGCACATTATGACCTGCATTGCATGACGTGGTGCTTTATGATGTGCATTATGGTGCACCCTAAAAGGTGCATTAGGTTGTGGCACTGGGGTGAGGTTTCCTTTGGCTGACAGTACAGATTGTTGGGATGGGTCTGACTGTTACAAGCAGCAAAAGGAATTGCCACAGACACCTTTTTAATTGAGCCCACTGAGGGATTGAGCTCATGACCACTGTATCAGCAGTCAATGTCCTCACCAGTGTGCTGCGCCTCTATTGCTTTGATCACAGGTCACCGCGCGAAGTTAAGGTTAACGCGCGATAACATGCCACAGTTCCCTCTATTGTGCAATAATGGACAAGGCGCCCTCTATCGTGCAAAAGCCAGCCATTGCTACCTTAATGCTGGAACGCCCATTACCTTATATGGCATTCGTCATGTTAACGTTGCAACTAGCGCCGGTAACATTAGGACTGTTTAGTAAACATACCCCTAAGCGGATCAAGACAATAATTAAACTGGGAACCCCAAAAGCCAAGCTTGGAATATACAACAACACTGGAGAAATAAAACTATAAATTAATTTCTTCCTGTACTAAAAAAACGCAAAGACGTTAGTGATACACATTTCCCAGAGCTGACATATTCCAGTTAAGAAATTCCAAATAAAAAAGTATTCTTCTACCTTTTGTTGTTTGGGCATTTTATTTTTCAATTGCAATTGCTCCAGTCACTTTCTTCTGATTTCTTCGTGTCTTCTGTTAACTCTCGATTGTCTGCTGTTCATTTGTCCTTTCTTCAATCTTCCTAATTTTTTTCCATTCTCTCTCTGCATCTGCTTTAACATACTGATCTTTCTCCTTTTGTTCTTTCCTCCATTTCTTTCTTTATTCCTTTTTCATCCACTCAAATTTCATCCTTCAATCCTCAATCCCCACTTACTCTCCCAAAACCCAGCCAAATCGTAGATTTTAATTCCCCCCACACAAAATATATTTTCCCTTCTCCATCCTCACTCCCCCAGCCCCATCCCCTTCTAGTCCTCTCCCAACATCCACTCCCTTGTTTCAGCCCCACAGAACATCCTCTCCCTTCTAGTCCCATTCTCCCATACCCCCATCAGCCCATTTCCAATCTTAGCTCCCTCATCAGCCATTCCCAGTCCTATCCTAGTCCCTCCCATCAGCCCATTTTGTCCAAGCCCCCCCAATCAGCCCATTTCCAATCCTAACTCCCTCATCAGCCATTTCCAGTCCTCTCCTAGCCTCCCCATCAGCCCATTTCCAGTCCAAGCCTCCCCAACCAGTCCATTTCCAGTCCTATCCTAGCCCCCAATCATCCCATTTCCAGTCCAAGCCCCACCCCAATCAGTCCATTTCCATTCCTAGGCCTCCTATCAGCCCATTTCCAGTCCTACCCCCCCCATCAGCATTTCCAGTCCTATCCTTGTACCCCATCAGCCCATTTTGAGTCCTAGCCCCCCCATCAGCCCATTTCCAATCCTAACCCCCATCATCTTTTTCCAGTACTATCCTAGGCCCCCATCAGCCCATTTCCAGTCCTAGCCCCCCCATCAGCATTTCCAGTACTAACCTAGCTCCCCATCAGCCCATTTCAAGTCCAAGCCCCCCTATCAGCCCATTTTCAGTCCAAGTCCCCCCATCAGCCCATTTCCAATCCTAGTCCCCCCATCAGCTATATTCAGTCCTTTCCTAGCCCTTCCAGTCCACGCCTCCCTCCACAGCCCACTTCTAGTCCATGCCTCCCCATCAGCCCATTTCCAGTCCACGTCTCTCCCCAGTCAGCCCATTTCCAGTCCTAGGCCCCCCCTCATCCATTTCTAGTCCTATCCTAGTCCTCCCACCCCCAAAGAGCCCCATGCCTATCCGATCATCTTCAGAGTGAGCTGGGGAGGACTGGCCAAGGCCATGGCTCACCTCTGCACAGCCACCAGCGTAAAGAGCAGCGTGTTCTCTCACGCTGGCAGCTGTGTTCTCATGAAGCGCTGAGTGCTGGGAAAGGTTAAATGGCATTTCTTGCTTCCCAGCACTTGCATGCTTCATGAGAAAACAGGTGCCAGTGGCTGTGCAGAGGTGAGCCAGGGCCTCCCCAGTTCCCTCTGAAGCTGGCATTGCAAAGCCAGGATTCACCATGTGGGAATGAAGTTCATGCGGGGCCCTGTGCGAACAACATTCTCACACAATGGACAGGCCAGCCCTGGATGGGATGAATTTTGCCAATGTTTTAGAGAAAGAAGCAACCGGTTTTAGCTATTTATTGGATATGTGCAGAGAAAAAGAAAGTAGAGTCAAAGATGACCCCGAGGTTGTGAGCTGAAGAAACAGGGAAGAGTGTAGTGTCATCCACAGAAATAGAGAAGGGAGGAAGTGGGAAGGTGGGTTTAGGGAGAAATATAAGTAGCTCAATTTTGGCCATGTTCATCCAGGCAATAATGTTGGATAAGCAGGCAGAGATCCTGGACTGGATTCCTGGAGAGATTTCAGACACAGAGAGGTAGATCTGAGAGCCATCAGCATAAAGATAGTACTGAAAACCATGGGAGGAAATAAGTGCACCAAGGGAATGAGTGTAGAGAGAGAAAAGGAGAGGTCCCCAAGACAGAGCCCTGAGGTACACTAACTGAAAGCAGGATGGTGGTAAAAGAAGAACCACCAGAACATACACTAAAAGTGCGATGGGAGAGATAAGAAGAAAACCAGGACAGAATGGAACCTGTAAATTCAAGTGAGGAGAAGGTATCGAGGAGAAAGTGGTGATTGACAGTGTCAAAGGCAGCAGAAAGGTCAAGAAGGATGAGAATCAAGTAGAGGCCTTTGGATATGGCAAACAAGTCAGTGGAGATTTTGGCAAGAGATGTTTCTGTAGAACGTAGAGAACGGAAGCCAGATTGTAGTGGGTCCAGGAGGTCTTGAGAGGAAAGAAAGTCAAGACAGCAGCGGTGAACCACTCGTTCAAGTAGTTTTGAAGCAAAGGGGAGAGATAGGCTGATAGCTGGAAGGACAGGTAGGATCTAGTGATGGCTTTGTGAGGAGAGGTGTATCCACAGCATGTTTGAAGGCCACAGGATCAGTTGCAGTGGAAAGCGATAGGTTAAGGACATGACAGATGGAAGGGATGACGACGGAAGAGATAGAACTTAGTAGATGGGTAGGGATGGAATCGGAGGAGCAGGTACTCAGTTTGGAGGAAGAGAGAAGATTTGCAATTTCCTCCTCAGTGATTACAGAAAAGGAAGAAAGGGTGACTGAATGTGAGGGAAGGATTTGGGGTTGAAAAGGGAGAAGATGAGGTATAGGTGACCCTACAGAGAATTTAAGGCTAATCTTCTGGACTTTATCATGGAAGTAGTCAGCCAAGGTCTGGGCAGACAGTGGGAGGAAGGACCTTGAGGAGAGAGTTGAGCATAGAAAGAGGCAGTCACCATGCTATTTTCTTATTGCATGGTTGCGCAAAATGTTTTTGTTAAACTGGCATTAGAAAACCTTGCACTAGAGCCTTATTGCTGGGCTTTGGTGCAGTGTTTCTGCATAGATCCCATAGAAAAGAAGCATTAGCCCATAGAATCAGGGCTGGTGCTACCAATAAGTGAACTAGGTGGTCACCTAGAGCACTAGCCCTCCAGGAGCACCTTTGCTGCCATTTCTGCCCCTCTCCAGGGCCAGCAGTGGTGGCAATGGCTCAAAAATAGATGCAGCGCATAGCTAAAGGCTTCGTTGCTGAGTCACAATTTCCATCTTATCTGCCGCTTCCGCCCCCTTGAAAGCAGACTTCCAGTTTATGCAAATCAGAACTGCATCGGAGGGGGGCGGAAGTGGCAGGTAGGAGATGGAAACCGTGATGCAGCGCCAAAACCTTTAGGTAAGCGCTGCGACACAGCTTTTGAGCCATTGCCAATGCTACAGGCCCTGGAGAGGGATGGCAGCAGAGACAATGGGGCAGGGACAGTGGGGTGGTGGGAAGCAGGACGGAGGGCCTGACTGGGGCACCTCCATTCCTTGCATCGGCCCTGCAGAAAATGCCAACCCTCCCTTCCTTCAGGAGATCTGAGGTCAATGAAGATAGTAGAGTACATGTTTTTCTGTTCTAATTTTCAATTCAATACATAACAGTCAGTATCACTGAAGCTTTGGCCATAAGACAGAGGCAGTCAGATCAAGGAAGATTAAGCATCTGAAAGCAAAACCACAGGGAAGAAGAAACAAGAAGTTGCTCCTACCTTCTGGTGAATATCCACCGCATACAACTTTATTATTTTATTGTTGCAAACAACGCTTGCCCGGTTTTTGTTCTACTCCACATCACAAGTTTATCAACTTCAGAGATCCTTCTGTGCTATTCATATTATTATCTGAAAAGTGTTTTTGATGTGGGGAGAAGGAGCAGGCACACTAAACCATTAGGCAAGACTAGTCCGAGACCTAGTGTGGCAATTTCTGAGGGGCAGCAAAGATCAGTAGCAGTCAAAGCAAAACACTAGATCCTGACAACCAGATAAACTCAAAGAGCCATCAGCACATTCTTTTACCTGCAGGGAGATGAGACACACACATACATACAAAGCAGAGTTTAATATTTAAAGTATGATGGGCAATCATGAATTCTTACAGGATTGTTGTGGGAAGGATGGTAACTATTGCTGAGTTTAATTAACAAAATCTCCAGGGAGGGAAGTAAGGTTTGCTTGCAGCGTCCAATATCCTTGCAGTGGGGGGAGGATGAAAGAGGAAGAGGGAAAGGGAGACAGGTTTCCTTATTATTTCTCAGAATGACATGGATCATGAAAGATGAAAAAGTAGAAAGTTCACATTGCCAGTTCATTTATAGCTACAACTTCCTCAAAAACTGAAATGTCTTCACCCCTGCAGCCAGTAGCAGTTTCAGTATAGTCTGCATTTAAAGTTCCCTCAAATGAGTTTGCCACACATTTCATCTAAGTTCTAAATGCACTGGAGAAAAAGTGTGCAAATGGACAGTGCTGAGTTCAGGTCCGGGGTTAGTTCATCCATTCTCTGCATTATCTGGGAATATTGCAGGGCAAGGGAGTCCCAGTCGCTATGCAACAGCACCCCCTAGGAACTGGATATAGGGCCCGTAATGGCATGGGTCTGGAATGAGCCTCGGTTTATGGCCTCTAAGTGAGGCTGAGGTGGATGGGTGAACTAGTTCAGGCTGAGCTGGTGCATAGGAGCAGGAGGAAACTTCTAGGCCAAAAACCCTAAAACAAAATAAATCCTAATTTGAAGGAATGATATATGAAGACTAGACTGTAGCCAACAAGACAAAAAGACATGAGTTTGCAGATTCCTCAGAGAGTAAAATTCTTGGTCTTACAAAGAGTAACAATTGTGGTTCTCCAGAGAGCAAGGTCCTGAATCTTTGATGGTGGGACCTATATGGTCTCCAAAACTCAGGTACAGCATCCTTAAATAATCCTTGGGCTAGTTAAGTAAAAACCATCACAACCTACAAAGAAATCAGGTTCTGATTCTCCAGCGGATGAAGGGTATATTTCAGTAAGTGTTTAAGCTCTGCAATGAGCAAGTCTTGTGGCTGTCCAAGGAGGGCGGAGTTTGATTTTGTAGAGAATGAGGCTTTTGCTCCTCGAGAGGAGAAGGGGCATGGTTTTCCAGAGAATGAGGCTCATCTGTGATATGGGATATCTTGGTGGTTTTCTTCTGCACCGTATCTTCATTCATTTGACCTAAAACTTTGGTTAAGTTCATCCCTCTCAAACCACCCCGAAAACTTCGGGCTGCAAAAGCATAAAGAATAGGATTCAGGCAGCTGCAGAAAAAGGCCAGAGCACCGGTGATGTTGCTCCCGACAGCAGTAACTCTTTCCAGGCTATCAGAAGTTGTTGGGTTGGTGGATTTTAGTAAAACAGAGGCAATCATTAGTACATTAAAAACATGATAGGGAAACCAGCATAAAAAGAAGGCAATGACCACACTGGCAATCAACTTCTCTGACTTGATCTTTTTGGATTTGAGGTGCTGGATTTTGTGCAAGATGAAGGAGTAGCACAACAGGAGGATGGAGAGAGGCACCACAAAGCCAACCAAACTCTCCAGCAGCAGGATGGCCAGCTTTTGCTGGTCGGAGGAGTAAATTCGATTTGAGCATTGGATGGAATCACCGTGAACCATAGTGAAACGATAGACAAAAACAGGAGAAGCGAAGACCAAGGCCAGAAGCCAAGCGATGGCCAAAATCCCATAAACTCTTCTCCTCTGCTGCCATCGAAGCAGCACAAAGGGGAAAACGACAGCCAAGAAACGGTGGATGCTCATCAGGGTGATGAAAAAGAGGCTTCCATACATGCTTACATGGATGAGGTAGGTGAGGAACTTGCAGAAGAAGAGTCCAAAGACCCAGCTGTCGGCCAGGGCATGGATCCACAGGGGCAGTGTGATCAGGACGCTGAAGTCTGCGATGGCCATGTGCAGCAGCAGCACCACAGTGAAGGATCGAGGCGAAATCCTGCATAGGATGGTCCATATAACCAGGACGTTGCCAGGAACTCCCACCAGAAAGCAAGCCCCAAGGAAGAGACTGGGAAGCAAGACATGCTCCAGCCAGAGGCCAGGAGAAGTAGGGAGGTTGGGGGTCGTGACATTCTCTTGGACATCAGGACCCAAAGTGACATTGGGCAGATCCATACTGCACAAGACCAACAATGGCAATCTCTTCTAATCCAGGTCAGAAATCAGAGTGAGAAAAGGCTGCAAGTGAGTGAAATTTAAAGTGAACAAGGAAGTCCAACATTCATAAACAGATCACCTGATAGGTGGGAGGACACGGGACATCTCTTTCCTTTAGCTTTGCAGCTATTGGCACAAGAACACAGAAGAATCAAGCATCTGTATTGTGCCAATGGCTCTATTTCACTTGAAATTTAACCCTTGTCACCTCCAAAACTTTTTTCATTTGAGAGATGGTATGCACCATCAAGGGAAAAATAAAATGAAAACAGGAACCCATCCTTTCGGTGGCTGTAATCTATTCTTTAAGTGACAACATGAGGATGAGGCAGACTAGCAGAAAAACAAAACTCAACAATGAGATGTATTCACACAGCGTAGGGTAATTACTCCCCGCTTTTGTCTGGGAGAGGGATGGAATGTGCTGAGAAACCTCAGTCTGCATCAGCAAGACATGCCAAGAAACTGGGCTGCTTTATGTAAGAAGCCCTGGCCAGGTTAGTTTAGGAGTCTTGGCACACGTTTTTACAAAAGAGCCACACAAGGTCCCTCTGCAGTGAATAAGCAGCTAACAATGCATCAAAGCCTTATCTATAAGATGTACTATACACATGTCTTGCCTTTACAAAGGGAATCTCAGGATTTTGAAACAGAATATTTATCTTTCACAGTTACACCCCAAATCACTCCTTTTCACTGACAAAGAAGCGTGAAAGCTGTGTTAGTCCACACATCCTTTTACAAGAAACCAGTTGACAGATGCAGCTACCTTCAAAACTCTAGCTTTCACCTCTCGCACACACAAAGGGCCATCATACCCAGCTGCATACACTCTGGCCCAAAAGACAGATAAGCACCTTCAAATCCTGGCTGAATCCTTCAAACAAAAAGGCTACGGTGACAAAATTATCTCCAAGAAGACTGTCGCTTCACTCAGAACACCCAGAGACAACTTAGTACAATACAGAGAAAAGTCAGCCTCTAAGAAAGTCCCCCTTATAGTGACCCACAATCCAGAGCTCAGAAAAATCATAAAGGACTTAGAACCGCTACTCCAGGAAGATGAATTACTGAGAGAGAGATTTTTTGCTGCACCAATATTGCCTTTTAGGCAATCTCTGAACCTAAAACAGAAGTTAGTGAGAAGCAGGCTCCCAATAGGAGTCCAAAAAGAGGAAAATGGCACAAGTCCCTGCAATATACGTAGCTGCAAAATATGCCAACACTTATTACCGGACCCCACAGTTATCACATGGGAAAAAACATTTAACATAAGAGGATCTTACACATGCTGCTCTTCCAGTGTAGTTTATATGATTCAATGCAGGAACTGTAAAGAGCTGCTTCGTTGGACAGAAAAACCAAATGTTTAAAAAAAACATGAATGCTCACAGACTTCTAATTATGCAAAACACAACAGACCAAGGTGTGAATTATTCAGCCACTCCAGCCTCTGCTGTTGGACAGCACTTTACAGGGCCAGAGCCGAGCAGTGATGATTTTATAGTGAGACCGTAAAACTGGAAATGACGATGATAAGTTACTTTGAATCAGACCAGACAGGACCCGATAAGGACATTGGCTTTCTGTCACATTATAAACTACAAAACATCTGATCAACCATCCATCTCTCCCCCCAGCTTCCTCCCCCCCCCCCTCCATCAGTAGAATTCTGTATATTTCTTTACTTATTTATTTATTTATTTGGCTACTTTTATATATCGCCTTATCAAAGTGTCAAGGCAGTTTACAGGTTAACTGATTAAACAAAAGGTAATGTTAATGAAACTTAAGAACATATTGACATAAGCACAAGCTTAGAAGAATATGCAGACATATGAACAAAGGGAGAGATGTGGAGGTTAACATACATTGCAAGTAAACAGCAAGTGAGTAGTATACATAAAGTAGAGCAAGTAAAGGTGGAGAATCGGGAAGAGTAAGATTCGCTGTTTATGCATAGCAGACAGGACAGTTATCAGTAGGATTGAATCCTCTGTCCTATGTAGAAGTTCTGTGTCTATGAGATGAGTAGGGTGAGGAGTGTTAGACTTCTCTTCCAGGCTGTGTTAGGCTCGCTAGGGTTGAGTAACAAAACGTTCAGTGAACAGATGAGTTTTCAGCTTCTTGTGGAAGTCATCGAGGTCATATGTGGCCCAAAGATTATGGAGGTGCATTCCATATACTTGTGGCACAGAGTGAGAAAGCTCTATTTGAGGCGACCTGGCTGCTCTTTCTGTTTGACGCAGGAATGATGAGGGTATATTGCATCTTGGCTCTTCTTGACCTGTTGTCTGGTGTCTTATGTAAAAGAGATTGCAAGTTACTTGAGGAAAGGATGTAGTATATTTTGAAAATGGTGAGCAAGGCCTTGGATTTTGTGCAGGTTTCAATGCGAAACCAGTGTAATTGTCTGAGGACTGGGTTTAGGTTTCTGTTCTGGGTGCTCCGTACAAGATCTGGGCAGCAGTGTTCTGTGCTAACTTTGAAGGGTAGACTGCATAGACTGGCAGCCCTTGTAGAATAATATTACAATAGTCCAAATGTGGGAAGACTAAGGACTGAAAGACTGTACGGACGTCATGGGTGTTGAGTAAGGATTGTAGGCCCTGTACTGTTTTATTTTCTCTAATGGCATTATTGATGGTGTTAGGCATTGGTCAAGGATTATTCCCCAGTAATCCACTTCAGATTTCACTTGCAGTTGTGCTCCTGGTACTTTTATATATGTTGGCGGTATTTTATTTTCCCTTCAGTACAGAGCAGACAGAGCTTAAAGATTCCAAATTACCCCTGCTTACCAGTAACCAGTAACCACAATTGCTCTGATCCCACATGTCAGCAAGATTCTACTGAAGATTATTCAAAAGAGACTACAACCATACCTGGAACAAGAACTACCTGACAAAAATTGACAAAAGCACCCAATAACTTTGACCAGCTACCGAAGATTCCACCAGAGTCACTGGCCCGACAATACAAACAGCTCCAACAACCACAAAACCCACATTTGAACGCCGAGGCAACCACAACAAACCACCACCCCAACATGCATAGTGACTGGACCACCTTTAAAGAAACCACCACAGAAGAAATATCATCCACCATCTCCCGCCTAAACACCACCACCTCTCCGCTGGACCCCTGCCCCACAGACTGGATAAAGAAATCCAAAGAAGACCTGAGCACACCACTGACCCATATTGTCAACGAATCCTTCTCCCAAGGTCGCATGCCAGACATCCTCAAAACTACAATCATTCGACCATCCCTAAAAAAACAAAACCTGGACCTCCTAGACCCTGCATCCTACAGACCGATAGCAAGCCTACCATTCACCGCCAAGATAATCGAGAAGATAGTCCAGCAGCAGCTTCAAGAACACCTGGACAACAACAATATACTGGACCCACAACAACACGGATTCCGCCCACTGCACGGAGTCGAGACCCTCATGACCACACTGATGAACACCCTCATCATAGGAACCCAAGAAAAACACTCTGGATATGCCATGATCTTCCTTGATATATCAGCATCCTTCGACACCATCTCCCACAACATCTTCATACGCAGATTGCAGTCAATTGGGATCAAAGACACCGTACTTCAATGGTTTCAATCCTACCTAACTAATAGACAACAACTAATCCGTACCAGCATCTCGACCTCGCCCCCATTCCAACAACACCAAGGAGTACCTCAAGGATCCATGCTGTCCGCCATGCTCTTCAACATCTACCTACAACCGCTCTGCTCAGTCATACGTACCCACAACATCAACTTTCATATATATGCTGATGATATCATGCTCTACGCCCACAAATCCAACAAATATACATCTATCAGCATGTTTCACCAAAGTATCCGACTGGCTACAAGAAAATAACCTATCCATAAACATAAAGAAAACTGAAGCCCTCATAGTGACAAAAGACCCAGACTTCACACCGCCCACACACCTTAACATAGGAACCACACGCATTCAAATACAGCCACAAATAAGATATCTAGGCATCATCATTGACCAAGCCCTAACCCTCAAGCAACAAATTACTAAAACCACCGGAATTATATTCCACAAAGCAAAAACAGTGCAACGTCTCAGACCCCTCCTCGAACCTCAAGACTTCAGGAAGGTAATGCAAGCTATGACACTCCCACATCTGGACTACTGCAACATAATCTACCATGGACTACCAGCCACACAGACCAACCCCCTCCGAACCGCATTGAACACCACAGCGAGAATCATTCAGAGAGCAAGGAAAAGCGACCACATCACCCCAATTCTAAGAGACCTGCACATACTTCCCTTCGAAGCACGAACTAAATACAAATCCATCCTACTCACCCACAAAGCCATCCACCAAACACAGAACACCCAGCTCCGCACCCTGTTGTCTCGTCCAGCCCATGGCAAAACCACCAGACAGGCCTCCAGCAACTCCCTCACCGTCCCTCACAAAAGAACCAAATGCTCTCAACGGACATGCAATCGAGCCTTCGAACTTTATGCTCCATCCCTATGGAATTCTCTACCGAGCCACCTTAGAAACAATAACGATCTAATGTCATTCAGAAAGCAGCTAAAAACCATCCTATTCCAAGAATGCTTCGAAGCAACTACCACCAGAAAGTGCACCAACCCCTGATCGCACCCACTATGGACCTCTGATCGAAAACTGAACTATACTGTCCATGTCTAAAGTCTGTCCTATGTCGAAATCATCAATGTTGCCTACCTGGTGACGGCCCCACCCTTATACTTAATTATACCCACCCTTGAGTGTAGTTCCGGTGAAAAGCGGGATATAAATACAGTTAAATAAATAAATAAATAAAATACCTGAAGTGCAAGCAAGGTTCAGGAAAGGGCGAGGAACGAGAGACATCATTGCGGATGTGAGATGGATCCTTGAAAAGACTAAAGAATACCAAAAGGATATCTATTTGTGCTTTATCGACTATAGCAAGGCTTTTGACTGTGTAAACCATGAGAAACTCTGGGCCACATTAAGAAGCATTGGTATACCAGAACACCTAATCGTACTCTTGCACAATCTGTACATTGACCAAGAAGCAGCAGTTCGAACAGAACAAGGAGAAACAGAATGGTTTAAAATAAGCAAAGGTGTAAGACAAGGCTGCATACTTTCCCCCTACCTGTTTAATTTATATGCAGAACAAATCATCAGAGCAGCAGGATTGTATGAAGACAACAGAGGTGTGAAGATTGGTGGAAGACTCATCAACAACCTTCGCTATGCTGATGATACCACATTACTGGCTGAAAGTGAAGATGATCTGAAACATTTGCTTCTCACAATCAAAGAACTTAGTCTCAAAATGGGCCTGCACCTTAATGTAAAGAAGACAAAGATCATGACAACTGGCATAATCAACAGGTTCATCGTTGAAGGAGAAGAAATTGAAATCGTGAACAACTTTAACCTACTTGGATCAACCATCAATAAAGAAGCAACAAGCAGTCAAGAAATCAGACGATGCATTGCTCTTGGCAGAATGGCTATGAAAGACCTAGATAAGATCCTCAAGAGTAGAGATGTCTCTCTCCATACAAAGATTCGACTTCTTCAAGCCATGGTATTTTCAATAACATCATATATATGTGAAAGCTGGACAGTGAAAAAGATAGACAGGAAGAAAATTGATGCCTTTGAATTATGGTGCTGGCGGCGAATACTGTGTATACCATGGACTGCCCGAAGAGCAAACCAGTCGGTACAAGAGGAGATCAAACCTAAGCTTTCTTTAGAAACTCAGATGACAAGACTTTGACTTTCATACTTTGGACACATCATGCGAAGAGAGAGATCATTAGAGAAAGACATCATGCTTGGCAAGATAGAAGGTCAATGCAAAAGAGGAAGGACAGTAATGAGATGGATCGATACAATAACAGCAGCTACGGGTACCAGTCTGTCAACAATGAGCCACCTGACTCAAGACCGAACACAATTTAGGATAGCTATCCAGAGGGTCGCCATGAGTCGACTCCGACTCGACGGCACTTAACAACAACAACCAGTAACCAGATTAATGCGAATAAAATACAGCCTCTAAAATGCTTGTATGCAAATGCTATAAGTCTAAAAAATAAGATGGGAGAGTTACAATATATAGCACTAAATGAGAGGAGAGATATGATTGGTATCTCAGAAACCTGGTGGAAGAAGTACAACCAGTGGGACACTGTGATACCTGGGTGCAAATAATAACGTAATGATAGAGTAGATCAAATTGGTGGAGGAGTTGCACTCTATGTTAGAAAGGGCAGTGAGTCACATAGGATAAAAGTTTTGCAGGAAACAAAATACACAATAGAATCTCTATGGATCGAAATTCCATATAAAAAGGGGAAGGCGATGGCAGTGGGGGTCTACTACTGACTGCCTGGCTAGAATGAACACATGGATGATGAAATGCTCAAAGAAATCAGGGAAGCTAACAAAAGTTACAACACAGTAATAATGGGTGATTTTAATTACCCCAGTATTGATTAGATCAATGTCACAGCAGGACATGCTAGGGAGATAAAGTTTCTAGAGGAAATAAATGACTGCTTCTTGGAGCAGCTAGTTCATGAACTGACAAGAAGGGAAGCCATTTTGGACTTAGTCCTTAGTGGAACGCAAGATCTGGTGCAACAGATAAGAGTGTTGGGGCCACTTGGCAATATTTATTTATTTAACAATTTTTCTATACCGCCTTACCTTAAAATCAAGACGGTTTACAAAGAACTTTCAATATTAACAATTAAAAACTTTATCTCAATACATAAAAACTTCTTTAGCAAACATAGGGAGGGGGAGAACTGGGAATGACAAATTATAACTTATGTACAAGGTGATATATATGTAATTGTTCATGAAGGGGAGCATCAGGTTTCATTGAAGTGCTCGATGAATAGAAAGGTGTTGAGCTGTTTCCGGAATTCCTTAATGTCTGTGGTGGTTCTCGTTTTTTCCAGAAGAGTGTTCCAGATAGATGGAGCGGCAAGTGAGAGGGCCCTCTTGGATGTTGCTTGTTTGCTTTTGTGAATAGGTTGGGTGATGGTATGTTATTGATGCTGCTTCTTCTCGCAGGTCTGTTGGGTTTTGTACCCATGAGATCCTGCAGACATCTGACTGTTAGGTTGTTTTTGATCTTGAAGATGGTCAGGGCAGATTTGCATTTGACACATGATGTGAATGGCAACCAGTGCAGTTGGTGCAGGAGGGGAATTATGTGCTCTCACCAAGATGATCTCATGATGGTTCAGGCAGCGGTGTTTCCTACTAGTTGCAGGGGTCGGGTAGATTGTTTAGGTAGACCTTGGAAGAGAGCATTACAGTAGTCCAGAGATGGCATTATGATGGACTGACATACTGTTCGAAAGTGGTCTTGATTGAGGAGAGGTTTTAATCTCCTGATTATTGCTAGCTTGTGGAAGGCAGACCAGGAGGTTTTGTTGATATGGGCTTGTAGGTTGAGATGCTTGTCAATGATGATACCCAGATATCAGACTTCATCATTTATTGTGATTTGAGAGTTGGCAATTTTGATTGAGGCAGTGGGGGAGGGGGGGGGGTTGAATTCAGTGTTCCTTGTTATGATTATTGCTTCAGTTTTCTTGTTGTTGATGTTGAGGTTGTTTTTGGTAAGCCAGGTTATCATTTCTTGGAGGCACGTTGATATTGTAGTGAAGTCAAGAGAGTCTAACTGTATTGGGGTGTAGGCCATAATATCGTCTGGGCTTCCTGAATATGCTTCCTGAATATGCTGGGCTTCCTGAATATGCTGCAAACTGGTTGTATGTAAATGTTGAATAGAGGGAAGAGAGCAAAGATCCTTGAGGAACTCCTTGGTCAGTGTGGAAAATTGATGAAGTGAGTGGGCCAGTTTTGACTATCTGTTGTCTGCCTCCTAGGTATGACTTAAACAATTTGAGGGTGATGTTTTGGATCCCGATTGATTCTAGTCACTCCAGGAGGATGTCATGGGAGACAGTGTCAAAGGCAGATGATATGTCAACGAAGATTAATAGGAAACATCTTTTTATGTTGTCAATACCTTTGAGCAGGTTATCAAATAGATGGATGAGTAATGTCTCTTCGCTGTGATCTGGGCGAAATCCATGTTGGTAAGGATCTAGAGGGGCATGTAAGTCAATGTGGTCTTGGAGTTGTCTCTGAACAATCTTCTCAATTATTTTGGAGAGGAATGAGAGGCTGGATATTGGGCGGTAGTTTGATGGGTCGTTGCTGAGCCGTGGAGTATTCTTTGGAATAGGGCGTGTAGTGGCTTGCTTTAGAGCCAGGTGCATGTATCCTTGGGTAAGCAAGGTATTTATTATCTTTTGTATTAATTTGATTAAGTCATCCTTGGCAGATTTGGTCCATGCCACTGGACAGGGATCAGATGGTGCTGTGGTTGTGTTCAGCAAAGTAGATTTCTCAAGTGGTTTGGGATGATGGGGTTCGCGCTGATAGGAGGAGTGTCAGGTTCTGTAGTGTCCTTGTAAAGTGTTTTTTGAAGGGGTTTATTCTTGGATATGAGGTAGTCTACAAAGGTTTGAGGGTATATTGGATTTTCATTCTTCAGAGTTGGGTTCTTCGTTAATGTTCAGACTATGTTGAAGAGCTCTTTGGGTTTGTTACAGGCTTTTAGAATGAGGTTAGTGTGGTATTGTTGTTTGTGATTATTATTGTATTCTAGTTGCATTATCTGGTATTGTTTTAGTGTGGTTTCGGTCTTGTCATGTCGCAATCGATGCTTGTATTGCCGTAGTTTCCTCTTTGAGTCTCTTATTTTAGTGGAGTACCACGGAGCTGATCTTGGTCTGCTGTCTAGTTGGCGTGGGATGGATCGGGTTGGGATGCTCAATGACGCACTGATGGTGGTGTTCCAGATGTTGACAGCTTCATCCAGGTCAGTAAAGTCTTTGGGTAGGAATTCAAGGGTGTCTCTGAGGAATTGTTCTTTGTCGAATGCCTTGAAGCATCTGGTAGGGTTATCTGGTTTCTGTAATTCTCATTTTTTGTTGAGGGAATTTTTAGGAGTATGGCATGGTGGTCAGACCATGGTATGGGGGTCGTTGATAAAGCTGCTATGTGTCCTTGGTCCAGGATTCTTGCTGGTACAAATATAAGATCTGGGGTGGAGCTGGAGTGATGAGAGGGACCTGTGAGAATTTGTTTGAATAGGATGGAGTCCATTGCTTTGTGGAAGACTTGTTAGAGGCAGATGTGAGGTTCAGGTCCCCTAGTACTATAAGGAGTTTGTCAGGAGAGTTAGCTGAGTATATGGCTTCAAAAATGTCTGATGTGTCTTCTGAGTGGGCATTGGGGGCCCTGTAGATTAGGCAGATGGATAAGCATTTGTTTTCTATGATAATGATGTCACAGCAGTCGGAACTTATTGAACTGGATGTCTTCTCAGGCTAGAATGCGTACACCATCTCCTCTTTTGTGAGTATGAGGGCAGTTGAATGCAGTGAATGTGGGGGTGTAACTTGATTCAGGATGACTTGGTCAGAGCTCTTTAGCCATGATTCGGTAATGCAGAGAATATCAATGTGGTTGTCTTATATGTGGTCGATGATAGTATTTGTCTTGTTATGTATGGATTTGGCATTTATAAGATCTACTGATATGGGGGGGAGGGCTGTGCAGGGGGCGGGGATTGGGTTGAATTATATGCAGAAGGTTGTATTTGAATAAGTCTGGTGGGTCTCTTGTGTTGTTTGTGAGTACTTTGCTTGTGTATGATCAGACGTGGATGAGAGAGAAGTGTTAGGTTGGTGGGGAAGTTAGGAGGGCTGTTGTGGGAGCTGGATAGAAACTGATAGTGCTTGGTAGATTAGAGCAGAGGATCAGAGTGAAGAAATTGGTATATAATTGATTTAGATGTATCCATTCGTGTTTGCAAAGTTTAGGCTTAGGTTTTTAGGGTTTGTGAGTGAGCAAGACAGGTTGTTTTAGGGTATCTTTGGTGGGGCGCTCCATGATAGTTCTACTCACAGTTTGTGAATTTCTTGGCACGCCGGCAGCTGTGGTCACTTATGCGCTGGTAATGGAGCCAGAGGTCTGAGGTGAAGTTGACGGTGTGGTGCAGACAGGACACGTAGATTTCTTGTACTACTACGTGGTAGGTTCTTTAGCTGTGGTGTTCATTGTCTCTTGTTTCGGGTATTTACTGTAGTCTAAGTACTCCACCTAAGGGCCACGCCGGGTTGCTTTTGCAAGGACTTGATTGGCCTTCTGGTGGAAAGCGGGAGGGTTTGGCGCCTCCTGCTCTCTATCAGGATGGGGCTCAGGGGGGAGCTGGAGGAAGAGTTCTTTGTGCGCTGGGAGGTGCTCCTTTTTGAAGATGCTGGGTTGCTGTTGCAGGACCCTGATTGGCCTTCTGGTGGAGAGCTGGAGGGTTTGGTGCCTCCTGCTCTCGATCGGGGCTCAGGGGGGAGCTGGAGGAAGAGTTCTTTGTGCACTGGGAGGCGCTCCTTTTTGAAGATGCCAGGTTGCTGTTGCAGGGCCCTGATTGGCCTTCTGGTGGAGAGCGGGAAGGTTTGGCACCTCCTGCTCTCAAGCGGGATGCCGATCAGGGCTCAGGGGGGAGCCAGAGGAAGAGTTGAAGATGCCGCATTTGATTTAATAAACATAGAACCATAGAAAAATGACGACAGAAAAAGACCACATGGTCTGTCTAGTCTGTCCTTCCATATTAACAACTACAACAGTCTCCTTTTTTCCTTTAGAGATCCTCTGTGTTTGTCCCATGCTTTTTTAAATCAGATACTGTCCTCATCTCTACCACCTCCACTGGGAGACTATTCCACGGATCCACCACTCTTTCCATAAATAAATATTTCCACATATCAATCCTGAATCTATCCCCTTTCACCCACATCCTATGTACCCTCATAGCAGAACTTGCTTTCAATCGAAAGAGGCTCTCCCTCTGTGCATTTATGCCACGGAGGTATTTAAATGTCTCAATCATATCACCTCTATTACACCTTTCCTCTGAGGTGTACATATTAAGATCCTTAAGTCTGTCCTCATATGCTTTATAATGAAGACCACTAACCATTTTAGTAGTCACCCTCTGTACTGACTCCATCCTGTTTATATCCTTTGGAAGGTGCGGTCTCCAGAATTGTACACAATACTCCAAATGAGGTCGCACCAAAGACTTATACAGAAGCACTATCACCTCCTTTTTTCTGCTAGCCATTCCTCTCCCTATGCACCCAAGCATCCTTCTAGCTTTTGCTGTCGCCTTTTCTACCTGTTTAGCTACTTTAAGATCATCAGACACAACCACACCGAGGTCCCGCTCTTCTTTAGTGGACAAAAGTACTTCACCCCCCTATACTATATTGCTCCCTTGAATTGCTGCAGCCCAAATGCACCTTGCATTTTTTAACATTATATCCCAGCTGCCAAATTATAGACAATTTTTCAAGCTTAGCTAGATCCATCCTCATGTTATCTACACCTTCCTGGGTGTCTACTCTATTGCAGATTTTGGTATCATCCGCAAAGAGGCAAACCTTACCCGACAGCCCTTCCGCTATATCACTAACAAAGATGTTAAAAAGAATCGGACCAAGGACAGATCCCTGGGGCACACCACTGGTAACATCCTTCTCCTCAGAGTGAGCTCCATTTACTTGTACTCTTTGTCGCCTCCCACCCAACCAATTTCTAACCCAAGCAGTAACTTTAGGGTCCATCCCTAGGGTGCTCAGTTTGTTTATAAGTCGCCTGTGAGGAACAGTGTCAAAGGCTTTACTGAAATCTAAATACACCACATCTAGAGCTCCCCCTCGGTCCAACTCCCTGGTCACCCAGTCAAAGAAATCAATCAGATTTGTCTGACAAGACCTGCCTCTGGTGAATCCATGCTACCTTGGATCCTGTAATCCATTGGACTCCAGTAACCACATGAGGAGGAAAGCAAGACGAGAACCAGGACAACCCACCCATACAAAGAAGATTCAAGAGCTTCGACAGGGACCAATTCCTACAGGACACGATACCACACCTGAACTCAGAAGCAGAGGATCTAGAGGTTCAAATCAGAAACTGGAACAACATCATCAACGCCGCCGCCAAAGCCACAGAATATAGACCCAAGAAAACTCGATGCACCAAACTACATCACAAACCATGGTACTCAAAAGTCATACGGAGCGAAAAGAGGGAACTCAGAAAGTTAGAACAGCGATGGAGACACAACAAGTCAACCAATACCCAGGCGCTATACCTAACAAAGCAAAAGGACTACAACAAACTCATCAACCAAACAAAGAGAGAATACCACACAAACATGATACTCAAATCCAACAACAAACCAAGAGAGCTCTTCGAAATTGTGAAAACCCTAACCAAGGAACAAAAGACCGAAAGCGAAGTCCAAATAGACCCACAAGCTTTTGCAGACCACATCCAAGAAAAATTCCATTCCTCTTTACAACCAAGATCAAACACAACCACCAAACCAACCACTCACCCGAAAACCTGGCGCACATTCAGCACCCCATCCACAGAGCAGCTCTCATACATCATCACCGCACTCAATACAAGCACGGCTCCAACAGACCCATGAACAGTGACATGGATCAAAGCTACTAAGTCAAACTTCATCCACAGCATACACAACATGGTGCACAGTTCACTGACACAAGGAATCATGCCAAGCCACCTAAAGCTCACCAAAATAAGACCAATCCCAAAGAAATCCCCACTTGACAAGAACAATCCAGCAGCATACAGACCGATCTCAAGCATACCTCTACTGGCAAAAATTTTTGAGAAGGCAGTACAGTATCAGCTACAAGACCACTTCGACAACCACGCACCACTAGATATCAACCAACACGGCTTCCGCCCCAACCACGGAGTCGAAATATTCCTGTTATACCTCTTCAACAACATACTCAACCTCATAGACAACTGAAAGAATGGAATACTGATGATCTTCATCGACATCTCATCAGCATTTGACACAGTGGATCACAGACCTTTACTGGAAAGACTACAGAACATTGGGCTACATGGATCCACTCTGAAGTGGTTCCACTCATACCTAACGGACCTAACGGACAGGTCAAGGTCGGCACCAACACATCCCGACCCATAAAGGACCTGCAAGGCGTACCACAAGGATCCGCCCTATCGGCGCTATTATTTAACCTCTACATACAGCCAATATGCGACATCATGAAAGAACACAATATACAATACACAATTTATGCTGATGACATCATGATATACACACCTATCACACTCGACAACCCAGACTACTCCAAGATAGCAAACTGTCTCACGCACATGACCAGCTGGTTTCAAGACAACAATCTGACCATAAACTACAGCAAGACTGAGGCACTAATCATCACCCGAAACACCGACTTCATACCTCCACTCAACATCAAGGTAGACAACACAACCATACCCATAAAACCAGAAGTAAAATACCTTGGAGTGACTCTAGACAAAGAACTGAATCTACAATCCCACATAAGCAGAACCACCAAAAACGCATACCACAGGATGAGACTAGTCCGACGCCTCAAACCCCTCCTCTCCCTGGATCACTTCCGCACAGTCTGTCAAGCACTAATAACCCCAATAGTAGACTTCTGCAACCCAATCTATCTCGGTCTCACAAAACAGACACTCAGACCTCTGCAACTAGCACAAAACACAGTGGCACGCATAATATCTGGCACAGTAAGACAAGAACACATCACACCCATTCTGAAAGATCTCCACTGGCTTCCAATCATCTCATGCATCAAATATAAGACAGTCATAAATATATTCAAAATCAAACAACAGACATCAGCTCTCAGCTTAAAACCACTCATACAATCTGACAGGAGCACACGACCGAGGAGGAGGGGCACTTCCAACCGTGTTAATACACCAAAAGATTTCACCAAGGTCTGCAAGGACACCATGGACCGAGCCCTTTCTCTGTCTGCACCAGCAATTTGGAACGCCCTCCCAGATGAACTACGATTAAAAACAGACATCATGGACTTTCGGAAGCAGCTTAAGACAACACTCTTCATCGAACACTACGGGGTCGTCACATGAACTACTCACCAGTTAAGAACACAGACCAAACCCCCTCCCTTCCCCATGTACATAGGATTGTATAATAGAGCACGCTGTAAATAGCTCAACACGAATCTACGGCACACCACAGCACACGCACTCACTGTATCACTGCATGCACACACATAAACCATTACTTGTTGATTGTTTGCTGTGTAGACCGCCTTGATTGAAGGAGAAGGCGGTATAGAAATCCATTTAAATAAATAAATAAAAATTCTCTCTTTCAGCAGTGTTTCCAATAATTTACTCACCACCGAAGTTAAACTAACCGGCCTGTAGTTTTCATCCACATCCTTACTTCCGCTTTGTTTAAAGGGACCACATGAGCCTATCTCCAGTCCTTTGGCACCACTCCTGACTCCAATGAGGCATTGAAAAGGTAGGTCAGTGGAGCTGCTAGAACGTCCCCATGTTCCTTCTGTATTCTAGGGTGTATCCCATCCGGTCCCATCTCTGACTACTTTAAGTTTAGCTAGTTTCTCACAAACACAGTCTTCTGAGAATTGTTCAAGATGCCCATCGTTTCTGTTCCTGCTTGTGCGTGTTTTCTGAGGTCTTGCTCCTAGTTTTTCATCTGTGAACACAGAACAGAAATATTTGTTAAGCAATTCCGCTTTATCCTCATCAGCTTCTACATATTCCTCCCCTTCACCCTTGAGTCTGACAATGCCACTTTTGCCCTTCCTCTTCTCACTAACATATCTGAAAAATGTCTTATCCCCCATTTTATTGCAATGGCTATTTCCTTCTCTTTTTGAATCTTTGCTTTCCTAACTACTGTGCTAGCTTCTCTAATTTTTTCCAAATGTAGATGCCTGTCTTCCTCTCTCTGTGATCTCTTGTATTTCATGAAGGCCTCCCTCTTTTTCTTCACCTTTTCAGCTACTTCTTTCAAAAACCATAGTGGTCTCCTTTTCCTTTTACCTTTATTTACCATTTTAACAAAAAGGTTGGTTGCTCTTAAAATATCTCCTTTCAGTTTTGCCCACTGTTTTTCTGTATCCCCCAGCTGTTCCCATCCCGCTAATGACTTGCTGAGGTATTGGCCCATCTTGGCAAAGTTAGTTTTCCTAAAGTCTAAGACCCTCACTTTTGAATGGATTCTATCAGCCCTAGTCCTAATACTGAACCACACCATCTGGTGATCACTGGATGCAAAATGATCTCCCACTATAACATCAGAAGAAGGATGGCAAGGAAATCTATAGTACTACTTTTAAATATTCAAAAGGGAGACTATGAAAAAATGAGGAAAATAGTCATGAAAAAACTAAAAGGAGCAGCTACAATGGTTAAACGTATCCATCAAGCATGGGCATTGTTTAAAAATACTATCTTGGAAGCGCAGACCAGCTGTGTTCCACGCTTTAGGAAAAGTGGAAGGAAGTCCAAAAAACTGCCAGCATGGTTTAAAGATGAGGTCAGAGAGGCTGTTGTAGCCAAAAAAGCATCTTTCAGGAACTGGGAAAAGGAGCCAAATAACAACAACTGGAAAATATATAACTTCTGGCAAGTTGGATAAAAGACACTGATAAGGCAGGCAAACAGAGAATTTGAAAAAAGGCTTGCTGTGAAAGCAAAAACGCATAATAAAAGGTTTTCACGCACATTCATAGCAAAAAAAACCTGTGAGAGAGTCAGTTGCACCATTAGATGATAGAGGGGTAAAAGAGGCACTAAAAGGAGACAAGGCCATAGCAGAGAGACTGAATGAATTTTTTGTTTTGGTCTTTACTGAAGAAGATGTAGGTAAGTTACCCATGACTGAAATGGTATTTAGAGGTAATGCATCGAAAGAATTGAAAGAATTATCAATAAACCAGGAAAGTGTATTACAACTATTTGTTAAACTAAAGAGTAACAAATCACCTGGACCTGATGGTATACAGCCAAGGGTGTTGAAAGAACTGAAATATGAGATTTGCAAACCTACTATTAGTAATCTGTCAACTATCATAAAATCATCTGTAATACCTGAAGACTGGTGAATGGCCAATGTAACGCCAATTTTTAAAAAGGGTTCCAGGGATAATCCAGGAAACTACAGACCGGTGAGCCTGATGTCAGTACTGGGCAAAATGGTAGAAAATATTATAAAGAACAAAATTACTGAACATGTAGGTAGTCATGGTTTAATGGGAAAAAGTCTACATGGCTTTAGCAAAGGAAGGTCTTGTCTTACTAATCTGTTATTTTTTTTGAAGGTGTGAATAAATAGGTAGACAAAGGTGAGCCGGTCGATATAGTATAACTGGATTTTCAAAAAGCCTTTGACAAGATCCCCCATGAAAGACTCTTGGTGAAATTAAAAAGTTATGTGGTAGGAGGATCAGGTACTGATTAAAAGATAGAAAGCAGAGAGTACAGCTAAGTGGTCAATTTTCCCACAAGAAAAACGTGAATAGTGGAGTACTCCAGGGATCTGTGCTAGGTCTGCTGCCTTTTAATATATTCGTAAATGACCTGGAAATGGGAATAATGAGTAAGGTAGGCAAATTTGCAGATGACAGAAAATTATTCAAAGTTGTTAAAACCCATGGAACCCATCCAAAGTTGTTAAACATGGAATATACGAAGCATGAACCAAGGGAAGTTGGAGGTGGTCAAGAATGAAATGGAACGTATACAACTTGATCTGTTGGGTGTCAGTGAACTGAAATGGACTGGCATCAGGCACTTTGCATCAGATGATCACATGGTCTACTATGCTGGAAATGAAAGACAAAGAAGAAATGGTGTTGCATTTATAATAAAGAAGAAACTTGCAAGAACTGTAATGAAATACAATGCAGTCAGCGAACGCTTAATCTCTATTGTGATGAAGCTCAAGCCATTGAAGCTATAGACTTAGAAAAAAACACTGTTTATTATAAAGCAACTGACTCACAGAGGGTGCAGTTACCTAAAAGTGCAGCTAGAGGGAGCAGGCACGAGGCTGCAGAAGCTAAGCTGACACACCCAGGTTTTGAGAATGCAGGAGCTAAGCAGGTACACCTGAGTAGAGAGCCAGGAAGCTCAGTGGAGAAACGGCTTTATAAACAGTGCTCAGAAGGAAGAAAGCAGAGAGGATCTCGAGTTCAGAGAGGAACTGGGAGAGGATCTCGAGTTCAGAAAGAAACTGAGAGAGGAGCTGAGAGAAGACCTCAAGCTCAGAGAGGACCACAAGTTTGGAGAGGAACACAAGTTCAGAGAGGAACTGAGAGGGGACCTGAGAGAGGAACCTCACATACTGAAAGGCAGAGAAGCTTGGAGTACTTACAAGGAAGAGCTAAGTTCCAGGGAGGACAAGCCCATTCCAGAAAGCTCCAGGAGCCAGTCTTCAGGGAAGACGGTGACAGAAGGAGACTGCTGGGTAGAGAAAATACCAGCAGAGCACGTCTCAAAGATCCAAGGTACAGTTATATTTCCTTTCCAAGATGTGAGCCAGCTCCTAGAAAAGCTTATAACCCAGAGAACCGTACTGATAGGAAACAAAGCTGGGAAAGGCTTGTGAAACCTTTGCAGAGAGGCACAGCAAAAAGCCATAACAGTTATTTGCCAAACCAAGACCAGCAAGGCTAGGGAATATTGGAGAGATCTATTGAACTACAACCTGCCTTTTCCAGGGAAAGCTCAGCCCTAGCTGACAACACGGCTGAACAGGAACCTATGCAAATAGAGGTGATAGAACCAGAGCCGTTGCAGTTAGAGCACCCGATGGACTGCTCACTCTGTGTTGCCAAGAGTCTAGAGTCTCTCACAGAATTGTAACCGGCAGGACATGCTTTAACATATCTTTTTGCTTTTGCTAAGCTGAAAGAAGAAGTTTTGTATTTGTTTTTCCTCTTGGTGTTGAAAACCTGTTTGAATGCAAAGAACTGTGAAGCGCCTGTAACAGTTACTGACTTTGTAAATATTTTGGCATAAACCCTGAAGTAAGGTACATTCTGTTTTTGTCTTCCTGGAGAACCTTTGCGCAACAAAGGGAATAAAAACCATTTAAGTTTAACCCTGCACAAGGCTCATAACTATTTCTTCATGAAGTGGGACTACAAAGACCATGATGCACCTGGTCTAGAAAAGTTTTTCCTTCTTCAACCAACAATAAGTGTCCGCCCTCTCCTTTCTGCATGCTGCCACTAGGAGGGGCTGTGACATAATGGCATAGTTTTTGGGATATTTGCTGGGAAGCAAAAGAAGAAACTGCCAAGTTCAAAGGAAAAGAAGCACTGAGTGGACGACGGAAGTGGTGTCACCAGTATTGCTGGAGGACGTTGGACACATCGTTTGCTCAAGGCATGAGTCAACACCTGAAGCAGGTAACATGTAATTGGGCATAACCTGTGGTGGATTCAGGTGTGGGTATTGAGAAAAAAAAAAAAAAAAAGGGGGGGACTGACAAAAGAGTGCCAGTGCCACACTTGGGTTTTCTCTCTCTCTACATTTCTCTCTAAGAAGTGGTCACCATGGACCCAAAGGAGATCCTACAGTGGATGGCGGTACAATTTGACAAGCAACGAGAGATGGCTTGCCAAGCGCAGCAACAAGCGGTGTTGGCCATGCAGGCGCAACAAAAGCCCGTGTTAGAGATGATGGAGGCTTGGTTAGCTCAACAGAAGACAGCACAAGCAGCAGCTCCTTCTCTTCAAGGACTAAATGCTATAGCCAGTAACAGTGGGGTAGGACCGTGGTCTTATGAGACACTGATTTTGGGAAAGCTGTCACCTAGCGATGACATTGCCGACTTTTTGGAATCCTTTGATAGGATAGCGCATACCATAGGATGGCCAAAAGAGCAATGGGCTATACGCCTGGCAACCTCACTCACAGGAGAGGCGTTGTCGGCATATAAAGCTATGCCCGCAGCCCTAGCGAATGATTACACAGAAATAACGAAGGCTGTAAGGGACCGCCTTGGCTTAACTCCTTGGGTGTACAACCGGATGCTAAGAGCTACCCAACTTAAAGTGGGAGAAACACCAAAAGCTTTAGGTCAAAGGCTTAAGACCCTGGTGATAAAGTGGTTGAGGCCCGAGAGTAAGAGCATTGACACCATAGTTGATGTTATCGTATTAGAGCAATTCATGACTGCTGTGCCCCAGGAGGTGCAGACCTTCCTGATACTGCAGAACTGCCGTACCACTGAAGAAGCAATCCTATTAACAGAAAGGTATTTTGAAGCACAATTGGCTACTCGCAAAAGTGGTGAAGCTTCAAAGACGGCAGTAGAGGCTATGATGCAGTCATCAGAAAGGATGTCAAGGTATAAACCAGGAGGTTTGGAAACTGGATGTTTTCTTTGTGGGAAAATAGGGCATCTAAAGAGTGAATGTAAATCGCGTACAGCACTGATAAGTGAAAATACAAAAATGTTGCGAGAAGGATTTGTGTTAGAAGTCAAAGTGCAAGGTATATCTGTGAATGCTCTTCTCGATTCTGGTGCATACCAGAGCATGATCTCTAAAAAGCTCTGGCGCACAATTGAAGATCAAGCTGAGTCCGCACCGAATCGAGCAGAAGGAAAAGTAAAAATTAAATGCATTCACGTTGTTTCTTCTTTCTATCCTGTATACAACTTGATAGTAAAAGGTTTAGGGATAGAAAAGGATATGCTACTAGCTGTAGTTCCAAAATTGCCTCACGATTTGGTGCTAGGTAGGGACGGGCACCAATTTAGAAAGGGGTTGGAAAAAGGACTATCTCCCCAAGAGGCCCTTGTGTCTACAAAGTTCCAATCCAAAATAGCTATGGTTCCCAGTCCACTCTTTGCAAAAGCTCCAAAGACTGATCGGGAGGTAAAGAGAGAGCCTGTGAGTAAACCAAAATTTGTATTAAAATTCTGCAAAATGTCCGAAAAAGCACAGAGTCCACAGCGAGCCTCGGCTCAGGCCGCTGGATATGATTTATACAGTGCGGTAAACCAAATCATTCCCAAGCATGGAAGAGGACACAGGCCTCCATATAGAATTACCCCTAGGATGTTAGGGCTGTATTGCGCCCCGCTCTGGCCTGGCATCAAAAACTTTTATAGACGTGGGGGCAGGTGTAATAGACCAGGATTATAAAGGAGCCATTAAAGTCTTGCTCTTCAACTTTGCAGGAGAACACTTCGAGGTCAAAATAGGAGACTGCATTGCGCAGCTTATCTGCGAGAGAGTGGGTTTTCCCGTTTTAGAGAAAGTGCCCATGGTATCCCCTACTGGCCGTGGAACCGGAGGGTTCGGGTCCACCGGTCTATCCGAAGTAAAAGGGTTAACCGCTACTTGCGAGGACCAAGTGGATGAAGATTTGGGCCCACAAGTTTGGAGAGGAACACAAGTTCAGAGAGGAACTGAGAGGGGACCTGAGAGAGGAACCTCACATAAAGGCAGAGAAGCTTGGAGTACTTACAAGGAAGAGCTAAGTTCCAGGGAGGACAAGCCCGTTCCAGAAAGCTCCAGGAGCCAGTCTTCAGGGAAGATGGTGATAGAAGGAGACTTCTGGGTAGAGAAAATACCAGCAAAGCACATCTCAAAGATCCAAGGTACAGTTATATTTCCTTTCCAAGATGTGAGACAGCTCCTAGAAAAGCTTATAACCCAGAGAACCGTACTGATAGGAAACAAAGCTGGGAAAGGCTTGTGAAACCTTTACAGAGAGGCATAGTAAAAAGCCATAACAGTTATTTGCCAAACCAAAACCAGCAAGGCTGGGGAATATTGGAGAGATCTATTGAACTAAAACCTGCCTTATCCAGGGAAAGCTCAGGACCAGCTGACAACACGGCTGAACTGGAAGCTATGCAAATAGAGGTGATAGAACCAGAGCCGTTGCAGTTAGAGCACCCGATGGACTGCTCACTCTGTGTTGCCAAGAGTCTAGAGTCTCTCACAGAATTGTAACCGGCAGGACATGCTTTAACATATCTTTATGCTTTTGCTAAGCTGAAAGAAGAAGTTTTGTATTTGTTTTTCCTCTTGGTGTTGAAAACCTGTTTGAATGCAAAGAACTGTGAAGTGCCTGTAACAGTTACTGACTTTGTAAATATTTTGGCATAAACCCTCAAGTAAGGTACATTCTGTTTTTGTCTTCCTGGAGAACCTTTGCGCAACGAAGGGAATAAAAACCATTTAAGTTTAACCCTGCGCAAGGCTCACAACTATTTCTTTATAAAGTGGGACTACAAAGACCATGACGCACCTGGTCTAGAAAGGTTTTTCCTTCTTCAACCAACAATAAGTGTCCTCCCTCTCCTTTCTGCATGCTGCCACTAGGAGGGGCTGTGACACTATTCATCTACGAGGAATGTCTATCAACACAACTATAATTCAAGTATATGCCCCAACAACAGCTGCAGAAGAGAATGAAATTGAAGAGTTCTATGAACAAGTACAAGCTGAAATTGACAGAACATGCAAACAGGATATCCTGATAGTCATGGGTGACTGGAACGCAAAAGTTGGCAACAAAGAAGAAGGCAAAGTAGTTGGAAAATATGGACTTGGCAACAGAAATAAAGCTGGAGATAGACTGATAGAATTCTGCAAGACCAACGATCTATTCATCTCAAACACCTTCTTCCAGCAACACAAGCGGCGACTGTACACATGGACTTCACCCAATGGATTGTATAAAAATCAAATTGACTACATCTGTGGAAGTCAACGATGGAAATGTTCTATAACATCAACAAAGACAAAACCTGGAGCTGACTGTGGTACAGATCATCAACTACTAGTATGCAAACTCAAGCTAAAGTTGAAAAAGAGCAAACCACTCATGAATGCAACAAAATATGACCTTGAGAATATACCACTGGAATTTAAAGACTGCCTGCAAAATCGATTTGCTGCTTTAGATACAAATGACAGAGCTCCAGAAGAGTTATGGAATGACATCAAGAAGGTTGTGTTGGAAGAAAGCGAGAAGTCTCTACAAAAGGTGAAAAAGCAAAAACGGCCAAAATGGATGACAGAAGAAACTCTGAAAATTGCCCAGAAACGCAGAGAAGCTAAAGCCAGAGGAGAAAGAAAGACAATAAAAGAACTCAACAGAGATTTCCAACGTGCAGCAAGACAGGACAAGGAAAAGTACTACAACGATGCATGCAAAGAAATAGAAGCAGAAACTATTAGAGGAAGAACAAGATCGGCTTTCCTAAAGCTACGAGAGTTAAAGAAAAAGTTCCACCCTCGAATTGGAATGTTATAAGATGCTCAGGTTCTATGTTGAATGATGCTGAGAAGATCAAGAAAAGGTGGAAGGAATATACAGAGTTTTTATATGATAAACATCAAGTGGACCAACAGCCGTTTCAACCTGTACCTTATGATCGGGAACCATTGGTGATGAAAGAAGAAGTTAAAGCAGCATTGAAAGCCTTATCAAAGAACAAAGCAGCAGGCATTGATAGCATTCCCATAGAAGTATTACAGCAATCTGATGCAGCTGTTACCGTACTTACAAGGCTCTGCCAAGAAATATGGAAGACAACATCATGGCCAACTGACTGGAAAAGATCTGTGTTTATACCAATACTAAAGAAAGGTGATCCAACTGACTGTGGAAATTATCACACAATCGCTCTGATCCCACATGCCAGCAAGATTCTACTGAAGATTATTCAAAAGAGACTACAACCATACCTAGAACAAGAACTACCTGAAGTGCAAGCAGGGTTCAGGAAAGGGCGAGGAACGAGAGACATCACCAACAAGCTATGAATGCCGCCGCATGTGTCCTCTGTGGTCGAACCAGATCAGACCATATCACACATATACTCATGGATCTCCATTGGTTACCGATACACTCCAGGCTAACTTATTCTGCTAATAACATTCAAGATCATCAACAACATTGCTCCCGATTCTCTCAAGGACCTCATCACACCTACTCCAAACACTAGAACCAGAAGGATGGCAACAGACAACACATTGATTATTCCTAAAGACTCAATAAAGTGCTCACAAACAACCAGGAGAAGAACCTTTGCCCACTTCGTACCAAAATGTTGGAATGACCTACCTACGGAAATCAGAGTGACACGAGACCTCCTACAATTCCGGAAAGCAATAAAACACCACCTCTTTCTGCTTCATTTCTCCCAAGCCGCCACCCCGGCCCCAAGAAACCACTCACCTTCCCCTACTAGAGCCCCTACACAACTTAATGCTCTCACCCCAAGCATTCTCTTTTCTACCCAGAAGCATACCATGTACTTGCAGATCATGTATCATCTATTATGTCATATCTTATGTATATAGTTGTATGGACTCCTCATCCATTCTGTTATATTTCAATATGTAAATAGTTACCCATATTCTCCAAGTTCTTTTCCCTGTTATAATGTAAATTCAATCAGTCTATTCTGATCTGAATACTCTTTGTTGAATGTGAACCGCACTGATAACAAATAGCGCGGTATATAAGAATCGTTAAATAAATAAATAAATCATTGCGGATGTGAGATGGATCCTTGAAAAGACTAAAGAATACCAAAAGGATATCTATTTGTGCTTTATTGACTATAGCAAGGCTTTTGACTGTGTAAACCATGAGAAACTCTGGGCCACATTAAGAAGCATGGGTATACCAGAACACCTGATCATACTCTTGCATAATCTGTACATTGATCAAGAAGCAGCAGTTCGAACAGAACAAGGAGAAACAGAATGGTTTAAAATAAGCAAAGGTGTAAGACAAGGCTGCATACTTTCCCCCTACCTGTTTAATTTATATACAGAACAAATCATCAGAGAAGCAGGATTGTATGAAGACAACAGAGGTGTGAAGATTGGTGGAAGACTCATCAACAACCTTCGATATGCTGATGATACCACGTTACTGGCTGAAAGTGAAAATGATCTGAAACATTTGCTTCTCACAATCAAAGAACATAGTCTCAAAATGGGCCTGCACCTTAATGTAAAGAAGACAAAGATCATGACAACTGGCATAATCAACAGGTTCATCGTTGAAGGAGAAGAAATTGAAATCATGAACAACTTTAACCTACTTGGTTCAACTATCAATAAAGAAGCAACAAGCAGTCAAGAAATCAGATGACGCATTGCTCTTGGCAGAATGGCTATGAAAGACCTAGATAAGATCCTCAAGAGCAGAGATGTCTCTCTCCATACAAAGATTCGACTTGTTCAAGCCATTGTATTTTCAATAACATCATATGGATGTGAAAGCTGGACAGTGAAAAAGATAGACAGAAAGAAAATTGATGCCTTTGAATTATGGTGCTGGCGGCGAATACTGTATATACCATGGATTGCCCGAAGAACAAACCAGTCGGTACTAGGGGAGATCAAACCTAAGCTTTCTTTAGAAGCTCAGATGACAAGACTTCGACTTTCATACTTTGGACACATCATGCGAAGAGAGAGATCATTAGAGAAAGACATCATGCTTGGCATGATAGAAGGTCAGCGCAAAAGAGGAAGGCCAGCAATGAGATGGATCGATACAATAACAGCAGCTATGGGTACCAGTCTGTCAACAATGAGCCGCCTGACTCAAGACCGAACACAATTTAGGATAGCTATCCGGAGGGTCGCCATGAGTCGACTCCGACTCGACGGCACTTAACAACAACAAAACCCAAGAAGATTGTAAAAAATTGGAAGAGGACATTGATAAATTAGAAGACTGGAAGTTCAAATGGCAGTTGAGATTTAATGAGGACAAGTGCAAAGTTATGCACCTAGGAAAGAATAACCCAAACTATAGTTACATGAAGCAATGTTCCACATTAGGAACCACCACCCAGGAAAAAGATTTAGGCATCATTGTGGATAACATGTTGAAACCCTCCGCCCAGTGTGCAGAGGTGGTCAAGAAGGCAAGTAGAATGCTAGGAATCATAAGGAAAGGAATGGAGAATAAAACAAAGTATATTATAATGCCTCTATCATTCCATGGTGCGACTGCACCTTGAATATTGTGTGCAATTCTGGTCACTGTATCTTAAAAGGGATACAGTGGAATTAGAAAACATACAGAGAAGAGCCATCAAAATGGTAAAGGGGATGGAGGGATCCCCCTATGAAGAAATGCGAAAAAGAAAAGGGCTCTTCAACCTGGAAAAGAGACGGCTGAGGGGAGATATGATAGAGGTCTATAAATTAATGAATGGAGTGGAACAGGTAAATGTAGATCAATTGTTTATGTCATCAAAAAGTAGAAAGACTAAGGGACATGCAATGAAGCAATAGTGTAACCCCTGTAATACTAATAAGAGAAAATATTTTTTCATTCAATGCATAATCAAACTCTGGAATTCGTTACCTGAGGATGTAGTAAAAGCTGTTAGTGTAGCTGGGTTTAAAAAAGGTTTGGACAAGTTCCTGGAGGAAAGTTCCATAAACCATTGGTAAACAGGACCCTGGAAATCCACTGCTTGCCCGTGTGTCTTTTTGGGAAAGCTCTAGGTACTTGTAACCTTGATTGGCCACTGATGGAAACATGATACTGGGCTTGATGGATTGTCCAATAACACTTAAGAGTCCATGCAACACAGCGCTGTGTTTTGAGCCATTGAAAACTCACAGCTCTTTTTCAAGCAGAGAGTGTAAAACTTTTGGATTACTTCCTTTAGAAGAACCTGTTTCACACACACTGCTTGAAGAAGTGCTTTGAATTTTCAATGGCTTGAAACACGGCATTATGTTGCATGGACTGCATGGACTCTTAAGTCTTATTGGATAATCAACCGAGTCTGCATATACCAGTTAAGCTTTGTTAACAGGTGTTATTTCCACCCGAACATCAACAGTTGTTTATATGGGCAGACAGAGTCCTTCACATATACACCGGTGTTGGTTGAACTAATGGGTTTCTCCCATTTTACTAGAGAAGTATAAGATAACTTTTGTGTGTGTGTTTCGCTAGGTGCGTCTTTACAAGCGTTTTTCAAGCAGTGTATGTTGATTTTTTCAGCAGTCACACAGGTTGGACGTTTGGGAAAGATAAACAACTCTGCGATGTATGTTGCATTTTGATTGAAGAGATCCTCGCTACGTGTATATGCCGGAGTTTTAGAATGAACTCTCAGTGACTTTTCAATTTGCTGCATAGTGTATAGTGTATAGGAGTTGGTTCCTTATCACACACATTGGAAAGTAAATTATACAGGTGTAGTGATACACATAGGGGTCTGTTTACTAAACGGCGCACATGTACGGGGCGCACATGAGCGCTCTAAAAGATGTATTTAAGTGCTCTTAAGCGCCCCGTACGAGTGCGCGGCACATTAACGGGTCCCGCAAGCGTGCGCCGACAACGCGCACATTTGCGGGGCGGTAATGTGCGAAAGAGGCGTGCCAAGGCGAAATGAGGGCGGAGGAAGGCCCCCTAGGGGCGGAGAGACGGGGTCAGTGGGCGGAATGTGGGAGGGGAGAGACTCGCCGCACAGGAGCGTGCCCGAATCTGCAAAGAAATTTACCGCCAGTGAAACACTCGCGTTAGAGGTGCTGTGCAGGGAAAAGAAACCGTTTCCGTCAGCAATGTGCAGCACAATAGTGGAAGCCCAAAAACCGTGAGCAGTGTGATCTATGTGCACAGATCAAACGCCGTAATGTCACAGGGCACTAACCACACGGGCGCCGCGCACCTTAGCGCATCTGTCAATCACAGCTTCTGTTCTTCACGACGGAACGCCCACTCCTTATACGGCACCCGCTCGGTACCGCGGACCGCACAACACCGGCCTTTAGTAAACAGACCCCATAGTTTCAAGGATATAAGCAGCTTTTAAGTCCACTTCAAGCCCCTGATGAAGGCAGCGAAACACGGCCTGTGTCAGGCCAGTGGCATATGAGTTTTCAATAAAATATTTCATCCTTCTGAGTACTCCACGTTTCTGTACTGGTTTCTGGGATGTGATAGGACATGATTATTGGCACCCTTATAAACAATTCAAATCAGTTTGAACAGAAGAGTTACATTCCATTGAAGTAAAATTAGATACACTTGGGATCAAGTGTCAGTACTCAGATGACTTGCATCAACCAATGAATGATGACTCTAATGTTTAAAATGTCCACATTCACTCCCTGTTCCATTTTCACAATGGTGAAGACAAGAGAGCTGCTCGAGACTGTCAGAAAAGCCATTATCACCAAACATCAAACTTCAAAGGGGTACAAAGCCATCTCCAAAGACCTTAGGATTCCTGTATCTACAGTTTGCAATGTCATTAAGAAGTTTTCTGCTCATGGAACTGTCAAGAACCTCCCAGGTCGTGGTAGGAAGAGGAAAATTAATCCAAGAAGTCTTCGAAAGTTAGTGTGAACTGTTGGACAAACACCATATACAACATCCAAAGAGCTTAAGGCTTATCTGGAGTAATTTGGAGTGTTGGTTTCAACCTGCATCATATACCACACACTAAAGAAAGGACTTCATGGGCGAAGGTAAAGGAGGACTCCACTGCTCAAAGACAGCATGCCTTATCTTTGCCCAAACCCAACTTGAGAAACCACAATCCTTCTGGGAAAATGTTCTGTGGACAGATAAAACCAAACTTGAGCTCTCTGGTAATGCAGAGCAGCAATACATTTACAGGCATAGAAATGAAGCTTATAAAACATCCTTCCCACAGTTAATTATGGTGGAGGTTCCATAATGTTCTGAGGCTGTTTTGCTGCCTCAGGACCTGGAGGTCTGGAACGTATTAAAGGAATCATGAGGTCATAGGACTCCCAAGATATTTTGAAGCAAAATGTGCTACCCAGTGTCAGAATAAGTCTGGATTGAAGGTCATGAGTCCTCCAGCAGGACGATGACCAAAAACATACATCCAAAAGTACAAAACAATGGTTAAAAAGGAACAAATGGACTGTGTTAAACTGGCCAGCAATGAGTCCTGATCTCAATCCAATTGAGAACTTTTGGAAAGAGTTGAAATCTGCCATTGGTAAAAAGAATCCTGGAAACATTCATGAGCTGGAACTGTGGGAACAAAAGGGCCTGAAGAAGCACCTGATGAGCCTTCTGCTGCAGCCTCCATAAATGCACCCCAGCAAGGGATCACTCCAGGAACCTGCCCTGCTGGATTCAGAAGCGGCAAAACCTCGCCAAAATCAAACTGCGGTTCTCGAAGCATTGTGCACAAGCAGAAAAGACTAATGGCATGCTCGTTGCACCTGAAAAGGAAACACCACTAGACTTGACGGACTAGGGGAAAGGACAGGATGAAGAAGAACCCACTGAAACTGGAACTAGCCTTACCGTCCTACTGTTCAACCTGATGAGCAACCTTCGGTACGGTCAGAATTCTAACTGCAGCACCGACAGCCGATCTCTGCCTGCACTCCTGGCTTTCTGTACATAGCTATACAAAAGTATTGTATCTGACTTCTCTCTATAAAATTATGCTAGCTATGTTTGTGTGTGCAAACCCAGAATTTCATAGTGACTGTGTTTCATTGGATTTCCATTTATTCTTGCACAAGTTGAGTTTAATTACTAACTTTACCTAGAGGAAGGGATTTTGTAATTATTTTTTTTAGTGTTATCAAGTGAGTGCTGATGCAGCTGCCTCTGGGTTTTCTTGGCAAGGCATCATGGGAAGTAGATTGCCAGGCTTTTTCTTCAGAGGTAATGGAGGGTAAAGTGACTTGCCTAAGGTCACAAGGAGTATCAGCAGGAATTGAACCCTGGATCTTCTGGGTATTAGGCACTTGCTCTAACCACTCCACTACTCTACTTTTGCAAAAGTTAACCTGAAGTTCCACATCAAGGTATCATTTGGTGTAGAAGACGGTTCCAGGCCTTCCAGTGCTATGATCCAGTCAGACTTTCATGATACAAGCATAGGCAAATTTGAAGAGACATGCCCACAACTTTGGTTAAGCTGAAACTTTCACTGGCAATCAATGTCCAGATACCAGATTTCACTGCCCCTGACCTTCTAGGCCACCTTCAGTTATACGGAATGTAAGCTATGAAATGATCTTCCTCATAAGGCAAGAGAAGAAACCAAATTCTTTGCTTTAGGATGTAGCTAAAGAAGTGGTTATTTGTTCAGAGGTATGGGAAGGGAACAAGATGACAATGTTGCTTTTGTAATCTCTTGGAATGACAGCTTTTTCAGTTTACATTTGCTACTGTAGCTTTGAGATTGGCAGGCATTATTTTTATTTGCTGCAGCACCCATGTTATTCCCTATGGGCACGGTGGCAGATAGTGTGTCCTAATGTTTAATAAACATGGCCCTTTATATTTTGAATAATACAGGGGGAAAACACATCAGTGTTTCTATTTCTCAGGTGTTACCTTGCATGCACAGTCTGGTTTCTTGGGGTTTCAGGTCAATTTTTGTCTTCATGTTTCTATTTTTAGTTAGTCATCCCTTAATCTGTACTTGGTGAGAGTCTATGTTCTAAATGAATGACGCAGGGCAGGTGTTCTGTTAGCATGGAGTTTTTATGTAGGAATCTGCCTTGTTCAGTTTACCTAGTAGGTGTATGGATTTTCTAGGGTCCGGGCAATATTTATGGTGCCGTCCTTTCCTAGCTAGGATTCTTGTTGTGAGTTTTGCAAGTTAATTCTGTTGTAGAATAGGTAGATTTGCTCTGTATGTCCTGTTCTGTGGTTCTTGCTTTTTCTTTTTGTGTGGAGACAGCTGTAGGGTGGTGGAGGGAGAGGGGCACTGGAATAGGGATAGACTTCAAGATTTGCAGTTTTGTGTTCTTGAAGCTGCCAGTCTTACATATAAAATATTTGGTCAGTTCAGATACAAGGAAATCTTCGCTGTTGCTAATGTCTGAGCTTGTCCAGCTCTGGCACATTCTAATCTAGCCTATGCACGATGATCATGAATTCGCAGCCACCAGCATTTATTTCTCATTTTATATCTTCTCCACTCATCAGTAATCTGGTAATAGCACTGACTAAATAAATTTGATATGCAAATCTTTATGCAAATGAGGCCCCACAATGCGTCTCGGCACATGGCCGCTGTCACGCCCTTAGCCCCTTACAGACAGTGTGGAGGGGCGTGCTTGTTATAGGAGAGATTCACCATTTAGCCTTTACCTGACTGGCTGCCTTGTAATGCCCCATGGGAGAGGTAGTTCAGTCAGGAGGTACTTGGCTTCAGGTAAAAAAAACCACAATGTAGTTGGCTTTGAGTGGTAAGGCTTTTGACAGAAATTTATTGATGGGGTAAACGCTAGGGTCATAAATTAACACCTTTGGATTGTTTCTCCAGGATTCTTTCAAAAATACATCAGGATATAACTGAACTCAAAACAAAATAGCTTATAATGTTCTTTAGCATAAAGAAAAGTCCTTTCAACAGCTAATGCTACCAGACACGGCTAGCAGTGCTGTTCAAAACAAACAGAAACAGCTTTTCCTACAGCAAGTTTCTTTTCTCTCAGTCCAGAACACTTCCCGGCTGTTTGTCTCCTTAAGCACAGTAAAAACTTTCAACAAGAAGTCAAACAATTCTCTATGCAAGGTTTTTAGGAATAGTGAAAACAAAACCAAAGCTTTTCTTACTTTCACCGTCAGCACGGCTTCACGCTGTGCACTGCACTGGCTAGCAGCTGTTCCACAAGTTTTAATTAGAAAGCTTCAGCTTGCTCAGCTAAAAAGGTATTTCTCCTTTTAATACAGGACTTTCACAAGTTATCAACAGGCTCTCAGGGTTACCGGACTCTGGAGGTTTTCCTTACGGTTGACTCCCTTCCAAACCCTCTGTATTTGAAGATTGGCATAAAGAGTAATCCATGTATGAGTCTTCTTCTTCTACAGCTAGGTCTTGTTTACCCAGTTGCATTGGCTCTACCTTCGTTTCTGGCTTGGAGGACTTAGCTGGCTGCCTTCCGTTAGGGCAAAAGCTGTCTCTTGCAACTCTGTAGTGCTCCAAATTAGACAAGCTTCTAATGCTCCTACCTGGGTCAAGGCTTGTATCAGCTTCTCCTCTCTCATGCTCTGGCCACCATTCACCTGAGCTTCCTCGTCCTGTCCTCCAACTTGTGTTCCTGGTTCCTGCTGTTCTTACTGTTCCAGCTCCATTCCTCTTCCGGTAAGCATTCCTACTCCTCTCCCTCTCTGGATAGTCTGACCTAGTCTTAAACCTCTCAGGCTCCAGCCCCATCCCTTCTCCTCTCAGGTGTTGGAGATAAAATTGCCTCATGGCAGCTGAGCAATTGGGGAATTCAGTGACGTAAGGGTTCCTTACCCTGGGCTTGTATTCCCTCTCCTTTTCTCCACTAGGGGCATTCTGCAACCTATTGCAGCTAGGAAATACCTGCTTTCTAGGTGTAAATGGAGTTTTGTGTCTCTGACCTTGTAATATAGGTCCTTTGATAAAGGTGAATTCCTTCTCTTTATCCCTGTCTCCTGGGTCCTGATAAGCTTCCTTATCACATACCCCCCTGCTCAAGTTATTACGGGCTGGCTGAGGTTGCGAGTGTCCCTCCGAACAGTCCGCAATTCCTGAGAGAGCATTGTTATTTTTGTGCAGTTTTTCTGCCGGCTGTTCTGCGCTGGGGATATTATCCGTCGCAGATCTCTCTTGCCAAGACCTAAGCACATTTATGTGGTAAGTCTGCCTGTGTCCCTTAGTATTTTCTACCACATAAGACCCTGGGCTCACCTGCTTGACCACCTTCCCAAGGCCCTTTCCACTGTACTTCAAACTTGGGTGTGGCACCTGCTACCTGCACCAGGACTTTTTCTCCCAGGCTTAACTTGCGAGGCTTGGCCCTTCGGTCGTACCACTCCTTCTGGCGCACTTGACTGTCCTGTAGATTCTTCTCAGCTACCTGTGAGGTCCTATTTAAATGTGCTCTTAAGTCCCGTAAAAATTGAGGAACTCCCTTGCCCTCCTGTTCCGGGTCTAACCACTGCTCCCTTAATATTTCTAAGAGACCACGAGGGGCTCGACCGTACATCAGCTCATAAGGAGATATGCCCAGGGAAATCTGAATCCGTTCCCGGCAAGCATATAGGACAAAAGGTAACAACATGTCCCATTCCTCCATGTTGCCTGCTAACCCTCTTCTTAACATTTGTTTTAAGGTTTGATTTAACCTCTCCACCAAACCGTTCGACTGGGGATAAGCGGATGTTTTTACGTGATGAATTCCGAAAGCATCCCAGATCTGGGCCAAATACTTTGATACAAAGTTGGTCCCCCAGTCTGTTAACACTTCTCTGGGGAAGCTTATTTCACAAAACAACTTTACCAATTCTAAAGCTATTGCTTTTGTCGAGATATTTCGTAAAGGAATGGCCCAGGGAAACCTGGTAGCCTGGTCCACCATGACTAACATGTACTGGAAACCCCGGGGTGTTTTAACCAGTGGACCTACTATATCTATAGCGATATGGCCTACGGGATCCGATATGATGGGTGTTGGAATGAGTGGCACAACTGGGGGTCGTGCACCTGTAACTCGCTGGTACGCTGGGCAGGCGGCACAGAACCGGGTGATTTCTTTAAAAATGCCAGGCCAATAAAATCGTATCAGAATCTGATCTAATGTTCCCTACACCCCTTTATGGCCACCCACTGGATGATCATGGGCAAGTCTCAAAACTAACCCTTTAAAAGTTGTGGGTACCACTAGCTGCTTTCTGATCATTCCAGTACGGGGGTCCTGACTTTCTCTATACAATATCTCGTTGTCCAGCAGGAATCTGGGAAGGACATCCCGTACCACTCGGGCATACTCAAACGCTCGAGTGAGAGCAGGATCTGCTCGCTATTCCTGAGGAAAAGTTGGAAACTTTTCTACTATTTCGGCTGGCACCCAGAGTAACCCATCTTAGCCCTTCCCTGTGCCCTACAACGCCCCTCATGACATTTTTGTGCTTTCCCCTTTTTAACTTTTTCAGATGGAGAAGTCACCAAGTCATCGTGTGAAGGTAAATCTCTTAGTGACTCTGCTTGGGTCTCATCTTCTTGGGTATTGGCCCTAGACTGGGATCGGGTGGATATAAGGCCACTCTTTTGCCCTAAGCCTTCCTCTAATCCCTGTTTGAATTGGGGCCAGTCTCTTCCTTTTTTTAAAAATTTTATTTATTTATAATTTCCAACAGCACAACCTTAGCAACAGAAAACAGAAACCATAACAGCAAAACAGACCCAACCCACCCACCCTCCCAGTCTCCAATGGCCATCGACACCAGTAGTTTCTACAGAGCAATAACACCACCCACATGACATGAATACCAATTCGCTAACACATTCTGGATCAAGCAGAAACATCTCCCCAGCAGTGGTCTGGCACCCTGAAAGACACTCCAGCCAACGCTGCATAATCATCTAACCACTTCCACTTGCTCTCCAAATCCAGTTGAAGAGCAGACCGCCCCTTCTGGCACCTCCGTCCTTGCTTGCAGCCCCATGCCTTTTCATAGCTGGCATAAAGAGAAACCAAATTCCACCAATGGTTGCTCTCCAGCTTACTAGTATCTTTCCAACAGATCAGGATTAGCTTTAGAGCAACAGCAATCAAAAAATTAAACAGAAAGTGCTTTTCTTTCTTTAGAGGCAGGGACGGGCATGCAGACCGGAGAAAAACCAAATCCCATGACAGAGGTGCCCGAAAGGAAAGTATCTTCTGTATTAGACCCCATACCTCCCGCCAGAAAATCTGTACGCTAGGGCAATCAAACATCATATGTTGCAGTGTGCCTAAGGACGCCAAGCACGTCCAGCAACGAGCTTCTACTCCAGGAGCCCAACGAGAGAGCCGACTGGGCGTCAAATACGCCCTGTGAGAGAGAAAATATAATGACTGTGTAATTGCTGTGGCGCAGGAGACTCTATTCGCCCTAGACCAGAGAGTAGACCAAAGCTGGGGTGGAATAGTTAAATTTATCTCAGCTTCCCAGCACTTTCTTAGACCAGTTAACGAGGCGAACCATACATTCCTAAGAGTCGCATAAAGTTTTGAGACTGCCCCCTTACCCTCCAAACAGGCAAGCAACAACTGTTGCAAACCCCATTCCTTCGACAGATTAGCAACAGCAATCTTTGTCTGCATTAGACAGCTTCTCAACTGGACCCATTGAAACCGACAGCTATCGGGTAGATCAAACTCCCTGACGAGTGCCTCCCAGGATTTCCAACACCGGAGATGGGCTATATGGCCCAACGTCCAGATACCCTTATCTTGCCAGCACCTCCAAGAGATCATTTTACCCCCAATCCTAAATCTAGGATTATGCCATATAGGGAACTCCCTGGATACGGGATTCTCACCAGCCATTATCTCTGCTAGGCCAAAGGAAGCTCTCTGAGTGGCTAAAATAGCAGGAGAGACCATACAGGTAGCAGGAATCTTCATTACGAGCAACAGTTGGAGAGGGACACGAGAGACCATCCTCTTCTCTACTTCTAACCAAACCATGCTTAGCTCCTTGGCAGCCACCGAACACCAAAGTGCTCCCTGCTTCAGCAAGAGGGCCTGGTGGTAAGCCCGAAAATCAGGGAAATTAACTCCCCCCTGTTCCCTACTTGCTTTGAGCTTGTTAGTCGCGATTCTGACCATAAAAACCTTATTAATTGACTCTCCCAGCCCTTATATACCCTAACTGGCAGCTCCATCGGAAGCATCTCCAAGATATAATTTATCTTGGGAGACAGGACCATCTTAATTGCCTCCATCCTGCCCCACCATGTCAGATATAAGAGGGACCACTTTACCGAAAAAATTCGGAGCAACTCCTCGATAGCCTGACAGTTAACTGAAGTCGTCTCTTCTGCGGAGAAACAATATTTAATTCCCAGATATTTGATAGGTTTGGATTCCCACACAAAAGGATGATCCCCTAGAGTGGAAGAGAAAGTCACACTGTTCATGGGAAACGCCACTGACTTCCCCCAGTTTATCTTATAACCAGAGATTTCCGAGTAGGCACCCATAACTCTTAGAACTTCATCCACCTGATTTGGCTGAACAAAAAGCAGCAAATCATCAGCATAGGCTGACACTTTTACCTGTAAATCCCCCACTTGGATGCCCCGAATCCTCTCAGAGTGTCTGATGGCTAAGGCTGAGGGTTCTAAAGCGAGATTGAACAATAACGGGGAAAGGGGGCAACCTTGCCTAGTACCACGCTGCAAGGCAAAGGGGGAAGACAGCGTTCCATTCACTAGAATTCTGGCCTGGGGGTTAGAGTATAACACCTTAATCAGATTTATAAACGAGTCTCCAAAGCCAAACCACTGCAACACTCGGTACATAAAGGCCCACTCTAACCTATCAAAAGCCTTTTCGGCATCTAAGGAAAGCCCAACCATGGGGCAGTCTTGCAAGCGCGTTAGGGCAAAAAGATCAATGAGAAGACAAGCATTATCTGCTGTCAATCTCCAAGGCAGGAACCCGCATTGGTCCGGGTGTATTAACCCGGAGACCACCTTCGAAAGCCTTCTGGCTAAAACACCAGCAAAGATCTTATAATCTGCGTTTAAAAGAGAGATCGGCCTATAGTTGCCCACCTCGAGAGGGTCTCTGCCCTCTTTAGCCAGCACAACTATGGTCGCTGCATTGAAACTCCCTATTTGCGGGGATTGTTCAATTAGCAGTTGAAAGAAACAAGCCATCTTGGGGGCTAAATCCTCCTGGAACACTTGGTAAAATTCCATAGGGAGCCCATCAGGCCCTACCGCCTTGCCCTTTTTTGCATCCCTGAGGACAGCTTGGACTTCTTCCCCCTCTATTAGTAGGTCTAATCCCTCTGCCTGTTGGGCACTAAGGACAGGGAGAGGCAAGTCAGCTAAAAAATTTTGATAGACGGAATCATTACATTCTCCCATCGAAGAGTATAAATCTTGATAAAAAGACCTAAATCTCTCCCCTATCTCACTATTCTTCGTGAGCAGCCCATGCTTTTCCAATGTTAAGGCTGCAATGCTAGATTTCTCTCTAGGGGGGCTGAGCACAGATGTCAACAGCCTGCCAGCTTTATTTTGCTCAACATAATATCTCGCATCTTGCGCGTGTTGAACCTTTCGGACTTCCGAACTCAAGAGAGTGTTATACTGATACCTTAATTTCTGCAGGCGTAAGAGAGCACAAGGCTCCACATTTGCTCTCAAGAGCCTTTCCCCGGCGGAAATTTGAGCTTCAAGCTCAGCCAACACAGCCTTTCTCTGTTTAGACAAGCGGATAACGTAGCTAGTTATCTGGGCACGGATAGAGGCCTTAAAGGCCTCCCACCAGGCCCAACCTGCGGTCTCTGAAGGGAGGTTTTTAGCGAAATATTCTCTGATCTCCATCCGTATAAAATCACAGAAGGCCGGATCTTCCAACAACTCCCTAGGAAAAAAACACTCTATCTTCCGAGAGGCCACTTGCCCCAGTGACAAAATCAGAAAAACAGCCGCATGATCTGACACCGTAGTAGCACAGATACCGGCCTCCATTGTTGACTCCACTAAAGACCTAGATATTAAGAGGAAATCAATGCGCGAATGCGAATTATGTGGAAGAGAGTGAAAAGTAAATTCCTTATCTGCAGGGTGCAGGGTTCTCCAAATATCGGACAAACCCAAGTCCTGCATCAGGGACAAAAGAACAGAAACTGCCCTACCAGGCTTGGGGGATCTAAACGGCTGTTGGTCCAGCAATGGGTCCAGAACCAAGTTGAAGTCCCCGCCCAAAATCATGTGGTGGGACCTCAACTCGTGAGCTTCTTCCGCAACCATCTGAAAGAAGGAAACATCATCACAGTTTGGTCCGTAGACATTCAATACGGCCAATTCTTCCCCATTAATATGCATTAAAACCTTTGCCCACCTTCCTTGCAGGTCTGCAGACCCCAGCTCAACCTTTGGCTGAAGAGCTTTCCGTACCAATGTTATTACACCATTCTTTTTGCCAGCTGCTGCGGCATGCACCACAACCACATTACGCCCCTTACCCAGTTTTATTGCTTCTATGGAAGACAAGTGGGTCTCCTGGAGTAGAACTACATCGGCACCCTGCTTAGCACAATACAGTAGGATTTTCTTTCGCTTGATTGGATTGTTGATCCCTTTCACGTTCAGTGAAAGAATCTTAAGGGACCCCATAGAGCTTAACAAGCAAAATGACATCTACACTGGTGCCCCTAGGATATATCACCAACCCCCAGCTCTGTACATTACCCCCAGCAGTTACCCTTGGAGACAACATCCCCCCCAACCAAACCCACCACCCTGGGTGAACCATCGAACCTGCAAGATTGCCCTCTGAACCCCACCCCCACCCTCTGAGCTCCTCATACACAACCCCCTCCCTCCCTCTGATAATGCAACATCATACAGCTCGCTCCCACCCCAGAAATCCAACCCCAAGATTTCCACTCCCCCACCCAACCAGACAGATATCCCAGCTTCCGACCGAGCTTCCTACCAACACCCACACTTATACAAATCCCATTTACTCAACCACAGGCAGACACTGACAATAAAGGCCAAAGCTGCAAACTGGTATCCCCAACACAGCAGGCCCTAACCCAGTCTTTTCCAAAAAAATCTCCACAAATGTTCTCAGCGCATTACTGCAGCTTCCTGCTCCTCAATAAAAGTCAAAAGAACCTGAGGATCCTCAAAGGTCTGAGTTTGGTTATGAAGCGTGACTATGAGTCTGGCAGGAGCAAACAGCCCATATCGAGCTTGAAGATTTTGCAGCCGCGGCCTTAGCGCTAGCATTTGCTTCCGACGGGTCACTGTAGCCTTATTAAAGTCCGGGAAGAAGGCTATGTTCAAACCTTCGAACTTCAGTGGCGCCAAGACTCGGGCTGCCGACATGACTTGAACCACTTGTTGATACCTTAGCAGCTTCATGATGATAGGGCGTGGCCACGACGAATGGGGGCCCTGATGTGTAGGGACTCTGTGAGCTCTCTCGATCTCGAATGGGCGGTCAAAAGCAATCTTTAGTAAATCCGGAATAGTTTTACTCAGAAAGCCCATCATGTCCCGTCCTTCCGCCCCTTCAGGTATCCCCACAAGCCTGATGTTATTCCGACGTGCCCTGTTATTAAGGTCCTCCAGATAGCTCTCCAGGGCAGAAATGCATTTAGTATTAGCAGCCACCTCCTTCAGACGCTCCTCGTGCACCTCTACTCTTATAGAGAGCCCTTCCATCTTTTCAAAGAGTGTACTGAGCTGTACCTTCAAATCCTTGAGTTCCGCCACGTCAGCCTGCACCCCACTCAGGGGTTTGCGGTAACCAGCTCTCGCACGGCCTTAATTTCAGCCAAAAGCTCTTGCAGGTCTTCAAGGCTCTCCTTCGCGTCAGCGGCCTTCTGCGGCGAGGGAGGGTCAGGTTTCAGCCGCTTAGTTCCCGTAGTCGCAGGCGAGCAAAAATCAAGCCTGGAAGGTTTGCTGGATGTCATTGTCGTATTCTTACGGCCACTGAAGCTCCAGAAACAGTATTTCTCCTTGGAGGGGCAGGATAATTTTCAGGATTCCGGGGAGAGAAAGGATCAAGCGGCCATCTTGCACCGTCGCAGGCTCCGCCCCCGGGGCCAGTCTCTTCCTAATATATTAAATCATATGGGAGTTTGGGAACCACTGCCACTGGGATCTCTTTCTGCACCCCTAAACCCTTGACCATTAACTTATACGTAGGATAAAATGAAGCAGCCCCATGAATGCATCTAATTTGTACCTTACTTTCGGGCTTTCTATGCTCGGAGTTATTCTGGGCCTCTATTGCTCGCCAAAGCCTTTTAGATAACATGCTTTGGTCTGCACCAGAGTCCAAAAGAGCATTTGTAGTAATCCCTTGTATGTCAACCGTTAAAAGAAAACCTTCTCCAGGCCGTTTTATACTGGTACCCATTAGGTTAGTGCGGGCTTTGCAACCCTTCTGCAAGTGACCCCATTTCCCACACTTGAAACATTTTTTTCTAGCCCATTTCCCATATTGGGTAGGCATACAAACACTTCCAAATTCAGTATCCTTTCCATTCTTCTTTCCTGATGCAGCAAAACCCACCTCAGCACCTATTTTCAGAGTGCTACCCTTTTGCTGATAAGCTAATTCAGCTTCCATAAAACGTTCAGACAAAAGGGTTGCCTCTCCCATGCTTTGGCAATTCTGCTGGATGAGAAAGGACTGTAAGTCTTTTGGCCCTGCTGCCATAAATTGTTCTAACATTATCATATCCATAATCATTTCTACATTTTTCCCTTCGGGAGCCAGCCATTTCAGTGCTAATCCACGAATCCTCTGGCTTGAGGCTTTTGGCGTCTCGCCAACTCTCAGGACTGTGGCTCTAAACATGCTTCGGTACACTGTGGCAGTTAACCCTAAGCGTTCCTTAATGGCACTCTTTACAGCCTTATAATTTAAAGCTTGGGCTGCCGGCATGGCTCTATAGGCAGGAAGCGCCTCTCCGGTTAAAGATGTAGCCAGACGCACTGCCCACTGGGTCTCCGGCCAACCTAGAGCCTGAGCCACTCTTTCAAAAGATTCAAGAAAATCGTCTATATTGTCCTCTGGGGTAAGTTTTCCAAAACTAAATGCCCCAGTACCCTGAAAGTCCCCCATACTGTCCACACGCGGTATAGCTGGTCCTGCTGGCGCTGGTACTCCTCCGCCTCCCTGGCTCCGGAGCGTAATCAAAGCTTCGACCAAGTCAAGAACTGTTTTTTGCTGTTCCCTCATGGCAGAGATTGCACTGTCCTGCGCCAGTTGCGCCAGCGCCTGCTGACGTGCGAACTGGGTCGCCATCCAGCTCACAAGCTCCTTAGGATCCATAACTTGTTACCTGCAAGAAAAAAAGAGAAAAAAAACCCCACCAAGGGCGGCACCACACAACAACTTTTTCTTTTTCTTTTCTATATGCCCCCTTTTAAATGCCTCAGCATAGACTTTTTCCTCTGTCCACAATTGGTCACGCCCAGGCATCTTTTACCTTATTCAGGCGTTGACTCTCACTTATACAGGGTCTTTTCCTCAAGAACTGCTCCTGGATCACCTCTTCTGCTCATCATGTCCGTCAGGGAAATTCTGATTCCACCGGCTTTGGCTTGAAAATCTCGCAGCTGTATATCCTTAGTGAAATTCTTGGTATCCTTAAGTGTAAAAAATCCAAGAACTACGCCACTGTCACGCCCTTAGCCCCTTACAGACAGTGTGGAGGGGCGTGCTTGTTATAGGAGAGATTTACCATTTAGCCTTTACCTGACTGGCTGCCTTGTAATGCCTCATGGGAAAGGTAGTTCAGTCAGGAGGTACTTGGCTTCAGGTAAAAAAAAACACAATGTAGTTGGCTTTGAGTGGTAAGGCTTTTGACAGAAATTTATTGATGGGGTAAACGCTAGGGTCATAAATTAACACCTTTGGATTGTTTCTCCAGGATTCTTTCAAAAATACATCAGGATATAACTGAACTCAAAACAAAACAGCTTATAATGTTCTTTAGCATAAAGAAAAGTCCTTTCAACAGCTAATGCTACCAGACACGGCTAGCAGTGCTGTTCAAAACAAACAGAAACAGCTTTTCCTATAGCAAATTTCTTTTCTCTCAGTCCAGAACACTTCCCGGCTGTTTGTCTCCTTAAGCACAGTAAAAACTTTCAACAAGAAGTCAAACTCTTCATAGGCAAACAATTCTCTATGCAAGGTTTTTAGGAATAGTGAAAACAAAATCAAAGCTTTTCTTACTTTCACCGTCAGCATGGCTTCAGGCTGTGCACTGCACTGGCTAGCAGCTGTTCCACAGGTTTTAATTAGAAAGCTTCAGCTTGCTCAGCTAAAAAGGTATTTCTTCTTTTAATACAGGACTTTCACAAGTTATCAACAGGCTCTCAGGGTTACCGGACTCTGGAGGTTTTCCTTACGGTTGACTCCCTTCCAAACCCTCTGTATTTGAAGATTGGCATAAAGAGCAATCCATGTATGAGTCTTCTTCTTCTACTGCTAGGTCTTGTTCACCCAGTTGCATTGGCTCTACCTTCGTTTCTGGCTCAGAGGGCTTAGCTGGCTGCCTTCCGTTAGGGCAAAAGCTGTCTCTTGCAACTCTGTAGTGCTCCAAATTAGACAAGCTTCTAATGTTCCTACCTGGGTCAAGGCTTGTATCAGCTTCTCCTCTCTCATGCTCTGGCCACCATTCACCTGAGCTTCCTCGTCCTGTCCTCCAACTTGTGCTCCTGGTTCCTGTTGTTCTTACTGTTCCAGCTCCATTCATCTTCCAGTAAGCATTCCTACTCCTCTCCCTCTCTGGATAATCTGACCTAGTCGTAAACCTCTCAGGCTCCAGCCCCACCCCTTCTCCTCTCAGGTGTTGGAGATAAAATTGCCTCATGGCAGCTGAGCAATTGGGGAATTCAGTGACGTAAGGGTTCCTTACCCTGGGCTTGTATTCCCTCTCCTTTTCTCCACTAGGAGCATTCTGAAACCTATTGCAGCTAGGAAATATCTGCTTTCTAGTTGTAAATGAAGTTTTGTGTCTCTGACCTTGTAAAATAGGTCCTTTGATAAGGGTGAATTCCTTCTCTTTATCCCTGTCTCCTGGGTTCTGATAAGCTTCCTTATCACACCGCGCATCACCCTTGGGCCGCCCCTGGCTGTATGGAGGCATGCTTAAGGTTGAAGGACATATAGCCTTGTGTGAGAGAGAGCTGAATGATTTTGAGCAATGCGGAGGTGAGTTCAGAATCAGCCATTTTGATCCAGCTCACCAGGCATGGATCTAAGGGGGAGGTGGTGGTGTTAAGGCTGGTGATGTTATTCTCTAAGGCAGTAAAAGAGCAAGTGTTCTAACTGTGGGCCAAGAGAAGGCGTGCATGGGTGGACAGTGGGGGTAAATGGGCGGGGAGTGGGCAGGAAGAAGGCTTGCTCCCTTAACGTAGGCACCTTAATGGAAGGAACCCTAATGCAATTCAAAACCTGATGGAAAGTGTGCTTTTTGAGGAGAGAGCTCACTTCTGCAATGGGATGCACAGACAGGGGAGCCCATGAGAATGATAGTAGTGCTCCATTAGCAGCAACAGCATAGTGCCCAAGTATGAAAAGGCACACTATGTTGATGGTGCAAATGGGGGCAAAGGAGGTGGCAAATGGGTCATACAGTGGGGGCTGCTGGTGCACAGGGGGGACCAGGCAGCTGCCTAGATGGCACATAGGAGCATAAGACTACATAAATTCCAAACTGTGTCAGACCAAGGCCCATCATGCCCAGTATCCTGTGTCCAATAGTACACAATCTAGGTCACATGTACCTAGCAGTTTCCCCAAAAGGCACCCAGGATCCCCAATAACTGTAATGGGGCAAGCAGTGCATAGCTTGGGTCCTCTTTAGCAATGGTATATGGACGGTTACCCAGGAACCTGACAAACGTTTTTAAACCCAGCTACTCTGACAGCTTTTACCACATCCTCCGGTAATGGATTGCAGGGTTTGATTATGCATTGACTGAAATAATATTTTAACCTAGAAGACCCATATGGGTTACATGTAGCCGCATTCAGGTCCCCTAGTCTGTTCACAGTCTGATGGCATAAAAAAGCAACCTATGTTTATCTGTTCACTTTGCTCAATAATCTATAGACCTCTATCATATCATCCCTCAGCCGTCTCTTCCCCAAGTTGATGAGCCCCAACCTTTTTAGTCTCTCCACAAAGGTGTATTCTGCCATTCACAGAACCATTTGTGATGTTCATCATGATCCCACAGTGACAGTGGCAGCACACAGTCCTGCTACTGCTGCAGAAAGGCAATGTGCCATATGGGGCGGTCCAAGGGTCCTGGCATCCCAGGCAGAGATCCAGGCTGCCTCCCCCACCCCTCCCCCCCTGTTGCCGCAGAACCCAGCTGTGGGGGAAGGAACAAATAGTGCCAGACGCTGTAGCCCTCCAGGTATCTGGAAAATGCAGGTGCCTGGGGAAATACTACAACAGTGGCTGCCATCCTCCCCATGAGACGTATTGGTGGCAGGCAGTGATGGGGCCCCTGCATGTGCAGCTGGTACGGGAGGCTGTGTGGCCATCCATGTGTGTCCCTGCCCCTCTCCCATCTGGCCCTTGTGTCCAAGGGGCCCGCCAAACCCATATGTTTAACATGCTGGGACTGTGACCACCGCCACTGACAGTGCATGGGCATGTCTGCATGGTGGGGTGTTAGTGGTGGCGTGGGAAGTGGCACCAGCCTGCAGCAGATAGAAGCCTTGTCCTGGTGGTGTGCGCCATTCACATTGCAGCATGTGCCAAAGGCCAGTTGAAGGGAAACATGTCAGCAACAGTCAGTAACCGTCCATATACCATTGCTGGAAGGCAATGAGCACAAATGCTCGAAGCTTTAGCCAACAAAATTCCGGACATGGAAGCCCTAATGGTGGAAACGGATTTGGACATCGTGGCCATTACAGAAACATGGTTTAATGAATCACATGATTGGGATATAGCCATAGCTGGCTATAATCTATTCAGAAGAGACAGAGAAAATGGAAAAGGAGGAGGAGTAGCCTTGTATGTCAAAAGCAATATTAAAGCTACTGAAATGCAGGGGACATGGGGAAAAGAAGAAGTGCTCTGGATTGCGTTGGAAAGAGGAGATGGCACTGTCATCCATATTGATGTAGTCTGCAGACCTCCTACTCAAATTGAAGAGAGAGATAGCGAATTGATTATAGATATTGCCAAGATAGCAACAAAGGGGGAAGCGATCATATTGGGTGACTTTAATCTACCTGTTGTGGATTGGATTACTCCTTCTGCACATATAGAAAGAAGCAAAAACATTGTGGATGCTCTCCAAGATGCATTAGACAAATGGTGATGGAACCAACCAGGGAAAGCCCAACGCTGGATGTAGTGCTCACCAACAGTGATAGTGTGTCGCATGTCTGCGTGAGTGCTCCTGTGAGCAACAGTGATCATCACACAGTGTGGTTTGAGATAAAAGCCATGGTACAAGCCAATCATAGCAAGCTCAAAGTCCTAAACTTCAAAAACACTGACTTCAATAAAATGGCCGAGTACTTAAAGGAGGAGATGACGGGGTGGAAGGAGATAAGGGAAGTGGAATTGCAATGGGCTAAACTAAAGGTGGCAATAAAAGGGCAACAGATAAATATGTAAGAAAAGTAAATAAAAACAAGAGGAGAAGGAAACCTATTTGGTTTTCCAAAGAAGTGGCTGCTCAAATAAAGGCAAAAACCACAGCTTTCGCAAAATTCAAAAGCTTACAAACAGAAGAACACAGAAATGAATACAGGATCAAGCTCAAAGAGTCTAAAAGAGAAACGAGGATAGCAAAATCAAAGGCAGAGGAAAAGAAGGCTAAAGATGTTAAGGGTGGCGACAAAACTTTCTTCAGGTATATTCGGGAAAGGAAGAAGATCAGAGTTGGAATTGCAGGACTCAGAAGTGCTGGGAAAGGACTCGTGGAAAGTGACATTGAAAAAGCAAAATTGCTAAACAAATACTTCTGCTCTGTTTTCACTAAAGAAGATCCTGGAGATGGACCAGCTGTGACTCCCAAATATAAAAATGGCAATGAAGTAGATACCACACCATTCACAGAAGATGAGGTGTTAGAACAACTTGCTAAACTGAAAGTGGACAAAGCCATAGGACCGCATGGAATACATCCCAGGATACTGAAAGAGCTCAGAGAGGTTCTTGCAGGACCGTTAAAGGATGTCTTCAACAGATCCTTGGAAACAGGAGAGGTTCCTCAGGACTGGAGAATGGCTGATGTCGTACCTCTACACAAAAGTGGTGACAGGGAAGAAGTGTCAAACTACAGGCCTGTGAGCCTTACCTCAGTGGCGGGAAAAGTAATGGAGGTGCTCCTGAAAGAGCGAATAGTGAACTTTCTCAAAACCAACAGGTTGCAAGATCCGAGGCAACATAATTTTACCGAAGGACAGTCTTGCCAAACAAATCTGATTGAGTTCTTTGACTGGGTGACCAAGGAACTAGATCAAGGGCATACAATGGATGTCATCTACCTGGATTTCAGCAAAGCCTTTGATACTGTTCCTCATAGGAGGCTTGTCAATAAACTCAGTAGCTTGGGGATGGGTCCCAAGATGGTAAACTGGTTAGAAATTGGTGGACTGACAGACAACAGAAGGTGATGGTACATGGAGCTCCCTCGGATGAAAGGAAGGTGATTAGCGGGGTGCCCCAGGGTTCCGTCCTGGGCCCGGCACTGTTCAATGTATTTGTGAGTGATATTGCTGAAGGACTGAATGGAAAAATCTGTCTTTTTGCAGATGACACAAAACTTTGCAACAGAGTGGTCTCCCCCGAGGGAGTGGTTAACATGAGGAAAGATCTAGAAAAGCTGGAAGAATGGTCTAATGTTTGGCAACTACGATTTAATGCGAAAAAGTGGAGTGTCATGCACTTGGGTAGCAGAAATCCAAGGGAAATGTACGCGATAGGGGACGAGAGGTTGGTATGCACGGTTCATGAGAAAGACCTTGGTGTGATTATCTCTGATGATCTCAAGGTGGCAAAACAGTGTGACAAGGCAGTGGCAAAAGCCAGGAGGATGTTGGGCTGCATACAAAGAGGGATTACCAGCAGAAAGGAAGAGGTACTTATGCCACTGTACAAGTCACTGGTGAGGCCTCACTTGGAATACTGTGTTCAGTTTTGGAGACCATATCTTGCAAAAGATGTAAAAAGACTGGAAACTGTTCAGAGGAAGGCAACCAAAATGATTTGGAGCCTGCGTCAGAAGCGTTATGAGAAGAGATTTGAAGACCTAAATATGTACACTTTGGAGGAGAGGAGGGACAGGGGAGATATGATTCAGACCTTTAAATACTTAAAGAGAAATGATGAACAAACAATTCTCTTCCAAAGACGGGGAAGCTGTAAAACTAGAGGGCATAACATGAAGCTGCAAGGTGGTAAATTGAAAGGCAATGTCAGGAAATATTTTTTCACTGAAATGGTGGTGGATGCTTGGAATGCCCTCCCAATGGAAGTGGTGGGAGCAAACACGGTGACGAAATTCAAAACGGCTTGGGACAAACACAGTGGATCCCTTTACAGCAACAGGATAAAAACAAAATAAACGGTACCATCTAACTTCTGAACCATCTAACGTCTCAACAAATAGGGGTGTCCTACATGGAGTGGTGGGTTCACCCCTAAAGAAAGACATGGGGAGGGGTGGCCCGCACAGAGCAACAGGTGCACCTACTCTTGCCATCTTGTGGCAGACTAGATGGATCATGCTGGTCTTTATCTGCCGTCATTTACTATGTTAATCCCTTAAGGCAACTCTGTGGTGCAACATGCTCAGTTGGTGTATATGTGTGTAGAAGATTGTATTGTATTGTATTTATTTATTTATTTGGTTCTTCTATACCGCCCCTTCCAGAGATCAGGGACAGTTTACATTTAACACTACAAGATCACAGGTTCAGGTCCCTGCTGGGGTTTCTGTATTGCCTCTTCCTGTGGACAAGGTTTAGCTGACAGTGTAAGTACAGCTCCAGTATATGGAACCCCCAAGGAGTTGGCCAGCAAGGGTGGAAACACCCACCAGCAGCACTGACAGGTTCCACTATCCATAGCTGGTTGGAGGCTAATAACACACGGTAACAACGTGTGGTGAGGCCAAGGCACGGTAATAGTGCCTGCAAACAGAGCACACCTTCTCAATCCTTGAGCTGACATTGAGACAGGAGTGTCAAGCAGGAATGCCAACCATCTCCACTTTTGTACAGTGCGCCAATGAGAGTGTATGTGTGTGTGTGTGCGTGTGTGTGTATGACTCCCCTTTGTCCTGTCGCTTTCTGCACTTCACTTTGGCTCACATTGTCCAAGTTTTTCCCAGCCTGTTTGGAAAATGTGAATAAGGTGAGGCAGAAGATTGTGGGTATCGCCTGAAACAGTGCAGATTGGCCTGGATGTGTCTGCTACAATGGTAGGGTCACTGGCTGAGATGTCATTGTGCCCATCTGCTACGTGCATTGCCTGGATGGCCACTGTATGTCATGCTGAGATGGCACTCTCACTATGACCAAAAAGTGACCATGGCATGGTTATGTATCTACATAGAGCTATTACATTGTCTAGTTCCAGTGATATGGATGTATTCTCAGTCTGGGGATGCCAATCTCTGAACAAGTAGCTGGGTGCTCATGGTTGCACTATGTACATGCTGCCCAGCAGACCAACTGAAGTTGGTTTGTGCTTGGTTGACACAGCCCAGTTAAGGGCAGTCTTACTGCCTGTGTTGTAGTCAATTGTTAGCCCTCAATGGTTGGGGCAGCAGTGGTTCATAGCCTATACAATGGGGACCTGGCAGGACAGTAGCAGTAGCCCCATGCCAGCCTATACACCCCCCACTGCAGTGGCTGTCCATGGCATCAGCATATTGACACTGACCAAAGCGTAACACACTAGCAGTGATGTGGACCTGAAGCACAGCCAACAGAGACCATCTCTAATAGTACAGGTTCAGTGGACCAGGTACTGGGCACCCCTCCTCACCCTCAGAGTGACAGCTGAAACCACTCTGCAGCACAGCTTGCTGTTGTTATGTGCTGGATCAGTGCATTCTCCATTGGTTCTTCACCGGCAGACCACTGTTTTGCATATACAGTGCCTCATGGGTAGTGGAGGGCCCAACCTATACCAGCACTCACAGCAAACAGTTTGATCAGAGATCTGCAGGCTCTACACATCTGTGTAAGACTGTGTGGAGGTGTAGCCTACTGGTTGGTGCAATGTCTCCAGTGTTTGATTCCCACTTATCCTTTTTGTGCTTGGGGGAGCTTGCCCACCTCGCGTAGTCCTGGCTCTGCTGTGACCTGCAGACAATCATTCTTCTATGTTTCTATGCATTATGGCCATATGATGGGTAGCTCAACATGGCATTCCCCATCATGGACATCTGTGAGCATGGCTTTAGTGGCTCTGCCACAGCGCATTGCAGTGGGTCAGTGATGTATCCGCAGCAGATGTCTGGGTCAACTGGTATGGATGTGTTTTCTGTTTTGCCATCATTGTGACCTCCCAGATTTACGTAAAGAGGATATATCTCATACATTCAAGCACATAACACTCATTGCATAGCCGTCCCTTGCACTGTTCTGCCATCATTACTTCCCCACATGGGGCAAATGGGTTCAACTTGTCCCTTTCTATCACGCCACTCTGTTGAGTGTATTGTCTTGCAATTGCACAGGCTGAGGCACCAGTACCACCCACACAAATGGTGTTCCATGTACCCCATGGCACTGCTACTTTTGGTTCACACACACCAAATGCTTTTGGCCTGTATGATCCCATACATTCACCCACCACACATTGCAAACTCTCTGCTTGGAAAATTCATGGCACAGCCCTGCACCCACCATTTGACCGTCAGAAAGATTCATGGTGGGGCAGCTTACTAGCAGTAAGCTGCCCTACCATGGCCATCAGGGGTCATTTGCAGCAGTTAGCCATATCATGCACACCTCTCTTTTGACTGCTCCACATGAGCACTCATGGACAATCCTTCCTTTGCTGCCCACATCAGGAACATGCTGACTCCACCCAGACACTGCCCTGGCTTATGACATGACACACACTGACAGTATGTTTATGTTTATTTAAAAACTTATTATACTGCCCATAAAGTATGCTTCTGAGCGGTTTACAATCAAAAAAATTAAAGCTGCAGAGAAATAGAAAAGAACGCCATTTTAAAATTTAGAGTAGGACAGAAAAAATAAAAATAAATAAAAGCTTAAAGAGACAAATAATAATAATATGAGTATCAGCGAGGAGGAGGGGAAAGGGGTAAAGAGGGAGGGGGAGGTCATATGCAAAACAAAAGAGGTGGATTTATAATTTAGTCTTGAAGGACTTAAATGATGGTTCTAGGCGGAGGGTGGGGGGGGGGGAGTGAGTTCCAGAGCCTTGGGCCAAGAAAAAAGAAAGCAGATGAACAGGTAGATTCCAAGTGAGCTTGTGAGGAGGAGAGGAGGGACATATGATTGATATGAATAGATCAAAGTGAACGGTGAGGGGTGTGGAGACAGACCAGGTCAGCAAGGTAAAGGGGGGTGCCTGTGTGAATTGACCTGTGAACAAAGATAAGAAACTTATACTGATGTGAAAGGAGATAGGGAGCCAGTGAAAACGAAGAAAGAGGGGAGTGACATGGTCAAAGCGAGAAGCGTGGGTTAAGATACAAATGGCAGTATTTTGAATGCGTTGGAGACAGCTGAGCTGGGACTGGGGAAGACCGGCCAGGGAAACATTACACTAGTCGAGGCAGGATACAACAAGAGAAAGAAGCAGGGTGCTCAGAGCGGAAGGGGTAAGGAAAGGACGGACAGCACGTGGTTGTTTTAGAGAGAAGAAAGAACGCTGAACAACCGAGGAAATATGCTCTTTGAAGGAGAGAGAAGAATCAAGAATAACACCTAAGTATCAGAGAGAGGGGACAAGAGGGATAGGCAGGGAGGAAAGTGACAGGGCAAGAGTGGGGGGAGGACCCCCAAAAGTGAACCAAATAGCAGAGGTCTTAGAGAGATTGACATGTAGAAAATTAGATGAAAGCCAGGAAGCCACAGCAGAGAGACAGATATTGAGGGGGGTGATATCAGGAGTGGAAGAGTCCATGTGATGAAGGAGAAATATGTCATCTACGTAGTAATATGCAGAGATGCTGTGTTGTTGGACCAGAAGGGCAAGGGGGGGAAGGAAGACATTAAATAGGAGTGGAGCGGAACAGATCCTTGAGGGACACCACAGGGAAGAGGAGTGAGGGAAGAGGAAGAAGACCCAGAGATAACTGAGAAAGACCGACAGGAAAGAAAAGAACGAAACCATTGCAGTACCGTGCCGGAGAGACCAGCTTCCTGAAGATGTGTTACAGTAAAAGAGTGCGGTGATCTACCAAATCGAAAGCAGCAGAGAGATCAAGAGAAACAGCAAGAGTGAAAAGGCCATGATCGTGAGCAGAATGGAGTTCACTGAGAAGAGAGAGATGAACAGATTCCGTGCTGTGACCGGGACGAAAACCAGATTGCCGTGGATGAAGGGTGAGGGAAGCTTCAAGATGGGAGGTGAGTTGGGAAAACACCAGTTTTTCTAGGAGCTTTGAAAGAAATGGAAGGTTGGAAATGGGACGCCAGTTAGAAAGAGAGGAAGGGTCAGAAGAATGAGTTTTCAAGATGGGACGAACAGAGGCGTGCTTCCAGGGAGTAGGGAAGACACCAGAAGAGAGACTAGAGATAAAAAGGGAAAGAATGAAAGGAGAGAGAGCTAGGAAAGGTTCCAAGAGCCAGCGAGAAAGGATAGGGTCAGCAGGACAAGTTGTTTTCCGGGTGGAAGAGAAAGTTTTAGAACTTCCAGGGAGAGAGGCTCAAAAGTAGACCAGAGGTCTACAAGTCCACACCTCACAGACACTATAAAGTAGCTTATGGCATGGTGTATGCTTTCAGGAGCATCTAGGACTGTACGCCTGTCACAGTGCCCTCCCTCCCCCCGCTGCTGCATCCCCTCCACTAACTCCACTGCCATCACCACCAATCCATGACACAACCAACACCCACACTGACCATCATAAGTAGGCAGCCATCTATCTCACCTAGTCAACAGTATAGGCTTGCTGTATGGTCAAACATGCTCATCACATATACTGCCACGTTGCCAGGCATCAAGTCAGTCAACTCTATCAGCTACCAATTGTGCTTGCATCCATATCTTCTCCAATGGCTTTCCTGCCCCCCTTTCAGCATTTCAGTGGCTTTCCTGCATTAAGGTGCATGCCAGACACTTTCCCGTAGCATGTTACGTTACCGCATGGCAAATGTCCACTACCACTCCTTAATGTCCTGTTACCACATGGTAAGTATCCACTACCATCCCTTAATGCAGCATATGCTGTTACTGCACGGTAAGTGTCCACTACCACCCCTTAACGCCAGACTGCCTCTAACACACCCAGCACACTTACCATACGGTAACCCCTTATCGCTGCTGTTACCACCGTTTAGTAAACATACCCCCTAGTAATGCTGTAGAATTAAATTGGTTTCTTACCTGTCTTTATTCATTCTATTTTCCATTGTAAATGTTTAATTTAAATATGAACAGATATGTGCATGTTAATCGCCCTTTGCAGATCAATTCTGAAGGAACCAAAAGTTAAACTCATACAACTATGAGGTATTTTTGGACTCTTCAAGAATGATGGTCTGAATTTGTAATTTTAGCACGTGTAGTGTGATCTCCCATTAGGAGATTGGCTGTAAGTCGATTGGAGTGTAATTATCTTTCCTAATGAATTATTGCAAAGGTGTGAGGAAGGTATTGTCTGCACCCTGGGTATCCTGCCAAAAGTTTAAATGGTATGTGCATTTCTTTTGCAGGAAGCCAGGGAAAAAGTGAATGGAACAGATGAATTTTCTGGATTGTATTTAGGTCAATGACCCTCTGGTCCAGAATTTTTGGAGAGTGCCATGTCTTTGGGGCTAGTGCAAGGGTATTAGGTGTCCTAGGCAGGGCCAGCCCATCCACTTGGCAGTCGTCTCTGATGGCAGACACTAGTGGGCAGCATCATTAGCTCTCCCCAGAAAGCAGCAGCCGAACCACCGCTTCAGCACTGCCGCAGGCTTTAAAATACCCACATGCGGGGGCGCTAGTGAGCCCACTGCAGAATGGCCGCATCCTAGTGTTGCTCCGTCCTGGGCTTCACTCTCCTTGTGCTAACATCAGCTGTTCTTTAGCGATGTCCCCCGGTTTCATCGGAATTGCTACACTGTGAATTGGGCGATTTAACTTGTGCCCTTCTGCGAGGCGCTGTGTATCGCGACGCGCTCTGAAGCCCGGCTTGAAGCCTGGTGCCGGTCTATACTATAGCCAGCTTCATTGCTCCGCTCCTGACTGCCGACGCGCCTCAAATTAGCACACTTCGCCTGAGAGTCCCGGTGCAGAGCTCTCTACCCCCCACACTCCGGAACATCGGTACCTGGTGGATGTGAGTGTGGTCCTGGCTGGGAACTGAAGAGGAGAGGGGGATCGGTGATCTGACGCTGCTGCTGCCTTCCTGGCTGCCACTTCCCCCTAGAGACCACACTGCCGGCACTAGAGGAGGTGAGACTGCCTGAGACCCGACGTGGAAGAGCTTGACGGGTGTCCGTGGTGGGGCTGCACATTTCAGTAGCCATAACCGCGTTGTGGCAGGTGCAGGCCTGTGACCCACAGTGTCTGAACATAAGCAGGCCAGCATGGCTAGCTTGACCTGTAAATGAGGCCTGTGGAGAGGCATATAGGATTGCACATCCCCCAATATGCTGCTATTGTAAGATAGAACTCAGTAGAAGTATAGAATTAGCTTAGGTAAGCAGAACTGCAGTATTGAAAGATGGAAAAATACAGAAAAGACATGTTTAAAAGTTACTGATAAGAAAAAGTACATCTGCAAAGAAATAATTGGGAGTGCTGACAGATGAGTTGCAGAGCCCAGCTCCTCTGCACGTACAAATTGGTTCTATAACCTTGAGAGTGTGAAAGTAACAAGTTGATGAACTGACCATTGTAATTGGGACTAGAAGGGGGGTATGCAGGTGTCATGCCCACTGGAGGGACATAACTGGATAAACTTATCAGTACCGGGACCAATAGAAGAGGTACGGGAGGTACGGGAGGTCACCGGGACCAATGAAATGTTTTTCTATACCTAGAATGGAACAGAAGTCTATAAACGTTGTTGTAATGCTTGAAAACTTTGCTCAGCCATTTTGAAATTGATTGGTTCGAGACTTGTGCACAAATAAATGATTTGGACCTTTTGAACAGACTCCTGGTATCATTGGTTTGTCTGCGCTTTGCTGCTACATATTCCTTGGTGCGTTGGCCGGGAAGTTGTGGAATCAAAGTGTATATAGGGCAATATACCACGACTTTCCGCCTCTATAGGCTTGGTCCTGCCGGGATCGCGCCCTTCCGACGAGGGCTGCTCCCTGGCGCCACCGGTCCCTTGTATCGGAGGGAGCTGGTCGGACCTCGGCGGGTGACGAGCCCGGCTGGAGTCAACGCCTCGAACCCGAGTGAGGGGAGTCCGAGGTCCAACTCATGCGCCTGCTTGGGAAGTTTGAGGACCGGATCCGGTGAGTATAGTTTTGATTTTGGGTCTAGACAGAAATAGAAAGCGCAGTACTGCCATTGGAACTTGGAACTTTGGAATTTGTAATCTCGAGATATTGGGAATTGGTAAGAGAGCATGATCAACTCTCAAGGAAGGGCCGAGTAACCCCGCATGGGAATTCGCCGGGTGAAACCCCCATCCTTTTTGTAATTGGGAAATTGGAAAAGACTAGTCAGAACAGATAGAAACGAATGCATTCTGGGATACGTTGCTAGCATGATTGTGTGAACGAAGTGTGAATGAGAGGTCTGGCAGCACGGACCAAGTGAAGGCGGACCCCTGAGTAGCGCATTTCCTGACCGGGCGACCGCGTTCAGGTCGCGAAAAGGGGGAAGCGATTGTCGTCTTGTCTTGTTATTTGTATTCCCTATACGTTTCCAGGACCGTGTGGACCCCTTACCCACGGTCCGCCCTCCTTTTCCCTTCTGTCTGTTGTTGCGCGCACACATCGAAATGGGAGGGGCGGGATCTACTAGAAACACTCCATTAGAATGTATGATCGCACATTTTAAAGAGGGATATTCAGGAGATTATGGTATTAAAATGACAGCAGCCCGTTTGCAGATTTTGTGTACTAGGGAGTGGCCCGATCTAGACCCCATCTGGCCCCGAGAGGGAACGTTCAAAGTAGAGATTATTCAGTCAATACACCGTAGAGTGCGGATAGCGCACCCCGATCAGTACCCCTATATAGATTCCTGGTTAAGTATTTGTGAAGATCCGCCCCCCTGGGCGCAGCGCTGTTATGAGGAACAGTGCAGAATAATGTTAGCTAAAACAGATTCTAGACAGAAAACGGAACAGCCTAGAATGAAAGAGCAGGATACGAAAGCCAGAAAGAAGCCCATCCTGGCAGATCCTGATTCCCCAGAAATAACTCTCAGGCAGCCCCGAACCCCAGGTCCAGTAAGAGTAGCCCGGCGTCCTGCCCCAGAACCCCAGAGACGGCTAGAGCCGAGGCGGGACCCAACCCCTGATCCCCCACCCGGAGGAGAGAAAGAGGAAGAATTAGCGGGAAAAGAAGAGGAGGACCTAAAAAGCGAGTCAGAAGTGGAGACCGAAGAAGGAGAAAGAGAGAATCCCCCAGATGAGGAGGAAAGTGTACAAATAATTGAGAAAGCCAGCGCTAGCACTAGTACGCCAGTGAGAGAGAAACCCAAAGCAAAACCTGTGGAGAAAAAGAAAGTGACTCCTGCAAAGGCAACAACGATAACCCTTAGATCCCAAAGGACACCCATTGCAGCCAAACTGTTTCCCTTACGGCAAGTCCCGGGAGTGCCCGTAAAGAATGATAATGATGAAGTGGTAGCGGGACCCCTAACTTATGTATATATCCCTTTCTCTACAACTGATTTATTAAATTGGAGGTCGCATTACGCCTCCTATACTAGTAAGCCCCAGGAGCTGACAGAATTAGTAACTAGTATTATGGAAACTCACCAACCCACTTGGCCAGATTGCCGTCAGCTCCTGACCACCCTATTCACGACAGAAGAGCGAGCAAGGATTAGAAAAGCAGCTATTGAATGGATGGCAGAGAACCCTGTAGCTCCGGCACAGGGGCAGAATATAATAGACCGTCGAGAAGCAGCTCAGAGAGAATTCCCGAATGAAGACCCCCAATGGGATCCAAATACAGATGAAGGATCCACAGCCCTAGCCCGTTTTCGCCAAGGCTTTTTACAAGGCCTGAAAAGGGGGGGCCAGAAAGCTATGAACCTTTCCAAAGTTGCAGGAGTTATCCAAGGGATAGATGAGAGCCCAGCAGATTTTTATGAGAGATTAACTGAAGCTTACAGAATGTATACTCCCTATGATCCCGAGGCACCAGGAAGTTTATGTATGGTGAATTCTGCTTTTGTAAACCAGTCTCAACCAGACATTAGACGCAAATTACAGAAGTTAGAAGGGTTTGCGGGCATGAATGCAACACAGTTATTGGAAGTCGCTCATAAAGTGTATGTGAATCGTGATACTGAAAGACAGAGAGAATGTGATAGAAAGATGAAGAAGAAAGCTGATTTTTTGGCTGCGGCCATAGTGGAACAGAAAAGGGGAGGTGTCCCTAGTCGAAGGAGCAGAGGAAGAGGGCGGGGTCAAGGCGGAGGCCGGACCCAGAGACTAGGCGTGAACCAATGCGCCTATTGCAGAGAGGAAGGACATTGGAGAGATACGTGCCCGCAACTCGAAGACGCCCAGCATGATGACGACAGCAGCCATCAGTGGCGAGAAGAAAGACGAAGCTATCCCCGAAGCCGAGGAGGAGCCAATCGAGAACAATTCCAGCGAGAGAGAGAGGAGGAGCCATTCAAGCATTGGCCACACCAGCCCATGATGAGAATGACGTGGATTAGGACAGACCGGGCTCCAAGTTTGCTTTAGGTCTCCAGGAGCCTATGGTCGGAATACAAATAGGAGACCAAATTATGGACTTTATGGTTGATACTGGAGCACAACATTCAGTAATAGACAAAAAGATAGCCCCATTCACTACAAAAGCAGTCACCATCATAGGAGCAACTGGTGCCAAAGCCACAAAGTCTTTTCTTCAAAACCGAATATGCAGTCTGGGAGGACAACAAGTAACCATCAATTCCTTTACATGCCCGAATGTCCAGTACCACTACTGGGACGAGATATGTTAGCCAAGCTTCAAGCACAAATATCTTTCTCTGAGCAAGGAGAAATGCAAATGACAGTAAATCCCCAAACCAAACCAGCAGGAGTGATGCTGCTGACAGTTCCCCGAGAAGAAGAATGGAGATACTACATTGATGATTCGATTCAAGATACCTATTTTGAACAAACTTTGAAAAGTATTGATGCACCACCTGGAGTATGGGCAGAAGGCAGCCCCCCAGGCCTAGCCAAACATATAGCTCCAGTGATTGTAACCCTCAAGCCTAGTGCTACACCAGTGCACGTCAAACAGTACCCTCTCCCAAGAGCCGCAATTGAAGGCATTCATCGCCACCTACAAAGATTGCTTGAGTATGGCCTACTAAAAGTATGTCAATCCCCATGGAACACTCCACTTTTGCCAGTAAAGAAACCAGGGACAGATGATTATCGCCCAGTGCAAGATTTGAGAAGAGTGAATGATGCAGCTGAGACCATACATCCAGTCGTACCCAATCCTTACACCCTCCTAGGACTGATACCTGCTGAAGCTACCCATTTCACTGTACTGGATTTGAAAGATGCATTCTTTTGCATAAGATTAGCCCCTGTAAGCCAAATATTGTTTGCATTCAAATGGCAGGACCCCATCTCTGGAAGAGGGGGCCAACTTACCTGGACAAGATTACCCCAAGGATTCAAGAATTCGCCTACCATCTTTAGTGCCGCACTGAATCAAGACCTTTCAAGCTATCCAGTAGCCCCGGGGAAGAGAGTGCTTCTCCAATACGTGGATGATCTGTTGATAGCTGCCGTATCAGAAAGTGAATGTATACTAGCCACCAAAGATCTCTTGCAGTTACTAGAGGAAGCTGGATACAAAGTTTCCAGAGCCAAAGCACAGCTATGCCAAAAAGAAGTGAAATACCTGGGTTTTCGTATCACCCAAGGAAGCAGAAGATTAGGCAGAGAAAGAAAAGAAGCAGTATGCAGAATTCCAACTCCAACAACCAGAAAGAAAGCAAGTCAGAGCCTTTCTGGGAGCGGCAGGATATTGCCGAATTTGGATACCCAACTTTGCCCAAATTGCCAAACCATTGTATGAAGTCACAAAAGGAGAAGAAAAGTCGCCACTGGAGTGGGGACTTGAGCAGGATACAGCCTTTAAGACGTTAAAAGAAGAATTAATGTCATCACCAGCACTTGGACTACCAGATGTCCACAAACCTTTCCACTTGTTTGTACATGAAGCACAGGGAAATGCCTTAGGCATGTTGACTCAGAAATTGGGAAATTGGGAGCGACCTGTAGCCTACCTATCGAAACAATTGGACCCTGTGGCCAAAGGATGGCCACCTTGCTTGAGAGCAGTTGCAGCTACAGCGCTACTAGTGAGTGAAGCAGACAAACTCACACTAGGACAGAACATACGAGTCACTGTGCCACATGCAGTCCTTGCCCTTATGGAACAGAAAGCAAATTATTGGCTCACCAATTCCCGAATGTTGAAGTACCAGAGCATGTTATGTGAAAACCCACAGATACAACTTGAAGTGAGCCATGCCCTGAATCCAGCCACCCTGATACCCATCAGTGAAGAACTCCCAGAACATGACTGTATCGAAGTCATGGAGACTGTGTTCTCCAGCCGACCCGACTTGACAGATGTGCCCATAGACAATCCTGACCAAACCTATTATGTTGATGGGAGCAGTCTCATCCTTGATGGACGACGCTGTGCCGGATATGCAGTCGTCACTCAACATGAAGTAGTTGAATCATCAGCCCTAGCCTCAGGCACATCAGCCCAGAAAGCCGAATTGATAGCACTCACCAGAGCATTGTTGTTAGGAGAAAAACTTATACTGAATGTATATACAGATTCCAAATATGCCTTCACTACCCTGCATGCCCATGGAGCTCTCTATAAAGAAAGAGGACTCATCACATCCGGAGGAAAATCAGTCAAATATGGTCCCGAAATATTGATGTTACTTGATGCAGTATGGGCCCCAACACGTGTAGCTGTCATGCATTGCAGAGGACATCAAGCAGGAAAAGGAGAAGTTGCCCGAGGGAATAGATTTGCAGATGCCTCAGCACGACAAGCAGCTATGACAGGACAAATTGCCCCACAAGCTATGCCAATGCAAGCAGCATTGTTTCCAGTACCTTTGAATCTATGGACCCCACGATATACCACCAAAGAATTGGATTACTATTGTGACAGAGAAAATGGAGTACTGAAAGATGGATGGATTGAGCTGCCACCAGAAGAGGGCAGTCAACCTCCTGGACGAATAGTAATCCCTGAACTGTTAGGACCATCCTTTGTCAAAGCTTTCCACGAAGCCACCCACTATGGGAAGAGTGCCATGGAAAAAGCACTCAGACCACATTTCTACATCCCTCTGATGACAACCATATCAGCTTCAGTAGCACGACAGTGTCAAACTTGTGCCAAGAATAATGCCAAGCAAGGCCTTATTACAGCACCCCGAGTTCAGTCAAGAGGTGTGACCCCCATGCACAACCTCCAAGTTGATTTCACCGAAATGCCAAAAGCCAATGGATACCATTACCTATTAGTATTAGTTTGTACTTTCTCTGGGTGGGTAGAAGCATTCCCAACCAGAACTGAGAAAGCCCGAGAAGTTACCAAAGTCTTAATGAGAGAGATTGTCCCCAGATTCGGAATTCCAGCAGTAATAGGGTCAGACAATGGACCCTCATTTGTCTCCCAAGTTACTCAGCATTTAGCAAAAGCCTTGCAGATACAATGGAAACTCCACACCGCATACAGACCCCAGAGTTCAGGGAAAGTTGAGCGAATGAATCGTACCTTGAAAGCCCAAATGTCTAAGCTTTGTCAGGAGACACAATTGAAGTGGCCCCAAGTGCTCCCCATAGCTTTATTCAGAATACGCTCAGCTCCTGTAAAGTCAACAGGATTTTCCCCTTTTGAAGTTTTGTATGGTAAACCCCCACCAATAGTGCAGGGAATCAAAGGAAGTCTAGCCCAAATTGGTTCGGAAATAACCAGACAAGAACTTCTAGCTCTTAGTTCTGTTCTGCAGACTCTCCATACGTGGATCCAAGACCAGTTGCCTATCAACTTGACGGAACCCTTGCATCCCTACCAGCCTGGTACTTCGGTGTGGATCAAAGATTGGAAGAAGACACCGTTGGAACCCCATTGGAAGGGACCGTATACCGTCATCCTGTCTACCCCAACTGCAGTAAAGGTAGCCGAGATCGACGCCTGGATCCACCACAGCAGAGTCAAGCCCGCCGCCAATCCTGAACCTGAGCAGTGGACAGCAGAACAGCATCTTGATGCACCCTTGCGAGTTACTTTGAGACGGCAACCAGCAGCTTAGACACTTCATCACAAGTGCTTTGCAGTAGCCAAGTCTTTCGAAGAGGATTGCTGTTTTCCATGCAGCAACAGCTTTGTTTCAACGAACCCAATTTGTGTGTGATTTGACACACTACTTTGAGATTACATTGACTAAGCCAGACTCCACAAGCCAACTGAAATTGCTAATGAGTTGGTTAATGTGTACTGGACAACCTGAGGATCTTCAATCAACACTCAGCAACCGTTAAATTGCTTCATTAGCAAACGGGACAAAGAATAAAAGACCGTCGTGATCAAGATCAGCAAGCTGAGGATTCAGAAGAACTCCAATCAACATCGACATGTATCTTTACTTTTGCTTTGCTTTGGTTGCCTTCTTTGGAGGTTTTGAACAGACTCATGCTTTACCTCCATGCACTGCCTGCATTACTTCTACTAGAATTGGACTGAAAGTAACTCAGACTTTGCTTTATCATTCTTACTATACCTGCAAGGGGACAGTAACTCGGTGTATCTATAACACCACTGAACTAAATGTTTGCACTCATGGAAAAATTAAAACATGCTATAATCCGCATCAGAATCCATCCTATTACACGATGGAAATAAGATTGAAGGATGCAGATGGACCTATATTAGCTGCAACGCCACCACTTAAGGACATTACTAAACCTGCTGTTTTGAATTTTGATGCATGCAATGCTATTAATAGAGATAGTTATTCCACCTGTGGTACATGGGAGAAAGCGTATCGAAATGACCATAAGTATATGTGTCCAGAAGGTGCCACAGGATGGAGAAAGTGTACAGGTAAAAAGGAACCAGGCTATAGTACTGCCCCAGCAGCAGACTACTATTGCCCGTATTGGGGATGTGTTTTTTATGCTACCTGGAACACTGGTATAACTGATGAGAAAATAGATAAACGAATGGCTACTTTAACCAAGCCAACCACAAATGATAAATGTCAGAAAGATGCTTGCAACCCCTTACACTTACGTATACACAATCCCCATGCATGGAAACAAGGATATAAGTTTGGTTTAAGTATTGCTGGAGGAGCAATAGATCCAGGGACCATTGTGTATATCAGATTGAATACCCAAGCCCACAAGTCATCTAAATATCATATTCATAATACTTTTTATGAAGCCATGCATGTAAATAAGTTTGAGATCCCTCACCCCTCGCAGAATTTATTTCTAGAATTAGCTGGAGCAGTAGTATCTAGTCTTAAGATCACAGATTGTTATTTCTGTGGCGGAACCCAAATGGGAGATCAGTGGCCATGGGAAGCCCAAGAATTGAATTATTCCATGATTTACAATCAGACTGAATTACATAAGACAACCAGTGAATGGGTGTTAGCGCACTCAATCGTTGGACGTCTTTGCTATGCCAGAACTGGACCCCAGTTCACCCAAAAGGTAGGACAGCTGGTCTGTCTTAGCCAGAAGTACTATAATGCCACGACCAAAAAGATAGCATGGTGGTCAGGACTCAAACATCCTGAACCTCCTAACCCATTAGTCAGATTTCCTGAACTTGCAGGTCTATGGACTAACCTTGCTAAAGTCCAAGCCTGGCAAGCCCCACCTGGCCTATATTGGATCTGTGGAAACCGAGCATATGCACAACTCCCGCCACACTGGGGAGGAGCATGTGTCTTAGGAACCATCAGACCTTCTTTCTTTCTTTTAAACACTGAACATGGAGAACAATTAGGATACCCAGTATACACTACCCACCGACACAAAAGAGCACTAAGACAGAAGAGAGAGGCCTTACAGATAGGCAAGTGGGAGAAATGGCAAGGTGATGATTGGCCACCAGAAAGAATCATTGAATATTATGGACCCGCCACTTGGAATGATGATGGTATGTATGGTTATCGTACCCCAATTTATATGATTAATCGTATTATTCGCTTACAAGCAGTAGTTGAAATAATAACTAACGAAACTAGTCATGCTCTTACGCTTTTAGCTAGACAAAGTACACAGATGCGCACTGCGATATATCAGAACCGCTTAGCACTTGATTATTTGTTAGCAGCTGAAGGAGGAGTATGTGGTAAACTGAATTTAACCAATTGCTGTTTGAAAATAGATGATAAAGGTCAAGTAGTTGAAGAAATTGCTAAAGATATGCAAAGACATGCTTATGTGCCAGTGCAGACGTGGCACTCATTGAAATTTCCTAATTGGTTTGCTAACCTCTTTTCATGGGTGGGAGGATTTAAGACTTTCATCGTATTGGTACTAATCCTTGTTGCTGTTATCTTCTTATTACCATGTTTAATCCCATGTTGTATGCGTTCCATTCATAACACTATTGATAGTACAGTAGAGCGGAAGACCGCAACAAAAATCATGGCTTTATATACAGCCAGTCCTGGTAGAAATCCTTTAGCCAGGATGTGATTCTTCAGAAAGTGATTTAATTCTCACACCTTATTAAGTAATAGGGTGAGATTAATCAAAGGGGGGAATGTGGCAGGTGCAGGCCTGTGACCCACAGTGTCTGAACATAAGCAGGCCAGCATGGCTAGCTTGACCTGTAAATGAGGCCTGTGGAGAGGCATATAGGATTGCACATCCCCCAATATGCTGCTATTGTAAGATAGAACTCAGTAGAAGTATAGAATTAGCTTAGGTAAGCAGAACTGCAGTATTGAAAGATGGAAAAATACAGAAAAGACATGTTTAAAAGTTACTGATAAGAAAAAGTACATCTGCAAAGAAATAATTGGGAGTGCTGACAGATGAGTTGCAGAGCCCAGCTCCTCTGCACGTACAAATTGGTTCTATAACCTTGAGAGTGTGAAAGTAACAAGTTGATGAACTGACCATTGTAATTGGGACTAGAAGGGGGGTATGCAGGTGTCATGCCCACTGGAGGGACATAACTGGATAAACTTATCAGTACCGGGACCAATAGAAGAGGTACGGGAGGTACGGGAGGTCACCGGGACCAATGAAATGTTTTTCTATACCTAGAATGGAACAGAAGTCTATAAAAGTTGTTGTAATGCTTGAAAACTTTGCTCAGCCATTTTGAAATTGATTGGTTCGAGACTTGTGCACAAATAAATGATTTGGACCTTTTGAACAGACTCCTGGTATCATTGGTTTGTCTGCGCTTTGCTGCTACAGCGTGGCGCTGGAACGCATGAGTTTCTTTGCGTTCCAACTGGCATCGCAGGGCCCTGATCACGTGGGTGGTCTCTAGCGAATCCGCTGCTTTCACAAGCTGCTACAACCCCGGATTTTACAAATGCATTTGGGGGTCCAAACTACAGCACAGTGTCTGTCCCTGGCCCGGTGACTCCTACAGTTTGGTTGTTTGCTCTTGGAACAGTCACATTGGTGGCAGTCTTCCCTCACATTTGCTAGTCTGGCTTCTGGAAAATAAACTGCATCAGGCCCAAGCCCTCTCTACACTTTGTGGACTCTGCTGCCTTGAGTGAACTTGGAGCTCCCTCTATTGACCACGAGTGGGATCGCTTGGCATTTATTATTTTTCTCCAGCTATACTTCTTTTTTTCTTTATCCTTAGTCACCTTGCTCATAGCCTCTGCCTGCTTCCCTGTAACTGGTCACTACATATCCCCGGGCTGCAGGACTGTTGATTCATCCCATGGCTGCTAAGGCTAGAAATCCCGAGGCCCGGGAGGGAATGCGCTCGTCCCAGCGGTTGCAGGGCAAGAATGGCGCTCCACCTAGCCCAACCAGTAACAGCCCTCGACGGGCTCTGATGATGAGACTGTGAGTGAGAATGAGTTGGAATCCAGCACGCTGTCTACGCACACCCTTCATCAGCGAGAACTTCGCAGGGGTTTTGAGGATCTGGCAGGCGAATTTTGCTCCATGCGCGCGGAGGTGATGAGCACAATCGTGGAACTCCGGAGTGACATAAGAGACCTGGGTACGCGTGTGGAAGAGGTTGAGGCAAAAGTTGACGACCATGATGGTGCCCTGGTGGATTTACAATGTGCTCTCGACAGACTGACAGACAGACAATTGCTCTCGATGCAAGCAATGGAGCTGACCTATAAAATTGATGACATTGAAAACCGCTCCCGTCGTAACAATGTGTGTTTTCGAGGAATCCCGGAAGCGGTGGGGGGCGGGAAAGACCTGCCGGTGGTCCTCAAAAATTTGATAGCTGAACTGCTCCCGGCAGAGGAACTCGCCGCCCATGGGTCTGGAATGGAAATTGAGCGAGTGCATCGTGCCTTGGGAAAGCCTCCTAATAACCAACCCCGGGATGTCATTGCAAGATTCTTGCGATATACTGATGCTGAACTTCTCATACGCCGGGGTCGGGAGAAAAAAGCGATCCGCTTTCAAGAAGCACCGGTAACTGTATACCAGGACCTCTCAGCGTTCACACTGGCCAGACGGAGGGAGATGAAACCAGTCACAATTGTCCTTAACAACAAAGGGATTCACTATTCCTGGTCCTTTCTGTTTCAGATGAACTTCCTCTTGGGTAATAAAAAGATCTCAGCAAAGGACCATACTGAGGCGTTGAGAGCTCTGCGCCAGGCGGGTCTTGTAGAAGATAATGCACTGCCTCAGCCTCCGACTCTTAAGCCTCAACACTCGAAGTGGACTCAGGTGGGAAAACCTGCCTGACTCTCCCTGAAGCAGGAGTGTCTGCTTTCCTGTGCGAGGAGATCTCCTCAGGGGTTCTCTGCCTCTATGACCAAACCTGATTGATTAGTTTTGTTAACTTTGCTGTTATCCATCTCTGTTCTTGTTGAGACATAGGCTCTGGGTCTGGAAGGGATTTGGGTGTTTGTTCAGCGCTATATGGGGGTGGTGGGGGGTCTGATGATGTTTTGTTAAAAGGGGTCTTAATGGAATGCCACCTTACTGGTGAATTGCATAACGGGGACATGATATTACACTTTATGCTTGTTCTTAGCCTATGCGGGGGCCCGGACAGAGTTTAGTTTGGGGTCAGTTTAACCGTGTCCTGTTTTTACTTTAACAGGCGGGTGGTACTGACGGGAAGGGGGGTGGGACTGGGGGGTAGGTCCACAAAGCTAGGGGGGGTGGGGAGTTGGGTGTGGAGGGGGGGGTTTAGTAACCCTTATCGGCAGGGCCGGATTTACCTTGAGTGAGGCCCTACGCCAACAAAAATTGTGGGCCCCCAGCAGGGGCGGCCCAAGGGGGGTGCGGACCTCATTTGCATAAGGGGCCTCATTTGCATAAATATTTGCATAATGTTACCATATACTAACTTTTAGTAAACGTGCCTCTTAATGAGTGTATGGATAAAGAAAGACTAAAAGATTTCTACATTACTATAATCCAGTGCCAACTGCCAGACACATTAGGAACTACTACAAACACTGCCCATAGTAAACCCGCCGTATCCTAACAGCACTACCAGGACTCACAAAGCACCATACTCTACCAATCAAAAGGCAACACTGCAAATATTAAACCAATACATTTCAGAGAACAACAATACATGACCTACTGGGGAAAGAGAACAAGTGGCAATGTCAAATAGGAATTATATAAACAGAACACCTCAGCTCAGTTACACATGCAGAACATAGACCATCACCAAACAAGTAATCACAATTTAGAAATAGGAAGACAATAATTAAACTGGGAATCCCAAAAGCCAAACTTGGAATGTACAACACTGTAGAAATAAAACTATACATTAATTTGCTCTTGTACTAAACAAAGCGCAGATGTTAATGATGCACATTTACCAGAGCTGACATATTCCAATTAATAAATTCAAAATAAAGAGATATTTTTCTACCTTTTGTGCATTTTTTTCAGCTGCAATTGCTCCAGCCACTTTCTTCTGGTTTCTTCGTGTCTTCTGCTAACTCTCCATCGTCTGCTGTCCATTTGTCCTTTCTTCTCTCTTCTAGATTTTTTTCCATTCTCTCTCTACATCTGCTTTAACATACTAATCTTTCTCCTTTTGCTCTTTCCTCATTCCTATTTCATCCACTCAAATTTTACCCCTCCATCCTCAATCCCCACTTACTCTCCCAATACCCGGCCAATTGTAGATTTTTTATCCCTCCCACACAAAATATTTTTCCCTTCTCCATTTTACTCTTCCAGCCCCATCCCATTCTAATCCTCCCCCAACATCAGCTCCCTTCTAGTTCCAGCCTCACCCAGCATCCATTCCCTTCTAGTCCCTGCATCAGCCCATTTCCAGTCCTAGCCATCCATCAGCCCATTTCCAGTCCTAGCAACCCCCCAACCCAATACCAGTCCTAGCCCCCCATCACCCCACTTACAGTCCTTAACCCCCCATCACCCCATTTTCAGTCCATAACCCCCCATCACCCCATTTTCAGTTTAAGCCCCCCCTATAACCCATTACCAGTCCTAACCCCCCATCAGCCCACTTCCAGTCCTAACCCCATCAACCCATTTCCAGTCAGCCCCCCATAGCCCATTGCCAGTCCTACCCCCCCCCATCAGCCCACAGCCCATTACCAGTCCTAACCCCATCATCCCACCTCCAGTTTTAACCCCCCAGCCCATTTCCAGTCCTAGCCCCCCATAGCCCATTACCAGACAACCCCCATCAGCCCACAGCCCATTACCAGTCTTAACCCCCCCAAAGCCCATTACCAGTTCTAACCCCCCCCAACAGCCCATTACCAGTCCTAACCCCATCAGCCCACCTCCAGTCTTAACCCCCCAGCCTATTTCCAGTCCTAGCCCCCCCCATAGCCCATTACCAGACAGCCCCCATCAGCCCACAGCCCATTACCAGTCTTAACCCCCCCCCAAAGCCCATTGCCAGTTCTAAGCCCCCCCAACAGCCCACAGTCCATTACCAGTCCTAACCCCATCAGCCCACCTCTAGCCTTAACCCCCCCCCCCAGCCCAGCCCAGCCCAGCCCATTTCCAGCCCCAGCCCCCCCAGTCCATTTCCAGCCCCAGCCCCCCCAATAGCCCATTACCAGTCCTAACCCCCCCATAGCCCATTACCAGTCCTACCCCCCCCCCATAGCCCATTACCAGTCCTACCCCCCCAGTCCATTTCCAGCCCCAGCCCCCCCAATAGCCCATTACCAGCCCTACCCCCCCCCAGTCCATTTCCAGCCCCAGCCCCCCCAATAGCCCATTACCAGTCCTACCCCCCCCATAGCCCATTACCAGTCCTACCCCCCCCCCCCGGCCTAAAGTAAAATGTAATTTAAAAAAAAAACCTGGTGGCTGCTGCCGCGGGGGCCCCGTCTACAAGCTGAAGCCATCGGGTCGGGTCGGGTCGGGTCTCTCTCTCTCCCTCCCTCCCTCGCTGCAGGCTGCAGGCTGCGAGAGACGCGAAGGGAGAGCGTCTCCTCGCGTCTGTGTTAAGCCCGCAGGGGCTGATGGGATTTCCCATCAGCCCCTGCGGGCTTAACACAGACGCGAGGAGACGCTCTATCTTCGCGTCTCTCGCAGCCTGCAGCGAGGGAGGGAGGGAGGGAGAGACCCGACCCGACCCGACCCGACCGGACCGCTTCAGCTTGTAGACGGGGCCCCCGCGGCAGCAGAGGGGGCCCCGCGGCGGCAGCCACCAGGTTTTTTTTTTAAATTGAGTTTTAAAAAAATTAACTGGTTCTTTTTTTGTGGGCCCCTGCCGGCTGTGGGCCCTACGCCATGGCGTACATGGCGTATAGGTAAATCCGGCCCTGCTTATCGGGATAAGGAGCAAGAGGGTAGGGGAGGCGAATCTCTACAGACAGCCTGGTGGATTAAGGGTGATGGCTTTATCTTCTGGTTAGCCGTCCCTATCTTACAAGTGTTGGGGGGGCTGCATGTAGCGGGCCAGGGGGGAGGCAGAGGGTGGGGGGGGGCCTGGTGGTTAAATATCAATGTTACGCTTGATTTCTTTGAATGTTAAGGGTCTTAATTCCCCTAGAAAACAATCTCTGCTGTTCTCGGAATTGAGGTCCTTGAAAGGGGACATTGTATTTTTACAGGAGACACATCTCCGAGCTAGCAACCAGGGGTGGTTAAAGCGTAATCCTTATACTGAGGTGTGGGTAGCTTCAGACGTGCATGGGCGGAAGAAGCGCGGTGTGGCCTTCTTATTTCACCAGAGCCTATCTCTCCGGGTGGAGGAGGTTAAAACAGATACCCTGGGAAGGTGGCTTTTTGTGAATATATGCTTGGAGGGTCAACTATTAACCCTAGCTAACATCTATGCACCTAATGAAGGACAGGGATCCTTTTTCACGCGGCTGAAGGCCTTGCTAGCTGACTTCGCGAAAGGCCCCATTATACTTGGCGGGGATTGTAACGCCCATCTGGTGCCCCATTTGGATTCCACGGGTAGTTCTGGGAGGGTGGTGGGCGGGCCCGGTAAGGCATTGCAGAAACTTCTGTTGGATCTGGGCTTGCGCGATGTTTGGAGGGAGACTCATGAAGGGGAGAGAAGTTACACATATTACTCGCCCGTCCATCAGGTGCATACCCGCATAGATTATTTTTTGTTGGACCAGCGCCTGATGGATGAGAGAGTGGAGGCTGGCCATGGGACACTGACCTGGTTGGATCATGCCCCATGTTGGCTCACCTTTCCGGCAGACTTGTGCAGTGTGCGTCAATGGCTTTGGCGACTTGATGTACGATTCCTTCGGCGACAACGCGCTGTACAGGACCATGGCCGTTTCATAGCTGATTTTTTCGAGTTAAACGATTCTGGTGAGGTTTCCCTCCCCATGGTTTGGGATGCCTTTAAGACCACGGCTCGGGGCCAGCTTATTGCAGAAGCGGCCCGCACGCGGAGGGCTTGGAGACGGGAGTACTGTCAGCTAGTGGGAGACTCCTCCCGACTGCGCTTAGAGCATGCCCAGACTGGGTCGAAACGGGTCTTGTGCCGGTGGAGGGTGGCCCGGGGCTAATTTGGATGCATGTTTACAAAGAGAACTAGACAATAAACATCGGAAATTGTGACAAACTTTCTATGAACAGGGGAACAAGACTGGCCGATTCCTTGCCTTGCGTCTCCGGCAGCAGCAATCTGTGAGGGTGGTTCGTGACCTTCGGGATTCTGGAGGGCAGAAGAGGGTGATCTCCCGGGAGATCCGCGAAGTCTTTGCTACATTTCTGGAACAGTTATATAAAGCCGAACCTTTTGATTTGGCTCGTGTGCAGGGCTTCTTACGGACGATCACTCTGCCGCGGTTGACCGACTCAGATCGGGATCAACTAGATACTGAACTTACAGTGGAGGAGGTGGAACTCGCCATCCGCCGCCTGAAAACCGGGGGAACGCTGGGTAATGATGGCTTCCCCGTGGAGTATTATAAAAAATTCCGTTTGCAATTGGCGCCGACGCTGGTAGTACTCTTTAACGAGGTTCTGAGGGGGGCGCCTCTTCCTCCATCTCAGCGTGAGGCTTTGATAGTAATGCTCCCTAAACCAGATAAGCCCCTACAGGACGTGGCCTCATATCGCCCCATTTCCTTATTAAATACGGATGTCAAAATCCTTGCCTCCGTATTGGCTGCGCGATTGAACCGGGTCCTCCCAACTTTGGTACATCCTGACCAGGTTGGGTTTGTGCCAGGGTGCCAGGAGGCAGATAATATTCGGCGAATGCTGCAAGTGATTCATGTTGCACAGCAAGACTTACAGCCGACCCTAGTGGTGGGGGTTGATGCTGAAAAGGCCTTTGACCGTGTTAGCTGGGGTTACCTCTGTTGTGTGCTAGATACGATGGGCTTTGGTCCTAATTTCACTCGCTGGGTTCATAGCCTATATCAAGACCCTATGGCATGCGTCCGGGCTAATGGGGGTCACTCGAGAAATTTCTCACTGGAAAGGGGCACCCGTCAAGGATGTCCTCTATCGCCGCTGTTGTTTGCACTGGTGATGGAACCCTTGGCGTAGAGCTTTCTCGAACATCCGGGCATATGGGGCGTTTGCATGGGCTCCGCGGATTACCGGATTGCGCTATTTGCGGATGATCTCATCTTATCCCTGGTGAAACCCACTGTGTCCCTCTCTGCCGCTATGCAGCTTTTCGAGACTTTCTCCCGGGTGTCTGGCTTTAAAATCAATTACACTAAATCTGAAGTTCTCAATGTTGGGGTTTCAGCTGCGGTTTGTGAGGAGTTGCGAGCCGCCTACCCCTTCCGCTGGGTGTCCGGTGCTTTACGCTATTTAGGGGTGAATCTGACAGTGGAACGGGCGGCCCTTTTTAAGGCTAACTATGAACCACTACTCCGGCAGGTTCGGCGAGATTTGGAGACCTGGAATAGCCTGATACTATCCTGGTTTGGGCGTATTGCGGTGGTTAAGATGGTGGTCGTCCCCCGTTTCTTGTACCTTTTCCAAGTTCTCCCTATAATGTTGACTCGGGGAATATTGGCCACTTGGCAAACCATTCTTATGAAGTTTATCTGGCGGTACCGCTGACCGCGTTTGACACGTTGAATTCTCTATACCCGTACGCGCTCTGGGGGCATGGGGACTCCGAATCTTCACTGGTACTATGCGGCCGCGCAATGTCGTGCTGGGGTGGAGTGGATGATAGCGGATAGCTCCAAGCGATGGGTGCAATTGGAAATGAATATTGCGGGGGGAGCGGGATTGGTTGATCGGCTGTGGCTTGGCCCCAAACTACGCAGTGGTCTGTGCTTAAGTAACCCGTATATCCTTCATACCCTCCGCTGCTGGGATCAATTCTTTCGGCCTCGCGGGATGGACCTGACACCTCTGGTACCTATAGTGGATAATGCCTCATTTCCCCCAGGGAAGACTGATCCGGCTTTCTGGGTTTGGGGACATAAGGGCTTTAGCCGTGCAGGACAACTGTTTGCTGATGGTAAGCTGCAAACATTTAGTACACTTCAGGAGGAATTTGACCTTCCCGATAGTCAGCTCTTCCAATATACGCAAGCGGCTCACTGGGTTCAGGCTAGAGCCGTACGACCTCATGTGGCCCGAGATTTGACGGATCTGGAGCGTTTCTGTGAGGGGTGTACTACCACAAAAGGTCTTATAACTACCTTGTATGCCCACCTGCAGGTGCAGCAGCCGCGCTTCAGCAAGCATAGAGAACTTTGGAATTCTGATTTGAATCTTCTTTATTCTGAGCAACAGTGGGAACAGGTGGAGGGTAGGCTGTGGAAGAGTTCGGTGGCGATCAATGTCCGCGAAACTAATTATAAATTATTATATAGATGGTATACGACACCGGTGCGGATTGCTCGCGTTTATCAGGGGGCTCCGGATTTGTGCTGGCGGAGATGTGGGCAGAAAGGTGTTCTGGCGCATATCTGGTGGTCTTATCCTTGCGTCCAAACTTTTTGGAGGGGGATCCAAGCTCGTTTGCAGCAACTTATTGGGTTGAGCATTCCATGGGATCCGGGCATTTTTCTATTCGGGGTTGCTGTGCCCGGGGCACATAGCCCCCAGCTGGCTTTGGTTCACCATGGTCTGAATGCGGCGCGGCTATCTATAGCTTCGGTTTGGAAGCAGGCCTTCCCACCGTCCTTTTCTGTCTGGTTAGAACAGATGTGGGATACGTACACAATGGAGCGCGGGGTGGCAGCCAGTAGGATGCATTTGACGCACTTTGAGCAGGTGTGGGAACCCTTTGTCCTTCGTTATGGCTCCTGATCGCCTTAGGACGTGATACCCCCTGGACACTGGCAGATCAACTGCTCTGTCACGGGATGTTCTTCTGCTGTACCGTCCTTTGCTTCATGTGTGTTGATTGGGCTGGCTTGCTTTCTTTCTTTATTCCTGGCTGGTATAGATGTTCATGGGTGGGGGGGGGGGAGGGGGAGATAGGTTAGGGTGGCCTGGGGGTGGGAGGGGGAGCTGGAGGGTGGGTGGGTGGGGGGTAGACGTTTTACTTTAAGAGTGCTTTCTGTGGTTGGCTGCTGAGTGGGAGGGGTTTGGGGGAAAGGGGAGGGGATAGAGTAAAACATTCATAACACAAACATAAATGAAGGCGTTTCATTGGCTTGCCTTGTGTTCCTTGTTAGTGCCTTTGGCTTTGTTATCTTTTGATATTGTAATATGCTTCTGGTTTTTGTCCTCTTGTATTGTATGGCTGCCTTTCAATAAAAAAAAAAAAATACCCACATGCATGCATGCAGTTCTGGCCTGCCGTTCCTGCCTCCTCCAAGGAAGTTACATCAGGTGGGGCAGGAGAGGCAGGCTGTGAGTGCATGTGTGTAGGCAATTTAAGGCCCAATGCAGCAATGAAGCGGCAGTTCAGCCAACACTGCTGCAGTGCAAGGAGGGGGCATGGCAGGCTAGATGGTCGTGCAATCTTGGGGGAAGGGTGGCACAAAGGGTTTGCCCAGGGCAGCAGAAACCCTTGGACTGCCACTAACCCTAGGCAAACCTTCAGCTTTATGTCCTCCTCCCATGAGCTTTTGTTAATTAATGTCAACAATCATGATCATCAAAACATCACCCCTCCCACAACAACCTGCATAATTAGACATTATACTTTAAAATATTAAACTTTGCTTTGCATGAAGGTGTGTGCCCACTCTCCCTGGAGGTAAAAGAATGTGCTGATTGCTTTTTAAGTTTTTGTGTGGCTGTCAGGATCTATTGCTTTGCTTTGACTGCTACGGCTTTTTGCTGCTTCTTGGAAGCTGCTGCCTGAGATGAACGCCTAGTCTTGCCTAGTAGTTGGGCTGGCCCTGAGCATCTTTCTCTGCCCTGCAGAAAGCCATGAGTGACCCTCAGGTTGTTGGAGAGAGCTATGTTCACACCCTAACAAGTATAGAAACATTGGTGATTCTCCTATATGTGTGTATTTGTATCATCCAAAATAAAAGCTTTTATATTTGTCTATGGATAAGAACATAAGATATGTTATACTGAGTCAGACCAAGGTACATCAAGCCCAGTATCCTGTTTCCAACAGTGGCCAATCCAGGCCACAAGTACCTGGCAGGTTCCCAAAAAGGCACATAGGTTCTACAATGCTTGTCCTGGGTTAAGTAGTGGATTTCCCGGGTCCTTGTTAATAATGGTTTATAGACCCTTTTCTCCAGGAACTTGTCCAAATCTGTTTTAAACCCAGATATACTAACAGCTTTCATTACATCCTCCAGTAACAAATTCCAGAGTTTGATTACGCTTTGAGTGAAAAAAAAATATTTTCCCTTATTAGTCTTAAATGGGTTACATTGTAGCTTCATTGCATGTCCCCTAGTATTTCTACTTTTTGATGGAGTAAACAACCAATCTATGTTTACCCATTCCACTCCATTCATTAATTTATAGACCTCTATCAAATCTCCACTCAGCTGACTCTTTTCCAAGTTAAAGAGCCCTAATCTTTTAAGCCTTTCCTCATAGGGGTATCCTTCCATGTCCTTTACCATTTTGGTGGCTCTTCTCTGTACTTCTTCAAATTCCGCTCTATCGTTTTTAAGATATGACGATCAATATTGCATACAATATTTACGGTGCAGTTGCACCATGGAATGATACCAAGGCATTATAATATCCTTTGTTTTATTTTCTATTCTTTTCCTTATGTTTCCTAGCATTCTATTTGCTTTCTTGGCCCCACTGTTCACTGGGTGGACAGTTTCAATGTATTATCCACGATGACGCCTAAATCTTTTTCCTGGGTGGTGGTTCTAATGTGGAACCTTGCATCGTGTAACCGTAGTTAGGTTGTTCTTTCCTAAGTGCATAACTTTGTACTTATCCACATAAAATTTCATCTGCCATTTGGACATCCAGTCTTCCAATCTGTCAAGATCCTCTTGCAATTTTTCACAATCCTCTTATGTTTTAACAACTTTGAATACTTGACAAAACTTTAAATACTTTTGTGTCATCTGCAAATTTGATCACCTCACTTGTCATTCCTATTTCCAGGTCATTTATGAATATGTTACAAAGTAGTGGGCCCAGTACAGATCCCTGGAGTACTCCACTAGTCACCTTTCTCCACTGAGAAAACTGGCCATTTAGCCATACTCTCTGCTTTCTTCTAACCAGTTCCTGATCCATAATAGTACACTGCTTCCAATCTCATGACTTTTTAATTTCGCCAAAAGTCTCTCATGAAGGACCTTGTCAAAGGCTTTCTGAAAATCCAAATATACTATATCAACCTGTTCACCTTTGTCTACCTGTTTATTCACACCTTCAAAAAAATAACACAAATTAGTAAAACAAGACTTTCCTTAATCCATGTTGGTTTTCTCCCATTGAACCATGACTATCAATATGTTCAGTGATTTTATTCTTTATAAAGGTTTCTATCATTTTCCCAGGTACTGACATTAGGCTCACTGGTCTGTAGTTTCCCGGAAACCTCTAGAACCCTTTTTAAAAATTGACATTACAGTGGCCATTCTCCAACCTTCCAGTACTACAGATTATTTTAATGATAGTTAACAGATTACTAATCATAGGTTTGCAATCTCATATGTTAGTTCTTTCAACACCCTTGTATGTATACCATCCTGCCAGATGATTTACTACTCTTCAATTTATCAAATAGTTGTAATACATCTTCTCGGGTTATTGATATTATTTTCAATTCTTCCGATACTGCACCATTAAATACCATTTCAGGCATGGGTTACTTCACTACATCTTCTTCAGTAAAGACCGAAGCAAAAAATTCAGTCTTTCCGCTATGGTCTTGACCTCCCTTAGCACACCTTTTACTCCTCTATCATCTAAGGGTCCAACTGACTCTCTTACAGGTTTTTTGGTACAAATGTACTTGAAAAAGTTTTTATTATGCGTTTTTGCTTCCACGGCAAGCTTTTTTTAAAATTCTCTCTTTGCCTTCCTTAACAATGCCTTGCATCTAACTTACCAGTGCTTATGTTTACCGTTTTCATCATTTGACTCCTTTTTCCATTCCTAAAAGATGTTTTTTGGCTACAACAGTCTCTCTGACCTCACCTTTAAAACATGCTAGCAGTTTTATTCCAGTTTTCTTCAAGCATGGAATACATCTGTTCTGGGCTTCCAAGCTAATATTTTGAAACTACGCTCATGCTTGTAAATCTTTAACCTTTGCAGCTGCTCCTTTTAGTTTTTTTCTTAACTATAGTTATGGTCAACATTATTGGGGCTCTTGCAGTTCAACTTCTTAATGTCCAACATCTCCTAAAAAAATTGGTCAGTGAAATGGCTTTGGACTATATATGCACACATATATAACACATAAACAAATCAAATAAAACAAAAACAATTAAAAAAGGAAATAGTAGGAAATAGTATAAAAACTGGGCCATTGCCAGGACATGATTATTACTACCCCTAAAGTTAACCTAACTATATCTCCCACAAATATACTCAAACAACCTAACAAGGGAAACATACAAATAAGAATTTTTTGTCAGAACTTACACCCTGGTGGGGGGTGGGGGGGGTGGGGCGGGTGGGGGCGGGCGGCGGGGGGCGGAGGGGCACGGGCACGGGGGGGGGCACAGGCGCGGGGGGGCGGGTGGGGGTGGCGGGCGGGGGCGGAGGCGGGGGCGGGGGGGCAGGCAGGGGCAGCTGTGCATTTCCAGGCCTTCTGTCTGCTATTGCTTTATGGATGTGTACAGCTCTGCATTGCCTGCCCTGCAGGGTGTTTGATCCCTAGCAGGACTGGGGTGATGGTCCCCTCTACTGCCACCATTGCAGGGGGGTAGAAAGTGGATCTGTTGGCGGGAGATCCTGTCCCCCACCCTGAGCCCCAGAGGGTGCGTTGGGTGGTTGTATGTAATCTCCCTGTGGGTCCCAACACCCCCCTTTGCTTACATCATGTGACCATGGCACCCACACAGGGTATGCACTTTTCTGGGTGCATTATAGTCCACAAGGGCTAGATGTGACATACAGATGAACACAGGCATATCCTAGGGGTGCTTGCAAGGACTACCTATCACACATTGGCACTGATGGGGACCTGCAGCATGGCCTATCTCAGCAAAGCCAGGTGCTGTGAGAATGGTGCTGGGTACCATACCTCTCCCTCAGGGTGAGCACTGTGACGGTCTGTAGCTACTCTGTGCCACTAACACACACCGCCGGCACTCCCTACCAGGCTGAGGTGCTGTGGGGTGCATACCCCATCTTGTGATCATCTGTAGACTGCTGATTTACATGTGCTGTGCATCCTGGGTACGGATGGGTTGACCCTATCCTGGTAACCACAGCAGAATGTGGGTGTGGTGCCGTGCAGTCCTCCTGTAGCCAGCCAGGTGTTTGTTAGCAGCTCTAGCCCACTGGTTACTTCACTGCCTCTAGAACCAGAGGCCATGGGTTCAAAACCCACAGTGGGGTTCATCAATAAGGCTGTCTTAGGCATTGTCTGTTTTTATTGTATATTAGTGCTGCCAGCAGAAACACCCTCAGGGTACTGTCACCTTAGGGTGGCTCATAAGGCGCCTTATACGGCGCCCTATAAAGCGCCTTATAAGGTGCCTTATATGGTGTCCTATAGGGGACATTATAGGGTGCCTTGGCAGACAGCGCACTTTTTAATTGCCCTATGGAGTGCCTTCTAGGGTGCCTTATGTGGCACCTTAGGTTACGCCACTGTGAGGGTGTGTTTGCTGGCAGCACTATTAAAGTACAACTAAACTTCCTCAAGCCCAATACTTAACCCTTTCCAGGCCAAGCCCAAAACTTTCGGGATCCAAACTTCTGCCTAAATATTCCTATCAAATGGTATATAATACATGACCATGGCAGAGGGAACGTCACTATTGGAACATATTGAATAAGACGGGTACAATTTTCCTGAAATATGCAAACATTAACCCGGCTGCAGAATGTGGATTAAAATATTATAGTAGGCCTTCAAAGGGTTACACATGATGCCTCAGCCAGCCTTATTCATTAGGCACACTGGGGAATCAAACCCATGACCCTTGTACCATCAGTCTGTGTAGTAACCATTATGCTACAGCTCTGTTTCTGCACTTGGGTGTCTGCGCGCCTTCTTAAGCTTAACGCGCAGTAACGCGCCCTGTAACAATCGTTGCTGCGCAGCGCCTTATAATGCGCGTTATCGGTAACAATGTACCGCCCATGTCCTTTTTTGGCATTTCTTCCACTAACGCGGCTCCTAACGTGAATCACACTAACGCAGTTTAGTAAACATACCCCTAAGTGTGCCCGAAACCCCTGATGAAGTGAAATCCAAACATGGCCTGTGTCGGGCTATTTGGGCTTAATGCTGTCAAGTTTTCAGAATTTTAATAAAGTAATCCTTCCCGTTAAACCACGCATTTGGACTGGGTGTGCTCTGTACTTAAGGGCATCTGGGTTATTTTTATCTTTATTGGAACCTCTCTATTGGGATGCCCTAACCTCCCTCTTTTGCTAGTATCCTTCAAGGATACATCCTCCCAAACTATGCACTCTTGGGCGACTTTCGGCTTTCCTCTTATCTAGTTTAAAAGCTGCTCTGTCTCCTTTTTAAAGGGTAATGCCAGCAGCCTGCTTCCATCCCAGTTAAGGAAGAGCACATCCTTTAGGAAAAACCCCTCCCCTCCCCAGAATGTTGCCTAGTTCCTAATGAATCCAAAATCCTCTTTCTTGCACCATCGTCTCATCCATGCATTGAGACTTCGGAGCTCTGCCTGCCTTTGGGGTCTTGCGCATGAAACAGGAAATATTTCAGAGAATGCTACCCTGGAAGTTCTGGATTTCAACTTCCTATCTAAAAGCCTAAATTTGGCCTCCAAAACCTCCCTCCCACACGTTCCTATGTCATTGGTACCAACATGTACCAAGACAGCAGATTCCTCCCCAGCGCTATCTAAAACCTTTTCAAGGTGGCACGTGAGGTCTGCTATCTTCACATCAGTAAGCATGATCCCAGGCGATCCTCACATCCACCAGCCACCCAGCTATCTACATGCCTAATGACTGAATCACCAGCTATGATGGCCATCCTAACCCTTCCCTCATGGACACATGTCCCTGGAGAAACTGCCGCAGCATCATTGATCTCTAATTTGCAGCTGCAGTTACGATGCAAAATTATATCTTCAAGACCAGAATATCCAGGCCACATAGTGTTTTCCTGACTGGGTTCCAATGTTCATGTATTTAGGTAAAATATTGGAAAAAATGTGGTTCACCATTTTTTAGAAAAATTAGGGAGGGGTGAGGGGTATAGAGATCCCTAAAGTTCTGCATTGTTTAGGTGGCAGGACCCAAAAGGCAGGCAGAGCTCTAGAGTCTCAATGACTGCATGAGGTGATGATGCAAGGAAGAGGGTTTTGGATTTGTTAGGAACTGGGCAATATTCTGGGGAAGGGGGGGGGACTTTTCCAAAAGGACGGGCTCCACTTTAACTGGGATGGAACCAGGCTACTGGCATTAATCTTTAAAAAGGAGATAGAGCAGCTTTTAAAGTAGATAATAGGGGAAAGCCGACAGTCGGAAGGATGTATCCTTGAAGGATATTAGCAAAAGAGGGAAGTTAGGGCATCCCAATAGAGGTTCCAATAAAGATAAAAGTAACCCAGATACCTTTAAATACAGAGCAGACAGAGCTGAAAGATTCCAAATTACCCCTGTCAACTGATAACCAGATTAATATGAATAAAATACAACCTCTAAAATGCCTGTATGCAAATGCTAGAAGTCTAAAAAATAAGATGGGAAAGCTAGAATATATAGCACTATATGAAAGGTTAGATATAATTGGCATCTCAGAGACCTGGTTAAAGAAGGACAACCAATGGGATAGCGTGATACCTGGGTATAAACTATATTGCAATGATAGGGTAGATCAAATTGGTGGAGGGGTTGTGCTCTGTGTTAGAGAGAGCATTGAATCACACAGGATAAAAGTTTTGCAGGAAACAAAATGCACTGTAGAATCTCTATGGATATAAATTCAATGTAAAAAGGGGGAAGGCAATGGCAGTGGGGGTGTACTACCGACAGCCTGGCCAGAATGAACAGATGGAGGATGAAATGTTAAAAGAAATCAGGGAAGCTAACAGAAGTTACAACACAGTAATAGTGAGTGATTTCAATTACCCCGGCATTGATTGGGTCAATGTCACAGCAGGACATGCTAGGGAGATAACGTTTCTAGATGTAATCAAACTGGTTATAGTGGTCACAAGAATAATACAGAATGAAAAGTCCTTCACAGATAAAACACAGATAAAAGTCCTCCAAACTCTAAACAGCCACTTCGATTAGACACTCAACGTCTCATAAAATAGGCCTGTAAGGTTGACTGTCAGAGCACACACAGAGCTTGCTAGACACACCCGACTACGACCTCTCCAACCTGAGCACCTCCAACTGACCTTCACCTGTAACAATAATAATAAAACCCCAGTTGCAAGATGAACCTACACTTTCACCAGATGTAATTGCACAGTACTATATGGGAAAAATGGGAAAGATATCTGTACCAACCGTTACAACTAACTACAACAATCACAAACCCACCACTGAATGGACGACATTCTCAACGACATCCTCAAACCAACTACAAAAAATAATAGCTGATCTAAATACAACCACATCAGCCAATGACTCTTGCCCAGTAAGCTGGGTGAAAATATCACATGAGGAACTCTCCCCTGTAATACCCAAAATTGTACAGCTATCTCTAGAAACAGGGTATATGCCTAAAGACCTAAAAACTGCATCAATATGGACTATTCTAAAAAACACAACATTGAACAAATCTGACCCTACTAGCCAAAATAATTGAAAAGATAGTCCTAAACCAATTACAAGAATACATTGAAACACACTCACCATTCAACTTGCAACAATATGGCTTCCGGAACAACCTTGGAGTAGAGACCCTACTCATAGCACTAATGGATAGAATGATAAGAGGGAATGACAAACAGAAAACAGCCTTCATAATGATCTTCCTAGACATTGTATCTGTGTTTGATTCCATATGCTATCACCTACTAATTAACAGACTACAAGATCTGGGAATTAAAGGCACTCCACTACAATTGTTCCCATCATACTTAGCTAAGAGGAAACATCAAATAAAAATTTGACCCAACTGAGCAAAGTCTTATCCTCAACTACAAGGAATCCCTCAAGGCTCTGCCCTATCAGCATTACTTTTTAACCTCTACTTACAGCCCATCTGCGAAATAATCCAAAAGCATAACATAGCTTCATGGCTAACCGAACACAACCTGAATATAAATGATAAAAAAACAGAGGTTCTTTATATATCGAGAGATGATACATTCACCCCACCTAAAACTCTGCAAGTAAAAGATACAATCCTGGAAGTCAAGAAGGAGGTCAAATACCTAGATATCACAATTGACAGGCACCTAAATATGACAAGCCACATCAGCAATACCACAAGAACAATCTATGCCAAAATAAAGACATTACAGCACCTAAGACCTCTACTGTCCACTAATGACTTCCGCACGACACTTTAAGCAATGGTGCTCCCCCACTTGGACTTCAGAAATAGTATACTTGCTGGCCTATCAAAACAAAGCATACAATGCCTCCAATTAGCGCAGAACACTGCTGCCCGAACAATCACACAAACTCCGATAAGAGAACCCATCACTCCAATATTGGAAATACTACATTGGCTTCCAATAAACAGCAGGATAAAATACAAAAACATACACACTATCTTCAAGACACTACAGACTGAAACACCCACCTATTTAAGAACACTCCTTCAGACCACCCTAGCAAATAGTAAAAAAAGAGCGAGTGCAAAGAATTGCCTAACCAACCCGGCAGAATTCACCAAAAGTAACTCATCCACATCAAGCAGATCCTTCTCTCTCTATGCACCACTCCCAGAGACAATAAGATCTTCAAAAGACCATAAAGATTTCTCCAAACATCTAAAAACATGGTTATTCCAGGCATACTTTGAAAATCCAGTCACATAAACAATTACCAGAACACCCAGGCAGACCCATATTAAGAAAGATCCAACCACTGACTAGACTACACATGACACATAATCCTTCTAATTTAAAAGATAAAAAACAGCAAACCTGCTGCTACAAATGCAACTTGCAATGCAAATAACGTATTCAGCATAAATACAATGTACAAACTATGGGGGTCATTCTGTCGCATTGGGCCAGCCATCCTGCTATTCGTCCCCCCCCGCCAGCCCCAGCAATATCCTCCCAGTATGAACAGCGGGTTTGTATGGGGAGGCCTAGACAGGGGCCGGAAGGGTGTTCCAGAGGTGGAGCAAGGGTGGGCTGTGACCTGGATGTAGAGGACTGATTTAGAGATCAGCCCTGTACATCCGGGGCCTCAAATCTAGATGGGGAACTTATTCCACCTCGAAGGTGGAATAAGTTCCCTTGGACACAGGAGGATTGTGGCGTGGGACCCGGGGACACAGATGAGGGGCATAAGGGGTTCCCCACAGCCTGACCCAGGCCTTGGAAGGCTATATCAGGGATTGGGCTGTGGTTAAAAAATAGAACTTGGTCGATAGCCGGGGATAGTGGCTCCTGAATGGAGCCTAGGTGCCATGGCACTACTGCTCCATTCAGGAGCCTGGCTGAGGTAGCCTGGTATGTGGCCGGGCATGCAGGCCAATCAGAATCAGTGCCCAGCCTGCACGTCCATGCTGGAGACCTGATTCTGATCCCACGAGCATGTCTAGCCCCCATGGGATCAGAATCAGGTCTACCTCTGTACACCATGCTTCTGATTGGCCGGACAGGGGCTGCACAGTCTGTATGAAATCAGTCTCTATGTAAATAGTTAACTATTCAATATATGTTATGTGGGTTTGTAGATCCAACAATTGTTAAAATATTACCTGTTTAATGTATAGTTAATGGCTCTATGTAATATAATCGTTCAATGTAAACCGCCTTGATTTCTTAATGGGGCGGTATATAAAAACAAATAAATAAATAGATGAAATAAATGACTGCTTCTTGAAGCAGCTGATCCATCAATTGACAAGAGGGGAAGCTATTTTGGACCTGGTCTTTAGTGGAACATAGGATCTGGTGCAGGAGATAAGAGTGTTGGGGCAACTTGGCAATGATGATCATAGCATGATCGCATTTGATTTAACAAATGGAGGAAGGACAGCAAGGAAATCCACAGTACTACCTTTTAACTTTCAAAAGGGTGATTATGAAGAAAATAGTTAAGAAAAACTAAAAGGAGCAGTTGCAATGGTTAAAGATTTATATCAAGCTTGAGTGTTGTTTGAAAATACTAGCTTTTAAGCCTAGACCAGAGGTATTCCATACTTTAAGAAAAGTGGAAGGAAGGTCAAAAAACTGCCAGTATGGTTTAAAGGTGAAGTCAGAGAGGCTGTTTAAGCCAAAAAGGCATCTTTCAAGAAATGGAAAAAGGAGCAAAATGACAAAAATGGGAAACAACATAAGCATTGGCAAGTTAGATGCAAGGCATTGATAAGCCAGACAAAGAGAGAATTTGAAAAAAAAGGCTTGCCCTGGAAGCAAAAACACAAAATAAAATCTTTTTTAAGTACATTCATAGCAAAAATCTTGTGAGCAAGTCAGTTGGACTATTAGATAATAGAGGGGTAAAAGGGGTGCTAAGGGAGGACAAGGCCATAGCGGAGAGACTGAATGAATTCTTTGTTTCAGTCTTTACTGAAGAAAATCTAAGGAAGTGACCCATGCCTGAAATGGTATTTAAAGGTGATGCATTGGAAGAATTGAAACAAATATCGATTATCCAGGAAGATATATTACAACTATTTGATATACTAAACTCTAGCAAATCACCTGGACTGGATAGTATACATCCAAGGGTGTTGAAAAAATTGAAATATGAGACTGCAGACCTACTGTCTATAAACTATCATTGAAATCATCTATAGTACCTGAAGAATGGAGAATGACCAATTCAACGTCAATTTTTAAAAAATGTTCCAGAGGTGATCCAGGAAGCTAGACTGGTGTAACTGACACCGGTACCGGACAAAAGGGTAGAAACCATTATAAAGAATAAAATTACTGAACATGTAAATAGTCATGGTTTAATGGGAGAAAGTCAACATGGATTTAGCCAAGGAAGATCTTGTCTTACTAATCTGTTATATTTTTTGAAAGTATGAATAAACAAGTACATAAAGGTAAGCCGGTTGATGTGGAACGTGATTCCATGTCTGGATGCTAGAAATATCTAAAGTGAAAACGTACACGTTTTAAACCTGATTCCAAAACTGCGGGTATAGATGCACTGTGGTTCCGGAATCAGGAAAATATACGTTTCAGCACGGCATGAAAAACACATCTGGGGAAACACGGGCCCTCGCTGTGATAATGGCACATGGGTATATGCAGCAAATGTCCTGTATATCCCCGTGCTCACCGTATTCTGTAAAGATATATGTATCAGATTCTTCCCATCTCCGTGCAGTCATGCCTCCACTGGGAAAACGTGCATCTCCTAAGCTGATGCTCACACTGCCAGTGTTGTGCTCATGCAAACAACATATTGATACTGATGAGACAGATATGTTCATGTAAACCAGACTATATATACTAGTCTGTGGACCGTAGGGCTAACCACAGCAATGCTAGTGTGAATGGGCAGTAAATCCTGAAAAGCTGTTCTGCATCATCATAGCAGGACATGTCCCTATCAATGGTGGGGGACCCTCGGAATGGGGGCAAACAGCACTAATACATATCAAATGCACCATCTGAGGTCTCTAACAGTGTGCACATTTGTCAGGACAAATGATGGTGCTTTTGGGCATGTATTTCTGATGTTTGCACTGTTGCATGCCTTCAATCTGATTGTTCCCTATTATTGACAGGGATATGTTTTGACATGTAGCTGTACAGACCCATTTCCGATTTTTTTCTGCCCCATAGTTAGCATTGCAAAGACTGTTTTCAGAGATGACCACTGCAAGAATTAATTAAGATGTTCATCAAATGCCATGTATGTTTTGGTGCAAGTCTATCAGGACAAACATCTCACTTCCCACTTGCTCTTACAATAGCTTTGATGCACTTACATACTCTTGTAGTGTTATGTCTATTGCATGTTACCAGAGGATGTAGTAAAAGCTGTTAGTGTAGCTGGATTTAAAAGAGGTTTAGACAAGTTCCTCGAGGAAAAGTCCATAAACCATTATTAAAGAGGACCAGGGAAATCCACTGCTTACCCCTAGGGTTGCCAACTGGCCGGTTTTCAGCCGGCCTGGCCGGTTTTTCCACAGCCAGGCCGGCTGCCGGCGCAGAGGCAAAACCGGCCCTTTAAAAGCCGTTTTTTTTGCTCTGGCCGCAAGATCGGGGGCGGCCAGAGCAAAAAAACCGGCTTTTCTCCGCTTCAGAGGGAGCCGGGGAAGCCCGCGCGAGGCCCCGGCTCCCTATGAACAGCCACCAGCGTGAAGAGCCTTTACCTTCACGCTGGCGGCTGTTCCTGTGAAGCCGCGATTGGTGGGAAAGGTTAAAGGCAATACCCTTTAACCTTTCCCAGCATTCGCGGCTTCACAGGAACAGCCGCCAGCGTGAAGGTAAAGGCTCTTCACGCTGGTGGCTGTTCAGAGGGAGCCGGGGCCTCGCGCGGGCTTCCCCGGCTCCCTCTGAAGCCTCAGACAGCCGCGATGCTGGTCGGGGGGGGGGGCAAGGACTGCATTGGCTGTGATGGGGGGGGGGGGCAAGGAATGCATTGGCTGTGATGGGGGGGACCTGGACTGGAAAAGGGCTAAGGGGGGGGGGGACTTGGACTGGATAAGGGCTAAGGGGGGGACCTGGACTGGAAAAGGGCTAAGGGGGGGGGGGACTTGGACTTGAAAAGGGCTAAGGGGGGGGTGGGACGACATGGAATGGAAAAGGGCTAAGGGGGGGGGGGGCTTGGAATGGAAAAGGGCTAAGGTGGGGACTTGGACTGGAAAAGGGCTAAGGGGGGGGGGGACTTGGACTGGCAAAGGGCTAAGGGGGGGAACTTGCACTGGAAAAGGGCTAAGGGGGGGACTTGGACTGGAAAAGGGCTAAGGGGGGGGGGGAGTTGGAGTGGCAAAGGGCTAAGGGGGGGTAACTTGCACTGGAAAAGGGCTAAGGGGGGGGGACTTGGACTGGAAAAGGGCTAAGGGGGGGACTTGGACTGGCAAAGGGCTAAGGGGGGGACTTGGACTGGAAAAGGGCTAAGGGGGGGGACTTGGATTGGCAAAGGGCTAAGGGGGGGACTTGGACTGGAAAAGGGCTAAGGGGGGGGACTTGGACTGGAAAAGGGCTAAGGGGGGGGGGGGGGACTTGGACTGGAAATAGGCTGTGATGGGGTGGGTCCTGGACTGTAAAAGGGTTATGGGGGGGGGGGACATGGACTGGAAATGGGTTGTGATGGGGGTGGAGGGGAGCTGGACCAGAAAAGGGCTATGGGGGGGGGGGAGAAACTTGGACTGGAAATAGGCTGTGATGGGGGGGGGACCTGCACTGTAAAAGGGATATGGGGGGGGGACATGGACTGGAAATGTGCTGTGATGGGGGTGGAGGGGACCTGGACTGGAAATGGGCTATGGTGGAGGAAGGGGGATCTTGGACTGGAAATAGGCTGTGATTAGGGGGGCTAGGACTGCAAATGGGCTGTGATGGTGCGGGGGGACTCGGACTGCAAATGGGCTGTGATGGTGCGGGGGGACTCGGACTGCAAATGGGCTGTGATGGTGGGGGGGGGAGGGGCCTAGGACTGGAAATAGGCTGTGATGGGGGACTTGGACTGGAAATGGGCTGTGATTGGGGGGGGGGAGCTAGGACTGGAAATGGCCTGTGATGTGAGGGCTAGCACTGGAAATGGGCTGATGAAGAGCTGGAATAGGACTGGAAATGGGCTGATGTGGGGCATGGGAGAATGGGACTAGAAGGGAGTGGATGCTGGGTGGGCCTAGAACTATAAGGGAATTGATTTGGGGGAGGACTAGAATGGATGGGGAATGAGAATGGAGAGGGGAAAAAATATTTTGTGTGGAAGAAAAGTCTATGATGGGCCGGTATTGGGAGAGTAAGAGGGGCTTGAGAATGGAAGCGTGAAATTTAAACGGATGATAAAGGAATAAGGAAAGAATTGGGGGAAAGAGCAAAAGGGAAACAATCAGTATGTTAAAGCAGAAATAGAGAGAGAATGGAAAACATCTAAAAGAGAAGAAAGGACAAATGGATAGCTCGCAGAAGACACGAAGAAACCAGAAGAAAGTGACTGGAGCAATTGCAACTGAAAAATAAAACGCCCAAACAGAAGGTAGAAAAATACTTTTTATTTTGAATTTATTAACTGGAATATGTCTGGTCTGGGAAGTGTGTATTGCTAACATCTTTGCGTTTTTCTTTAGTGCAAGAGGAAATTACTTTATAGTTTTATTTCTCCAGTGTTGTACATTTCATGTTTGGATTTTGGGGTTCCCAGTTTAATTATTATCTGACCAAGGAAGTTAGCCTACACGTATCCTCGGAAATTTTTGTGGGTGGGGCTGGGGGCGGGGCAGGGGTGGGACTAGGGGCGGAGAATGGGTGGAGCATGGCAAGCCACAGGTGTCGGGTTTTTCTCGGTGAAAAAGTTGGCAACCCTACTTACCCCCGATATGCATTGTAGAATCTGTGTGCCTTTTGGTAACCTGATAGGTACTTGTGACCTGGATTGACCATAGTTGGAAACTGGGCTTGATGGACCTTGGGCTGACCCAGTATGGCATCTCTTATGTTCTTATGTGGCAGAGTCTTCTTGTAGCTCTACTAGAATACTGTGTTGTGACCTTTTTGTGCCCCTTAGTTTCCATAAAGGGGAGGCCTCTCTGTACCAGTGAGTTAATGATGCAAAGAAACCTCACTTGGAGGGAAATTTGAACTGACATAAATAACCCAGCTGAAAGGTTTTCCCTTTCTTTAGCCACATTAATCATTGTACTACATAGAGGGAGTAGGAGACAAAGTATAGTGATTGGGACAGCTTAGGCCACTGCATAGCATTACTGCTTAGGAGAACTAAAGGAGTTTGAGGAAGGTGCAAGCCTCTTTTAAATACTCAAAGGGAACAGGATGCCACCAATCTTGGAAAAGAGAAGAGGATACAGTGGATGACCCTTGCAAATGAGACAAGGGGAACCATATTCTACAGGAGGGCACTGCCTGCAATCACATGAGTCCGGTAGCCAGATCCACAAGGTAGTCATAAGGAGTAGGAGAGGAGAAATCCCCAGTCACAGGGAAAGTCCAAGAGAAAGCAAAGTGACTGTATTATCACTAATTCTATACTCTGATATTAATTTGACTGTTGTATCTGATCCCTTAAAGACTTTCAGTAAACTTCGGGTTTACAACGAACCCTGCCCTAAACTGAGTTTTTGGAAGTGGTGGGATATGGAATGAGTGGATACCAGGAGTCAAAGGCCTCCTTGCTAAGCGGACCCTGACCTAGCACCCCAAATCCCTGAAAAATAGACCTATGAAAGTACAGTTGTGGTCAACATTATTGGCACCTTTGCATTTTAGGTATGTTGTGTACAATATATTGAGAAATAATTGGAAATATTCCAACTGTATGTCATTATCATATTTTAATAGTATATTCAAAGGTATATAACAAAAGAAAGATGTCTGTGCAATTTAGAGATAGTAATTTCTGAGAAAAAAAAAACAAAATATGACCTGGACAGGATTAATGGCACCCTTCACTAATATTTGGTTGTACAACCCTTGGCAGTGATGACAGCCTCCAAATGTTTCTTGTAGCCATCTATAACTTTCTTACATCTGTCTGGTGGTAGTTCCTCCCACTCTTTAACTGTGATTTGTTTCAGCTCATGAATGTTTCCAAGATTCCTTTTACTAATAGCAGCTTTCAGCTCTTTCCAAAGATTCTCAATTGAACTGAGATCAGGACTAATCGCTGGCCAGTTTAAACCAGTCCATTTCTTTTTTTTAACCATTCTTTTGTACTTTTGGATGTATTTTTGGGTCATTGTCCTGCTGGAGGACCCATGACCTTCAAACTAGACCTAGGGGTATGTTTACTAAACCGTCTTAATGTTACCAGCGTTAGTTGCAGTCTTACTGTGACGAATGCCATATAAGGTAGTGGGCGTTCCGGTCTTAAGGTAGCATTTCGGGTTATCGCGCGATAAAGTCCGTTATTGCGCAATAGAGGGAGCCATAGCACGTTAACACGCGTTAGCCTTAATTAGGTGCGCTGACCTGCAATCACAGCAACAGAGGTGTAGCACACTGGTTAATACATTGACTGCTGATACAGTGGTCATGAGTTTGATCCCCAGTGGGCTCAGTTAAAAGACTGTCTGAGGCAATCCCTTTTCCTGCCTGTAACAGTCAGACACATCCCAACAATTTGCACTGCCAGCCAAAAAAGCCTCACCCCAGTGCCGCAACCTAATGCACCTTTTAGGGCACACCATAAGGCACATCATAAAGCACCACGTCATCCAAGACAGGTCATAATGTGCCTCAGAGGGTGGCAGGAAAGGTTGGCACCCTCCAAGGCAGCATATAAGGCACCCCATAAGCTGGCCAACCCTAAGGTGCCACGAAAGATGCCCCAGGGATGCCAAGGTGACACAGGAGATGGTGCCCAGGGGCACAAAGGTGCTCCAAAGTCACAAGCATGAAATGTATGGCTCAAACACTGATGTAACCATAACACTGCACAGAGCACCAAGGAAAGGCAATGAACAAGTGATGGAAGGAAGTAGATGATGGAGCTCATGGACCAGCCAAATCTGTGTGCAGCCCATGTGGCAGCAGGTAAAGTGGACAAACATATTGGGGGAAGCTGTACCGATGTACAGGGTGATGGTAATGTACAATGCAACAATGACAGTGTGTGGCAGAGGATGGGGATACGTGTCCACCAGAGGAGGTAGAGGTGGCAGGATAAGTGCAATGACAGGAGGACAGAGGAGAGCAGTGCCATGCAGAGCAGACACAGGAGAGGCAAGCATGAAGAGCCGCAATGCAGAAAAGTGTACCAGTGCAGGACATGGGGTAGCAGCCTGCACATTAGGGCAGGACGCCACACAGCTGGCACACACACATAGATGTACAGAAGGATGGATGGCAACAGTGATGAGGGGTATAATGTGGCGGCAGCACAGATCTGCACAGATATGACTGTTACATGAATGAAAAGTAGTTGTGTAGGACAGCCATAAAAAAAAGGGGGAACAGAGAGGAATTGAACCCATGATCTCTGCTATTGAAGCCATTGCAGTAACCATTGTGCTACATCATTATGGGGGTTATTGTACCAATGGCTGGCTACAGAACGAGTGCATGTCACCATAAAACTGTCTGCTGTGGCTACCAGGATAGGATAGAACCAACAGTACCCATAATCCAATTCACATGCAGAACAGCAGTCTACATCTGCTCACCAGATGGGGTATGCACCTCTACAGCACATCAGCTTGGTAGGGGGGAATGACCGTGCATGTTACTGGCACAGAGTACCCACAGGCCATGCCAATGTGCATGTTCTCTGCTCACCCTAAGGGTGAGGTGGAGTGGCCAGTACCAAGTCCGCAGTACTCGGGTTGGTTGAGGTGGGTTTTGCTGCAGGTCTCCATCAGTGCCAGTGTGTGACAGGTTTTTTTGCAGACACCTTTAGGCAGTCTTTGTGTCCATTTGTAATTGCCAGTCATGTCTGGCCCTTGTGGACCATGAAGCACACAACATAGTGTGTATCCACTGTGCTTGCTATGGTCACCTGTTTAGGGAGCAGGGGTGTGTCAGGGCTCACATAATGACAATATACTTAGCAAACCACCCTGTCTAGGTCAGGGTGGGGGACATGATCTGCCCCCAACAGACCCACACTCCCACCCCTTTGCAAGGGGGGCAGTGGAGGTACATAAGGACAGGCTGGGGGACCAGCAACCCCAGTCCTGGTGGTGAACAGACAGCTGCTGAAGATCTGCACTTGGGACAGGGCCATTGGCAGATAGGTAGTGGGCCCAGTCAGCTCAGCTGCCCCCCACTACGATCTGACATTCACCAGCAGAGGGCAGTCAGTGTGCACCTGCTGCACCCTGCAAGGTGGTGCAGCCATACAGATGCTAACTGCAGACATTCTGCTAGCTAGTACATAGTGCATGTTCCTGGAGGAACTGTGTGCACCCAAAACTGGGATGTCAGCACACACACCACGCAGGTATGTCAGTGATTAGGCCCCAGAAAAGAGAACCCATAAATATCACTTGAGAGACATACTGTATAGCATTATGGGGGGAACCTAGCCATGCTGTGGTCACTGCTCAGTCAGGGTGAGAGCGACCTCCCAGCATGACATGCTGTGGCCACCCTGTCCGTGCAGGTGGTGGTCAGGCACTACAATGTCCCAGCCATTGCCCTAAACCCTGTGGGCTCAGTAAGGTGTAGGCAGCCACAGCACACTGGATAGACAGACACACATTCCCACACCTATGCCAGCATTGTGCATATATAGAGGTTTGTGGCAGCCCTGGCCGCCACACCAGTCCTGGGCACAGTGCGGGCATTGCTATGGTACTCAATACTGTTAGGGTCACTCACTGGGGTGGTAAACACTGTCAGAATCAATAACTGAAACACACTCCACAGATATCAGAAAGGTTGCTATGATGAATCTCAATCAACAAATTGTGTTTAACTTAGGATTTGTTAGCTAACATTAATCATAGCAACCTTTTGATATATATGGAACGTGTTCCCAAGTTTAGGACGGCATTGCTAAGGTATGCAGGTGCCAGTATTGGGAGATGTTGCTCTGTGCAGGGCCCAACAGCCTGACTCTCCATGAGGCTTTGGATAGTGGAGCCTTTGGGTGTGGGTATTTATGCACATGTTTATGGTGTCTGTGCTCTGTAGGGTAAAACATAGGCATTTCAGGCATGTTTATTTTATCTGCAATAAAGGTTTCTTCTTTATTACCATGGTTTAGTACTGGGTAAAATATGGGGACAGGGTTGGAAGGAGCCACAGCTGGGACTTGAACTTGTGACCTTTTGCTCCTGAACACACTGGCTGTGTGTACTGCACCACACTGACAGAGTATTCCCTGGGGATACCATGACTGTTTGTCAGACAGATCCTGTCTGTTGCAGTGCATGGCACACACCTAAATAGGGCTTGGCCATGGTCTGCTGTGGGCAGATGCCACTGCCCCCTCCACCACCAGCACCCCTCCGCCACCATGCTGCCGTGCCATTATGCCAGTGGTGCTGGTGGTGCGCAGTTCCAGGTCATCCAGTGTACCAGTGGGTAGCTGCCTATGGTGTGGGTTCTCGGGTAGGGGTGCTTACATGGACATGCGTACTTCCCCCCGGCACCACCTGCCAATGTTATGTGCCCTTGGGGGTACCTGCTGGGTAATATCCCCTATGACACTGTGAGACACACACTCGTGCCCATGTTGGACCCTCATCAGTTGCTGTCTTGCTGCTTTATAGTTTTGGCATTCCTATGTGCCACCTAGGCATCTGCCTAGTCTGCACTGTGCCCCAGCTGGACCACAGCATGTGCCGCCTGCAGCCCCCTGAATCCCATTTACAGCATCAGTACAGTTGCCCTTTCCTACACGCCCACTCTGCTGTTGCTGCACATGTGCACGCCATAACAAACCTGCCCAATCTAAATGACAGAAACCCTGATCAGCGCTATTTCAATGTGGGAGGACGGAGCATAGACCCTTCCAAACATGATATCTTAATTTTTACGCTTTGCCAGTAGTGTTGCTTTATGTTTATCATTAATATCACTATTGGCCAGCTTGGTTATTGGGATTTTAAATGTGACTCTGTTCATTTTATTTGTTTATTTGCCTTTTTGGTTCCTGCACATGTATCACAACTATCACTTTTCTGGGTTTCCTTGCCTTTGCTGCACATTGCTGACTTAAACGGTTTCTCTTTCCTGCAAATGTGCCTAACACGAGGGTTTCACTGGCCTTAGTGTTTAGACCCAGATTTCACAGCGTTAGTGTGCCTGGAGCCTCTCCCCGCCCACTCTCCGCCCATTGACCCCTTCTCTCCGCCCTCTGGGAAGCCTTACTCCACCCTTCAGACCCGGATTTCACAGAGCTAGTGTGCCTTAACACCGCCGCTGTGTTATCGCGCGATGTGACGTTATCGCACGATATTATCACACGATAACGTCACTTATCGCGCGATAATACCACCGCTGCGACGTTAAGACGGTTTAGTAAACATACCCCCTAGTTTTATGACACTAAATAGCACATTTCGCTCTAAAATACCTTGGAAGTCCTCTGACTTCATTATTTCTTTATGTTCCAGGCCTCTAGTTTCTGAGGTAGCTAAACAGTCTCACAACATTATGGAACCTCCACCATATTTAACTTAAGAAGGGTGGTTTTTTTCCTTGCCTGTAAATGTATTGCTGGTCTGCATTGCCAAAGAGTTCAAGTTTGGTTTCATCTGTCCACAGAACATTTTCCCAGAAGGATTGTGGTTTCTCAAGGTGGGTTTGGGCAAAGATCAGGTGTGCCTTTTTATGTCTGTCTTTGAGCAGTGCAGCCCTCCTTGGCCTTCACCCATGATGTCCTTCTTTTAGTGCACAACATATAGTGTAGGATGAAACCACCACTCCAGATTGCTCCAGGTCAGCCTTAAGCTCTTTGGATGTTGTACGTGGTATTTTTCCAACAGTTCGCACTAACTTCTAGGATTCATTTTCCTCTTCACACCACGTTCTGGAGGTTCTTGACAGTTCCATGAACAGAAAACATCTTAATAACATTGTGAACTGTAGACACAGGAAGCCCAAGGTCTTTGGAGATGGCCTTGTACCCCTTTGAACTTTGATGTTTGGTGATAATGGCTTTTCAGATGGTCTCAGACAACTCTCTTGTCTTCACTATTGTGAAAATGGAACAGAGAGTGAATGTGGCCATTTTAAACATTAGAGCCATCGTTCATTAGTTGACTCAGTTCATGTGAGTTCAAGTCATCCCTCCATTGCCTCAGAAAAATCCAAGTTATCAATGTCCCTGTTTAACATACATTACCAAGTTTACATTACAATGTAAACCACTGTGACTGAAATATTAAAGTGGTATAAAAAAAGCCTAATAAATAAATAAATATGAGTACTGACAATTGATCACAGGTGTGTCTAATTTTACTGCAATGGGAATGTGATTCTTCTGTTCAAACTGATTTGAATTGTTTCTAAGGTTGCCAATAATCATGTCCTCAGGCACAAAAGACTAGAATGGTTTAACTACAAAATACTTCCAACAAAAAGTAAAACCAAAAAATCCTATGGTATCTTTATCCTACAAATGCTAACTCAAACTTAAAGTGATACTTGTTTTTATTGTCTGGCTGTTTGCCATGAAAGGGAAACTCTCACTCGCGGCAAACCATCCTTTTTCTCTTTATTAAGAGCAAAAAAGCTCAATTATCATCCTTAAATTCTGAGGGACAATCTTCCTTGCTGGACCTGGGCTAAGGATAGGGCAGAAGATGAAGGGCCAGGGGCATCCTTCCCTCTCTCTACTATCTGCTTTATCTATGGGGTGCTCTTGGCTCAGACAATGCCAGTATCATTTCTTTCCTTGTCACTCACTCCTTGAGACTCACTTTAGCCATTAATCTTTCAATATCTGATTATTCTGATGCAAATCCTGCCCATGAGGATTTGTCAGTTTCTGTATCTGCCAAAACTCGCTACATATTCTTCTCATCATGGAATAAGGTGAACCTGCTGCTCTGATCTCTTTACCTGCTGCTTCTCTCCTGTCCCCCCACTCTGCAACATCTCTGTGTTCCTTTGCCCCTCTCTGGAGACGAGACCTGACAACTGCACTGGAAGCTGCAGCTCTTGCTATTTTCCTCTTGAAGAAGTCTCTCTTTAACTCGGTTGATGGACATTCTCCTGGAATGACCTGTCTCTTCCTTCGCACTTGTACTGCTGCTGGTCTCACCTGCCCTCCCTTCTTTGCTTGTACAACCATTTCCACTTCTACCCTTCCAAAGCATTATGATGAAATCAGACTATTTATTTATTTAACATCTTTTTATATACCGCATTTCCAAGGTCGATGTGGTTTACATGTAACACATTTTAAGAATTACAATGAACAAGTATTACAATGAACAAGTAACATAGAACAATGTAGTGATAGATTTGGAAGCACATAGGCTAGTGAATTAATTTAGAATTTAAATTTAACACCCTACCCCCAGGAGGCCTTGATCTGATTACAGAGGTCAGTTATACATCCTGTTGGAATGGTACTTGCTGCTGTTCCTGTGTTTACATCACCCTACCCCCAGGAGGCCTTGATCTGATTAGAGAGGTTAGTTATACATCCTGTTGGTGCAGTACTTGCTGCTGTTCCTGTGTTTACATCCACCCTACCCCCAGGAGGCCATGACCTGACTACAGAGGTCAGTTATACATCCTGTTGGTATGGTAGGTGCTACAGTTCATGTGTTTACATCCACCCTAACCCCAGGAGAGCCAGACTTGATTACTGTGGTCTGTTTGAAATCCTGGTGTCAGGGTACCTGCATCTGTTGTTGTTGCACTGCTGAGCCCAAACACCAGGAGACCCACACCTGATCACAGAGGCCTGTTAAAGCTGCTAGTGTCAGCGTACCTGCAGCTGTTGGGGTGTCACTGCTCTGCCTGACCCCCGGGAGGGCCTAGACCGGATATCATAGGTCTATAGCTCAGCTAGGTGGGTTTGTGCATGCTCCGGTTGCATTCGGCCACAACTTCCTTATTCACAGGAGGCCTAAGTCCTGACCACAGAGGTAGAGTTGTAGGTCTGATGTCATAGTAGTGACCCCTGCTGATGTGTCTGGCCCACCCAATCACCAGGCGAGGTCAGAACACATCGCACATGTTCCTTAGAGAGTGCATGGTGCCACAGTGGGTGTGTCGGCTGATGTGTGTGGGTGAGCCAAATACACAGGTGTCTGCCACAGCATACAGGGAGTTTGGAAATCCCACTTTTGGAGACCAACGTGACCACCAGACACATGGCATGGTACACCCATATCATGCAAGGAGGGTGTGGGAACAGGGTAAGGGAGCCGGGGGGTAGCACACAGTACACGTAGCTGGCACCCCACACATGGGCAGACCCACAGCCACACATGCATGTGGTGCTGAGCAACACTCAGCTGCCTGCAGTAATGTATGATATGCGATGGCCACCCACCAGAGATATCCTCCCCTGATATTCCCACCCACTGCATTCCCCCCCCCCCCCCAGGTGGAGGACCTTCAGAAGAAGGGATGGGAGTTGCAGCTGCACTGCCCGGATGTCCTTGAATGCCTAAAAAGGAAGGCACAACAGGAACATGACGGTGAGTGTTGCGGCCACTGCAGGGATGTACAGCATGTCACAGTGGGCCAACAGCCTGTGTGTGGCCACACAATATTTATGTGGTGTGGGAATGGCATGATGGTATCCTAATGACTGTCTTCCCCAACAGAGGCTGCTGCTGCTGGGGAACAGGCATCCACATCTGGGACACACACCACAGGGCCCTCAGCTCCAGCCCAGCCTATGGAGGAGGAGGAGGAGGAGGAGGGTGCAGAGCCGGAGGACGACTCTGCGGAAATGGAGTGGGCGGAGGGTGGTGTGGGGCGGGAGGGAGGGGAAGGTGAGGGTCGCTCCGGTGCACCGGTAGGTGGGTGGGAGGATGATGTGCAGGAAGAGGAGAGTGTGGAGGAGGGGAGGGCGATGTTGGGTGGGAGGTGTTAGGGGGGTTGGAGAGGGGAGAGGGTGGCCCTGTGGGTGCAGTGACACCACCACGTGCCACAGACAGGGCCCATGCACATGCCACCACACAGACTCCGGGCACCTGGGGTGGATGTGGTGCAGGTGTGTCCGGAACCTGTCTGTGGCAGTGATTGGTGTGCTGCAACGGCAGCGGACCCAGGACCGCAACATGCGGTGGCTGGCAGGCACCATTCAGTGGCTGGCTGCCAAGATGCACACTGTTCACTCTAAACCTAACACACAGTACTGAGTACCCTAACTATCTATGCTACGTACCACTACCCAGGGAGAGGGGCCCGGCAGGTAAACTGTATAGGTGATCTGGGGTAGCTGTGTACCACTGTACGTCTCCATGGGGTATTTTGTGGTGAATAATAGGCAGATGTATGAGCTCATTAGCATGATGACACCAGATGGCACATGCTACAAGGGGGGGGGAGTGCACATGCCACACACCCCCACTACACATATAGAACTATGTGCTATGGTGTCATAATATTAGGGGGCACATGGAATGTCATTGTGGATGTTACATCAACCCCCAGGGGGCTTGTTGTGTATTCTGTTACCCACCTTCCGCATCGTGCTTTGCTGAGGCAGTATGAGCCCGCAGCTCTGCAAGGATGATATCCATGCTGGTGTGTTGGGTGCGTGATGTCCCCGGTGCCTGCATTGTGTGGTGACTCCCCTCTGACTCTGCATCCTCCACAGCCCATGTGCTGCTGCTACTGGCCCCCACTTGTGGGTCGGCATCCGCTGCCCTGTCCTCTGCCTCAGGCAGCACAACGTTTCCTGGGGTCTCCCCGCCAGTGCTGTCTGCATCCCCGGACTCACCGGCCTCTGGCCCCTTGGCATCCTCTGGCGCCAGCACATCCCCCTCCTCATATGCCTCCATGGCCTGGATGTCACCTGGGGCGTAGAACAGGGTACACAGCAAGGATGAGTTAGCGCAGGTCAGATATCTACACCTGTGTAGTACATGCCCGCCAACAGCAATGTGGTGTCCGCCTGTTCCTGCTGTTACTGCACCTACAATGGGGACAGCACATGTGCATACAGTTTGCTGTACCTGACAGGGGGGGAGGGGTGGCCTCTCACACTGGTGGAGCTGTGTCACATTTGCTGTTATGTTGGGGGGAATGGGGCTGAGACTGGCGGCCCCACTATATGCAGCACTAGGTATGCACTGTGCGTGTGACCTTGGATGCGGGCTCAGCGTTACATGTGGCAAGGGGGTGTGTGTGAGCCCTGAGTGGGATTGTGGCCTGTTATAGTGTGTGTGAGCGATGTGTATGCATTGGCCTGAGTGGTATGGATGGCAGGTGTTGCAGCATTTGTCCAGGTTAGCCAGATGTGTGTGGGGTCTGCCACTTTGGTAGCCACTGTGCGGTGTGTGTGGACAGCTATCACATGCTCGGTGTGTGTGGTGGGTTATTTCAGGGGATGGGTGGAGTGATGCTGGGCATGTGGTTGAACCATGGGTGGGGGTCATGAGAATGTGTCTGTGGCACTGCAGTACCTGTATAGATGATGGCCCCAGGTGGTGTGGGGTCTTGGCTAGGTGCAGTTGGTACAGCTGTGGCAGTGTGCACCCCAATGTCTTGTGAGGGTGGGTGGGGAATCCACACTGTATGTTGGACAATCTCAGAGTGTGATGTGTTGGACATCTGTGTGATGTGGTCATTGGGGTTTGTTTGCATCTACCTTGCCATCACAGTGTGATAGCCCTTCCTCTGTCACTGGTCTGGGATATGTCCCTGGACAGGTAATCTCATACACACATCATAGCTGTTACAGGTGGTGTATGTGGGTCCCCCCAGGTCAATGTTTTCTGGCCTAGTTGTATGTCCCTCCTGTCTGTGTCCCCCTGTCATATAGTGGTGTGTGCCTGGCTGCAGATGTATGCTGTTCTGTGTGACCTATATGCCATGTACGAATAGCTGCTGCATGTGCTGGGTTCATGGGGTGGAGGGTGTTGTGCCCCCCTGTATGTACGGTCATCCAGCCCACTCATGCGCAGTCAAGGGGTGGCAGCACTCCGTCTGGCTGGAGGACTGCCCCCCCTGGTTCTGTACACCTGTGCGGTGCTCTACAACGTCCAGGACTGTGTCTGTCGTGCAAGCAGCCCCAGGTACCTGTCACACCCACCCTGTACCTACACAGCCATGTTTTGCTGGATATGTGGACCCCAGTTGCCTGTATTAGGGCACACGTGTTCTCAGGACATAGGCCCCCACCTTCCCGTCCATGACTGGCATGTACTGGGCCGTGAGCTGTATATGTGCAGCATATCTCTGACCTACCTGCCTGTGGATGGGCGGTGTCCAGCACTTCAGGCAGTCCACGCAGTTGTTGTTGTTGTTAAGTGCCGTCGAGTCGGAGTCGACTCATGGCGACCCTCTGGATAGCTATCCTAAATTGTCTTGGTCTGGCACCTCAGCTGAGACCTGTCCATCTTGGGAGACCCTGCCAGTAGTTAAACTACTGATAGTTTAGCTCTCAGCATCACTGATGCATGCAAGCCCTCACAGCACGACAAGCTGCAAACCAAGTGAGAGCCACGCAGTTAGATGGGGTCAAGACAGTCTGCGAGTTCCTGCTCCAGGGGTGTCAGGGTTGGGGCAAAGGGACCACCCTCTCCGGTGCCATTGGCATGTCACCTCTCCGCCACCATGTGTGCACGGACACCACGCTTAATATCATTAAACCTTTTCCTAAGGCTATCCAGGTCCCCGGATGGCCCCCCTGCCTGGGCTACGGCCTCCTGGATCTCCTCCCACATGTGTATCCATGTGCCCACAGTGGTGCTTGTGCTCAGCCGGCCATAGAGCACCTCACACCACTCTAAAACACTGGCCAGCAGGATGTTGTTTTCCTGCTGGCTGAATCTAACAGCCCTCCTCTGTTCCTCGGCTGGCACCAGCATATGCCTACGTTTGGCGCTGGGTGGCCCCTGGATGGGCTGCGACACACACGATGGGCCTGCAGCCACCACTACAGGCCCACCTCTCCCTGGAGGCTCTGGGTCCCGCTGAGCATGTGCCTCCCCTCCTCCCCCCACCTGCCATGTCCTGCCACTCCATCTCAATGCTCTCTGTGTCCTCTCCCTCCCTGTCACACATCTTCACCCCTCCTGTTCTTTGCCTACTCCCCCCTCCCCTGCCCCTTGGCTCCTCTGCTCCACCTCACGCCTGCACCTCACCTCCCCTCCTCTCCCTTGCGTCTGCTCCTCAGATCACCTCCTGTCTCTCTTTCCTGCTAGTAGCCTCCCCTCCTCTTACTCTCTCTCGCCTGCTCCGCAACACACCTCTCCTCACCTGCTATAATCCTGATCTCACACTCGCCTGCTCTACAACTCACCTTCTTTCTCCCTCGCCTACACAAACCCCTCAGCGTGTACCACGTGTGCATGTGTATTTATGTGGTTTTTTACGTGTGCATCCTTGCGCGCGTTGCACTTGCGCAGTGGCGCAAGCGTGGAGGCTGCACACGTTGTGCACACGCAGGGGGGATGCGGAAGGTGTGTGCCTGGGACCCATGTGACGAGTGCCGGTCCATGCATGTGACGTAAGGCCGGCCGCATGCGCGTAATGGCATGCAGCACATGCGCACATCTCACGCTCACACACACAGCACATGCACAATGTGGTGTCCCCGTGCACGCACCTTCCGCTTGTCCCCTGCTCATGCGCAATGCACACAGCCCCATGCTTGCACTGCTGCACATGCGCAATGCGCGCAAAGATGCGCACATGTAAAACAACACATAAATACATATGCACAAGTGGTACACACTGAGGGGTTTATGTAGGCGAGGGAGACGAGGCATGCGGTGTTGGCTGTTCGTGAAGCGTCAGAGGCAGGTTTGGTGTGGAGAGTGGCTGGGTTGGTGAGTGCTGGTGGAGTTGCCTGATGGGGGAGATGGTGTCCATGGGGCTGAGGCACAGGGCATGGGTTTAGTCCCGCTGCAACACAGACCTGCAGCTGTGGGGGTAGGACAGGCAGGGGCTGTGCCGGCACGGCGCAGGAGGAATGCAGAGTTGCAGGCTCACCAGCCTCGCCTCTACAGGCCCAGGGCCCAGCTCCAAGGCATGCGTGAGGACCAGGTCATCTCCCTCTACCGCCTGAGCATGGGGGCTATTAGGGAGTTCTATGAGGATCTAAGACCTGACCTCGAGCCCCTGACTGGTCTGTCACATGCCATACCGGGTTTGGTCAAGCTCCTTGGTGCCCTACATTTCTTTGCCTCTGGCTGTTTCCAGTCATCTGTGGCCGCAGTGGGTGGCATGAGCTACCCAACCTTCTCACGCTGTCTCCAGCAGGTACTGCGTGCCATGATCAGCCGGGTGGGGAATTACATTGCCATTCCCAACACTAGGCAACAGTAGCAGACCCTGAACCAGGCCTTTGAGGCATTTGCCAGGATACCACACGTGATGGGAGCTATTGATTGCACACATGTTGCCCTGGTCCCACCCAGAGACAGGGAGGTAGTGTTCCGCAACCGCAAACACTACCAGTCCCTGAATGTTCAGGTTGTATGTGATGCAAATATGCATATTCTGAATGTGGTCCATAGGTTTGCAGGGTCCATCCATGACTCCTATATCCTGCATCACTTGGCACTATTCAGACAATTTGAGGCAGGACAGTATGAGGACTGTATACTGCTGGGTGTGTATTTCTCATCTCTGACATGCACATGGTGATCCTGTGACTAACCGTATGTGCACGTCTGTCTTTGAGGTGTAGCCCTAGTTGTGTGTGTGTCTCATCTGTCTGTGTGTGATCTAACGTTGGGGGGGGGGGTGGGGGTGCCCTCCAGCTCTACCTTGCTACGGTGCTGTGTGATGATGGTAGCATGGATGCTAGCATTTGTGTCGTGGTTACAGATTATGTTGATTACAATCCGTACACCTACCCCTTGTTTTGTGTGTCATAACTTCACATGCTGATGCATAGTTGTGGTGTCCCATCATGTCCTGTCATATGTTTCTGTCAGGATGTTTTGTGCATTGGGTTTGCATGTACATACTTGAACATAAGAACATAAGATATGCCATACTGGGTCAGACCAAGGTCCATCAAGCCCAGTATCCTGTTTCCAACAGTGGCCAATCTAGGTCATACGTACTGTGGTACTGCAGAGCCTATGCAAACAGAAAAAAAGGTTTTAAATTCAGAAAAAAGATTCCAACACCAGATGCGACATTACGAGGAGCCAGATAGGGGGAGCAAGAGAGACCTTCCAGGGCCTAGAGAACCGCACCCCAGAGCTTGTGATGTGATGCCGGCCAACAGCCAATCCAGGAAAGGGGGAGTTCCTTTTAAGAAAGGCTGGGAAGTTGGAAATAAAGAAGAGGAGAAGGAGAAGAAGGAGTCTTGGCAAAGAGACCCGAGAGGAAGGAGTTCCTGGCAAGGAGACACAGGGAGTCCGGTGCAGCAAGACACCAGGAGTTCTTGGCAAAGAGACACTGGGAGGAAAGGTACCAGGAGAGAAGCAGAGGTCAGAGGTTTATCTGATGAACCGGTACCAGCAGACTCAGGACCCTGTGGAAGTTACCAGAAGGCTGGTGAAGTCATTGCCATAGGAGGTAACACTCCTTATTCAAGGAGAAAGAGGCATGGGTGTGAGAGAGAGATAACTCCACCCGAAGGCCAGCTGGACAGTGGGAGGCCTGCTAATCGAGTAAGGCTGAATTTCAGCAGGACTAGGCCTCAAGCCTCAGCTCACTGGGATAGGCCTGGAGAACAAGGTAATCCACATTTTTATACTTCTAATCGTTATAACCTGGTGACACAGGGAGCACAAGGAACAAGGGTGTGCTCGCCTTATCAAGCTGTTTGTAAAGCAGGACACAAGCTTTTACCAGATAAAAGACTGTTTAATATAAAGCACTAAGACAAAGGAAGGTATTCTCATAGCAAGCATTCGTATGACCGAGGCCCAAACCTAGGCCCAGAACATTGGAGGCGGGTACAAGCTGTATATGAGAAGCCTCAGCGTATTCCACCAGACTATACGGATACAGAGTCACGGCTCTCAGACCCACAGCCCATGCAGGTGGAATTTACTGAGGACCCTTCTGAAGTGGCCATGGATTGTAGCTACTGTCAGGCAGGAAGCCTAGAATCCCTGCCTAGTGTATAAAGCAGGGCTCAGCAAGCAAAGACTGTGTGTTTTATTGTATAAATTCCTGTGAAGATAACAGTGGATAAAGTAATAACTGGTTATGTTTCTTTTCTACCTGAAGTAAGGTTTCTTTATGTTGACGTAGATTCCACTACCTGAATCATTGTGCATTAAGGGAAATAAAAAGCCTTTCTTTCCCTACTCTCGGACTTTGTGTTCATTTGAGGCTTTGGTACACGGAAGGCCACTGGGAACAGATACCCAGACCCCGCATACAAGGACCAAACTCAAACCAGAAAAATAACTCATGTCCACCCGACCTGCCTTAACCACCTTTGACCACTAGGGCGGCAGTGCGACAGTACCTAGCAGTTTCCCCAAAAGACACAGGTTCTGCAATGCTTGTACTGGGTCAAGCATTGATATCCTGGGTTCCTTCTTAATAATGGTTTATGGACCTTTCCTCCAGGAACTTGTCTAAACCTTTTTTAAACCCAGCTACACTAACAGCCTTTACTACATCCTCCGGTAACAAATTCCAGAGTTTGATTACACGTTGAGTGAAAAAAATAATTTCTTTTATTAGTCTTAAATAGTTTACCCTGTAGCTTCATTGCATGTCCCCTAGTCTTTCTATATTCTGATAACATAAACAATCGATCTACGTTTACCCGTTCCACTCCGTTCATTAATTATAGACTTCTATCATATCTCCCCTCAGCCGTCTGTTTTCCAGGTTAAAGAGCCCTAACCTTTTTAGCCTTTCTTCATAGGAGTATCCTTCCATCCCCTTTACCATTTTGGTGGCTCTTCTCTGAAGCTTTTCTTTTTTTTTAATATTTGGATTTTTATTAGCCAAAATTCCCAGAATACAAACCCTTACATGTATCATATATACAAACATACATAATCCAACAGGTTACATCTTATCCCTTATATAAAGAGAAAATCATGCTTATTGAATACTATGCTCTATTTTGACATTATTCTTTAACATCATTACTTATCCCTAACATACAGTATCCTTCTCCCTTTATGTTTTTTTTTTGTTAAGAAATTTTTTACTCCAGTCTGTCCATTACATCTGCCATTTCATATGTCATTAGAACAAGGTTGCAAAACAGCTGATACATGACTAACTATGCATAGAAAAATGTATGATTATTGTGTGTTACATGCTATATTATTATTCCCTTAATAAACAATTTCTATCTATAAGCGACCTGTCTCCTCATCCCTTGGTCTTTTTAATTTGTAAAGATTTATTGATTTTTTTTAACTGGAACATTACATCACATTCCTTTTAACCATGAACATCTAATGAAATCCTACAACATGTGCCCCCCAGTATGCCCAATTCAACCTCCCTTCCTCCCCTTTATTTGCACTGAACTTTTTCTAATAACGCTATATCCTTTTTAAGATACGGCGACCAGAATTGCACACAATATTCAAGGTGCGGTCTCACCATGGAACGATATAGAGGCATTATAATATCTTTTGTTTTATTTTCCAGTCCTTTCCTTATGATACCTAGCATTCTATTTGCTCTCTTGGCCGCCGCTGCACACTGGGCCGAGGGTTTTAACATGTTATACACAATGACGCCTAAATCTTTTTCTTGGGTGGTGGTTCCTAATGTGGAACCTTACATCATGTAACCATAGTTTGGGTTGTTCTTCCCTAGGTGCATAACTTTGCACTTGTCCACATTAAATTTCATCTGCCATTTTGATGCCCAGTCTTCTAATTTATCAAGATTCTCTTGCAATTTTCCACAATCCTCTTGGGTTTTAACAACTTTAAATAGTTTTGTGTCATCTGCAAATTTGATAACCTCACTCGTTATTCCACTCTCCAGGTCATTTATTAATATGTCAAAAAGCAGCGGACCCAGCACAGATCCCTGGGGTACACCACTATTCACCTTTCTCCATTGGGAAAATTGGCCAGTTAGCCCAACCCTCTGCTTTCTGTCTTTTAACCAGTTCTTGATCCACAATAGTACACTACCTCCTCTCCCATGACTCTTTAGTTTTGCCAAAGGTCTCTGATGAGGGACCTTGTCAAAGGCTTTCTGAAAGTCCAAATACACTATATCAACCGACTCACCTTTGTCCACCTGTTTATTCACACTTTCAAAAAAACATAACAGATTAGTAAGACAAGATCTTCCTTGTCTAAAGCCATGTTGGCTGTCTCCCATTAGGCCATGACTATCTACATGCTGAGTAATTTTATTCTTTATGATGGTTTCTATCATTTTTCCCGGTACTGACGTGAGGCTCACCGGTCTGTAGTTTCCTGGATCACCCCAGGAACCCTTTTTAAAAATTGGTGTTACATTGGCGATCCTCCAATCTTCAGGTATTAGAGATGATTTTAATGATAGTTCACAGATTACTAATAGCAGGTCTGCAATCTCATATTTCAGTTCTTTCAACACCCTTGGATGTATACCATCCGGCCCAGGTGATTTGCTACTCTTCAGTTTATCTAATAGTTGTAATACATCTTCCCGATGTATCGATATTTCCTTCAATTCTTCCACACCTTTAAATACCACTTCAGTCATGGGTAACATCCCTACATCTTCCTCAGTAAAGACCGAAGCAAAGAATTCATTCAGTCTCTCCGCTATCGCCTTGTCGCCTCTTAGTGCCCCTTTAACTCCTCTATCATCTAATGGACCGACTCTCTCACAGATTTTTTGCTACGAATGTACTTGAAAAAATCTTTATTTCGCATTTTTGCTTCCGCAGCAAGCTTCTTCTCAAGTTCTCCCTTTGCTTGTGTCCATTTGGGTGGACATCAGCTCCAGCTTTAACGTTCCACATTTCTTTCTGCAGGTGATGCAGGATATGGGTGTCACCCCTGGTTGCTGACCCCTGTGCGTCAACCACGGACACAGGCAGAGAGGAGTTACAATGAGGCCCATACCTCCAGCCGCTCCATCATAGAGTGCACCTTCAGCGTTTTAAAGGGTCGCTTCAGGTGTCTGGATAGGACAGATGGGGCCTTACAATACAAACCACAGACTGTGGCAGAGATCATTATAGCCTGTTGCATCCTGCACAACATTCCTCTTCGGCACCATATCCCTGTTCAAATTAATGAGGATCTGGAGGATGATCCTATGTGCCCTCCTGTACGTGCCCGTGGTGACACACGTGAGGACACAGCAGTCAGGCGGCAGGTGATTGAGGTGCTCTTCTCATGTAAGTACTGCATATGTTGCCACATATATTTGTTTAGATATGTGTGTACTAATACTACTGGTGAACATTTGTATCCCAATAGCAGCAAGATGCAACACTGCACTGACATGTAACAGACACTGCCTGGCCATCCCAGCTTACAATCTAGTCATGACTGAAACACAGAAGATGTGAGCAGGGCACAACAGTGGGTGGAGGTGGATTATGTGTGTCGGGAGTAGTAGGTTTGTGGGAGGTGTTAAGCTGTCATACCTGATTTGTGGCTGATTGGGATAGGGGCTGCTGTACAGCCACAGGTAGTTAGTTTGAGACTTTGAGTGCAGCAAGGTGAAAGGCGTGTAGTATGGGGTAAACAGTAGGAGAGTAGACCATAGATAGGACCAGTTGCCTAGATGTGTGTGTTTCAAATTTTTTAATTTGAGCTGATTGATTGGTTGGTATGCTCTGATGAGCAGGGACTGTATGTTAATTGTTTCTGTATAGCGCTACATGTGATACATAGCACTATATACATGCTGAGTAGTAGTTGGATTACTGGTATTTGAGATCAGTAAGGGAAGTTACTGCAACACCACAGTGTGCCTGTATGTATAGGTCAGCACGTAGCCTTGACATGGATGCGGAAACAGATAGGGAACCTGTGAGGTGTCCTGACAGGGGGAGTATTATTTCCATTATTTGTGTGGCTGTAGAATAGCCATGCAGTGCAGTGTTGCTTATTTTCAGGCAGACAGAGATGATTCAAGGCCAGATCAGCAAGGTGTAGGTTACAGTAGGCAAGCCGGGAGCTGATTAGTTGGGGGGGGGGGGGATTTGGGTTTTATTTGTGTTTTCAGGGAGGACTGGGGAAATATAGTTGATGACATCTAGACATAAACCACAACCCTCAAGTACAAGCTGGGTATGTGTGTAGAGGAGGAGAGTGCAGTCCAAGACAACACCTACATTGCGGACCCTAGAGAAAGGAAGTTATGGCCACACACACAAAGATGCTCTGATGGGAGGGGAGGGTTTAGGTGCACATATAGGATATCCATGCATTGCCATTATCAATTTCACACAGTGGGATGACATGCAGCCATCGATGTCAGGTGGCAACCAGACATCGGGGTGTGGTTTGGCAGACATAACTCAGGCGTCGAGAGATATATCTGCAACTCATCAGCACACAGCTGTTAATGTAAGTCAAGGTATGAGATATGCACACCAAGGAAATGTATATGGACAGAGGATAAGGATGGAGCCCCTGCATATTTCCCTGTGTTACAGGAACTGACAGTAGGGTAGCTGATGACACTGAGACACCAGAACACACACTGAAGGGGCATTGGGAGTGATATGGGAGACACAGGATAGTACTGCAGCCTTAGACCCAAGCAGGGAAACGGTAGCGAGGAGAAAGTTCTGTTCCACATTTTTTACGGCAACAGAGAGGTGAGGAAGGGGACAGGCAGAGTACGGACCCTTGTAGTTTGCCACACACACTTCAGTAATAACTTTAACATGAAATGAATCTGTACAGTGTGATGGGGAACAGTCAGTCTGTTAAGGATCTTGGGGGGTCTGCGAGCTGAGGACGTGAAGGTGCAGTGTGTGTTGCACAGCTACAACATGACATATGTATGTTTCTCTTGTGTTCCTCAATCCACAGGACATACTTAGTGACCCTCCTGGTGCTGTGGTGCAGTAACAGCTGACTGTACGTCATCCAACATGCAGTAGTCTGGGGTAGGTGGGCCTACAGCTACTTTGTCTGTGACGACAGTCAGGGGGAGCACATGTCTGCAGTGATCTGTCATATTGTACATATGTTGTTGTTCACCTCTTTTCCCTGCACCCCCATACCCCATATGTTGCTGTTGGCACACATATCCACATGTGTTCCTGGCCAGTTTGTCTTCTCCAACACTGTCTCTGGGACACGTCCAACAGAGCTGCGTGTGTGTGCAGGTCCTGTGTTTGGGTGGTGGACTGCATGTACACCCTTCCCTGAGATTGTAGCATCAGCCAACAGCAGTGTATCATTGCATTTAACAGGCCTTTATCTCCACTAATCTCCAATTGTGCACATACAGGCCGTATGCTACTGCTGGCACACTCACCTTAGCATACTGTGTGGGTGGGTGTTTTTGGGTTGGCTGTGTGATGATACAGCGTGCAGGCATTTTGCATTATCATGTGGTGTGAGGGGTCTGTACACCTGGGGAGCGGTGGTGACTGTGCTATCTCTACCTTACTGCTGTTTACCTTGTGAACATTGTGGACATGTGTTGTGTGTTATGAGCTGACCTATCTCTTGTGTGCTGACAAACCACTGCGCAACAGCATTTTTGTATCACAGATATCGCCATAATGTGGACATGCATCAACAGTGGCTGGACATGGGGACATGGTGATTCTACACATTTCAATGACATCTTCTCCCTTCACTGTGATGTGTTGTGACCTTTGAGAGCCTCAGGGGATCTCAAACATACACTTGATGCAAACACACAGTAGGTTGCACCTTTGGTCTTTTGTGAATGACATCAGCCTTTACATGTTAATGATTTACTGTTTGTCTCATAGACATTTCATGTTGGGTCTCTGTACACGAACGCTGATGCACATGGGTGGAGCTGTGAAACGCCTGTGTAACATGGGCGTGGACATGACCATATCCATGTGACACCCTCGTCTGCAGTTCCAATTCAAAATGTCTCCAACATGCAGTGTGTTCTGTGTTGTAATCATGTTATGTTTACCTGTGTGACGTTTCCTTACGTACATATTGATGTTTGACTCTGCAATTTGGGCTGATGTTGCAAGCAGCATACCAATACATTGTTTATCCTATTCTGACACAGGGCAGTGAACACACAAAGCACATCTACTACAGTGCATCCGGCATCACCATCACCCACCTGTTGGAGGACACAACAACACCATGGAACTATCCCTGGGAAATGGTGCCATAGGATGTTTGACCTCTGCGAGTGGGACACATGCCTAGGATGGACAGTATTATTGTTGGACTGCTACTTTGGGCATGACAGGCCTGTCCAACACACCATTGCTGCTGTGCTATGGCTGAGTGTCGTGTTCATCGCAGGAGACACACATGACCTTTCCAGTACTGTGGCATATTGGGATGTCACACTTGACTATGCATGCCCAGGGTTTCAAGGACAGTCGTAACATGACTTGTTGGATTGCAGACACCCTTTGCACTTTGGACACTGTGTACTGGTTCCCACATGTGCAGCAGGGACTGATATTGTCGCTGTATGTTGTACATTCTTCTGACATTGTGTTGTTGTGTTTTGCCCATGTGTGTGACATGGAACGCAGGATACGCTCATCTGTTTGGTTCAACACGAGCATACAGCCATGCGTGTGGAACAGGGGGAGCAATGGAGAGGTCCTCTTGTCCATCTCCACCTATCCTCCACTTGAACATGACACAGTATTTGCCACGACACCACTTTACTGCACACCAACATCTTGGATTGATGTTTGCACTCACCAAGGGTGTTACAGTGCATGTGTGGCATCACTGTATCATGTTTCAACGTACACGATGCATGTGCATGTGACTATGTTGGTGCAACACAGCATGTTGCAATATGGCTTCTGTGTGGGTTACTGTAACATGTTTGACCTTTCTTTCAATCTTTATATACAGGTTATTGTGTCTGTTTACTGTACAGACATGACGCTCTGCATTGATTTATAAACCTAACATTGCATGTCTGCATAGTCCTATTTATCCCCTGAGTTAACGACACTCACATTGCCCCGTTATATTTGGAGTGTGGCAGTGTGAGTGTCCATTTTCTTCCTTCATTTGTGCATTCCATGTACAGTGATATATGTGTACAGACACTGTATCCACACCAACCAGTGCAGGGGGACCTTCTGCATAGTGTTATCTCTGCATGTTTCTGCGGATGGTTTCATTTGAATTCTCTGTGTTCATGTGCCTCTGCTACCTGTTAGCATATCCTCATTGTGCATTTGACGATTGTTTAGGGTTACATTGTTGCAGCTTTGATTCCTATGTCAGGCATTATGTGACAGCTGTAACATATATTTCGATATGTGTGTTTACACTTTCTTACTTTTAACAACATATGCTGTTTCATTTGTGTGCCTCCTGTGTTGGCAGACAGATATGTTTTAAGGAACAGATCATGATTGATGTATGTTGGGCCCTCATCATGCATCGCCTACTGTCTACATGCACACATATGTAATTAACACATTTGGGGCATGCAGCAGCATGTGGGTGTGGGGGTCTAATGCATACTGCACACCATGCACCTGATGCACATTATCTCTCCTGCCCATCAGCTGAAGACTGGCCAGTGACTTTTCTGTAACATGTTGGTTGCTGCCCTGCAAAATGTGTTTTCAGATTTTCCCCTGGGATCCACTCACCTTGATATTATGATAGTCGGTATCTACACTATCTGTGATGATTAACCAAAATAAAAATATGTGTTTGACGTACATTTGTCTCTGCTGCTGCTTGATCACACTGACACATGTATTTAGTGATTTCCTGTTCATGTACATGGCCCTCCTGTGCTCACATCCTTGTACGGTGACAGCTGTCTATCGGCCAGCCATTTGCAACATCACTGGGTGTTACAGGTTCCCATATACACATTCCCTTTGAGGTAATATTTTTGCATTGTGCTTGTTGTGGTTGTTTGGGATAGTGGTTACAGACATGTATTGAAACACCATAGGTTGCAGGTTTGATCCCCACATGGGGTTTACTTATTTTTTTCCTTTGTGCTGACAATTAGGTACCTGCAGGTTCATCACCTATGCACACACCCTTCCATCTCTTCACTGTACACCAAAGTGTGCCCTCTGTGCTGCCTATCCATCACATATTAGCTGTTACATATGTCTCTTTCTTTAGAGTGCTTGCTTGGGGGATTGGTATTGCTGTGGTTCAGCTGGTCTGTGGCACACCTGTTTGCAGGTTCGATTCTCTACTGTTCTGTTCCATATTTTGCCCTGCTCCACAGAGCATCCCCTGCCGTCCTTTGGGTTTAGGTTCTTTCCTCTTTTGCATGCTGTATCCACTGCATAACATTTCATTGTGTGTGTGCATGTAGTTATATGTGGCTCTGGTCCCAATTACAGACTGTGATCTGATCTATACACACCAGATCTGCATATGCATTCCATCATGGTTACTGTTGGAGGTTTGCCTATCCTGGCAGACAGCAGGCTTCTTGTGTGATGCCCTGCAGTATTCTTGCATGCAGCCTTTGCTAATGACTTCATGTTGGTGGTGTGGCCTACCGGTTTGTGCATCAACATTTGTGCTAATGGTCATAGGTTTGATTCCTCTCTGTTCTCTTTCATTTGTATGCCTGTCCTGCACAGCTACTTTTCATTCCTGTGGCAGTCATATCTGTGCAGATCTGTGCTGTTAGCACATTGTACCCTTATCACAGTTGCCAACCATCCTTCTGTCCATCTATGTGTGTCTGCCAGCTGTGTGCCATCCTGCCCTGATGTGCATGTTGCTACCCCATGTCCTGCACTGATACACGTTTCTGCATTGCAGCTCTTCCTGGTTGCCTCTCCTGTGTGTGCTCTACATGGCACTGCTACTCCTCTGTCCTCCTGTCATTACACCTATCCTGCCACCTCTACCTCCTCTGCTGGACACGTCTTCCCATCCTCTGCCACACACTGTCATTGTTGCATGGTACATTACCATCACCCTGTGCATCGCTACAGCTGCCCCCGATGTGTTTGTCCATTTTTCCAACTGCCACATGGACTGGACGCAGATTTGTCTGGTCCATCAGCTCAAATCTACTTCCTTCCATTACTTGGGCATTGTCTTTCCTTGGTGCTCTGTGCAATGTTAGGGTTACATCTGTGTTTGGCCCATACCTTTCTTGCTTTTCAACTTCGGGGACCTTACTGCCCTTGGCCAACATTTTTTGAGTCACCTATACATCCTTGGGGCATCTTTAGCCACACCTTAGAATCAGCCAGCTTATGGGGCACCTACTATGGTGCCTTGGGAGTTGACAACCTTTCGACATGCCCTCTGGGGCACATTATAACCCGCCTTGGCTGACGTGGTGGTTTAGGATGTGCCTTCTGGTGCACCCTAAAAGATGCATTAGTTTATGGCACTGGGGTGTGGGTATTTTTAGCTGGCAGCACAGATTGTTGGACTGTTTCAAGCAGGAAAAGGAATTGCCTTGGCCATCCTTATTCATTAAGCCCACTGGGGGATCCAACTCATTACCCCTGTTTCAGCAGTCATTGCATGAACCAGTGTGCTACACCTCTGTTGCTGTGTTTGCAGGTCAGCACTCAAAGTTAAGGTTAACGCGCGGTAATGTGCATGGCTCCCTCCATCACGCGATAACAGACACGGCGCACTTTATTGCGCGATAACCTGTGATTGCTACCTTAAGACTGGAACGTCCACTCTTTATATGGCATCCTTCACATTATCGCTGCAACTAGCGCCGGGAACATTAAGACGGTTTAGTAAACATACCCCTAAGAGTTAATGTAGTGTTGCACCTTCAAAATGCTACGTTTTTTCATCAAAGTGGTTTTGAAATAGTGTTTTTATTTCTTTTCGGAAGTGTGTGAGGTCATCTATGTTTCTAAGTTTAGTGGAAGGTCATTCCAGAGGCTTGATGTGTACATTGAGAATGTGCATGAGTATGTTGCTTGATTGAATCTTAGTTTTTCAAGAGGGGCGCTTAAAGTGTTCAGGGCAAATGTTCTCCTGAGTCTGTTTTCCAGTGGCTTTTTAAGGATTGTCTGTAGGTACTCTGCAGTCAAGTTGTGAAAGACTTTATATTTGACATGGCACTGGAGGAGGAGTCAATGGAGCTTTTTGAGGATAGGATAATATGGTCTGTTCTGGCTGAACCCTCCAGGACTTTGGCTGCAGTGTGCTGGGACATTTGTAATGGACATAGGATATTTTTATGGATGCCAGAGTAGATGATATTACAGAAATTGAAGTGAGGGAATATCATGGCCTGAAAAATTGTTCGGAAGTCCTGTGTTTCAATTAGTGGGCATAGTTGTTGTAGAATATTGATTTTCTAGTAGATCAATGTTGTGGTTCTTTTGATTGCAGAGTTAGCTGTTGATCAAGTGCTATTCCGAGGTATTGGATCTGAGCCTTAACTTTTAGTTCTTCATTGTTAGCTATCAAAACCAATGGTGAGGAGAATTCTTTATTTCTGGTGATAAAAAGTACTTCCATTTTGTCATAATTTAATCTGAGATTATGCTGTAATAACCAGCCAGAGATCCCTTCAAATCAATCTATTATAGGAGTGTAGCAAGCTTTTGCTATGATAAAGGGGGTGTAAATCACAATATCATCAGCGTAAAGGTGACATAAGATGTTATGGGTCTGAATGATTTTCCATATTGACTGTAGGTAAATGTTAAATAGCAGAGAGGAAAGTGCTAAACCTTGAGAGACTCCCTATGTGAGCTTGAATGAGGTTGACTTGCTAGACCTGATTTTCATGTGCTGATGACATCCAGTTAAATATGAGCAGAACCACTCCAGAGCCGTACCTTGAACACCTATGGCCTGCAACCGTGCTAGTAGCAGCTTGTGTTAGTGAACCTCCCTGCCTTCTTTTAGTGTAACTAGCAGCAGAGACCATGGGTAGGATCCAGCCAGTGGGAAACTGTGACGGTGGAGCAGTGGAAGGCTGCTCTAGTAATGAAAGGAAGGAGGTAAGTGGAGGGTGGGGGGAGTTCAAGTGCTATAGAAGTGAAGTTAACATGCCAAGTGATGCTTCCTGCTCCAGTATATCCCTAAGCATGGGGAGTACAGGTGCTGCAGGGAATGGCAGTGATGAGAATCCTGAGCCAGTGAGCACGCCTGTCAGAAATACAGTACCAGGTAATGCATGCTGTGCTGGATAACAGCCCACTGATGCCAGACAGGGGGCAGTAGCTGTATGTGCGGAAAAGCTGTCTATACTCGCAGTGGTCGGCTCTCAAAGCCACCTCAGTGACTTGATCTGTAGGACATTTACAACAGAAAGTTGTGCATAAACTCAATTAAAAAAGGGAGATGTAACAGATGTTAAACTATACTGATGCCATGTTGTGGCTCCTTGTTAGATCTTACCCTGCTTCCTTGTTGTTCCTTTGACCTTCTGAACCATCATGGTTCCTGTGCTCCAGCTATCTGCAGTGTGTCTTTATTTGTAACTCTGAAACAATGGTGGTGGTGGAGGGAGATGGGGGTAGTGGAAAAGAAATGACACCCCCCCCCCCCCCCCGCTAAAAAAAAATGCCCCAATACATTTCTATGGGAGAAGCTGTTTCAACGGTTGCAGAATACCTACAGTGATTTACTGTAATGGTGACATTTTACTTACCAGATATTATCCTTTCCTTGGGTTTTGCTAGACCAGACCAGACAAGTGGGTTGTGTTCCCCTACCAGCAGATTGGAGACAGATAGTGCCCTATTCCATTCCGGACATAGATCCCCTCTGTATGTCCGGTCTGAGACGGACGTACAGAGGGGATCATGATTCTGATCCCGCAGGGCACATCTAGCCCTGCGGGATCAGAACTGCGAACAGACATGTACGTGCACATCAGGACTGAGATTCTGTCCGGCCTGCATGTACATAACCTGCCCAACTAACTTAGGGTTTTTAAAAGGAGTCATGGCACCATGATGTCCGGCTGCCATGGCACCGTGGCTCCATTTAAAAGCTGCAATGCAGGCTGCCAGACAAAAGTGCTTATTTCCCGCAGCTCGACCCCCAATCTGGCTTCCTAAGACCAGGGTTGGGCTGCAGGGAATGTCCTCCGTCACCCCCTGCCCCATCTGTGCATAAAAAAAAAACACATCCAGGGAAGTTATTCCACCTCAGAGGTGGAATAACTTCTCCGCACATGTCGCCGGCCCTGGAGGTACAGAACCGACATTAGAATCGGCCCTGTACATCCAGGGCCAGCAACAGCCCAGACTCTGCCCCCTTCCCCACCCCAATCTAACTTCCCCGCACAACCAGCGGGGAAGTTAGACATGGGCAGAGAAGGCATGAATAGCGGGAATGGACGTCCCGCTATTCATGGCACAGAATTGGGCCCATAACCAATGAAATGCCAAGTTTTCAATGACATCACTTCCATGCCTCTATCAGCACCGCAATATTTGTCCCAGACAGCCACAAGGCTAAGATCTTTATCTTTCCCTCCATACTGCTCCTTAGAAAAGGAGGGCAAGCAAACCACCTGGTTCACATGAAAAGGAGATATCACCTTGGACAAAAGGGAAGGCACAAGCCAATGGAAACAGCCTCCTCTGAAAAGGAAAAATATGGATTCTGGCAAGACAGAGCTTGCAGCTCAGAAATCCGGGAGCTTGCCTCCCTGAGAATGATTCCCACAGCAGAGGACACAGCTTGAACTGAGCCCTCCAAAGAAGGGGAGCAGCCAGAAGTGCAGTCACTGGAACTCAAGGCCGGGGTATTAGCCTTACCCACAGTATCATCAGTTGCCACCTACCTTGAGGTGGAAAATGACAGACTAACTGAATCCTTTAATTGGAGCAAGGGAGACAGGCCCACCAATGAAAAGTGAGAGGCTGCCATGGAGGATGAATCCAGTGAGGAGGCTCTTCACTTGCCACAGGTCAAACAATACTTTCTGGAAAAAGACAGAAAGAGTTAAGGCAAGGGAAACATTTGCATGAGCACGCGTTACAGGTAGTTGGGCAGGAATGTGTGTGAAGCCAATTAGGCAGAATGTGCGCTGGGACTGCTTGAGCACAAGACGCGCAAAGGCAGAAAACGTTAACAGCCCGACTTATGCCCCCAACCGGACGAGTGTGGGACCCCAACAAGGATAATGACAAAGTCAAGCCTTGGTACTCATCCCCTGGGAGCCTCAGGCAGGCAAACCATGTCAGGCTCAGTACTACTCTCCAGCCACTGTATCTTTCTTTCTTATGTTTTTTTTTTTTTTTTAACAGGCTTACAGCCACATACAGTACCTCTGAGATGCCTTCAGTCTTCAGGGAAAGTGGAGGGGACAGAGGAGGAGGGAAGGGTCATTGAGGTTGTGTGAGGCTGCTGATATCGTCCAAATCCTTCCAGTTTTCTGGCTGCTCAACAGGCCCTTATCATCATAGGAGTGTGGAGCTGAACCAACTTTCCCTCCTCTTTTGGCTACCAAAAAGACCTTAGTCTAGTGGAGCCTCCCACATCACACTCCAGTGAGAAACTCACTCTCAAAATGGTAGTTCATGAGCAAAATCAATCTTTTTCCTCTCTATTGTTCAGATTTTATTCAGAGTTGAGAAAATCCAACCACCATCTGCAGGAGACAGAAGAATATTGAGGTGCCCTCTAGTGGCTCAGACTGATGGGAGTGATGTCATCGAAACATGGGCATTGCATTGGCTATCTGTCTCCACCAATCATCTTGCTTCTCCTTATGCTTGGAACAAAGCTCATCTCTTCAAGGCTGCTTTTGATTCTTGATCCGCTTAGTCTCCTATATGTTTCCTTACAATTCCCCTAGATGTATCCCTGTCCTCAACTGTTGTGTTGTTTGTCCTGACTAGAGTGTAAGCTCCAATGAGCAGAAACCGTCTCTTACATGTGTCTGCACAGCACTGCATATGCCTTGTAGCGCTATACAGGTTTTCAATAGTAGTAGTAGGAACACAACCCACTTGTCTGGACTGATCTAGAAGGACGATATGGAAAAAGGAATTGCACCATTCAAAATGCGCCCCCCCCCCCCTTTCATCTCCTTTCCTGATCACAGACACACAGAAAGCCAACACAGATACATGCACACATAAGCATGCACATATACATACACATACCATCATACCTCATAAAAATGCATGCACAGATGCACAAAAACACACCCACATCCACATCAAACAGTTAAACATACAAAACAGAGATACAGCCACACATACACCACATGTGCAAAACACAAAGAACATGTACCTAAGCAATGCAGATACAAACAGACGTGTGAAGCATGTGCACACACAAGCACACATGTACGTGCTGCATGCTTTCCCCACTTAACGATTATCAGGGTTTATGTCGTGCTACAAGGAAAATACAGTGTGACAGAGACACGTACAGTGGTTTGTAAGTATCTTCACACCCTTGTACATTTTTACTCTTTCTAAGCCAATAGAAGTTTGAAAGTCTGCCTGTCTGGGATAGGGGCGTAGCCATGGGTAGACCCCTCCCATGTCTTTCTTTGATTTGCAGTTGCAATGCAAATGTCCCGCCTCCTATAAGGTTTTCATATGTCTGCTACAGCAGCAAATCAGGGAAGTAAGGCTGTGGAATGGGCAAGGTTACCAAATGCCCCCAATTTTTAGGGATTGTTCCCGATTTTAGAGCTCTGTCCCCAATTTCTACCTCGTTGGCAGCCTCTTGTCCCATATTTCAGCAATTCAGACAGAGGAGGGTAGAAAAAAAATGTATTTTCAATTTAGTGATTTGAATATATCACTTTTTAGAATTTACATCCATTATCTTTATATTTTGCACAGTAGAGAGGAAATGCATCACTGTTTCTTTTTCTCTGTTTATTTGTCTGCTTGGAAATCATATTGTTGCCGTCATGGGATGGGGAGGCAGGGAATTGACTCCTCTTCCCTCCTCCAAGCCTTGTCACTCAAACCTGGCACTAAAGTACCTCTTCCTTCCTGCCCTCCCCCCTTTCCCACTTTAGATAAGTCTCCCAGATTTGCCACCCAAAAATTTGGTAGCCGTGGGAATGGTTGAAGTAAGTGTCTGCAAATAAAATTCCCATATTTTTTTTAGTCATAATGTGCGTCTGACAAATAATGCTGCTCCTTTGCAGAACCAGAACCCCCTGCTGGCTGAAAAACCAGCAAAGATCACTTGCTTGGCATGAAAGGGAAAGAGCTCTACATGTCCAGAAAAGGTTCTGGATAGGACTAGGCTTGGAGCTCTAATTCTCCTGGCTAAATATATTGGAAACAGAATAACCGTCTTCAATGTGATGTCCTTCAGAGTCGTTCTCCAAAAGGGCTCAAACTGTGCCTTAACCAATGCCTTAAGGACCCAAGTTAAGGTCGCATGGAGGCAACCACAGTCTACCAAGGTGACTTCAGGTGCTTCACTCCCTAAAGAAAAAAGGCCAAGATCCAAATGTGCCTCCAGGGGATGACCTTGAATTGAACTGTAACATGCGATGGCTCCAGACTGGACATTCAGACAATAGCATGAGGCATGGTCAAACATCTGACAGGAAACAGAGAATGGTTTAAGCTCCTTCTCTTGGCACCATGCAGCAAAAATTCTCCACACCTGAATATGTGCCAGAGAGGTTGATTTCTACCTGGAATCCAAAGGTCTCTATGACCTTGATAGAGTATCTTGCAGCGGCTATTGCCCCTTCTCCTCCAAGTTTATTTATTTTTTATTTATTTAGGAAGTTTTACATACCGCTCTATCCTTCAATCAGAGCGGTTTACATTTCAACTGAATGTGTTTACATTATAACAACTAGTTGGGAGTGGGACATTGCATGTGGGTATTTTAACACACTAACTATGTACAAAAGAAAGTAACTATATACTATAGGAGTCTAGATTATATATGCAATGTTTTCTCATAGTCTCTGCCATGGACCGGTTGGTTGGGTAAAGAGGCTGATACCATACAGGGATGCTCATTCCATGAGGTTTACATGACGCATTCAAAGTGCTCGTTGGTAGTTTTTTCCTGAAATCCTTGCTGTCTACTGTGGCTCTTACGTCATCTGTGAGTGACTTCCATAGGGCTGGGGCAGATAGCGAAAATGCTCTTCTGGAGGTGATCTGCTTGGATTTCTGGTATGCTGTAGGTGTGATGATCAAATTTCTATTATTGCTTCTTTTGGGTTGGGTGTCAGGATCTGTTCTAATCAAGTCTTGGAGTATTTCCGTAGAGGAATGTTGAAGGATTTTGAATATGTTTATCGTTGCTTTGAACCTTGCATGAGAATGTACTGGGAGCCAGTGTAGTCTGTTAAGGATGGGTGTGATATACTCCTGTCTTGATATGCCTGTGATGATGCGTGCTGCTGTGTTCTCTGCCACCTCCCCTCCCTCACCCAGCCCACACCAAATTTGCACACACTGGGGGGCAATAACACTATCTGAAAATTTAAAGGATTGGGATCAAATTTGGCACAGGAAAAGACCCATGAAAAGAGTTTCAAAATGGAGCAGATCCAATTGAGGATTATGTAGAAATAAACTCCCCTTCAAAAAATGGCCCAATCTATTTCTATGGCTTCTGCAGCATAGAAACTTACATATAGCGAAACATGGCAGTTTCCAATTTCCTCTCCCCTGTTCTCTACTTTCCTGGTCACAACCACACCCTGCACCACAGCACCATCCTCAGTACCCCTCCCCAAACAATATCCCACATACACACAACACCCCCTTACTTCCTGCCCACCTCACTCTCCCATCTTCCCACTTCCCCACCCCCACTCTGCTTCCTGACCCCTAGCTAATCACCTATTTCATCTACCCCCAGCCCTCTATAACTACCCTATACCCACTATGGCCTCTGACAACTAACCCCCCACCTAGCCCAATTCCTTCACCATCTACTCTAATCTCCCTATCTACTCTGCTTCCCCTCACCAGCCCTCTAATCACCTCTTCAAATGACCCCAACCTGCCCCACCCCAAACTATTCTCACCTGTCCCCAACCACACCCCAACTGCACTTTCACCTACACTACTCCCCCTATCTAACCCAACAGCCTTTACCTAAAACACCCCCAATTACCCCCACTCTCAAACTATCCCCACCTATTATACTCCCCAAACTATTCCATTCCTCAAACTCCCCCTCCAACTATCCACTCCCTATTATGCCCCACAAAACTCCCCCCACCTACCCCAGATAGCAGAATGAATATCACCACTATCCCAATAACTCCAGTGCTGACTGCATTATTTATACATTCAGTACTGACCACTATCTTGATAATAGCCATGATGCTGTTTAAAAAAACAACGATTATGGAATTTAAATCTCAACCAACCGCTATTCTATTATGTATACGCATGCTCAGAGCAGCGGATGGGCAGGTTAAATGTTTTTTTTTTTTTTTTTGTATAACTTAATTAATTAAATAAGCAAATAGTCATTTACCCTTGTAAATAGATTTTGGAAACTACCCTCATGAGGTATGTCCATGTAGAATAAAGTTTAACCTTTAAAGGCGTGGAGCCTGATATTCAACTAGGCAGGCTACACGCTGCTACGGCACATAGCCCTGCCCGCTTACCCCTAAATGCCCCAGTGATGGCGCTGAATATCCGATTTGGCACAGTGGAAGCTACCGCAGAACCTAACCAGGTAGAGACGATATTTCACTGCTACCCAGTTAGCATTCACAGCTAAAACTAGGCGAGCCCAAAGCTGGCCTTGTTTTAGCCACAGATCGTTAACTGGGTAGCACTGCAATATAGCCTCTACCTGGTTAACGGCAGCCTTTGCCTCTGTTCTGCTCCGTAACACCCCAACACACCTTGATGCTAACCAGATAGCATCGGGGTGCATAGGAGAGTCAGGAGGGGATATTCAACGGTTCTACCTTTTGAATATCGGGCCCGTGATGTCCACCTATGTATATTGGTGATTACATTTTCACTGCTGTTGCTTGTATTGTAACTGTTGCTCGGTAAACAGAGAATTTCATTTTTCCGTGCTGTTAGTCTGACACATTTCACCAGCAATGAATTCACTAGAAAAAGATACAATGATGCAAGCATCCTGTCCTTTGATGTTTGTCTACTCCAGAAGCAATGGAGCCAAGAACAATCCACATTTGATAGATATATCGGTCTCTAAGTACAAAAACTAGCAGAAGATAATTGTATTTGGACTATATTTATTTTTCTATGGATCTAGTGTTGGCTGTGCTTGTCTTCTCTGATTAGCAGCTAAATAAACACCTAACATCATCTTTGTTTGCAGACATTGTAGGTCCTCCCTTTCTGTAAACAGTCTTTGCCCAGAATGCCTAAAACCACAGTCAAGTATTACGTTAATCAGGAGGATATTACAGTCATAAGACTGCTGAAACGTTCCAAGAGTTCACTGGGGGGGAGAGAGGGGGTGTCAGATTAGCCCAAGTTGAATGCGCAGTGAGTGCCTGTAGCTCTTTTCGAAAAGGAAGGCGCACAGGAGAGTGCACAGCTTTAAACCATTTAATTTTCGAGGCAAAACATATTATTTCATTAAATACAATTTTTTATGTACTGTTACATACCCATAATTGAGACCAAAGTGGCACACGATAATTTATCTAAACTTATATTAGATATACATTTAATTGTTACATTGAGAAAGCCCATCGGTTACTTTACATAAATAAAATAAACCCCCAGATGCTGATACGCTCATGGAGTAAAAGCAAACACATAGCGCATCCAGGGAACTCCTACTCCTGTGCTGTCACCCTCGCCCCAATTACAGCTGATGCCACCCCTGTCTGGAACCTGCAGCACCAATATTATTGAAACTGCGACACAGGGCTTACCTAAACACTACGGCACTGTATCACAGTTCTATGCGTGGAGGTCTGCGTAGAAGGGGGCAGAAGCAGCAGGTCACAGAGGGCAAGAACGGTGATGCAACACCAGAGAGTTCAGATAAATGCTGCATCACAGTTTCAATGCCATTGCCACCGCTGCAGGTCCTGGAGAGGGGTGGGAGCAGTGGCAGTGGGGTGCCCTGGAACATCGAGGCTCTAGGCAGTTGCCTGGTTTGCCCAATGGAAGTGCCAGCCCTGACCACATCATAAATGCTCCAGTAATTTCTTATAAAGCTAGGTCTTAAGGAATGTCTTAGATCATTACGGATTTTCAGGGCTTCTCCATACAGAGATTTTTAAACGTCAGGGTTGTGTAAATGTAGCCCCCAAGAAGGGCAAGCACATATGTATCTATTTATTACAAGTCAAGTGTTTTACTATAGACATAGCAGAACTGAAGATTTCTATTAAATTACATGAAACTATCCTTTCATACCTTTTCCATGAACACAGTGGGGATCAATATTCAAAAGGACTTATATGGTTAGCATGGAAAGGTAACTGCATAAGTCCTGTATATTGAAAATTTGAGGGCGTGAAGTGGATAACTATTAGCTGATAATGGACATCTCACTGCCCAGCTAAAAGCCGTAAGTATAAAAAAAGGAAAGGCAAGGGGAGGTCCAGGAGTGTGCCAAAAAATCAGTTCATGGTATGATCTTCAGTCCCTATCTGGATAAATTTATGTGCATATTTCAGCAGTAGATTTTGCAGCCCCACTGAATATTGCAGATTGATTTTATTCATGTAAAACTGTTTAATGTATAACTCTGTTAACTCTGTTTAATGTAATTGCTACCTGATTTGAGTTCTATGTAAACCGCTTTGATTCACGAAAGGCGGTAAGAAGTACAAATAAATAAATATTGACGCCCTCTGCCCAGTGTTCAGCGGCGGCCAAGTGGGCAAATAGAATGCTAGGAATCATAAGGAAAAGAATGGAGAATAAAACCAAGGATATTATAATGCCTCTGTATCACTCCATGGTGCAACCTCACCTTAAATATTCTATGCAGTTCTGGTTGCTATATCTAGAGAAAGGATTTGGGAAATTAGAAAAAATATAGAGAAGAACCACAAAAATGGTAACCGGGATGGAAGGATACCCTTATGAGGAAAGGCTTAAAAGATTAGGGCTCTTCAGCTTGGAAAGGAGATGGCTGAGGGGAGATATGACAAAAGTCTATAAATTAATGAATGGAGTGAATGTAGATTGTTTGATTACTTCTTCAAAAAATAGAAAGAGCTATGCAATGATGCTATAATGTAGCACGTTTAAGACTAATTAGAGAACATATTTTTTTCACTCAGCGCATAATCAAACTCTGGAATTATTGCCATAGAATACAGTAAAAGCTGATCGTGTAGCTGGGTTTAAAAGAAGTTTAGACAAATTCCTAGAGGTAAAGTCCATAAATGATTATAATATTATAATCATTAAATAATTATTAAAGTGGACTGGGGAAATCCACTGCTTATCCCGGGATAAGCAATGTGGAATCTGTCTAATATTAGGGATCCTGACAGGTATTTTTGTGACCTGGATTGGCCACTGTTGGAAACAAGATACTGGACTTGATGGACCTTTGGTCTGACCCAGTATGGCATATCTTTAGTTCTTATGTACCATAAACAAGTTCAGACCAGTTGTAAGTCATGCAGCTGGTCAAACTGGATCTTATTATGTTCACAACAGCATTTCCTGCCCCCTTCCCCGCCCCCCCCCCCCCCCCCCCCCCCCCCCCCCCCCCCCCCCCCCGCCCTCCCTCTTTGTCATTCTCCACTAAGGTTCTTCCTTGGGACAGATCATCTCTGTTTTTTCTTCCAATTTAAATTTTACATTTCTCTTTCTGTAGTGACTGCTCCAACCAAAAATTCCCCAGCCCCATTTCGATATATTACTCCAGCTACCGTCTCAGCCTTTCCATGCTCAGATGCCCTTGTTCCAGCTAACTTTGAGTCCCTCCCAGTTAATACCTTGCTTCATTGGCTTGCCCCTCTGCATCCACAATAGACACGACAAAGTCATCACCACCCATGGTATCACCATGGTCTTTTCCTCACGCACCGTCAACTGCATAGAGCTGAGAATATTTGGTGTAAGCTATGTCAATCAACTTGCTATGAGCCTTTAAAGATCTGCATGCTTATTATAGGACCACAATCAATGCTGCTAAAAAAGATTATTTTTCCAAGCTTATTACTACCTCTATCAACCCTTCGAGAACTCTGTTCTCTTTGGTGTCATACCTCCTTCATACAGCCTCTCTAGAGAATTCTAACGATAATTACCCTACGGCAGAGCTATTAGCCGTACACTTTCATAAGAAGACTTCTGATCTTCAGGATACTTTCCCTCTAGGCCCTCTTGTTAGCAGCATGTCCACAATCCTTTATGTCACACTTGCCTCATATAATTCCCTTTCTCATAGCTGGACCACTTTCAACCCTATTTCCCTAGAAGTTCTTACAAAAACTGTTACCACCTGCACTTCAGACCCCATTCCCTCTTCTTGGATTACTGTTAGCTCATTAGCTCTTTCCATTCTCAATAACAGTCTAACCTCAGGCATTTTTCCTCTCTGCTGGAAGATCGTCCTGGTATGTCCAATCCTGAAGAACCCCTCAATAGATGTTGCTTCCCTGTACATTATCACCCAGTTTCCTACATTCCATTCCCATCTAAAATCTTGGAAAAATTTGTTTTTAACCAACTTTCTGAACATCTCAAAAAGGCAAATATCATCCACCTGCCACAATAAGGATTCCACTCCAGTTACAGTATAGAAACTGTTCTCCCTCTTCTCAATGAAACCCATGTAGCCACTGACAAAAGTAATGTCTCCTTAGCTGTTTCTCTTGATCTTTCTGCTGCTTTTGATCTGGTTGACCATTCCATCTTACTTTCTAGGCTGCAAAACATTGGTCTTAATGGCACCATGCTCCAATGGTCTCATTCTTTCATTTCAGAATGCTTCTACTCCATTCATTTTCATTCTTCTGCTTCTACAAACTTTCCTCTCACTTGTGGTGTACCCCAGAGATTGGTCCTCACTCCTCTTCTTTTTAACATCTTCCTGGTCCCGTTGGCTGCTCTAATCCAACCGTTTGCTATCTCTGCATACTACTACGCAGACAATATTTTACTATTCTTCCATGCTCACCCAACAGCTCTCGATCTCTCTGCCTTAAATGACTCTTTCTCAGGTTGCCCTTTGGTTAGACCAGAATCATCTGAAGCTCAATCCTTCAAAAACATCAGCCACCTGGCTAACCGGCTCCTCTGCAGTCTCATCCCTTGCTCCTTTAATGAATGGTACGACTGTCTCCCTGTCACCTTCTTTTACTTATTTGGAAGACTTGCATGATAGCACACTTACTCTCCAGGATCACATTAGTCTTGTGGTGAAGTGCTCCTTCTATACCGTCTGTCAAATCAGAGCTATTCATCCATTCCTTTCCATTCCCACTCTAACTGCACTCCTCATTTCACTCCTAGGAAAGCGTAGACCCTTCCAAAAATCATTTCCTTTGTTTGGAGCTTTCCTGGGAGTGTTTTTTATTGTTGCCCATTGATATCACTGTTGCCCAGCTGGATTATCATTTTTTAGAATTTTGGTGTGGTCATTTTCTATTTTTATTTGCTATTTTGTTCTGTGCACATGTTTCACACTGCTCACGTTTTGTAGGTGTCCCTGGTTTTGCTGTACATTGCGGACAGAAATGGTTTCTCTTCCCTTTAAATCGGCTCTACCGCGAGGTTTTCACTCGCGGTATCTTTTTAGTTGAATTTCAGCCCCGCTCCTGTGCGGGGAGTCTCTCCCCTCCCACTCTCCACCCATTGACCCCGTCCCTCCGCCCCTCGGGAGCCTTCCTCCGCCCTCAGAATGCCTTTCCACGCCTCTATCGCACATCAGTGCGCCGCGCACTTGTGCAGGCCCGTTAGTGCAGCGCGCACGTGTGCGGGGCACAAAAAAGCACTATTAGCGTGCGCTAAGGTACCTTAGCGCACGCTCAAGTGCGCCCTGCACAATTGCGCGATTTAGTAAACATACCCCTTAATGCATGTTAACTTTTAGTAAACATGCCTCTAACAGTATTTACCACATCCTCCAGCAACAAATTTCCAGAGCTTAATTTAGCATTGAGTGAAAAGATATTTTCTCCAATCAGACTTAACTGTATTATTTAGCAGCTTCATTGCATGCTCCTTAGCCTTTGTACTTTATGAAACAGTTAACAACTGATTCGTTTTAACCCACTACACTACACTCTGTGTTTTATAGACCTCTATCATATCTCAGCCATCTCTTCTCGAAGATGAACCACTCTAACCTCTTTAGCCTTTCCTCATAGATTTGTTCCATTGACTTCATCATTTTGGTCACCTTATTCTGTATTTTTTCTAATTCTGCTAGATCTTTTTTTTAGATGCAGTGACCATAAATGCCCATTATACCCCTTTATGGTGGTCGCACCATAAAGCAATATATTTATTTATTTATCTATCTGCTTTTATATACCACACTATGTCAAAATCAGCGTGGTTTACGTAGAACTGTCTTACATAGAATGATATCAAACTGAAACAAGTGAATAGCGTTGACAGAAACATCAACTTGGGTAAAATGGGGGGACTTGGGTAGAACAGGGGGAACTAAATTACAAGTTGGAAGAAGATCTTCACAGTTGCAAAGGGGAGGTTGAGCTGTGGATTAACAGGCAATGTACATGTCATATCTATGGTATATGGTCATAGAATAGCTAGAACAAATTAATCTTTATGGCTTTTGTAAGGGTTAACTGGTCAGGGATGGCCCAGATTTAAGCAGGATATAGACACATTATGATATTCTGTGTTTTATTCTCCATGCCTTTCCTTATAATTGCTAGCATTCTATTAGCTTTCTTAGCCACTGCTGTGTACTGAGCAGGGAATTTCAATGTATTATCCATGATGATGCCTAGATCCTTTCCCTGAGTGGTGACCATCATACAGAAACTTGCATCGTGTAGCTATAGATTGGGTTGTTTCTTCCTAACAGGCCGATGCAGAAAGCTGGTGCTGAAATCACACGCTATTAGCTATGTACGCCTCTATGCCATGCACCGATAGCGTGCACTTCAGTACCGGCATGCAGAAAGGGGTGCGTATGCAAATTAGCCATGTGTTAAACTGTGGCGCAAATGTCATCTTTAAACTGGGAGAGCAAGCACAGACGTCGGTGCAAGTTTGGCATGCTCTCCCAGAGAAACAGGGTCATCTGAGGGGAAGTTTGACACTTCCACTCAGATGATCCAGGCATTGGAGAAAGCCCCTGATGCCATCAAAATGCTGTCTAGGCGCCAGTGCCCTTGACACCAACTCCCTCCCCCCTGACAGAAACCAAATACCTGGTGACCCAGCCACCCAATTGAAAATAACCCTGGTGGCCCAGCGGCCACAATCCCCCACCCACTCAATTAAAAATAAACCTGGTGGCCCAGTGACCCCAACCCTCCACCCTCCTCCCAGTACCTTTACAATAGAGCGGGAGCGTTGCCCATGCGCTCCAGCCCCTGCACCACCATCTTGAAAAATGGCAAAACCTGGCCCTGCGCAATACATCCTGGGATGAAACGTCCAGGGCTAGGTGCCACCATTTTTCATGATGATGGCGCAGGGACAGGTGCACGCGGGCAATGCTCCTGTTCCATTATAAAGGTACCAGGAGGGAAGTGGGAGGGGGGGGGGTTCAGGGACACTGGGCCACCAGGGTTAGTTTTAATTGTGTGAGTGGGTGGGGAATTTGGGGGCTGCTGGGCCATCAGGGTAATTTTAAATTCGGTGGGTGGGTGGGGTATTGGGGCCACTGGGCCACCAGGGATTTGGTTTCTGTCAGGGGTAAGTGTCAGGGGCACCAGCCCCACAACAGTATTTTCATGGCATCGGGGGGTTTCCCCGATGACTGGATCATCTGAGGGGAAGCTTGACACGTCACCTCAGATGATCTAGACATCGAGGAAACCCCCAGTGCCATCATAATACTGTCGGGGGCACATGCAAGATGTTTAAGCTACCTCAAAACCAGGCATAGAGATTGGCGCTTCGACTGGTTGTGTAATTCTCTATGTGTTTCTCTGCATCGGGCGCAGACAATATTAGCATGTTATTTTAATATGCGCAGCTCATTTGCCTATAATTTATATTCAAAACTTGCTATGTGCAATACTTTTCCTTTGCTGTTTATGCACACATGTTTCTTTTCTGCATTTGGCGTGTCGGAACTAGTGCTTGAAAGTTTGGTTATCTGCATGCAGAGGGTGCATTAGTCTTTCTGTATCAGCCCGTAAGTGCATAAGTTTGCCCTTCTCCACATTAAATTTCATCTGCCATTTGGATGCCTGGTCTCCTATTTTCTTAAGGTCTTCTTGAAGTTTCTCACAATCTTCTTGTGATTTAATAACTTCGTGTTGTCTACAAATTTGATCACCTCACTTGTTCTCATTTCCAGGTCATTTATAAATATATTAAAAAGCATTGAGCTTAGTACAGATATTCAGCTTTCTCTACTGAGAAAATTGTCCATTTATCCCTACTCCAGTTCTCAATCCACAATATGGTTTTTGGTTTATTACTGTACATGATTTATTGCTCATGGCAACATGCATCAAAGCGGTTTACATATCATTTAAAAAAAAAAAGACACTATGACCGATTCCCTCCAGTTATGCAATATTTCTACCAGTCTAGGCAGGGGCAGCTCTATAATGAGGTGACGTGAGGCGGCCCCCTCAGGTGGCAAAGTTTTGGGGGCGGCAAAAAATGCACCCAAAACAATTGCCTCACTCTGCCTTCAGAGGTTAAAAAAAAGGATGGACAAGCTGCTGCTGCTGCTGCTTCTTGGCAGCAGGAGAATCAACCCCTCCACCTCGCCTGCTGCCACCACCGCCACCACCCCCACCGCCCCAGATCTGAAGACACTGGGGCAGCGGTAGGGAGTTCTCACCAACAGCAAAAAAAAGTTATTGAAAAGTGTAGGGTTTTCAAGCCTCCATCGCTTGTAAGTCCCTGCTGGTTCCACACACCCTCCCCCTCTGACTCGAAAATCTTTTTTTTTTTTGCCATCGGTGAGAGCTCCCCACTGCTGCCCCAATGAAAATCCATGCTTTTGGATTACTGCCAACAGGAAGAGAGGTGGAGATAGATGTGGCAGGGGCCAAATGTTGGACAACAGGAGGGGAGTAGGAGGACAAATGCAGGAAAATGGGGGGGGGCAGAAAGACAAATGCTGGACATTGGGGGGCAGGAGGACAAATGTTGACATCAGGGGGGTAGGAAGACAAATGCTGGACAACAGGGGTGGGGGGAAGCAAGAAGACAAATGCGGACCAGGGCCGGTGCTACCCGGTAAGCTGGGTAAGTGTGGCAGGGAAGCATCAATGTCAGGAGAGTGTCATCGCTAGCTACCCACCCCCACTCTCCATTCAGGATGTCCTGCAGAGCACCGGCGGCTTAGTGGAGAGCCTGCCTGCAGGACATGCTGCTGCCATGGGCATAAGGCTGTGAGAGGCCACAATCACTACTCACAGCTTTTTGCCCACGGGAGCAGTGTGTCCCATGGGCAGGCTGTCCACTAGGCCACCGGCACTCTGTAGTTCATCCTGAGTGGGGGTGGGCAGACAGTTACAGTGCCCTTCTGATGCTGGCTCCTGCAGGCAAGCTCTGTTTCTCAGGGCTGCAGTCACGGTTTGCACAGCCCATGCCCACAGGACATACTGCTCCTTCAGGCAAACGTGTATGGGAGGCAGCAATTGTGGCCCAGAGATCAGAACCTACCTGAAGTAGCTGCATGTCCTGAGGGTAGGAGCTGTGCAAGGCCAATTGTACCTTGCTTCTCTGGGCTGGGATCACTGCTTGCACAACCACTATCCATGGGACATTCTGATCCGTGGGCAGGCTCTACCCCTTGTACATAGAAGAGTTGGACATGAAGGAGTATTGGGAGGTGCATGTGGATGGGCACAGTGAGTCAGAAGGGAGATGCTGGGTTCGGGGGAGGGAATGGGAGGCAGTGAGGATAAGATTGAGGTTGGGAGCTAGAGAGATAAAGGGAGATACTGGACATGGAAAGGGGCAAAGGGAGAAGCAGAGGAGATGGAGTGGTGATGTTGGCTAGGGGGTTATAAGGAGACTATGGGAACATGTTGGACTTTGGGAGGGGGGCAGAAGGGAGATGCTGGACATGGATCAATAAGGGGAGAAGGAGGGGATGCAGGTCATGGGGGTGAGAGAGGGGAGAAGATGGACATGGGGCCCTCCGGCACTCCGGCCCTGTAATCGGCTCTCCCAGAGGGGATAGAGCAGGCCGGAGCACCGAGGGAGCACCACCCCCACCAGAAGCACTGCCCAATCCGGGCAGCGTGCCAGAGGTTTAAAACCGGCGCCAATCGGGCGCACCCGCGCCTGAGGGCCTCGCCAGAGGGCCCTTTGGCGTGGCCCTTAGGCGTGGACCGTCTATATTGACTACCCTCTGCCTGCACACCTGACGAGCAGCTATATCACCGCTCACTCCAGCTGAGATCCTACATTGTGACTAAAAAGCACCATGGACCCTTGAGAGGTATCTTATAGATGTAAGTTAATCTGTTAATATTGTATAACTAGATCTACTACAAAGTATCCTCCCTGTACACAACATATTGTACCTTCAATTACATTACAAAATATCTCCTAGTTAATACTATGTAACTAGAAATGCTATAAAGTATCCTTCCTGTAGATATGCTGTAAAGTATCCTCTCTGTAGATAACTTATTGCACCTTCAATTATATTACAAAGTATCTCCTAGCTGGGATTGCTGTACAAAGGCTCATTTTAACTGCCTTTATGTAATTGTGAATTACCACAAATACTTATACTACCTACCTTGCACTACTATTACTACACAAAGTATCTATACTCTAACCACCATCTTTACTATACATCATGGGCACCATTACTCTTGCCCTCTTGCTCCTAGCCATCCTTTCTAGTATATTACACATCTCCTTTGCCCTAACATATGATACCAACCCTATTCCTATACACCAAACCAGAAATAGGAAACCTCACCAAAATCAATACCAACAACATACATATCACAATAGACACACCCACCTCCTTTATGTACCTCTTGAGACAACAAACAATAAGAGATTTAATTTAAGAACTACCCCACAGAATCTCAAGTGTGCTCTGATCACTGACCTTATATCAAACCTTACACTAGACATCCTTCTGGTTACAGAAACATGGTTTTCTAATACTGATAACGTCTTATTGAACCAACTCACCCCACCTAACTACTCCATCTACACCTCTAACAGGGAAAACAGAAAAGGAGGAGGAGTCTGCATAATAGCAAGAACTGACCTGAAATACCATGTCATTTCCTCCGATGCCACAAATCATACAAATTCTCTATCAATCTCCAATAATGCCAATATCATAAACCTCATCTGCAGAGCCCCAAATGCTCCAGCGGACGATCTCTCAATCATAGTTGATCTTGCCATCAACCCGATAGACACCCACAAACCTAACTGGATACTTGGAGACTTTAATCTCGCTTCCACATTGCCTTCAGTATCCAGCTCCTTCCTTGATGCCATGACCAACTTACACTATGGTCAAATTGTAAAACTCCCTACCCACAAACAAGGAAATCTCCTTGATCTCATCTTCGCCCCTTCATCTTACTTGCAACTATTAAATCAACCCGAGCCCCTATCTACCCCCGTCCCTTGGTCCGATCATAATCTTATTACATTCTTCATACCATCTGTTGAATCTCCAAGCAAATCACCAGATGTTTATCCACCTTCAAAACCAGCACGATTCAAACCATTCAACATAGACACAATCACCTCCCAAACCATCCCGAAACTCTCCACAATACCAGACAACATCGATGAGACTGTATCAAACTGGAACAGCGCCCTCAGTCTATCAGCCCATCCTACCATCACAGATGATCAAACTCTTACCAAATCTGCTATTCCCAAGAAAAAGAATGCACCATGGTTCTCCTCCGATTTACGAACCTCCTTACAGCAACTGAGGAGACTAGAGAAGAAATGGAGACATTCCCTAAATCCTTCTGACCAATCCATTTACTTAGCTCACTTGAAAACCCATCGTCAGCTAACCTGGGATAAGATAAAAGAACATCATGCAATGCTACTTAGCCGCTCTCTTAACAAACCGAAAGATCTCTTCCAACTAGTAAAATCCCTAACCAATGAACCCCCCTCACCACAACAGGAACATATACATCCACAACTGTATGCTGATTACATCCAATCCAAGGCGATCAAGATCACAACTTCAACCACAAATTTATCCACACAACCCTCCAATGTCCAATTCATTCTCAATAATTTCTCATCCCCAACTCCGAAGACAATCGAAGAAATTATAACATCCATCAATGCCACCACCGCGCCTAACGATCCATGTCCTGCCCACTGGATCAAATCACTGAAAACAGAGCTCAGCCCATACATATCAGCCTTAGCTGACCAGTCCCTTAGCACTGGGATATTTCCAGCAGCCCTCAAACAGACCTCCATCCGCCCCCTTCTGAAAAACAATAAACTTGATCCAAAAAAGGAAGACTCCTACCGCCCAATTTCAAATATTCCTTTATTAGCCAAGATCCTAGAAAAAGTTATATTGAGACAAATCCAACAACATATTGATTCTGAAGCCCCACTAGATCCAAATCAGCATGGCTTCAGAGAAGCCCACGGAGTCGATACTCTTCTAACATCCCTAATGAATACGCTCATCAATACAACAGACAACATTAGGAATGGAGTAGCAATGATCTTTTTAGACATAGCAGCAGCATTTGACTCTGTTGATCATGACCAACTGCTTGCCCGTCTCTACGAAAAAGGGATTCAAGGAATGGCATGGAACTGGTGCAAATCCTATCTGTTAGACCGCTGGCAACAGGTACGGATTGGTAATACAACATCTCAGCCATTCCACCAGAAGCAAGGAGTACCGCAGGGTTCCTCCCTTTCTGCTCTGCTATTTAATATTTATATGCAGCCCATTTGCAACATCTCCCGCTCATTCGGAATATCATGTCTCATCTATGCTGATGATGTGCTTCTATTCACTCCAATCAACGTGCTAAAACCCGATTACACTACATTAATCACCTGCTTCAATTCAATCTCAGACTGGCTGCTCATACAAAATCTCCGAATTAATTTCAAAAAAACAGAAGTCCTGATCGTCACAAGGAACAAAGACTTCTCTCCTCCACCAACTCTAAGAACAAGGGATGCCGATCTTCCACTCAAAACCTCAATACGTTACCTGGGCGTCATACTAGACCAGCGGCTCGAATTCAAAGAACATATAAAAAATACTGTAAAAGCCATCTACCATAAGATCAGGACACTCCGACATCTCAAACCTATGCTTGAACCATGCTACTTCCGTACAACTTTCCAAGCATTAGTCACTCCCCACTTCGATTTTGCAAATATTGTACTACACGGTCTACCCAAGTGCACTCTGAATCCACTTCAACTAGCTATGAATACAGCTGCCAGAGTCCTATACGGAGCCCCAAGGAGTCAACATATTACTCCCATCCTATTTGAACTCCACTGGCTTCCAATATCATACAGGATTCTATACAAAGCCCTAGTTTTGACCTTCAAAGCTTTTCATCAAATCTCATCACCCGCGTTGTCTGACCTCCTGCATCACACACAGAACACCAGATCTAGACGATCCACAACTGATAACATGCTAACAATCCCAAAAGACCTCACAAAACTCTCCCAGACAACTACTTCAAGAGCATTCTCATCCTTCGCCCCCAGATGCTGGAACGCGCTGCCACCTAGCATCAGATCTCAAAGAGACCTTTCTCAATTCAGAAAATTTCTAAAAACACACCTCTTCATACAACACTTCTCACAATATACTGACTCTCCTACCCCTCTAACACAAACTATTGACCATGGCTAGCCGAATACTTCCTGAATTTACTACCTGTTCAAGATCAAATCCTCACAGACCCCCACCTTTAGAAAGCAAACGTTTGAGAATCTATTGTAAATAGTTTTTAATATCTTATTTATTTTAACCCCAGTTATCCATGTTTTTATATCCTGTTTTCTGTAAACTTGACATATGTTTCATGCTTAAGTACAAAGTTGTTAAAATGTAAACCGCGCTGATGATAAAAGTGCGGTATATTAAAAGCTGTTAATAAAATAAATAAATAAATAAATAGGTTGAGAAAGAGACAGGGAGATGCTGGACATGGGAGTAATAGAGACGGGATGATATAGTATGGAGATGGGGTAGATGCTGTTTGCAGGGGGTATAGGAAGGGAGAAGGCAGACATGGAAGGAAAGAGAGCGAAAGTACTGGATGGAAGGAAGAGAGAATCGGAGAAAGAGAGACACTGGATGATGGGGAAGAGATGTTAGACATGGAGGGGGAGAGAGAGTGAGCAAAAGACCGGGGAATAATGGACCAGGGAAGAAGAGCTGAGGAATGGAAGGACTGGGATGAAGGTTGAAAAGCGGTAGGTAATGGGTGAAAAAAAGAGGGAAAATGAGAACTGGATAGTAAGGAGTAGTGAAATCTGGATGGACAGAGAGAGAGAGAAATAAATCTGTAGAAAGAAAGCTAAGAGAAGATGGAGGAAAGCAGAAGCCTCGGATCAGGAACAGCATGATCAGAGAATAAAATGGTCAGACAAGAAAAGGTAGAAAAATAATTTTATTTTCAATGTAGTGATTGGGCTTTGCACTATCTTTATATTTTACACAGTATGAGGAACTGCATCTCTTATTTCTCTGGTGTTGCACCGTATGCAGTGTCTGGCTTCTTGGGGTTTTAGTTTAATTTTTGTCTACATATTTTTATTTTTACTTTAGGTTGTGGTCACTTATTCTGCACTTGGTGAGAGTCTGTGTTCTGAGTGTGTGACCGAGGCCAGACATTCTGTTAACATGGAGTTTGTATGTAGGGATCTCTGTTGTAGTAATTTGATTGTTCAGCTTTTCAAATAGGTGTTAGATGTTCTAGGGCCCGCTGCAGTATTTATAGTGCTGTTTTTTGGGGGGGGTGGGGGGGTAGGCCCCTTGTATGAGTTTTGGAAGTTTAAGCTGGTATGGTATGGTAGATTTGGCCTTGTAGATCTTTGTGACTTTTGTAGGGTTTTATATTAGTTCCCAATATGCCTGGTACTGGAGAATGTTTGTTGTTAGTGAGATGACCAAATCAGATATTTCTTTTTTAATATATTGCGTTCTTTGGGTGAATGATCTGCTTCTGCTCTGCACCCATTGTCGAGGGAGAGGTTTCTGTGAATGCAGAATATATATTCAAAAAGAAAAAGGGAGAACCATAACACAATTTATAATAGAATAAAATAAGTTATGATTTGGTCTTATAAACTGTGCTGTGGTTCTCACTTTTTATTTTGGTTCCTTCATGTGTGAGCATCTTGCATTTCCTTTGTTTTTTACAAAATATAGATTTACATGAACACCCTGCTGGTCCAGTGTCCAGTTTCGGCAGTTATGGTGGGGTTGCTAAGCCTTTCTTGGTGTTTATGTTGGAGTGTGAGGTGTTGTGTTGGGGGTCGCAATATCCCTCTTGTTTTTCAGACAGTGGGAAGTGCTGTGTTGGGGTGCCAAGCCACTCGTGTTTTTGTGAAAGTGGGAGATGCTCCATAGGTGCTGTTGAGCCCATCTTGTTTGGCATGTTTAGCAGCATGTTTCCTAGGCTCTGCCCTGGTAACATATGAACATAAGAACAAAAGAAATGTCATACTGGGTCAAAAGAAGGTCCATGAAGCCTAGTATCCTGTTAACAACAGTGGCCAATCCAGGTCACAAGTACCTGGCAGGTTCCCAAAAAGGCACACAGGTTCCATAATGCTTGTCCCAGGGCAAGCAATGGATTTCCCAGATCCTCTTTAATAATGGTTTATGGACCTTTCCTCCAGGAACTTGTCCAAACCTTTTTTAAACCCAGCTACACTAACAGCTTTTACTATATCCTCTGGTAACTAATTCCAGAGATTGATTAAGCAGGGCCATAGGCTAACTGCAGGGAGGCAGTTATACCCCTCTGCAGTTACTGCCTTTCAACATGGCAAAACAGCTGCCGGTGCAACTAAGGCCACCCACTGAGGTGGCATTAGTTGCACTCATGCTACTTGTGCTGAGCCATTATGTTAGTTTCTGTCAACAATGCAGATGTCTGTGTGTGAGAGTTCTTTTTCTCACCTCAAAGAAATCCTGTAAACCTAACAGTAATGGGTAAAAGCATGTTTTTGACTACATATGTCTGTTTTTAATTTGAATTAATATATTCCCTACTTGATAAAGCTCTGTGGACTAGAAAGGGGTGCTGATACTTCTGGAGAGACATCTGCAACTGTGAGTATATACTTCTGCTAATTTTCTAAAAAGAATTCTTTGTATTAAAGCTACTTAATCTGTGAACCCACTGTTTTTTGTTGGATCAGTTAGGGCCTAGTAGCAGCAATTAAAGTTTGAATTTAAAACACAGAGGTGAGCTTTCTGGTTACATTTCATACCCAGCAGAGAGCTTGTAGTTTAAATTTAAGTCACTCAGGGCCAAGTAACAGCAAAGTACTTTTAGTTTAAATTTAACACACAGAAGAGAGCTTTCTGGTTAAATTTAGTACCCAGCAGAGAGCTTGTAGTTTAAATCTCATAAGAAGTTAGAGCCTAGCAGCAGCTAAGAGCTATAATTTAAATCAAATCAGAATTTAGCTTACCTCAGCAGCACAAGACAGGGTACTGTGTAGCAGCCCTCTTTTAATAAGTGTTATTTCCCTCCCTCCCTCCCCACACCCACCCTCCCCTGGGATAATCATAGCTTTATAGGAACTTACACATCTTAAAAGACAGGAGGTGCTTTCAGGTGAAGCTCATTACCCAAATCAGTCATACACTAAGGACCTGAGATTAATTAAGCTTCAGGTGAGCAAGGTATATTAAACGTATTAGGTACAGTTTTATTGGTATAAATACCCATAGCAACCCCTAGTAAGTAACAACTTAAAGATATAGATACAAACTTAAAACTAAGATGCAGACAGCAGTCCAGCAGCGGGATGGGGGCTTTCCAGTCTTTTGCATTGAGTGTCACATGTATGACTTTCTCCCAGTTGGTGAGAGGTCTTACGTGTTCACTAGGTGCAAGGAGCTCTTTTCTCTCAGGGAACAAGTCCGTTCTCTAGAGGCTAAAGTAGCAGACTTGGAAAACATAAGAAAGACAGAGAGGTACATAGACGAGACCTACAGGGATATAGTCCTGAAGTCCCACCTCCAGTCTGGCAGCACCCCTGTTGCCATGGAGGAGAGAGGTCACGTGACAGGAGAGCATCACCCTGGTGTGGCAGGAAGTGATCCTGTAACTAGGACCTGTCCTCCAGGTGATGTAAAACCCTCTCGCACCGAGGAAGTTTCTCCAGGGCCATGTGCCCATCAGGGAAGGGTTAGGACAGCCATTATAGTTGGTGATTCGATCATTAGGCATGTAGATAGCTGGGTGGCTGGTGGACGTGAGGATTGCCTGGTAACATGCCTGCCTGGTGCGAAGGTAGCGGACCTCACGCGCCACCTAGATAAGGTTTTAGATAGTGCTGGGGAGGAGTCTGCTGTCTTGGTACATGTCGGTACCAATGACATAGGAAAATGTGGTAGGGAGGTTCTGGAGGCAAAATGTAGGCTTTTAGGTAGGAAGTTGAAATCCAGAACTTCCAGGGTAGCATTCTCCGAAATGCTTCCTGTTCCACGCGCAGGACCCAAAAGGCAAGCAGAGCTCCGGAGTCTCAATGCATGGATGAGACAATGGTGCAGAGATGAGGGTTTTGGATTTGTTTGGAACTGGGGAACATTCTGGGGAAAGGAGGGGCTCTTCCGAAGGGATGGGCTTCACCTTAACCGGGATGGAACCAGGCTGCTGGCATTAACCTTTAAAAAGGAGATAGAGCAGCTTTTAAACTAGATATTAGGGGAAAGCCGACAGTCGCCCAAGAGCGCATGTTTCGGAAGAATGTATCCTTGAAGGATACTACCAAAAGCAGAGAGGTTCCACAAAAGAGTAAAGTAGCCCAAATGCCCTCAAGTATGGAGCAGACAGAGCTTAAAGATCCCAATTTACCCATGTCTAACAATAGCCAAATTAACGTGAATAAAATACATTCTCTAAAATGCTTGTATGCAAATGCTAGAAGTCTAAAGAATAAGATGGGAGAGTTAGAATATATAGCACTAAATGAAAGGTTAGATATGATTGGAATATCAGAGACAAGGTGGAAGGAGGACAACCAGTGGGACACTGTGATTCCTGGGTACAAACTATATCGTAATGATAGAGCTGATCAAATTGATAGAGGGGTTGCGCTCTATGTTAGAGAGGGCATTGAGTCAGAAAGGATTAAAGTTTTGCAGGAAACAAAATCTGCTGTAGAATCTATATGGATTGAAATTCCATATAAAAGGGGGAAGGCGATGGCAGTGGGGGTGTACTATCGCGCACCTGGCCAGAATGACCAAATGGATGATGAAATGCTCAAAGAAATCAAGGAAGCTAACAAAAGTTACAGTGCAGTAATAATAATGGGTGATTTCAATTACCCCGGTATCGACTGGGTCAGTGTCACGTCAGGACATGCTAGGGAGATAAAGTTCCTAGATGAAATAAATGACTGCTTCTTGGAGCAGCTGGTTCATGAACCGACCAGAGGGGAAGCCATATTAGACCTAGTCCTTAGTGGAACACCAGATCTAGTGCAAGAGATAAGGGTGTTGGGGCCACTTGGCAATAGTGATCATAGCATGATCGCCTTTGATTTAATTAGTGGAGGAGGGATAGTAAGGAAATCCACAGTACTACCTTTTAACTTTCGAAAGGGAGACTATGATAAAATGAGGAAAACAGTTAAGAAAAAACTAAACAGAGCAGTTGCGAAGGTTAAAGATGTACATCAAGCTTGGGTGTTGTTGAAAAATACTATCTTGGAAGCCCAGACCAGCTGTATTCCACGCTTTAAGAAAAGTGGAAGGAAGTCCAAAAAACTGCCAGCATGGTTTAAAGGTGAGGTCAGAGAGGCTGTTTTTGCCAAAAAAGCATCTTTCAGGAAATGGAAAAAAGAGCCAAACGACGAAACCTGGAAACAGCACAAGCATTGGCAAGTCAAATGCAAGGCATTGATAAGGCAGGCAAAGAGAGAATTTGAGAAGAAGCTTGCTGCGGAAGCAAAAATGCGAAATAAAGACTTTTCAAGTACATTCGTAGCAAAAAACCTGTGAGAGAGTCAGTTGGTCCATTAGATGATAAAGGGGTTAAAGGAGCACTAAGAGGCGACAAGGCGATAGCGGAGAGACGGAATGAATGCTTTGCTTCGGTCTTTACTGAGGAAGATGTAGGGATGTTACCCATGACTGAAGTGGTATTTAAAGGTGCAGAAGAATTGAAGGAAATATCGATACATCGGGAAGATGTCTTACAACTATTAGATAAACTGAAGAGTAGCAAATCACCTGGGCCGGATGGTATACATCCAAGGGTGTTGAAAGAACTGAAATATGAGATTGCAGAACTGCTATCAGTAATCTGTGAACTATCATTAAAATAATCTCTAATACCTGAAGATTGGAGGATCGCCAATGTAACACCAATTTTTAAAAAGGGTTCCAGGGGTGATCCGGGAAACTACAGACCGGTGAGCCTGACGTCAGTACTAGGAAAAATGGTAGAAACCATCATAAAGAATAAAATTACTCAGCATGTAGATAGTCACGACCTAATGGGAGAGAGCCAACATGGCTTTAGACAAGGAAGATCTTGTCTTACTAATCTGTTATGTTTTTTTGAAGGAGTGAATAAACAGGTGGACAAATGTGAGTCGGTTGATATTGTGTATCTGGACTTTCAGAAAGCCTTTGACAAGGTCCCTCATCAGAGACGTTTGGCAAAACTAAAGAGTCATGGGATAGGAGGCAGTGTACTATTGTGGATCAGGAACTGGTTAAAAGATAGAAAGCAGAGGGTAGGGCTAAATGGCCAATTTTCCCAATGGAGAAAGGTGAATAGTGGTGTACCCCAGGGATCTGTGCTGGGTCCACTGCTTTTTGACATATTCATAAATGACCTGGAAAGTGGAATAACGAGTGAGGTTATCAAATTTGCAGATGACACAAAACTATTTAAAGTTGTTAAAACCCAAGAGGATTGTGAAAAATTGCAAGAGGATCTTGATAAATTAGAAGACTGGGCATCAAAATGGCAGATGAAATTTAATGTGGACAAGTGCCAGGTTATGCACCTAGGGAAGAACAACCCAAACTATGGTTACACGATGCAAGGTTCCACATTAGGAACCACCACCCAGGAAAAAGATTTAGGCGTCATTGTGGATACCATGTTAAAACCCTCGGCCCAGTGTGCAGCAGCGGCCAAGAAAGCAAATAGAATGCTAGGTATGATAAGGAAAGGAATGGAAAATAAAACAAAAGATATTATAATGTCTCTATATCGTTCCATGGTGAGACCGCACCTTGAATATTGTGTGCAATTCTGGTCGCCTTATCTTAAAAAGGATATAGCGATTTTAGAAAAGGTACAGAGAAGAGCCACCAAAATGGTAAAGGGGATGGAAGGACACTTCTATGAAGAAAGGCTAAAAAGGTTAGGGCTCTTTAACCTGGAAAAGAGACGGCTGAGGGGAGATATGATAGAAGTCTATAAATTAATGAACGGAGTGGAACGGGTAAACGTAGATCGATTGTTTACCTTATCAGAATATAGAAAGACTAGGGGACATGCAATGAAGCTACAGGGTAAACTATTTAAGACTAATAAAAGAAAATATTTTTTCACTCAACGTGTAATCAAACTCTGGAATTTGTTACCGGAGGATGTAGTAAAGGCTGTTAGTGTAGCTGGGTTTAAAAAAGGTTTGGACAAGTTCCTGGAGGAAAGGTCCATAAACCATTATTAAGAAGTGACCGAAGATATCAATGCTTGACCCAGTACAAGCATTGTGGAACTTGTGTCTCTTGGGGAAACTGGTAGGTACATATGACCTAGATTGGCCTCTGTTGGAAACAGAATACTGGGCTTGATGGACCTTGGTCTGACCCAGTATGGCATATCTTATGTTCTTATGTTCTTATCTCTGTTCTCCATATGTGTGACTGAGGCTGCATGCTCTGATAGCATGGAGTTTCTTTGTAGGGAACTGTAGTAATCCAACTTGTTCAGTTTTCTGAACATGACTATGGATTTTCTAAGGCCCACTGCAATATTTATGGTGCTTCTCTTTTCTACGTATGCTCCATGTTGTGTGAGTTTTGGAAGTTAGTGCTGTTATGGATAGTAGATTTGCTCTATGAGTTCTGTACTCTGGGTTCTTGGTGAGGTCAACTGTAGGGTGTTTGTTGGGGAGGTACTGGAATATGTATTGTTTTTGAGATTTGCAGTTTTGCATTCTTTATGCTACCAGACTGAAATTTAAAATATTTTGTCAGTTCAGATTCAAGGAAATTTCACATTTTAAGGGAACATCTCCGTTTAATTTTGTTTAGTAGCTTGATAGCTGCTGAGTTCCTGACTTTTCCAGCTCTAGCACAATCCATTCCAGTGTTTGAATTCATGGCTACCATGATTAGTTTATCTCATTTTATATCTTCCCTCCTCATCAATAATCTGGTCATGGCAAAATAAATCTGATGTGCAGATACTTATAATAGTTTGATTGCGGGGAGGGGCTGTGTAAGTGGCTTTTTTTCATTGTAACTTCTGCTTTACTAAATTGTTTGGAAGCTACCTAGGATTTTAGATTGGTAGCATAGACATTTTAAAATAAAGTATACAAACTCTATGCAAATGATGCTAAAATAAATCTCCACACATGACACTGCATCATCCTCACACTGCCCCTGGGGGGGGGGGAAGTAGGTGGGTGAGGGGCACTGGGAGGTGGAAGAAAGCAGAAACCTCAGATTTGGACAAGCATGATCAGAGAATAAAATGGGCAGATAACAAAGATAGAAGAGAATTTTATTTTCAATTTAATGATTGCACTTGGTATAATTTATATTTTATACATGGAAATGCATCTCTTTCTATTTCTCTGGTATTTCTCTTCATTGTATGCAGAATCTGTCTTTTTGGGGTTGCAGTTTAATTGTTATCCACATATGTTTATTTTTAGGTTATGGTCACGTGGAGCCCGATTCCACTAGGAGCACATCCAGGCTTTCAGGATGGCCCTGAGCAGGACAGGTTCATTAGGACCCGATTCTGCACTGTGGGAACTAGATGTTCCTGCGGGTGCAGGATCAGGCCCTGAGACGGCTCGGCATGCACCTTCATGCACGCGGGGATGTCCACCCTGCATGCCGGTCCCCCCGCAGAATCACCGTCCCCCTGTCACCCCACCGCTCAACCCTTGGCGGGGCCAGCCAGGCCCAGATCGGGCAGTGGAGACCCACTTTGCACTGCTCTCAGTCGTTAGGGGAGTTCACAGACCCGATCAGGGTATCTACAGCTGCTTATTCCACCTCTGCGGTGGAATAAGCAGCACGTCTTACCCCCGGTCACAGCATGTACAGGGCCGTGACCTGAATCATCCTTGTATGTCCTGCCGCCTCAGCCCGCCCCTGCCCCGCCCACTCCCTGCCCCTTCCCGCCCCTGCTGCCTTTCTCCGTACTGCTGCTCAGCCATGTAGGGAGAGCCTGTGGGGGAATATGGGCAGGACGGCTTGCGGGGCTGCACGTCCCACCAGGACATGCAGCCCCTCAAGTCACTTTGATGAATTGGGGCCTTATTCTGTACTTGCTGAGGGTCTGTGTTCTGAGTGTGTGACAAAGACCAGGTGTTCTGTTAACATGGAGTTTGCATGTAGGGATCTGTACTGTAGTAATCTGAATTGTTCAGCTTTTCAAATAGGCGTTAGATGTTCCAGGGCCCACTGCAGTATTTATAATGATGTTTTTTTAGGATGGGCTCCTTATGTGAGTTTTGGAGGTTGGTGCTGATATGGTATGGTAGATTTGCTCTATAGATCCTCAATGACTTTGCTGTTAGGTTTTATATTAGTTCACAATATGCCTAGTTCTGCAGAATGTTTGTTAGTGAGATGATCAGGATCTGATTGATTTATTTTTTTAAGATATTGAGTTCTGTGGGTGAATGTCCTAGTTCTGCTCTGCACCCACTGTTGAGGGAGGAGGTTCTGTGGATGCAGAATATATGTTAAAAAAGAAAAAGTAAGAACCATAATGCAGTTTATAACAACAAAATAAAAATGAGTTATAATTTAGTTTTATAAACTGTGCTGTGGTTCTTGCTCTTTCTTTTAGTTCCTTGTGTGCAAACATCTTGCATTTCCTCCATACTATCTAATCGGCTTTTGATTTGGTTCGGTCCCTGACTGGTGTTTTGAGAAAGCCTCCCCCCCCCTACTATGGGGGAGGGGAGCGCCATCTCATCCCTCGCCTCAGGCAGCAGATTGCCTTGAGCCGCCCCAGTCCAGGTCTTGGCAAGCAAGTTCGCAGCTTGTTTGAAGATCTTTCATGGGAGTGAAGAAAGAAAAGAGATCCAGAAATTTGTAGAAAGCCTGCCAAGTAAGTAATAATGAACGGATTAAATTGCTACTGTTAGGATATGGGCTGATGAAATGCAATAACGCAGAATGCAAACAGTCTGATGTCATAGAACACTACGGACATGTTACTTAATCATACTAACAGGAACCACCACCTTCCCCTCCCAACCGTGATAAGAAAATGCTCAACGGATCATGATATATCTTAAACCCTAATTGTATAAAACAATGTAATATAGCTCATGCTGTACTATAGCTCACAATGTACATAGTTCAACCTAATCTGTTACACTAACCTCTTACACGCAAATCATGACATCTTCACTGCATGAAATACCCTTCCACTACTATTGATTGTATTGCTGTGACACCGCCTTGATTGTATGATAAGGCGATATAGAAATACCTTTAAATAAATAAATGTATTGATGGCTGTTGTTATAGGATGAGTGTGATACATCCAGTGCAGCCCTGAAGTTGCTGCTGGCTTGCTCTTATTAGGCAAAAGGGGAAGTCATAGGCATAAGTCTTCCTTTCCAGTCCATAGCCTCTCCACCACTGAGACTTTGGGGGTCCCTCTTTGTGGCAACGCACAGGTAACTGGGATCCTGTAGCTCCAGGCTAAATCTCTTGGGATCTTGAAACCCAGATTTGATATGTCCTGCTGATGTGTGGACATGTCCTGGAAATTTGCCAGGCATGGGTCAAATATCACGAGCAGGTAAAACTCCTTAGTTTGGCAACCTACCTAGGAAAAGGCTACTCCAATATAAAGCCTTCATCCATGTGCAGCGCATGGTGTATGTGAACAAGAGTGGAAATGGGACTGTGCAAAGTTTTTTCAATTAAACCTACTCCTGTGCAGGCTATTTAGCAACCCCAAGAGGTAATTTTATAACAGGAGCCTAGTTGAATAGGGCAGGACGGTGTCTATTTTTAGCCTACTTTATAAAGATACATAGGTGCCAATGTGTTTTTATAAAATAATAGTACAAGGAGCGTGTTCTTTAAAATTTACCTGGTTATCTGCATTGAGAGAGGAGCTCCTGAGCCGTGCCGGTGTGGACTGCCGACCACGTGACCAGTGAGGGCTATAAGAACTTGCCCCACCGCGGAGTTCCCTTGAGCGTGTTCTTTAAAATTTACCTGGTTATCTGCATTGAGAGAGGAGCTCCTGAGCCGTGCCGGTGTGGATTGCCGACCACGTGACCAGTGAGGGCTATAAGAACTTGCCCCACCGCGGAGTTCCCTTGAGCGTGTTCTTTAAAATTTACCTGGTTATCTGCATTGAGAGAGGAGCTCCTGAGCCGTGCCGGTGTGGACTGCCGACCACGTGACCAGTGAGGGCTATAAGAACTTGCCCTACCGCGGAGTTCCCTTGAGCGTGTTCTTTAAAATTTACCTGGTTATCTGCATTGAGAGAGGAGCTCCTGAGCCGTGCCGGTGTGGACTGCCGACCACGTGACCAGTGAGGGCTATAAGAACTTGCTCCACCGCGGAGTTCCCTTGAGCGTGTTCTTTAAAATTTACCTGGTTATCTGCATTGAGAGAGGAGCTCCTGAGCCGTGCCGGTGTGGACTGCCGACCACGTGACCAGTGAGGGCTATAAGAACTTGCCCCACCGCGGAGTTCCCTTGAGCGTGTTCTTTAAAATTTACCTGGTTATCTGCATTGAGAGAGGAGCTCCTGAGCCGTGCCGGTGTGGACTGCCGACCATGTGACCAGTGAGGGCTATAAGAACTTGCCCCACCGCGGAGTTCCCTTGAGCGTGTTCTTTAAAATTTACCTGGTTATCTGCATTGAGAGAGGAGCTCCTGAGCCGTGCCGGTGTGGACTGCCGACCACGTGACCAGTGAGGGCTATAAGAACTTGCCCCACCGCGGGACGCGCACCGCGGGCGCGTGCCCGAGGGTGCGTGCTCCGAAGGGGCGTGGCCAAAGGGGCACGCCCCTTTTGAGCCCCTTCGGAGCACTGAGGAGCTGAGTAGCTGTTGACTTTAACATCTCGATGGGGAAAAGGAAAAAGAAGTTAGTACCATTGTCTGCTACACCTACAGGTAAAGCGGTGAAGGTGGTGGGCCCCTTGGACTCTCATTTCAAGTCCGGGGTGCCTCTCCCTCCCGCCGATATGTCTGATTCCTCCGCCACCGTTAGTCCCAGCTCTCTAGAAGGTACTCCTCTTCCGCGTAGGGTTTGTACCCCACCCAGCGACGAACCTAAGGTATTGGGTAAGGTCTCCCCTCAGGTGTCGGGGGATGTCCTTCCCTTATCAGTTGAGCTTCCTGATTCATTTTTGACTTTGCCTTTTCCAGCTGTTAATATGCCTTGTCCTTTTGATTATATGCATACATCGAAAGAGGTCAATCCTCCTAAAGAAATATCTCTGTTAGATATATGGCAGATTGTTTCACGAACGGAGATTTCGTTGAATTCCTCTTTGTCTCAGTTGTCTAAATTTACCTTTGAGACGGTATCCGTCTTGACCGAGCATCGAGATAAGTTATCATCCCTTGAGTTTCAGGATACTAAAATGGCCGGTCAAATATCTTCGATGCAGCGGGCCCTGACATCCTCAGTTCAGGACTCTCTGCTCCTTCATCGTCGTGATGAAATGTTAGAAAATATTTTACGTGCAAGGAATCTTCGCTTACTGAATTTCCCCCGCACTCATTTTCTTTCTCCAGCTATTTTATTTTCTAAATATTTACGAGATGTCCTCAAGATACCTGAACCGGACTCTATTTCTTTGTCAAAAATCTATTACTTACCCTCTGGTATTAAAGTGGGTCCGGCTCTCGAATCGGGGGCTGTGAATATTGAGGCGGGGGAAATGGATCAGCTTTCAGTTCAAAGTTTGGATTTGTCCACTTATTTGGAAACTTCTTTAGAGGAAATTTCCGTTCGTGCTACACTTTTAGTTTCTTTTTCTTTAGAGAAAGATAAAGATATGATTTTTCAAGCTTATTTTAAACATCGGAGGGATAAATTTTTTGATCAAGAGGTACAGGTATTCCCTGATGTCTCTCGTTCCACTCAACTACGGAGGAAGGCTTTCCTTGCATTACGCCCTCGGGCACTTGCAATGGGAGCGTCCTTTATGCTTAAATACCCTTGTAAATGCCTTGTTTCATATCAGAATAATTCATATGTTTTTTTTGAATCTACACAGTTAGAGACCTTTTTGCAAAAGTCAGGATGACGCTGTTAAATTTCCCTTTATATTATTGTGGTTCTCGCTTAGTAATAAGGGGTTATATAAATTTTCCACTCTCTCTCAGGATTTCTTATTTGTTTTCAATTGATCATGCTTCATTTTGTGGGCTAGTTTTTGGGGGATGATACATATTTGTATTTGTATTTGATGTTTTTGTGCATTTCCTTGTATTGCCTGAAATTTTCTAAATAAATAACTTTTTAAACCTAAAAAAATAAAAAATAAAAAAAATAATAATAGTACAAATCCTAAAGAAATCACATCTATTTCGTAGGCATAGACATTGAGCCTGTTCACGAGTAGGCATAAATGCTATCACGTACTTTACACAGGTATATGCATATTTTATCAACTACACATTTAAATTGTATCCAAACCCCTCCCGAGCATGCCTACTCGAAGCACAGCATGTGGACTTTTAGCTGTGACCTAATATGTCCTTTTATGCATGTAAACCAGCCTATTATATGTGAAAAGGGTAAATAAAATTACCTTCTAAATGACTAAGTAGCAGTTACTACATCCTACAAGTGCTGTGGCTAGAAACAAGGGGTGACAGGGACAGAATGAGGGTGCTGCTGGGAATCTCTAGCCACAAACCTGCACACAGGTAGCCCATGTGTAATGATCACTTGTTACAGATTCGAGAGCATGTGGCATTCATATCCTGCATGGGGATGGAACTGGTCTTCTCACATGGGGATAGGTACTGAAAAGGGATCCTAAAATTGTCTATTCTCCCCACAGCCTGCCAGGTTCCCAGATCTGGCTAGCCATCCAACAATCTGGTTGTAAAACTAAACACTATGGGGCATGTTTACTAAACTGCGGTAATGTTACAGACCACGCGTTATGTAACGTTAACGCTCGTTAGGTAACGTTAATGCACGGTATGTAACATTAACGTGAGTTAACGTTACTTAACGATTGTTAATGTCCCCAGCCGCGGTTAACACCGCAGAGGGTGGAGAGAGGGCGGGGGAAAGGGTTCAGTGGGCGGGGAGTGGGCGGGGAGAGAATCCCTGCACACTAACGCGCTGAACTGAAGGGCTGAATCCTACCTCGAATGAAAACCTGACATTAGATGCACATTTGCAGGAGAGAAAAACCATTTCAGTGTCAGCAATGTACAGCATAGACAGGGAGCCCAAGAAACGTGATAGTAGTGCTCCATTTCCAGCACCAGCATAGTGCCCAAGTATGAAAGGCTGCTATGGCGATGGTGCAAGTGGGGCATAGGAGGCTGCAGGCGGGGCATGTAGCGGGGGCAGCAGGGGCACAGGGTGGACTAGGCGGGCGCCTAGGTGGCACATAGGAACATAGAAACTGGAAATCAGCATGACAGCAGCTGACAAAGGCCAAACACAAACCACCTGGTCCACCCGAGCTAACAGTTGCCAGGGCACTGATCTGACATCCCCCCCAGCCAACCCTCCCCCAAGCGGAAGGAACAGACTATTGGTAGGCGGTGATGGGGGGAGATGTGAGGATGCTCATGTATGCTCCATGCCCCAGACCCCGCTCCCTAGATGACCACCTACCCACACAGTAGATGGCCTGGGACTGCACACTACCAGCACCAACAGCAAACTGATTGACAGGTGAGATAAGGATGACAGGAGCCGATCTGCGCTCACTTCCGGTGTATGTCCCGCCTCAGGCCACGCCCCCTCCCATAGAAGTGAATGGTGAGTTAGCACCACCCATCCACGCCCCCAGGCATGGCCACACACCCCACTTTGGCACGCCCCCACCCCACCCACAAGGATGACATCAGCCAATCAGCGCCCACTTCCGGGTTTGTGCCACACCCACATCAAACCCCACAATGTTGGCATTAGCCAATCAGTGCCCACTTCTGGGTTTGTGCCACACCCACGCCCTCCCACCCTCAACCACGCCCCAGCCTACATCATCGGAAATGACATCACCGGAAACAGTGTGTCATCGGAAATGGACACTGTCCATTTCCGATGACATCAGCGGAAGCAGAGTGACTGACTCCGGAAATGTGTTTTGCTTCTGATTAATGCTGACATCTGCAAAAGCAGAAACCCTGGAAAAGAAAACAAAAAATGCTTTCTCTCCCCCCTGCCCCAGTTCTTTTTTCTCACAAAGCAGTGCAATGCTTTTATGTGTATTGCAGGCTATTTAGAACTGATTGTTAAAAATAACCCTTTGGTAGCAGAAGCAGGAACACAATGCATTTGGTATACAGGCTTTTCGCAGAGACACAGTACTTGGGTATACAGGCTTTTCACAGAGACACAGCCCTTGGTATGGAAGCTTTTCTTTCCAAAATGTTAAACCGCAATTAACCCATCTTTGTTAGAGAAACCAGTGCTGTCCATGTGATAGAATTTTGCTTTTAAGACCTCACTGTTAGAGAGAAGTATTCTGGAAGTCCTGTAGTTCAGACTGAAATACAGAGAGAGAGACCTGAGTTCAAATCCCACAACAGCTATTTTTTAGTGGCTTTGAAAAAAAAAACAATACAGAGAAACAAGTCTGAGCATGCTTCTAGGATGTGGTAACACGTGATTGGCCAAAACAAGAGACTTGTTCTGAGCATGCTCCAGGTGTTCTGAGCATGCTCCTGGTGTAAGGCTGTGTGTCCTGTGTGGGGAAACTTCTAACACAGGGATTCAAAAAGAAAAAATGGCTCTTTTTGGAACACCAAGCAGAATTTCCAACAGGGTGAATAACATTAATTATTTTCTTAAGGATTGTAATGCCGCAGCAGAGGGTTATCCACTGATGGAAAATCCATTTGAACAACAGGAGAGTCCGGCAGAGTCTGAACATGAATTATCAGGGGTTAAATATTTACCAGATGCCCAAAAGCTGTTTGACTCTCAAGATCTTTGTGATTCAGGCACCGAAATTGACTTACCGGATGACAACGCAACGGATCCAGAGGACATAGAATTATATTATGCCGCGGCAGATGCAGAAACAACCTGTTTACTGGAAGAACTAGGATCAGCAGAGGTAAGAGAAGCCTTTTTTTTTTTTGGAGAAAAGTGTTATAGAAGAGGAAGTTCATTTCATACTGACCCTGTTTTGTTTTTGTAGGGAAGTAACGAATCTCTGCTCCTACAAGAGCTAGAGGACATACAGTCAATCAATCTACGCTGCTTGTGCTTTCTTTGTACATATCAAAGGGAGGCATTTGATGTCATAGTCAGCCAAAAGGACAACTTAAAACCTGAAGAAATAAACACATTTAAATCTGTTATACAAGCAATGGTGTGCTGTATTATCAAGAAATGCTGGCAGGACATTATGCATAGAGACTGTGCAACTTGTCTAATACATGCTCCAGGGCAAAGACATCATGATTGCCTGAGGTGGGAGCACAAGGAAATACAACAGAAAATCCATAAAACTTGTAACAGGTTGTGTCTAGGACCTATTGTAAATGTTGCTATGATTGTTGGTCATAAAAAGAAAGCAACTGACCTAGTTTATGAAAATTTGACTTTTTTGTTTGAACTCATCAGAGATTTTAATACCAGTAGAAATCCAGGACAACTGCTCAATATTTTGCTTAGATCTGTGGCAGACTATGCTATGGAGCTAGTGGAAGGTTTAATCTGTGACAGAGATTATAGATCGTTCTTTAAAAAACACCAATTTCTATAAAAATTGACTTTTTATGAAAATGTATGTATTTCCAGAAACTTTTAATGCTCAAATGAATCAGTTCACAAGATGAAAACATTTTATTTGAAATAAAACATTTTGAACCTACAGCTGTGTGGTGTGTTTTAGGAATTCCTAGTTAATTAAACCTACAATGGGTTGTCTGGAAAAACTGGTACCGTGTGAATAATCGGGGCATGGCCTACACAATAGGCCACATGATAAGAATGTGGAGAATGTCTGGGAATGGGGGAATGTGTATTAGCCACATAGGTCCACATACACAATATATAGCATCTATTACAATGTACTGTCTGCGAAAAAAGAAAAAAAATGATGTGGTGTGAATTAGCTGTGGGGTGGGGTGATACATAAAACAATAGGCCATAGATCCAGAGATGTTTCAGTTAAAGAGTCTGGGGGCTGTAAATCCCATCAAAGAATTTCATTTAAAAAGGCGCAGTACATTTCAGCTGCCAGAAAAGATCACATAGGGGTATGTTTACTAAAGGGCGCTATTTGCGCTACTGTCACGTTATCGCATGATAAGGCGCCTTATCACGCGATAATGGTGCTTTACGGGGCGATAAGGCACCTTATTGCGTGTTAACACACGCAGCGGCGCAAACGAGCGCTGAAGGCGGAGAAAGGCTCCCGGACGGCGGAGGAAGGCTCCCCAGGGGCGGAGAGAGAGGGTCAATGGGTGGAGAGTGGGAGGGAAGAGGCTCCCTGCACACTAACGCTGTGGATTCCTGAGCTGAAAACGAACGCGAGTGAAACCCTCGCATTAGAGCAGATTTAAAGGGAAAAGAAACCATTTACGTCAGCAATGTATAGCAAAGCCAGGGAAACCTGCAAAAAGTGATAAGTGTGATACATGTGCACGTAACAAAAGAGCAAATAAACATTGAAAATGACCTGAACAAACTGGAAGAATAACATAACCAAGCTGGGAAATAGTGATATTAATGGGAAACATCAAAAAACACTACCGGGACAGCTCCAAAAAAAGGATATCAATTTTGGAAGGGGCTATGCTCTGTCCCCATACAAGGTGAATGATCCCACAGTGAAATAGCGCTGATCAGGGTTTTCCCTTTCTATTGGACAGGTTTCCTATGGCGTGCACATGTCCCGAAACAGCAGGGTGGGCATGTCGGAACGGGCAACTGGACAGATGCTGGAAAAGAGGATACAGAGGGCTGCAGGCGGCACATGCTGTGGAGCAGCTGGGCCACAGTGCGGACTAGGGTGATGCTTAGGTGGCCCATAGGAATGCTGAAACAGTAGAGCCGCCAGACAGCAGCTGATGAGGGCCCAACATGGGCATGAGTGTGTTTCCCACAGTGTCACAGGGGATAGTACCCAGCAGGTACCCCCAAGGGCACAGAACATTGGCAGGCGGTGCTGGGGGGAAGCGTGGACGTCTATGCAGGCACCGCTACCCCAGCACCCACACCATAGACAGCCACCTACCGGCACACTGGATGACCTGAGACTGCGCACCACCAGCACCACCAGCAGAAGGGCATGTCAGCATGGCGACAGAGGGGTACTGGTGGTGAAGGGGGCAGTGGCAGCTGCTCACAGCAGACCATAGCCTAGCCCTGTTTAAGTGGGTGCCATGCACTGCAACAGACAGGCCTTGTCTGACGAACAGTCATGGTATCCCCAGGGAATGAACTGTCCCTGTGGCAACAGTGTGGTGCAGTATGCACAGCCAGTGTGTTCAGGAGCAGAAGGTCACAGGCTCAAGTCCCAGCTGTGGCTCTCACCAACCCAATCCCCATATTTTACCTAGTACTAAACCATGGTAATAAAGAGGGATCCTCTATTGCAGATAACATAAACATTCCTGAAATGCCTATATTTTACCCTACAGAGCACAGACACCATAGACATGTGCAATACCTAGAGCAGAGTTTCCCAAATGCAGTCCTGGAGGGACAAACTCCATTCAGGCGTCATGCTGTCCCTAATAAAGATGCCTGTGCTGCATTTCTATGCACCACCCCCATGGTATGCAGATGTAGCCATGCATATTCATTAGGGACAGCATGAAAACCCAAACAGTGTTTGGCCCACCAGGACTGGAGTTGGGAACCTCTGCCCTAGAGCAGCGGCCAACAAGGGCAGAAACACCCACATGCACAGGCACCATTATCCAAAGCCTCCTGGAGAGGCAGGATGTTGGGCCCTGCATGCAGCACCATCTCCCAATAATAGCACTTGCATACCATAGCACTGCCACCCTAAACCTGGGAATACGGTACACATATATCAAAAGGTTGCTATGATTACTGTCAGATAGCAATCCCTAGATTAAGCACAATCTGCTCATTGAGCTGTATCATAGCAACCTCTCTGATGTCTGTGGAGTGTGTTTCAGGTCTGCTGTCTGACAGTGTTTACCACCCTGGGGAGTGACCCCAACAGTATTGCGTACAATAGCCATGCCTGCACTGTGCCCAGGACTGGTGCGGTGGCCATTGCTGCCAAAAACCTCTACAGTTGCACAATGCTGGCATAGGTGTGGGAGTGTGTGTCTGTCTACCCAATGTGTGGTGGCTGCCAACACCTTCCTCAGCCCACACTGCTTGCACTGTTGCCACTGTCAGCCTGCCAATGTGCATAATGAGGAGCAAGGTACCATGGGTATAGCCCGGACAGGGTAGCCTGGCCAGGATGCATCTGCACAGGGCATAGGGCAATGGCTCGGACATTGTAGTGCCCGGCCACCACCTGCACGGACAGGGTGGCCACAGCATGTCCTGCTGGGAGGTCACTCTCACCCTGACTGAGCAGTGACCACGGCATGGCTAGGTTCCCTCATAGTGCTATATAGCATTTTTCTCATGTGATATTTATGGGTTCTCTTTTGGGGCCCAATCACTGACTTATCTGCTTGGTGTGTATGCTGACATCCCAGTTCTGGGTACACACATCTCCTCCAGGAACATGCACTATGGACTAGCTAGCAGACTGTCTGCAGCTAGTATGTGTCTTGCTGGAACACCTTGCAGGGTGCAGTGGTTGGAGGCTTGCTGCTGGAGAATGTTAGATAGTGGTGGGGTGCAGCTGAGCATTTCCAGGCCTACTGTCTGCCTGCTATTGCTTTATGGATGTGTACAGATCTGCATTGACTGCCCTGTAGGGTGTCTGTTCCCCAGCAGGACTGGGGTTGATGGTCCCCTCTACTGCCACCATTGCAGGGAGGTAGAATGTGGATCTGTTGGTGGGAGATCCTGTTTCCTACCCTAAGCCACAGAGGGTGGGTTGGGTGGTGGTACATAATCTGCCTATGGGTCCAAACACCCCCTCCTCCCCCTCCCCGGCTCCCTCTATCGCACGAAAACGTACCTTATCGCACGATAACCCTAAATGCTACCTTAACGCCGGAACGCCCACTACCTTATATGGCATCCTGCACACTAATGCCGGCTGCACGTTAAGACTGCTTAGTAAACATGCCCCATAGTTTCTATAGCTTGTAACATCGGCACCTCTTCAGACATCAAAATGATGAGTAGATATGAGTCTTTCTTTTTAAAAATATTGGCTATGTAATGTTTCTGTCTCTGAATTTATGATTGTCTTTAAAAATAGGAGCAGAAACCGGGTTTTACAAATAGTCTGTCTCTTACAAAACGAAGACAGCAAAGAAAGTTAAAAGGTATGTCGTGTGTTTTTTAATTTGCCAGTAGCCATGCTCTTTATAATGTGTCTTATGGTTTGTTTTTTTTAAATATTAAAGACCAGGAAGCTGCTACAAAGCAGATCACGCAGTCTATAGATAGTAAGGAGGCCATATCAGAACCATGTGCTTCAGACACCAACATTGTTAGTAGATATGAATCTTACTTTTTAAAAATACTGGTTATGTAATGTTTCTGTCTCTGAATTTATAATTGTCTTTAAAAACAGGGGCAGAAACCGGGTTTTACAAATAGGCTCTCTCTTACAAATCAAAGACAGCAAAGAAAGTTAAAAGGTATGTCATGTGTTTTTTAATTTTCCAGCAGCTATGCTCTTCATAATGTGTCTCAATCTTTAATCTTTTTTATTTTAGACCAAGAAGATGCTACAAAACAAGATGACCAACCTAATCAACAGACGGTACCTTACCGAAAGCCAAAAGACAAGCAAAATAGTGAGTATTCAGGCTTTATCCCTCACCTAGATTTTAAGGCCGCTGTAAAAGAAAAAAAGTATTAGCCCCTACGTTTTCTTTTTCAGATCTAGAAAATGTTAGAAAATCAGCGACTATGGGAGAGAAGTCTAACAGGAAAAAAACATACAGCGAGAGTTTTACTGACGCTGAATCTACACACGCCGATACAGAAGAGCAACCAGCTCCTTACCAAAAGCCAAAAGACAAGCAAAATAGTAAGTATTCAGGCTTTATCCCTCGCCTAGATTTTAAGGCCGCTGTAAAAGAAAAAAAAGTATTAGCCCCTACGTTTTCTTTTTCAGATCGAGAAAATGTTAGAAAATCAACGACTATGGGAGAGAAGTCTAACAGGAAAAGATCATACAGCGAAAGTTTTTCTGACGGCGAATCTACACATGCCAATACAGAATACAGAGAGTGTGGTGAAAGCCGTGTCTTTGATCATCGTGTTTCAGAGGACAGAACAAATAATCTTGCATTAGACCCCTCTGAAGAATCAGAACCAGTTAGCTATGTTCAGTTTGTGAAAAGGTGAGATCGTAAATTGGACAAGTTTAATGGTGTAATTTATTCAGAGGAATTTTGCTTTATTAATTTAGACAGGGTAACATCATTATCTGAGGCTCAAAACGCCATTCGGCAAGGTATTTAGCATATTCTGGATGAGGTTAGCAGCAGAGTTTCACCTGGTGATTATGTACAGGTGCATCTACATTCATCTTTTTCACAATTCCTTGTATTCTGGAAAGTTAAACCCAGAAGCATTAGATGCTGATGATTTCTTAGATCAGATTGCTAAACTCCTTCAGAGTCACAGAGAAATCCAGGTTTGTGTTATATTCCGTGTTGTACTTGTCATAAGAAATCAGGGAGGGGGGCTCGTAGGGTCTTAAAGACTATACCATTTAGCCATATTATTCATAAGAAAAGGATGTATTTGATAGACTTGAATAACACTGATAATAACCTGTGTTTTGCAGGTAGCCTCACAGCCCTCATGTCACTTGTAAAAATGACAGATGTCGAACTGTTAGAAGGTGCTAAAAAACTACATAATGAGTTGGGATGGTCAGTACATAGAAAAGGCATGCTCGATGATGTAGCAATATTTGAACAGCATTTAAAGATAAACATACGCGTTGTGCTTTACACAAATTCATGGGTTTGTTTTAAGACATCAGACAGACCTGTGTTCCTTAAGACTGTGTTCTTGTCGCTACACGATGACCATTTCTATGGTATAACCGATGTCAAAAAATTCTATGGGGAGCGCAACTTCTGTAGTTACTGTCAGAAACTGTACAGTCACGATCATAATTGCACATTATGGTGCTGTCTTTGTTTGACACTAACTTGTGCGAATAATGTTGGTGTACAACAGAGATGTCCTAATTGCAAACTCTTTTGTTGTTTTAAAAAGTGTTTAGATAGACACACGTATTTGGCTCTGAAAAAAGAAGTGGCGTGTTTATCTAAGATACTGTGCCAGAAATGTGAGTCTTATGTGGACAAGAAACATAAGTGCAAGGGTCGACATTGTAAACTATGCAGTGAACCCTTAACCGGGGATGGCGTCCACTTATGTTTTATGACCCCATTGGTAAAACTGAAACATCTGAAAAGTATATTTTTTATGATTGTGAATGTATGCAAGAAACAGGCTGGCATGTCCCTAATTACATATATGCGACGGACTTAAATGATGAAAGAAACTTGGAATTCAAGGGCCTCAAATGTATATCTGCCTTTATACAGATTTTTTGTGACAAAAAATTTAAAGGCTACACCTTCATAGCCCATAATTCCAAAGATTATGATGGTTATTTTGTAACCGTGGCACGGCGGACACGGTGCATCACCCTCTCCCACCCTCCCTCCCCCAAACCCCCAATAAAATCACACAACTCCATTATTGGCTTAAAACACCGGTCGCAGCTTTATTAACCTTAACAAACTTCAACAACAATTCCAAACAATACCATTCCGCCTCTAGCCCAACAGTAATGACTCACCAGCCATGTGGGTAGCAAAGTGAGGTCATCGCTGTCGCCACTGCAGCGAGGCTACTGCTCATCCTACCACCCCTTTCTCCGGCTTCGCCATACTACTAGCAAAAGCCTCACCGTGGTTATCCGGGTCGGGGGTACCCCACCCCCGCCCAACCATTACCTATGGCTCTGGACCCCGGAAACCTCCGGGATCCCGCCGCCCCCCCCCCCCCAGCTGCAACAACCCCAAACCCCCACCCCCAGCCTGAGAATATTTTGGGTGGGAGGGACGTCCGTTGTCTCGGGGCCCGCATCCACGAATGCGCGCCCCGGCAACTGCCCCCAATGCTACCTCCCTCCCCCCCACCGCGTTGCCTACGCCGATTGGCTCCCGCCGCTGCCACTCACCCGCGGGAGCCAATCACTTCAAAAAATGCCGCCCGTCCTTGCGGCATTCTTCCGGCCCCCGTGGCCCGCCGAGGATGCCACGCGCCGCCGGCCCGGTTACATCCGGCCGGCCAGGTACGGGCCCTGCGGCCTCTTTATTCTTAAACAACTGCTAAAGGAAAAGATGAGCACAGGGCTGCTGGTTCAAGGTGCTAAACTATTACAAATTACCGTTGAACCTTTGACTATCCGTTTTATAGACTCTCTAAATTTCCTGCCTATGAAACTTAGCAAACTTCCACAAGCCATGGGTTTTACAGGCAGCAAGGGGTAATTTCCACACTTTTTTAATACTCTGGAAAATCAAAATTATGTGGGCACCATGCCAGGTGTTGAACATTACGGTGTGGGAAACATGTTGCCTGAAGAAAAAGAGGAATTTTTACAATGGTACAAGGACAATCAGCATAAAACTTTTAATTTGCAAAAAGAGTTGGCTTATTACTGCCAGCAGGATGTATCTGTTTTGCGGCAGGCCTGTGTTCTCTACCGAGCTGAAATCATGAAAATGACAGAGAAAGAAGTGGTTGTAGAGCAGGGTGACGTCTCAGAAATTCTAACAAGTTGTTTAGACCCTTTCCAATATATAACCCTTGCATCTGTATGTATGGCTATGTTCAGATTAATGTTTTTAGAACCCAAGACTGTGGAACTCATTCCACCAGATAACTATCACAGGCAGACAAAGAGATATTCATCCCCCTCTATTCAATGGCTGATGTATGTAGAGGCCAAAGAAAACATTCAGATCACACATGCTCTGAAAGGTGGCGAAAAAAAGGTGGGGTCTTATTTTCTTGATGGCTAAGCAGTGATCGATGGGGTAGAAACAGCTTTTGAATTTAATGGTTGTTTTCATCGCGGCTGTCCGAGTTGTTATAACGATAAAGACCAGAATCCTGTAACAGCCACGACCTATGATTCCACGAGATGCCCTTTTTGGGGGTAGAAAAAATGCCCATTTGTCTGTACCACAAAACAAGACCTGGGGAAAAAATATACTCCTATGATTTTACTAGTCTATACCTTTTTTCAATAAAACAAAGGAATATCAAATAGGCCATCCACAAATCATTTATGACAAATTTGGCCCCCCTACAAATTACTTTGGTTTTATAAAAGCAAAAGTATATCCTCCACAAAAGCTCTTTTTCCTGGTGTTACCCATACGGTTGGGCGGTAAGCTTATGTTCCCACTGTGTCATACGTGTGCTGACATACGGCAACAGGAAATGTGTGCCCACACGGATGAAGAGAGAGCTTTTGTGGGTACTTGGTGTATGGTAGAGATGAATTTAGCCATTGCAAAAGGGTATGTGGTTGTTGAAATCTATGAAATCTGGTATTTCGAGCAAAAATCTGATAATCTCTTTTCCGAATACATCAAAATGCACCTCCGTCAAAAACAAGAGGCTTCTGGCTACCCTCGGTGGTGCAATGATACTGAAAAAGAAAATGTGTACATAGCTGATTTCTTTAGAAAAGAGGGGGTGTGTTTGCATGCAGTTAATGTAAACCCTGCTAAGCGTCAAATAGCAAAACATTTCTTAAATTCCCTGTGAGGTAAATTTGGTCAAAGAACAAACCTGCCTACCACAAGCATTGTGAGAGAACCTGATGATCTCTTTAAATATCTGTTTTCTCCTGAATTCGAGGTTTCATCATGCGATTTTATTGATGATGAAACAGCCTGTGTGTCTTGGAGGCACTCCAAAGACCGCTGTATATTGTCGGGTAGCACCAATATTTTCAATGCCTGTTTTACAATGGCTTATGCACGCCTGGAGTTGTACAATCTTCTAGATAGTTTGCAAGAGCGCTGCCTGTACCACGATACAGATTCTGTGATATTTCTAAGTCGAGAGGGAGATTGGAACCCATCTTTGGGTGATTATTTAGGCAAGCTCCACAAGTGAGATACCCTCAGATGAACATATCACAGAGTTTGTATCCGCGGGGCCTAAAAGATATGGTTACAAGCTGTCAAGCGGAAAGACCTGTATGAAAGTGAAAGGGATTACGTTAAACGTAGAAAACTGCCAGAAAATCAATTTCACTAGTTTGAAAGATCTAGTTTTGGATTACAAGCCTGGGACAGCAGATTTACCCCAGAAAAAGATAGGAGTACAGCAACCTGGTATTATAAGAAACAAAAAGGGTTGGACAATAGAGACTGGTGTGATTAAAAAAACACAAAAGGTTGTGTATGACAAAAGGGTGAAGTTGGAGGATGGCTTTAACACATTACTCTACGGATACTAGTGTGATGGATGTGCGCTGGTCACATCCTTTTTCTTGTATTTTAGCTGGGCCATCCAATTCAGGCAAGAGCTTCTTTGTTAAATCCGGGGACGGGACAAAGACACCCTCCCGCCGCTGCTGCGCTGCCCAATCGGGGCAGGCAGCCAGGAGATAAAAGAAGAAGCACCGTCCGGCGCTCCAGAGACCATCTGAGTCCCCAATCCGGGGACGGGACAAAGACACCCTCCTGCCACTGCTGCGCTGCCCAATTGTGGCAGGCAGCCAGGAGATAAAAGAAGAAGCGCCATCCGGCGCTCCGGAGACCAGCTGAGTCCCCAATCCGGGGACGGGACAAAGACACCCTCCTGCCGCTGCTGCGCTGCCCAATCGTGACAGGCAGCCAGGAGATAAAAGAAGAAGCGCCGTCTGGCGCTCCGGAGACCAGCTGAGTCCCCAATCCGGAGACAGGACAAAGACACCCTCCCGCCGCTGCTGCGCTGCCCAATCGGGGCAGGCAGCCAGGAGATAAAAGAAGAAGCGCCGTCCGGCGTGCCCGCGCCTGGCGGGCCCGCGACTGAGGGCCTCGCCAGAGGGCCCTTTGGCATGGCCCTTAGGCGGTGGTCCTTCAACACATAGAGCGACGCTCCAACTCCGTCCCAGGACCTTCCCAACCGGGACTCCAGACCAGCCCCACTCAAGCTCTAGCTCCCCGCACGGGTCGAGCCCCACAATCCGCTCAAAATCCTCAAAAGATCTCTGGAACTGGACGATAGGAAATCCCAAACCTACTGGCTAAATCGACAGCAGAAGCCCAACAAAGCTTGAGCTCCCAGCACAGGTCGAGCTCGCTGAAATCTACTTCTCCCAGCAGTCTACAACGATCTCAGCAACAGGCTGGAGAAGACAGAATTTTTCTCAGCTTGTGCATGCTTCTCAGAGCACACAAGCACGTAAGTAATAATAATCTTTCTCTACCTGATATCGCATTAAGTGACTAAATATTTGGATTGAAGCCAAGCAACTGTAGTTTTTTGCTCTGTAACAGATGGTTTTAATTGGATCTTTCCAAGTAGCTTACGTCTTGCTAACAGTAGACAAGTAATTATCCTAGGCAAGCAATATTGTAGCGAATTTGTATTTTAGTTAAGTATCTGTTGCTCCAACAAGTCTTAGTATTACAATGTCTCTCATAAAGTATATTCTTATTTTATATTGTTTCCTAACTTTTGCATTGTCATTACCTGATGCACTCTGCAACCAAATCCTATTCTACTACACGCCTTGCATATGGTACCCAGTGTTTTACTATGTCCCACTCACTGTGCCTACACTCATACCGCACGGTATTATCAACAATGCCCACAAAAAAGCCCACAAAAATGTTTCACCCCAGATCAGCTTGAAAACACCCAACATGACCCCCACCACTCACACTTCAAAACAAATGAAACCAAATAGGACGAAGAATAAAATAAAACATAATTTATTCCTGCAACCCAACACCCCTTCACAACCACAAATCTCATGCATTCTAGTAAACGCAAGGTCCATAAAGAACAAGACCCACATCGTACACAACATCATTACTGATGACAGGCCTGACCTCCTGTGCATCACTGAAACTTGGCTCTCCAACACAGACACAGCTATAGTAAACCAAATAAACAAGTCAGGATATGAGATATTCAACTGCCCACGCACACACAAAAAGGGAGGAGGAGTCCTAATCCTTGCAAGAACCTCCCTCGGGCTGACAAACACCTCAAAAGTTACCACACAGGGAATCAACATTCTCCGAGTAGAGAATAACAACTTGTTGATATGCCTATTGTATAGACCTCCAACACCACACTACAAAACCCTCGCTGACGCTTTGGAAACCATCTCCAGCACTGCAGTTAAGAAATACCAGATAATCCTAGGCGATTTCAATCTTAACTCAATCCCACACATCCAGGCAACCTCCTTCTTAGAAGCCATGGACCAGCTCGGATATAATCAATTAATTCAAGAAGAGACCCACAATAAAGGGAACACCCTGGACTTGGTATTCCTCCCCAAGATGCCACTGCAATTAGAAGGGAAGCAACCCAAAACCCACATAACCCAAGTTCCTTGGTCCAACCACTACCAAATTCAGATCACCCTATCTCCATACTCCACAACAAACAAGTTAGACTCTGGCTCAACTAATCAACAACGAAGAAAATTTCAGCAACTCAACAAGGAAACTCTAATAAACTCTCTTAATGAGCACATAACCCTTGACAACACTGACATTGAAGACCTAATTCAACAATGGAACTCTACAATAGAAGCCAACTCTGAGCCAACATGGAAGTCATCAACCAGAGTGACAAAAACTAGAACAGAACCCTGGTACACACCACCGTTGCACAAAATGAAAAAGGATTTAAGAAAATTGGAGAGAAAATGGAGATGAACTAAGACTGATCTGCACAAGATGGAATACCTGGAGCTCCTAGCCAAATACAAAAATGAGATCAACCTTGCCAAAAAAGCGCACCACACCAAAGTACTCAACAAGGCTATTAACAGACCCAGAGAGCTGTTTGAGCTAGTCAAGTCGCTCACGAAGCCCTTGCCGGAACAGGACTGCAATGGAAAAATAAAGGCCCAAGACCTGGCAGATCACTATGCTATCAAACTAAATCCCCCTATCCTGACTATCCAATCGCAGAACGTGATCACTACGTCCTCCAAGCAGCCAAACAGCATGAACTCAAGCGGTAAACCGAAAGAAGGATGGTCTACTTTCCAGATAATTGACGAAAGACTCATCATAAATACCATCTCAAACCTTAATACAACAACTTCACTGCTAGATCCTTGTCCAGCAAAATGGATCAAATCTACTAAGCAGGAAATTGCCCATCTGATAACGCACATAGTAAATCAATCTCTGCAGCAAGGTATCATGCCCGCCCAACTTAAAAGATAAAGCACTCAACAAAGAAGATCCAACCTCCTACAGGCCGATATCAAGCATATCCTTCCTTGCAAAGATTATCGAGAAAGTAACCCAACAGCAATTGCAGGACCACCTAGACGAAAACAAAACCCTTGACGACCATCAATATGGTTTCAGACCGCACCATGGAGTGGAAACCCTACTCGTAGCGCTTCTAGACAACCTCATCAAGGGTCTGGAAAACAAAAGCAAGATGTTCATACTCATATTCATAGATATATCAGCAGCGTTTGACACAGTACATCATCAAACACTCTTGCGAAGACTTGCGACCATAGGTATAGCAGGAACACCGTTAAAGTGGTTTGAGTCCTACTTAACAAATAGAATGCAACAGGTACGCTTCAATAACGAGCAAGCAAAGCCTTTCCCCCAAACCCAAGGAATACCTCAGGGCTCAGCTATCTCCTCCCTGCTATTCAACGTTTACATCCAGCCAGTTTGTACAATTTTCCAAAAGCATAGCATCAGCTACCACTTATACGCAGATGATATCATGATGTACACACAACTTGATATAAACAATCCTAATTACAACCAAATAGAAGAATGCCTAGGCGAAATGCAAAATTGGCTCCAATGCAACAATATGTCGATAAACCACAAAAAAACTGAAGTGATGTTCATATCAGGAACACAAGACTTCAAACCTCCTGCTAAAATCACCCTGAACAGCAACACCTATCACTCTAAAAATGAGATCAAATATCTAGGAGTACTAATTGATGCTAACCTAAAAATGGACAAACACCTCCGGATAACCAAAAGAGCAATATTTCACAAGCTGAGAGTCCTACAACCCCTACGCAGCATAATTGACCACACGGACTTCAGAACAGTAGCTCAAGCACGCATCATTCCCCACTTTGACTACTGTAATGCCATCTTGCAAGGTCTACCGAAAAAAAACCTTAAACATCCTACAAATGGCACAAAATGTATCAGCCAGGATTATCATGAATAAGAAACTGATAGATCACATTACACCAGTCCTGATTGAGCTTCACTGGCTCCCCATCTCTGCATGAATATTATACAAAATACTGGTAACAACATTCAAAATCATTCACAAAATATCCCCCTCATTCATCGATAACCTCATCACCACACAGCCCCCCAACAGATGCCGACGGACTGCTAACCTGAACACACTCTGCGTTCCTAGCAGTATAAGAGCAGTCAAAGAACGGACGAGCAACCGGGCATACACGTACGCTGCACCCATGCTCTGGAACCAACTGCCTCATGAGATATGCCTGATCAAAGACCTACAGGACTTCAGAAAAAAGCTTAAAACCCACCTGTTCCAATCACATTACGGCATCACCTAGGCAGATTCAACCATTATCTCTGCCCACGTTGCCTACCTACCTCCTAAGCACATGGGTCATATAAATCTATTTCGCCGATATCTCACATCTATGGCGATTTAAAATGTTTATATGTATATATCCACTGTTAATACGATTGCATATTTGGCGATGTAATGTATAACTGTAATTTATGTTGTTGATCAAACTGTAATTTATCTGGTTGCTCAAATGTATAATTGTAATTCATTGTGTTTGATGTGCACCCCTCCCTCAAATCAGACTGTAATCTTAAATTGTTATGTACATACTCCCTTGTTTTTTCCACCAATGGACCGCTGCTGATCGCTGGAAGTGGCGGCATACAAATGTATACCAAATAAATAAATAAAAAGCTGTTAGAACACGCTGGTCGTATATTGACTGTCATGCCTAACAATATTATATGGTGTTACAGTTGCTGGCAACCTTTGTATAAAGAGATGTTAAATAAATATCCTTTTATTACATTTATGGACACTTTGCCTGATACTTTTAATGATGAACGAATGTTTCCAACCAATAAAGTAAACTTGGTTATTGTTTATGATCTAATGGATTCTGCCTGTAAAAGTGATGAAATAGAGAAAGCCTTTACCAAGTATGTACATCACAGAAACCTGAGCATCATCTATTCAAAATGTTTTCTGCCAAGGCAAAGCAAGCCGAACTATAACTTTAAATACGAAATACATGGTGCTCTTTAAGAATCCTAGAGATAAGTTACAGATTGCCATTCTAGCCAGGCAGATGTACCCTGGAAAATCAAAATTCTTTTTAGTAACCGGGTAGCCGGACCCGGCGCACCCTCTCACCTTGCCCCAACCCTTCTTTGATCACCCCCACCCCATACCCCGATCTGCCCCCGAAAAACAACACATACCACCATTATTGGATAAGAACTGGTCGCAGCTTTATTTAAACAACTCATTAACCATAAACAGATATTTATTCAACACCCCCTCCAGCAGATTGATGGCCGCCAGCCATGCAACTAGCAAGGCAGCCACGCCTCCGCTCAAGCCGTGGTACCCACCAACAGCCAAATTCTGCCCCCCCTCTCAGACTTTGCCATGTTACTAGCAAAAGACTTCCAGGGGTTGTCCGGGTCGAGGGCACCCCGCCCCCTCCCCCAGTGGCCATGGCTCCGGACCCCGGACCTCCGGGATCCCACCTCCGCAGTCCCCCCACCCCCCCCAGCTGCGACACCCCGACTCACCTCCGCCCAAAACCCTAAAGCGGGTGGGCGGGTGGGCTGCCTGTCGGGCGCCCACTCACATGTGCTCCGTGCAAGCCCAGAGCCACGGAGCACATGTCCACTGACCCCTCCTGATTGGCTCCGCTCCTTACGCCTCGAGCGGAGCCAATCAGTTTAAATGATGCCCTGCGTGCTGACGCCGCTGCGCGCGCCCCCGACACCTCCCGACGAGCAGGGTCCCGCGCCGGGCCGCGCACCCGGTTACAGGCGGGCCCCGGGACCCTGCCCGCGCCCTGGAATTAACCGGGTAGCCGGACCCGGCGCACCCTCTCACCTTGCCCCAACCCTTCTTTGATCACCCCCACCCCATACCCCGATCTGCCCCCGAATAACAACACATACCACCATTATTGGATAAGAACTGGTCGCAGCTTTATTTAAACAACTCATTAACCATAAACAGATATTTATTCAACACCCCCTCCAGCAGATTGATGGCCGCCAGCCATGCATCTAGCAAGGCAGCCACGCCTCCGCTCAAGCCGTGGTACCCACCAACAGCCAAATTCTGCCCCCCCTCTCAGACTTTGCCATGTTACTAGCAAAAGTCTGAGAGGGGTTGTCCGGGTCTAGGGCACCCCGCCCCCTCCCCCAGTGGCCATGGCTCCGGACCCCGGACCTCCGGGATCCCGCCACCGGCACAGGGATAATTTACCTGTGCCGCCCCCCCAGAGCCCCAAGCTGCGACCAGCGTGACCTGTCCTGTACCACCTTCTCCAGTGCCTCCTGCCAATCGTTCAGGAGCAGATCCGTACCCACTGGAGATAAGTGCACCCCATCATCCCTGTACAACCCAGAGCAGGTCACCTCCACCCACTGATGCTGAACCTGCAAGCCACCCTGCTCACAGACCCATCTCCCAATTTGCCTGTTGATCTTGGTCAAACCACGAGACCAGCGCCGCTGACCCCAGCACGCCGGCCTCGGGATAATGTCTGACCATACTAACAATACCCCAGGGAACAGACGGAATAGTACAGAAAAGTCTCTCTTGGCAGCCCTAATCAGCTGCTTACAAGTCCAATCAGCCAAATCATTGCCCCCCAAATGCACCAGCAAAATCGCCGGCTGGCCCCTGATGCGCCCATGGTGACGAAGCAAAGGCAGGAGCTGCGTCCACCGCAGCCCCCGCTCTCCCAGCCATGACACCGCCACCGTCGCATGGTCAAGACCAAGGTTCGCTCCGCAAGGTCTGTGCGCCGCCCGCTGGCCAGCCCAATGGATGAATGAGTGCGCCAGCATCCAACAGCCCTGCAAACATATACCCCCATCTGTAAGAAAAAGAACACCGCATTAGTGCACCCCCCAGCCCCCCAGCCCGAAGAGTCACAACCGAACATAGCCCTCGAAGGCCCTCGAGCGCCATCTACCTATACGCCGTATCATCTCTCCCGACAATCCCACCGCCGCCGCACTGGTCGCCGCTTCAATCCGAAATGAGTGCGAGGAAAAAAGACGAGGGTCCTCCCCAAGCTGCCGCAAAACCAAGCGCAATACCGCCGTGACTTGGAAACGCGTAAGCGGGGAGGCATCCCCATGGACAAATAAACCGCTTACGCCATCGGGGCGAATGGCCAAGAACTCCCGCATTGCTGCAAGCGGGCACATAATTTCCCCCGTCGCCCGAAGCACCACCCACAACCCTTTACCCCTCGGGTCCGTTTTGGACTTAGCCAGCAAAATTCGCAGACGCCCGTGGTCCATCCACACATGCTGCCGACGCAAACTAAGCCCACTATCCGCTCTTCCCGACGCCTCCGCCAACTCACTGACCCGGAAAGCCCCGAAAAAGGCCAAACAGAATACCGCCCGAAACAACACACACTCGTAGGGGGCACTCGCTACCCGCTCTAACTCCTGACACACCCTCACTAGCAAATCATGCGTTATAGGGCGACGGCTATCCCGCGGGGCAGGCTGTGACCACGCCCAGCCTTGGAGCAACCGTCGAGCCAACCTACCTCGGTCTCCGAAATCCCACCCGACCGCCTTGGCAAAGAAACCAAAGCCCGCCAGATGACTGCGCACCGCCGACCGCGTGAGCCCGTGCTCTTTTGCCCACACTACGTACCGCCCGAGCAACGGGTCCGGTACCCCCCCACTTTAACCATCCCCTCTCATGCAAAAAATGCTGCACCCGTGCGCAACCCCGCTGATACGCATCCCATGTGGTAGCAGCAACTGAGCTCTTCAATAGGTGCCTCATCGTTGCAGGCCAGCACTCCACAAGCTCAAGGGGACCCCACACCCCACCTCGTCCGCCTCCGGTGCCAACTTCCGAAAACGCTCCATCTGTGAACGGGAAAGAGCATCAGCAATTTCATTAACCTGCCCAGGAATATGCCTCGCTTTCAAGTCGATGTTCAAACGCATACATGTCAGTACCACCCGCCTCATCAGCGACGCCACCCGAGCACATCGTGGCGAATAACGATTGACTACATGGACCACCGCCTCGTTATCACACCACCACAGAACCCTGCGGTTAACCAGCCTCTCCGGCCACAACTCCAACACGACCAATATTGGGAAGAGCTCCAAGAAAGTGATGTTACTCAACAACCCATCATCAGCCCACTCTTGCGGCCATTTCTCAGCGCACCATGCCCCCCCGAAATAGATTCCGAAACCAACCCCCCCCCCCCCCCCGCCGCGTCAGTGTAGAGTTGCAAGTCACTGCTGGATATCTCCGCTTCCCGCAATACAGACGTTCCATTAAAGTCCCTCAAAAAGGCATCCCAGACTCGCAGATCATCCCGCATAACCCGAGACACCCGAATGCGATGATGCGGCTGTTGCACCCCCGCCGTTGCTGCCGCTAAGCGCCTGCTGAACACCCGCCCCATCGGAATGACTTTACAGGCGAAGTTAAGCGACCCCAACAACGCCTGAATCACTTTTAAGGTCACTCTCCGCGAGGCCAGGACATTGGCCACCAAAACCCTTAACTTCACCACCTTGTCTTGCGGCAGCCGCGCCACCATGCTCCGCGAATCCAGTTCCACGCCTAAAAATGTCAGCTGCGTGGTCAGGCCCACCGTCTTGCCTTCCGCCAATGGTACCCCCAGCTCCTCCGCCATCCCCGTGAAACCATCCAACAGTGCTCTGCACACCGCCGACCCCGCCCCCCCCACGAACAGAAAATCATCGAGATAATGCACCACCTCCGAGACGCCCACTCTCTGCACCAACATCCAATGCAGGAAGCTACTAAACATCTCGAAATAGGCGCAAGAGATCGCACAACCCATTGGCAGACATTTATCATAGTAATAGGCACCTTCGAACTGAAAACCCAGCACCCGAAACGCCGACGGATGTACTGGTAGCAATCTAAAGGCTGACTCTATATCCACTTTCGCCATGAACGCCCCGGTCCCCGCCCGTGTGACCAACTCCACGGCCCTATCGAAAGAGGCATATCTCACCGTACAACACTCGCGTGGGATAGAATCATTCACGGAAGACCCGAGGGGCGAAGACAAATTGTGGATTAGCCGAAATTTACCCGGCTCCTTCTTGGGGATAACTCCAAGGGGGGAAGTAATAAAATTCGGGAACGGCGGTTGACTGAATGGCCCCGCTATCCTCCCCAATCGCAACTCTGCCGCCAACTTTTCCTGGGCCACATCCGCCCAACGCCGAACGCTCGGAGAGTTCCTAAACCATCCCGTGACTATCTCGCCTTGAAGAGGAATAACAAAACCGCACTTAAAACCGAACTGCAACGCTACCCTATCTTTCTTTTTGGGATACCGACTAAGCCAGCCACAAAGCACCCTCACCCAAATAGGCGAAGGAGCCAACTCCCGAAGCGCCACCTCACTTGGCTCCCGAAGCCGTGGTAGGCACGACTCCCTTTTTAACGCATTTCGCCGCCGAGTGGGAGCCCCCGCAAACCGAGCAGGCATGCCGGAACTTACAGTCTGGGAAGGGGCAGGTGGCTCTGTTGTATCTCCAACACAGATCGGCCCCAGCTCCGAGGACCGGCTTCTGCTGCCCCGCGGGGGGCCCACCTCGAAAGGAACGATTCGCTCCACCTGACGCCCCCTGACCCAACCTAACCCCACCTGCTCCCCCCTTGGCTGACATCTGTGTCAACCACAGATTAATGTCCTGTGTCCCCCAATTTAAGAGCGTGTTCTCCTCCATCTTGTCCCGAAACTTTTCGTCATAATTAAGCCACGACCATCCGTCGTGCGCTTGTGAGGCTCCCAAAATAGAGTCAGCATACGCCAGCAAGCTACCATACTGCTCGGGAAAATGATGACCCCAAACACTCGCCAGTCTCAGGAATGATCTGACCCAAATAACAACGTTGCGCGAGACCGCACGAATCCGCCCGGCCTTCTCATCCTCCCTCCTTTTTATCTTGCTATCCCCCGAGCGCTTCCGACCCTCAAGTAAACGGAAAATATCAATGTATTTGCGTTTGATAACCTTCCGCCATAACTTCCTCGGAACGCTTTCCCACAATTCAGCCACGGCGGCTAAAGAAGCCGAGCCTGCCGCTACCAACCCAGCTGCTCCCCCAACCGCCGCCGCCGCCCTCCCCCGCACATCCTCTGCCGACGAATCCGAACCACCCGAAGAGGACGAGGAGGAGGAGTCGGAGCTATGCCTCCGCCTACAGGCATGCCTCCTCTTCCTACGCGCCTTCCCTGAGCGCCCCGCCCGCGCCCCCCCACCCCCACCCTCCCCCAGACCCTGGCCCGATGACTCACCAGCCGCTTCGCTCCCCACAGCAGTATCGGCCGCCGCTACCGGCTCTACGCGCTGGTCAGCCACTCGCCGTTGCACGCTGGCGACCTGCTCTCGCTCCATCATGTCCACCGCAGGTTTGACCGCTCCGCTTCCGGATTCCCTAGGCCTGGTACGCTCCGAGTCTTCCGCAGGCGGCACCCCGCACGGGGCCGCGAAAATTGGTCCCTGTGGAGATAGAAAAGGGGGACACAGAGGGGAGAAAACCGAGGGCCAGGACGGCTGCCATGCCCCCGCCCAATCCATCCTTGACGAACCTTGCCCGCCAGCCCGCCACCTATCCTGAGCAGACTGCTGCCCTTGCTGACCCCAACCCCCTGGCGGTGGCGCAAACCCCCTGTGAAATTCCCCGCCGCTACTCCCCCCGCGTGCCGGGCTGGCCCAGCAGTTGCTCCAATCCCACTGCCCCAAGGTACCTGCTGCCACACTCCCCTCGCTATTCCCAGGGTGCCAACCACCGGCACCCGAGGTGCTCATATCCGAATTCTCAGCAACCCCCGTTCAGCATTAGCCTGCTCTGGCCTCCCCATAGCCCATGCCCTCCGAGGCCTCGCTGAGCGCCCTCTGCTAGCCCTACTCCCTACCCCTGGGATTACTGCAGGCCCCCTCTCACTGCTTTGCGCTCCCCTTGCAGCGTGACCCGCCCCCCTGCCCCCCTGCCCCGCTGCTGCCCCCTCCCCCTGCTAGCAACCCCCCTCACCCGCCGCCCGCCATTCCTCCCTACCACAGAGGCTCTTCCCCCCACCCGGCTCGCCCCAGCCCTCTTTGGCCCCATCATGCAACTCCCTTACTGCCACAAGCCCCAAGCACTTAAAAGAAACAAGCAGCCCCAAGGTGAGGCAAAGCAGGCTCCCAGCCCAGCCCCCACACTGCAAGAGTGCTTAGTTTGCCCTAACAGCACCCTTACCGGCGATCCTGCCCTCCCCCTTTTGCCCCCACCCGCTGGAACCCGGCCCCGCTCCGTTTATATTTTATTTATTTATTTATTTATTTATTTTTAAACCTGCACCGCGAACCGCGTCGCTATCAGCCTGCCTACTCCGGCCTGTCTCCCGGGTCTCAGCACGCTCGTTAGATCTCGCTGCCACCGGACACGCCGAAGCTCCGCTCCTGCCTGTCGGGCGCCCACTCACATGTGCTCCGTGCAAGCCCAGAGCCACGGAGCACATGTCCACTGACCCCTCCTGATTGGCTCCACTCCTTACGCCTCGAGCGGAGCCAATCAGTTTAAATGATGCCCTGCGTGCTGACGCCGCCACGCGCCCCGACACCTCCCGACGAGCAGGGTCCCGCGCCGGGCCGCGCACCCGGTTACAGGCGGGCCCCGGGACCCTGCCCGTGCCCTGGAATAAGTCTTCAAGGATGCCACCAGAAAGCCATTTGGTTATCTCGTTGTGGATTTAAATAACACAATGCCTGAGGCTTACAGACTGAGGACGGATATCTTCCTGCCAGATTGGACTACGGTATACTGTGAAATACCACAAACCCCATATAAAAAGAAATGAATATGTAACCGGCCCTTTATACATGCTTGTGTGTCTCAGACAACATGTCTCACCGTGTAAAGAGAAACCTGCCCCTTTTAAAACTTTTGGTTCAAGCCTCTCCGCAGCACAGAAGAGCCATCCTGAATACAGCTTCTAATGATTTGGTAGCCGCTATAGTTGAAATCGCTCTCAAAACCCTAAGTAACATTCCTCTTTCACAACACCAGATAAAGGTTTTAAAAGGGAAGCATCACGCCATAAAGAGCCTGTGCGATAAAAGACTACCCATTAAAAAAAAGAAGCAATTGGTGAGACAGTCAGGTGGATTTATCGGGCCCCTGTTAAGTTTTGCATTACCATTGATAACGGGGCTTCTGACAAACCGCTAATGCAGCATGCTGAAAAAATGTACATAGTCCCTAGTCAACAACTTGAGCACTTGAGAAACCCGCCAGATCGGGATGAAAATATTAGAACCACGACCATTCATAAGTTAGATGAAGAAATGAAAAACATCCTGCAAAGCGTTGGTATGTCTGAACAAGAAAAGGCTAAATGTTACTCAGAAGTGCTACAGCACTATCTCGTGCTTAACAGACAAAGGGATATGGAAAAAAAAAATAAACTTGTATCTACAGGCACAAGATGAGACACCAATGGCAGCATCTCTAGAAAATATTATACCTCCAGACCCTGTAATACAAGAAGTGTTAAACAGCATCAATATGCGCTATAGGAAAAATGCTGAGGTGCTGCTTAATAAACTGTTAAAAAACAAGGATGTGGCATCCTGGGAGGGAAATGGAACATTTGTATACCGGGGAAACCCTGTCAATGGCTCTAACCTACTTGACCTCGTTCGTGGAGCTACGCAGCCCCAAGCTCTTTCACAATGAAGAATACCCAGAGGCTGGGGGGAGTTCATGCAAACCCTAGCCGAATTAAATATGCCCTCTACGGTGATGGGTAATGCATCCAACAGAGATGTACTGGCACGCCTCAAAGAGAACCCATCTGTGAAGGTTACTAAAATGTACACGCAGCCGATAAAGAGCAAAGAGCTACACCCTCACAAAAAACGTAAATTATCTCACAGATACCGGTGGTTGAGTATATAAAAAAACAAAAACAAAAACATGTATTTTCAATAAAATGTTTAAAAACAAAAATAAAAGACTAGACAGTGGTTTCTTTTTAAAAACTTCCTTAGAGGGGTTATTTTTTATTTAGAAGCAGCAAAACATTCACGATAGGAAACACACACCTGCTGGTTATGAAACGGATTTCTAAAAGATCTACACAAAGTTTATTTGTTGTGTTTTACAAAATGTAACACCATATCATCATTTTGCATTAAATCTTCAGAATACATTTCTAAAATATTTTCAAAAGGCACCCCTTTACAGTAGTGGTGCAAGAAAAATACACAGTGATATCCACAAGCCGTGGACATTGGGTGCTGTAATTGTCTGCTGTGGTATAAAACAGCTTTACAATGCTTGTTGAAAAAGCTCATAATGCTGGTAGGAAAGAATAAGCTATCAGGTGGTTGTCCATAAGAACCAAAAATTCCCCTGTTCCATCTCCACATATATTGAGGGCTAACCAGTGTTCTCCAGGTAGGTTATGTGGGTGTGTATTTACCACCAAACACACAGGCTTCCTTGACATTTGTACAGCTGCTAACCAGTCGCTGGGTAGCACATCTAAAAAGAAATCTGCAACACAGGGATCCTTCTTTAAAATATGGAAGATTTTATTTAGCTGTATTTATATCCTGCTTTTCACCAGGTCAAAGCAGTCAATTGGGGGATACATTTAACATGAGGGGATATGAGACACATACACTAATACTTACAGGGAACATGGGCAGTGGAGGGTTAAGTGGCTTGCCCAAGACCTCAAGGAGTGCCTATAGGACTAGAAATCCCAGTCCCTCTGGCATGAGATTGCTGTCCCCAGGTGGGACTTGAACCCCCAGCCCTCTGGCCTGAAGTACCTTGTCCTAACCACTAGACCACTCCTCCCTAAGATCTGCATGGTGTTCATTTTCACTAATGATCAAAAAGAACATTCCTTCTATGATTAATTTCTATCACATTGTCAAAACCCCCATAAACAATCATATTAACTGTATGGGGTAAGGCGCTGGCAAAACTTATTTCAGCCCACAGGTTACCAGTTTTAATCAGCGAGTAATGGTCTGCACACTCCTGATCTGGTGAAAGGTCAAACGCCAACAGAGTATAACCTTTGTAAAACTCCTGACGGTCAATCAGCAATGCTGTGTCTTTCAGATGTTTGCCAGTTGCTTGCACCGGTTGCATATAATCTCTTACACAACATCCATTTTGAAAGTCAGGTTGAAGAGGTTTCCCGGGTACTTGTTCACCATCCACATACAGAGCGGCAAAATTAATATCAGAATGTTTAAAATTGAAGGGGTTTTTAGCATAATTACCGCTGAGAGCATCATTATCCACAAATCCCAGCACAATGGGTTTTGGTAGCTGCCCCAAAAAGAGATTTTCCTGGTTAGTCACACGGGCTCCGGCTGGTATGCTAAACACCTTCAGCCCCACACGGTCAATAGCATACGTGACATTAGCTTTCCCAAGCGCACTCTCTTTACAAAGAGCGCAGCGTTTAGGATAAGGAGTTTATAACTTTCTTCGACATTACCACTCATTAAACAGAAAGAATTTTTGTTGCGGGTCAGTTTAATTTTGAGATCCACACCATTAATCAATAGCTTTTCTTGAAAAAATAGCTCGCTATGTAAATGCCCCAATAGCTCTACCTTGTGGCTAGAGGCCGTAAATTGGGCCCTTTCAGTAAAGCCGGCGTTGCAAGATCCTATCTCTCTCACTTCATGCTGCCCGGCTGTGTCTTTATAAAACAGCCTGCTTGTAAACTGTGATTTGAGGGATCCTTCACCATAATTGAGAAGCAGCTGTATGAGGGCTCTGTAGGGGTAGCAGTTGTTGCTCTGGCTAATGAGTTGGTCTCCCAGGGTAACATCCAGCTGGCTAAACAGAGATGCGATTGGGTAGTTCACCAGCGCTACTTTGGCTGCCGGATCGATGTTCGAGCCATCTTCTGCCACAATTTTACAGGTCAGGTGCAAAAGAGTACTATTTAAATCAATGTAGTCTTCACCATGACCTGCAATATAGAAGTCCAAAGGGGCTGCTTCCGACAAAGCCGATAATGGCGGAATTTCCACGTAAATACTTTTTGCGATACTTGTTTGGGTCGGGGCTAGTTGAAACAGGTCCAGTTCCAATTTAATACACTCTTCAGAGCCGTGGTGTACAAAAGCCATGGTGTTTTTTTAGAATATATCTCACTTCCTAGAGCTAGTGTTTCTCTTCTTAGACCGGCGGTTAAGCTTCTGAGACTTGTCACCTTCAGGTTTCTTTCTTTCAAAAGGCTTGGGTGGTCCTTGCGGTAACTCCCGAGACGTGGTTCTCTTTCTTTTAACAGCTCTTCTAATCACAGCCAGTCCTGATCCCGCCTGTTCTGTAGACTGGTTCATTTTATTTAGAACAGTCGTTGTGACATGACTCATGACATCCTTGGCTATGTTTTTTGCGGCGCCTTTCACGTGTGGTTTAATAATTTCAAAACCCCTTCTCAAAAACGGCATAGTTTTTCTAAAGAGACTACGAAACACCCCACCGACACCGGCACCATAAGTGACTGGTACTCCATGATATCCTGAAAGTCCATAGACGGCTTGTGTTGTATAATAATGCCTGTATGCTTTGGGGTCTCCGTAGTCTTTAGCCACAACCATTTTAAAAAACAGTCACCCTCCGGGGGCGCAGATGAAGCTTAAGGATCACATTCCCGTAACAAAATGAGACGTGCCTGTTCTGATCCGTCTTTATTTCAAATGTGATGGTGTCAATATGCTGTTTGTTCACAGGGACATAGTGCGGCTTATCATAAGTTAATGTGATAAACTCATCCCTAAACCCCTTAGTTGGAACACAGCGCAGCAGTGGCACAAAATGGTCACCTACTAACTGGTGCTCTACAATATCTGTGTACAGGTAGAGGGTATTAAAACCTCCCGTGATAAATACTGGAAAATGGGAACGCTGTGTATTAACGTAAGCTTCTATTCCCAAAATGGTTGCCAAATCACCATCTGCAGAAATAACAGACCTATCTTCCGATTTTATTCGGATTCTTCGCACATAAGGCTCATAAATGATTCGTGGTGGCGCCGATTTATAGATGTTGCTAATGTCATGATTCATGGATTCCACTAAACTCTACATGGTCGCATAATGTCCTCTCCTGACTATAATGTGGTGCTGTATATTTCCTGCTGCGGAGGTGACAACATACTTTTGATCTTCCTTAATATTCTCCCAGGTGTTGGGATATTGTATTTCCACGAGCCCTACTTCCCACTGTCCTTGTAAGTCCAAAGGCCTTGCTAGTTGTATAGTAAAATTAGAGCTGGTATTTTGGGGAAACACACCTGCTGAGGCATTGCTAGGCAGTGTGATATAAAAGCCACTATCATTCTTTTTTTTTTTTTAAATTTTATTTTAATGCTGCTTCAAAAGAAAAAAAGAAATCAGATGTCTTGAATCTCTGATGCTTTAACCCAACTGTTAAATTTAACAGGCCATCCCCTCCATTTCACGAGGTAGAATCTGTTCCTGCCACATCCTTTTACCTTTAGAACCTTATCGATATGGTACATTCTGTCCTGTTGCGGGATGACTTTTAGCAATTCTTCAGGATAAAAAGTACCTTGTATGGCTTCACCGTTATAATCATGTATCTTGTATGTCGCTTTCTGTCCCCTGTTTAAAATGTCCGTTATTATAAATACCTCGTTAGTCCACGTTTGCTCGTAACCTTTTTCAAATTTTCCTTTAGTTTTTGAAAGTCTTACATGATCTCCTTTCTTTAAGGGGTTCTTCGTGTGCTTACGTTTGATGCTATCACCGTAGACTCTTTTCCAGATCTGCAGAGAATTTGTGTATGTCACATCTATAGGCCTCGTCTTTATTGTTCTGTGAAAACTGTGATTATAGCTGTGCACAAAAGCCTGCAGTACGTCTTGGTACCTAAAGGTGTTGTGTGTAGTAAAATAACGCCACATTTTGGATTTCAAAGTCCTGTTAAACCTTTCTACCACTGCTGCTTTAACATCGTTATTGGTTACAAAATGATGAACCCCTCTTTGTTTTAATAAATTTTTCAGAGACCTATTTAAAAATTCTTTACCCTTGTCTGTCTGTATTTTTTCAGGTATACGACCTAGATTAAATATTTTTTCAAAGGCTTTAGCAACTTCATGACCGGTTTTTGATTTTAAACTTACAGCCGAAGCATATTTTGACAGGATGTCTACCACTGTTAAGATGCATTTGTAGCCATTGTTATAATGGGACAAGGATGCCATATCAACTAAATCAGCCTGCCATTGCGCATCCACATCTGACAAGATCGTCTTGTTTCTTTTAAAACGGACTCTAGCAGGTCTCTGTAAAGTATAAGCATCTTGTCCTGTAGACCATCTAACTACATCGTTTCTGTTAACTGTTTTATCATGCTTTTTAGCAGCTTGAAGAAGAAGATTTATGCCCCCAAAGCTCCCTATTGCTTTGGGATCATAGTAAATGCTCTTCAATAAGGTTTCCTTCATGTTTGCCGTGCTTTGACTAGTCTTTATATTTTGCTAACATCTTCAGTGGATTTATTCCACAAATCCTGTGTGTTTTAAAGTATAGCCTGTTCTTTCTACCAATCACATGTGTTACCATATCCTTTCCTAGAAACATGTCCAGACTTGTTTTCTCTGTATTGGGGGGGGTGGGGGGGGGGTTCAAAGCCACTAAAAAAAATAGCTGTGGTAGGATTTGAACTCCGGTCTCTCTGTATTTCAATCTGAACTACAGGGGCTGCCACAATACGTCTCTCTAACAGTGAGGTCTTAAAAGCAAAATTCTATCACATGGACAGCACTGGTTTCTCTAACAAAGATGTGTTAATTGCATTTGGAAAGAAAAGCTTCTATACCAAGGGCTGTGTCTCTATGAAAAGCCTGTGTACCCAAGTGCTGTGTCTCTGTGAAAAGCCTGTATACCCAAGTGCTGTGTCTCTGTGAAAAGCCTGTATACCCAAGTTCTATGTCTCTGCGAAAAGCCTGTATACCAAATGCATTGTGTTCCTGCTGCTGCTACCAAAGGGTTATTTTTAACAATCAGTTCTAAACAGCCTGCAATACACATAAAAGCATTGCACTGCTTTGTGAGAAAAAATAACTGGGGCAGGGGGGAGAGAAAGCATTTTTTGTTTTGTTTTCCAGGGTTCCTGCTTTTCTAGGGGGAATGTTTACTAAACCGTCTTAATGTGCGCTCTGTGACGTTATCGCGTGATAAGGTACCTTATCGCACGATAATGGTGCTTTATCAGGTGCACAGGTACCTTAGCGCGCGATAATGCGTGCAGTGGTGCAAACGAGCGCTGAAGGTGGGGAAAGGCTCCCGGAGGGCGGAGGAAGGCTCCAGAGAGGCAGAGAGAAGGGGTCAATGGGTGGAGAGTGGGAGGGGAGAGGCTCCCCTCACACTAACACTGTGAAATCCGAGGCTCAAAACTAACGCCAGTGAAACCCTGGCGTTAGAGCTGATTTAAAAGGAAAAGAAACCATTTACGTCAGCAATGTACAGCAAAACCAGGGAAACCTACACAAAGTGATAAGTGTGATACATGTGCATGGAACAAAAGGGCAAATAAACCTTGAAAATGTACAGAAGAAAATATAAAAATAAAATAACCAAGCTGGCCAATAGTGATATCAATGGGAAACATCAAAAAACACTCCCAAGAAAGTAGCAAAAAAAAGATATAAATTTTGGAAAGGTCTATGCTCCATCCCCATACAAGGTGAATGAGCCCACAGTGTAATTGCGCTGAGCAGGGTTTCCGACTCCATCGGCCAGGTTTCCTATGGTGTGCACATGTTCCACAACAGCAGAGCAGGCATGTCGGAATGGGCAACTGGACAGATGCTGGAAAAGGGGACACAGAGGGCTGCAGGCGGCACATGCTGTGGTGCAGCTGGGCCACAGTGCAGACTAGGGTGATGCCTAGCTGGCCCATAGGAATGCTGAAACAGTAGAGCAGCCAGACAGCAACTGCTGAGGGCCCAACATGGGCACGAGTGTGCTTCCCACAGTGTCACAGGGGATAGTACCCAGCAGGTACCCCGAGGGGCACGGAACATTGGCATGCGGTGCTGGGGGGAAGCGTGGACAGCTATGCAGACACCCCTACCCCAGAACCCGCACCATAAGCAGCCGCCTACCCGCACACTGGATGGCCTGAGACTGCGCTCCACCAGCATCACCAGCAGAAGGGCATGTCAGCATGGTGGCAGAGGGATACTGGTGGTGGAGGGGGCAGTGGCAGCTGCCCAGAGCAGACCGTGGCCTAGCCCTGTGTAAGTGGGTGCCATGCACTGCAACAGACAGGCCCTGTCTGACGAAAAGTCATGGTATCACCAGGGAATGCACTACCTCCATGGCAACACAGTGGTGCAGTGCACATAGCCCATGTGTTCAGAAGCAGAAGGTCACAGGTTCAAGTCCCACATTTTACCCACTACTAAAACGTGCTAATACAGACAGAACCTTTATTGCAGATGAAGTAAACATGCCCAAAACACCTACATTTTACCCTACAGAGCATAGACACCATAAACATGTGCATTACCTAGAGCAGAGTCTCCCAAATGCAGTCCTGGAGGGCCAAACACCATTCAGGTTCCATGCTGTCTCTAATAAAGATGCCTGTGCTGCATTTCTATGCGCCGCCCCCATGGTATGCAGATGTATCTCATGCATATGCATGAGGGACAGCATGAAAACCCGAACAGTGTCTGGCCCACCAGGACTGGAGTCGGGAACCTCTGCCCTAAAGCAGCGGCCAACGGGGGCAGACACACCTGCACCCATAGGCTCCATTATCCAATGCCTCCTGGAGAGGCAGGATGTTGGGCCCTGCGTGCATCTCCCAATACTAGCACTTGCATACCTTAGCAATGCCACCCTAAACCTGGGAATACGGTACACAGCTATCAAAAGGTTGCTATGATTACTGGCAGATAGCAATTCCACGGTTAAGTACAATTTTCTAAGTGAGCTGCATCATAGCAACCTTTCTGATGTCTGTGGAGTGTGCTACAGGTCTTGTGTCTGACAGTGTTTACCACCCTGGGGGTTGACCCCAACAGTATTGCGTACCATAGCCATGCCTGCACTGTGCCCAGGACTGGTGCGGTGGCCAGGGCTGCCAAAAACCTCTATAGCTTGTGATAAGGAAGCTTATCATAGCTCAGGAAGGAGCTATAGAAAAGGTGAAGTGACTCTGAACAAGCAACCTGTCAGTTCTGGTAGAAATAAGAAAACAGAATTTTGCCATAAAAGACTACCAGTCCCAGAATGCACCAGGTTTCCAACAGCATTAGAGGAGCTGAAGTGGGGAAACGTGTGTTCAATCAAGAGGGCTATGAGGTAATCCCCAAGCACTCATCTCAAAGGGCAGGGCCTGATTCAGCACAGCTGCGCTGTGCTAGGGTGGAGCACTCATCAAAGCAGAATAAAGGTAGAGTTTATTCTACAGAGAATTATCCTCATCCTCAGGATCTTGATCATCTTGGACAGCTTCATCATCTGGAGGATCATCAGAAGCAGAAGCCAAACCGGACGGACAGAGAGGGCAAAAAACCCTTTGGAAGAAAGAAGAGAAAAGCCTTTGGGAGGTCTAAAGGAGTCCAGAGCAGTACGTATACTGGAAGGCATTCCAAGGACCAGCATACACCATTGGACTGGGGAAAGCCAGAGGAATGGTGCTGCAGGGCTAGGAATCTCCAGACGGTACCTGTGAGGGAGACGGCTGCACGTGGAAGGGACCCTAGGACCCGTGCCAGAAGGTATGTGAAGAGAGATCCAGTGTCCAGGGATCTGGATTGGAAGGCTGGACATAAGAACTGGACTACATACTGGCCAGGCTATTTAGAGAGGAACTCTAACAGCAATGGAAGCTCAGGTATGAACACTGATCTATGCCCTAGCTATAACCTTGAAAGACAGCAGGGAAACAAGTATTCTCCTGAGAGTGCTACATTGAGAAATTCCTCTGTGCCAATCCATGATATTGAACCCATGATTGTTGAAGAAGGGGGAGCGGTCTTAGATACAGGCTGTGAATATATGCATTGCTCTCTGTCTAAACTCCTTTGGTAATTTTCTGTTACAAAGTACAACAACCATCACAAAGAAATACAAACTTGTTCTTTAATCTACTCAGAAAAGCTCCTGAAGTAGGATTTGAGCCACGCAGTAGAAAGCAAGCCAGCTAGGGGCTTTCAGCTGGGTAACTGCTAGCAATTGAGCCTTACCTAATTGCTTGTGAACTCTGAGGGAATCACTTCTGAATCTATGTGTGAAGATATAAGAAGTTAACCTGAAAAGAACAGTTTTTGCCTTCTTTGTGGGTTTTGCTTGTTGTTTGAAACACTGCTAAGAAAATATTAGCTAAAGCCTACAGAAAAGACCAGTTTGTTACCAACCAGGTCTTTATTCTTTTGATTTGATTGCCTGACAAGTTCAACTGTTGTTTTCCTGATTTTGTTTTTCTAAGTTTAACACTGAAAGCAAGTATCCTGTTTTATGTGCTACCAAGCATATCTGTGTTGGGAGAAATAACCCCATAAATAAATATCTTATTGGCTTTACACTCAAGCACAACTAATTATTGTGAGCAGCTGTGTCTGGTGTGAATGGACTGCATTTCCCACAATCCCTTGCAAATCATATTGATATATGCACTTTCCAAGACTGTGAACATTCTCACCCAGGCAGCCGTCTGACAAATGGCGTAGTTTTTCGGATTGCTTTTGCGCAAAAAGGATTTACTTGCTAAGGATTACAACTCAACTCTGAAGGAAAAGACAATTCTAGCTTAAAAGCTGAAAGAAAAGATTTTCCCTCAACTGCACTTTGGAGGAGAAGTGGCTGTTCCAGGTAGCTGTTCCAGAAGAAAAGACCCTGTGCAGAGCTGGATTCATCACTGGCATAAGGTAACAAGTACCTGGGCATGTCTAGTGGTGGATGGGAGTAAGGCACAGGGGTAATTGAAAAAAAAAAGTAGAAAAAAAACCCCACCTGTTTGGAAGGTGGTGCACTGTGTTTTTTTTCTTTGTGTTTTCTTGCAGGGATCAAGATGGATCCAAGGGAACTAGCTGATTGGATGGCAGCCCAGTTTAGCAGGCAACAGGAGCTAGCACAGCAGGCTCAAGACACTGCTATGAAAGCCTTAATGGACCAGCAGAAGCCAGTGCTTGATCTGGTGCAAGCCCTAGTTAAACTGCAGAACCAAAGTGGACCAGATGCAAGACCAGCAGTAAATACTGGTACACCACATGTGGACAGTGTGGGACTCAATCAGGGAATTGGGGCATTTAGTTTTGGGAAGCTAAATCCAGATGATAATGTTGATGATTTTCTAGAGTCTTTTGAAAGAGTGGCACAAGCATTAGCATGGTCAGAGACCCAGTGGGCAGTAAGGCTGGCAGCCTCATTAACTGGAGAGGTGCTTGCAGCTTATAGAGCAATGCCAGCAGCCCAGGCTTTGAATTATAAGGATGTAAAGGCTGCTATTAGAGATCGCCTAGGGTTGTCTATTTCAGAGTATAGGCGAATGTTTAGAGCTACTACATTGAGAGTGGGTGAAACACCCAGGGCTCTGAGTCAGAGAATCAGAGGATTAGCTGTAAAATGGTTGGAGCCTGAGCAAAAGACGGTAGAAATGTTATTAGACATTATTATGCTTGAACAATTTATGTCTGCGGTGCCTAAAGATTTGCACACTTTCCTTATACAGCAAAATTGCCAAAATCTTGGAGAGGCAACCATGCTAACAGAGAGATTCTTGGAAGCCAGGCAGGCTTGCCATAGAATGGGTGGCCCTCTGAAGATGGGTGCTGAGGCAAGCTGTGCTGTATCAGAAAAGAAAATATTTAAAAATGTTTCTGGAAATAAATGTACTGTGCCAAACCAGATGACACAGTGGAGTGGAAAGAAATGTTTCAAGTGTGGAAAATGGGGACATTTAGAAAAAGGATGCCAGACACACACTAGCTTAATGGGTGTGGATTTAAAACAGCCCAAAGAAGGATTTCTTTTGATGGTTGATGTGCAAGGAATTACCACAAATGCTTTGTTAGACTCTGGGGCAGACCAGAGTATGATGTCAAAAAGGCTTTGGAAGAGAATAGAGGCCCAAGAAGGATTTGTGCCTAGAACCCCTGAAAGCCAAGTTCACATCAGATGCATTCATGGTGCTGCAACATCATATCCCACCTATAGGCTAAAGGTTAAGTGCCTGGGGGAACAAGAGGAAGTCCTGTTAGAAGTGGTGCCTAGGCTACCCTTTGATTTGGTTCTAGGAAGAGACTGGCCAAGATTTAAGCAGGGTCTAGTGGAAGGACTAGGAAAGAAGGAGGGGGAAGGATTAATGGTAATAGCTCCCGGGCCTTTATTTGGAAGTCCTCAGACCCCAGCTAAAAAGATGGTTAAGCGTCCAGAAGACCAAGCTACCCCAAAGCAGACATTCGTCTTAAAGTACCATAGGGTCACAGAGAAGGCCCAAGCTCCTAAGCGGGCAACCCCTCAAGCTGCTGGGTTTGACCTGTGCAGCATAGAAAATGTGACTGTACCTAGCCAAGGGAGAGCCCTGGTGGACACTGGTCTCCAAGTGGAAATACCTATTGGATGCTATGGGAGAGTAGCCCCGAGGTCCGGATTAGCCCTTAAATATTTCATCGATGTGGGTGCGGGAGTAATTGATCCCGATTACAGGGGCAATATTAAAGTTCTGTTATTTAATTTTGGACAGAATGATTATCACGTGAAGACAGGAGACAGAATTGCCCAATTGATCTGTGAGAGGCTGGGTTTTCCACCTGTGGAGGAGGTCACATCCCTGGAAAATTCTGAGCGTGGAACCAAAGGCTTTGGTTCTACTGACGTCAAAGGGGTTAAAAGCCTAGCTGCCACCTGTGCCCGAGAGAGGGAGGTGAATGAAGAGGAAGATTTGGGACCCCAGGTATCTGATTGTAAAGAAAAATCAGAGCCCCAAATAGGTGAGGACCTGACAGTGGTACAACAGGAAGAAATTAGGAAATTACTTAAAGAATTCCCAGATGTGTTGACACCCATACCTGGGGAGACACATTTGGTTGCCCATGAAATAATAACTCCACCTGGGAAATTAGTTCGTCAAAGGCCATACCGCTTCCCTGAAGCCAAGAGACAGGAAGTAGTGGCACAAGTCCAGGAGATGTTGGACATGGGAGTAATAGAGGAGTCAAAGAGTCCCTGGAATAGTCCCATAGTCCTGGTGCCGAAGCCTGATGGATCTTTAAGATTTTGTATTGACTTCCGGCAGGTAAACGCAATATCAGTTTTTGATGCATATCCAATGCCAAGAATTGAAGAGTTGTTGGACCAGCTGGGACAGGCTCAATACTTAACCACCCTTGATATGACAAAAGGATATTGGCCAATCCCTCTAACCAGGGAGTTGAAGCCGAAGACTGCGTTCAGCACCCCCGTTGGCCTTTTCCAGTTCAAGAGGATGCCTTTCGGACTGCATGGAGCAGCGGCTACCTGCCAAAGGTTAGTGGATCAGGTACTTCGACCCCACCAAAATTATGCTTTTGCATATATGGATGATGTCATAATCCATAGTAACACCTGGGCGGAGCATCTAAAGAGGATCAGGGCAGTCTTGTGCTCCATGAAGCAAGCGGGAATCACTTTAAACCCGAAGAAGTATGCCTTTGCAAATAGGGAGGTAAAATACCTGGGCCACCTAGTGGGAAGAGGAAAAATTAAACCTCTAATGAGTAAGGTAGATAGCATCAGGAATTTTCCCCCTCCAACAACAAAGAAACAACTAAGAGGTTTCTTGGGACTTTTTGGATACTACCGCAGATTTATACCGCAATTTGCAGAGAAAAGTGCAATTTTCACGGATATGCTGCGGAAGAATTGTCCAAACCAGCTAAAGTGGACACCTGAAGCTGAAAAAGCGTTTTCAGTCCTAAAAGGAAAATTGTGTACAGGACCGGTACTGAAAGGGGTGGACTTCAGGAAACCCTTTCTGGTTCAAACAGATGCATCGGATGTAGGGCTAGGAGCGATTCTATCCCAGTGTCATGATGGGGAGGAGCATCCTGTGATGTACCTGAGCAGGAAGTTGTCACCGGCTGAACAAAAGTATTCCACAATAGAAAAAGAATGTTTAGCTATTAAGTGGTCAGTGGAGGCGTTAAGGTTTTACCTTACAGGGAGAAAGTTCCAGTTGGTCACAGACCATGCCCCACTTAAGTGGTTGCAGCAAATGAAGAACCACAATGCCAGGTTGACACGCTGGTACATGGCCTTACAGGCATTTGATTTTCAAATGGAACATCGTGCTGGGAAGTTACACAAGAATGCGGATGCCCTTTCCCGTATTACGGACTGTGGAGAAGAAGTTTCACCAGTTAAACCAGTCCGTAATAACTTAAGCAGGGGGGTATGTGATAAGGAAGCTTATCATAGCTCAGGAAGGAGCTATAGAAAAGGTGAAGTGACTCTGAACAAGCAACCTGTCAGTTCTGGTAGAAATAAGAAAACAGAATTTTGCCATAAAAGACTACCAGTCCCAGAATGCACCAGGTTTCCAACAGCCATTAGAGGAGCTGAAGTGGGGAAACGTGTGTTCAATCAAGAGGGCTATGAGGTAATCCCCAAGCACTCATCTCAAAGGGCAGGGCCTGATTCAGCACAGCTGCGCTGTGCTAGGGTGAAGCACTCATCAAAGCAGAATAAAGGTAGAGTTTATTCTACAGAGAATTATCCTCATCCTCAGGATCTTGATCATCTTGGACAGCTTCATCATCTGGAGGATCATCAGAAGCAGAAGCCAAACCGGACGGACAGAGAGGGCAAAAAACCCTTTGGAAGAAAGAAGAGAAAAGCCTTTGGGAGGTCTAAAGGAGTCCAGAGCAGTACGTATACTGGAAGGCATTCCAAGGGCCAGCATACACCATTGGACTGGGGAAAGCCAGAGGAATGGTGCTGCAGGGCTAGGAATCTCCAGACGGTACCTGTGAGGGAGACGGCTGCACGTGGAAGGGACCCTAGGACCCGTGCCAGAAGGTATGTGAAGAGAGATCCAGTGTCCAGGGATCTGGATTGGAAGGCTGGACATAAGAACTGGACTACATACTGGCCAGGCTATTTAGAGAGGAACTCTAACAGCAATGGAAGCTCAGGTATGAACACTGATCTATGCCCTAGCTATAACCTTGAAAGACAGCAGGGAAACAAGTATTCTCCTGAGAGTGCTACATTGAGAAATTCCTCTGTGCCAATCCATGATATTGAACCCATGATTGTTGAAGAAGGGGGAGCGGTCTTAGATACAGGCTGTGAATATATGCATTGCTCTCTGTCTAAACTCCTTTGGTAGTTTTCTGTTACAAAGTACAACAACCATCACAAAGAAATACAAACTTGTTCTTTAATCTACTCAGAAAAGCTCCTGAAGTAGGATTTGAGCCACGCAGTAGAAAGCAAGCCAGCTAAGGGCTTTCAGCTGGGTAACTACTAGCAATTGAGCCTTACCTAATTGCTTGTGAGCTCTGAGGGAATCACTTCTGAATCTATGTGTGAAGATATAAGAAGTTAACCTGAAAAGAACAGTTTTTCCCTTCTTTGTGGGTTTTGCTTGTTGTTTGAAACACTGCTAAGAAAATATTAGCTAAAGCCTACAGAAAAGACCAGTTTGTTACCAACCAGGTCTTTATTCTTTTGATTTGATTGCCTGACAAGTTCAACTGTTGTTTTCCTGATTTTGTTTTTCTAAGTTTAACACTGAAAGCAAGTATCCTGTTTTATGTGCTACCAAGCATATCTGTGTTGGGAGAAATAACCCCATAAATAAATATCTTATTGGCTTTACACTCAAACACAACTAATTATTGTGAGCAGCTGTGTCTGGTGTGAATGGACTGCATTTCCCACATTCCCTTGCAAATCCTGTTTCCCACATTGAGCTCCAGAGGGTGGGTTGTGTGGTGGTACATAATCCACCTGTGGCTCCAAACACCCCCCATTCATCTACATCATGGTACCAACACAGGACATGCACTATTCTGGAAGCATCATAGCCCATAAGAGCTAGACATGACTGAGAAATACAGAAAGACACAGATGTATCCTAGTTTTATCTACAGGAACTACCTATCACACACAGTAGCACTGATGGGGACCAGCAGCATGGTGTATTTCAGACATGAAAGGTGCTGTGGACCTAGTGCTGGGCGCCCCACCTCACCCTCAGGGTGAGCACAGTACCCACACAATGTGACGGTCTGTAGCTACTCTGTGCCAGTACCACACACGGTCGGTTCCCCCTACCAGGACGAGGTGCTGTGGGGGTGCATACCCCATCTTGTGCCCATGTGTAGACTGCTGATTTGCATGTGCAGTGCATCATGGGTATGGGTGGGTTAACCCTATCTGGTAACCACAGCAGACAGTTTGTGTGGTGACGTGCAGTCCTTCTGCAGCCAGTCAGAAGATTGTTAGCAACTATAGAGCAGCAGCCCACTGGTTACTTCACTACCTGTGTGTCCAGAGGTTATGGGTTCAAACCCATGGTGGGGTTATTTGATAAGGCTCTCTGAGGCATTGTCTATTTTTTAATGTACATTAGTGCTGCCAGCAGAAACACCCTCAGTGTACTGTAACCATAAGGCACCCCATAAGACACCTTATAAAGCACCTTATAGGGCACTCTATAAAGCGCCTTATAGGGCGCTCTATAAAGCGCCTTATAGGGCGCTCTATAAAGCGCCTTATAAGGTGCCTTATCAGGTGTCCTCTAATGCGCCTTATAGGGTGCCCTATAGGGGACATTATAGGGTGCCTTGGTGGACAGTGCACTTTATAATGTGCCCTATGGAGTGCCTTATAGGGTGCCTTATGCGGCACCTTAGGTTACAGCACGTGAGGGTGTGTTTGCTGGCAGCACTAATTAAACTACAAATAAAATGCCTCAAAAATCAATACTTACACATAAAAGTTACTGGCATAGCCAGCCTTATGGATTAGGCACACTGGGGGATCAAACTCATGACCCCTGTACCATCAGTCAGTGTATTAACCATTGTGCTACACCTCTGTTCCTGTGTTTGTATGTCTGCGCGCCTACTTAAGATTACCGCGCGGTAACATGCTTAGCGGCGCCTCGCCCGATAATGTGCGCAGCGCACGTTATCGCGTGATAATCCCATTTTGCTACTTTAAGACCGACATGCCCACTCCTTTTATGGCAGCCTGCACACTATCGCCGGGTGCACGTTAAGACGGTTTAGTAAACACACCCCTAGAGCATTAACCAGAAGCAAAACACATTTCCGGAGTCAGTCACTCTGCTTCCGCTGATGTCATCGGAAATGGACAGTGTCCATTTCCGATGACACACTGTTTCCAGTGATGTCATTTCCGATGATGTCGGCTGGGGCGTGGTTGTGGGTGGGTGGGCGTGGGTGTGGCACAAACCTGGAAGTGGGCGCTGATTGGCTAATGCCATTGTGGGGTGGGGTGTGAGTGTGGCACAAACCCAGATGTGGGCGCTGATTGGCTGATGTCATCTTTGGGGGTGGGGTGGGGGCATGCCAAAGTGTATAGGGGGGGTGTGGCCACGCCTGGGAGCGTGGATGGGCGGGGCTAACTCACCATTCACTTTTCTGAGAGGAGCATGGCCTGAGGCAGGACATACACCAGAAGTGAGCGCTGATTGGCTCCTGTCATCCTTATCTCACCTGTCAACCAGTTTGACGAGTAGTGTACCCGGGGGGGGGGGGGTGCCCGTGCTGGAGAGGGCAGTAGCAGCTGCCTGCAGTGGACCTAGGCCATGCCCTGTACCAGTACGTGGTGTGCAGTACAACATTAAAGGTCTGGCTGAGGAAAAGTACAGGAAGCCCCAGGGACCACCATGCATCTGTGGCAACAGTGTGGTGCAGTACACCCAGCCAGTGTGTCCAGAAGCAGAGGGTCACAGGTTCATGCCCCAGCTGTGGTTCCTGCAAAGTATGTCCCTATGTTTTACCCTATAATGCAGATACAACAGCAACATGTGCAAAGCCCAAAGCAGCGGCAAACAGGAGTACAAACACCTACTCACACAGGCTCCACAATCCAAAGATGCATGGAGAATCAGGCTGTTGGACCCAGCATTGAGCTGCAGTTATCACCAGGGCATTGCTACTACCTCCTGCACAGTTTAGCAATGTTGACACTGTGATCAGGACCAGTGTGGCAGGCAGGGTTGCCAACCACCCCTATCTTTGGACAATGCTGCAATGGGAGTGTGTGTGTATGTCTATCCATTGTTTTGTGGCTGCCCACACCTCACCGGGCCCACAATGTCCCACTGTTACCAGCGTTAGCCTGAATATGTGCATAATGAGGAGCAAGGTGTTGTGGGTATGGCCCAGACAGGGCGGATTGGCCAGGATGCATCTTCACAGGATGTGGGGCTATGGCTGGGACACTGCAGTGCCTGACCACCACCTGCATGGACAGAGTGGCCACAGCATGGCATGCTGGGAGGGCACTCACTCTGACCGAGCAGTGACCATGGCATGTCTAGGTTCTTACATAACGCTCTACATTATCTGCCTTCAGTGATCCTGTTGTGTTCCAGTGTTGTGGTTTCAATTACTGAGATGTCTGCTTGGTGCACATAGTTTCTCTGTGAGCAGGCACTATGGACTAGCTAGCGGACTGTCTACAGTTAGGCTGTACATGGTTAGAACACCTATATGGTGCATGGCAGACAGTGGTGTGAGGCAGATGGGGTTTTGCAGAGCTAGCCCCATCATTATTGCTGGTCTGCCGCTGCCCCAGCTGCAGGTATGACTCTGGCTCAACAACCCTGGAGGACTGTTACATACCAGCAGGATGGAAGTTGCTTCATGGGGCCTGGAGCACCTGTCCCTTACCTACAAAAAGGGTGATGTGAGCCCTTTGGGGATGCAGTGTATACCACGTTGACCTATAAAGGCACTGCTACACAAACCTAAGGCAAGTCTGGAAACAGCTCTGCCCTGATAATAGGTGCCCATGTCAGCCAGACCCTAACACAGGGTACACACTAATCTGGGTGGTGTCTGGTCCCAGAGGGCCACATGTGACTGCAGGATAAACCCAAATTACCTTCAGCTGCACTGCAAAGAACACCTGTCACACACTGGTAGTGATGGGGATGTACAGCAGGGCCTATCTCTAGCACTACATGTACTGCGGACCTAGTGCTGGGCACCCATCCTATCCCTCAGGGAGAACACAGAACCTGCACAATGGCATGGTCTGTAGCTACTCTGTGCCAGTATCACGCACTGTCAGTTTGTCTTTCCAAGCTGAGGTACCGGAGAGGTGCAGACCCCATTTGCTGATCAGCTGTAGACAGCTATTCAGCATGTGCATTGCATCATGGGTACTGGTGGGGTTACCCTATCCTGGCAGTCAGAGCAGACAATTTGTGTGGTGACCTGCAGGCCTTCTGTACCCAGCCATTGCTGTGACATACACCATGGAGGTATAGCCTACTGTAGGGGTCCCCAAACCTGTCCTGGAGGGCCGCAATCCTGGCAGGTTTTTGGGATAGCCCTAATGAATATGCATGAGATATATATGCATTAAAGATATCCTCCCAACCTGACTGGTTTGTAGTCCTCCAGTACTGGATTGGGAGACCCCTGCCTTACACCTCTGTCATTTAAGATTGTGAGTGGGCAAGGTACAGATGTCCTAGACTTTGTCACATTGCTCCTCGCTTCTCACCACCACCAAAATGTTGTCTATTAGACAACTTTTTGGTGGTGGTGAGAATCGAGGAGCAATGTGACAAATTCTGTCTACCCTTCTGATATCTAGGACATCTGTATCTTGCCCACTCACAATCTTAAATGACAGAGGTGTAAGAGAGGAGTCTCCCAATCCAGTACTGGAGGGCCACAAACCAGTCAGGTTGGAAGGATATCTCTAATGCATATATATCCATGCATATTCATTTGGGCTATCCCAAAAACCTGTCAGGATTGCAGCCCTCCAGGACAGGTTTGGGGACCCCTGGTCTACTGGTTAATACAATGCCATTCTTGGCAGTGTTCATGGGTACAATTCCTCATTGTTCCCTCTTCTCATGCCTGTCCTACTCAAATAGTGTGCATGTCTGTAACAGTCATATTTTTGTAGATTTGTGCTGCCAGCCCATAATACCCTCGCCACAATTGCCAACATTCCCTCGGTCCGTCTATCTGCATCTGTCAGCTGTGTAGAGACCTGTCTGCCTGTGCGGGCAGTCACCCCATATCCTGCATTGCTACCCTTTCCTGCATTGCGCCTCTTCATGCTTGCCTCGCCTGTGCCTGATCTGCATGGCACCACCACTCTTCTGTCCACCCATCATTGTAACTATCCTGCCACCTCCGCCTCCACTGGGGGACACCATCGTCTGCCACCAACTGTCTTTCCAGTATTTTACATTGCCAACACTCTGTGCTATGGTACAGTTGCCCCCACCATGTTTGTCATCAGTACTGGCAGCCACATGGGATGCCTGCAGATATGGCAGGTCCAGCGGCTCCCAGCTCTCCCTCCTTCACTCACCTGTTCATTGCCTTTCCTGAGTGCTCTATCTAGTGTTAGGGATACATCTGTCTCTGTTTCTCATAGGTCATGCATGTCATCCTGCAGCACCTTGCAGCCCTTAAACCACACTAACCTAGGGCACCATAACCTTGTTAGGCCACCGTAACCTATGCTTCCGTAACCCAGGGTGCCCTCTAATTTGCCCTGTCCAGGGGTGCCTAATACGGCGCTTAGCCTAAGGAGCCCTACTGTATAGGGCACCTTACAAAGCGCCTTATGAGGCACCTAACAAGGCACCTTATAGGGCACCTAACAAGGCACCTTATAAGGCACCTTATAGGGCACCTAACAAGGCACCTTATAAGGCACCTTACTTATAAGGCACTTTACAAGGCAACTTATAAGGCACCTTACTTATACGGCACCTTACAAGGCGCCCTACAAGGCGCCTTGTAATGTGCCTTGTAAGGTGCCTTATGAGGCGCCTTGTAGCACGCGTTAGTTTGTAACATTCCTTAGCTGATAAGGCTTGCTGTAATGATGCACCACCCACGCCTTTATATGGGCATTTGCATCTTTACCACGGAACCTAACGCAAATGACATTACCGCAGTTTAGTAAACATACCCCTATATGAACTTTGCCACATGGAATGTGTGCATACTGACTGACCATGACTTAATACTAGACAGATGCATCACCCTACTAGGCAAGATGCTCAAGAAATGCAACGTTGAAATAGCAGTACTGAGTAAAATTTGGCTCTCAGAGAAGTCAAGTGTGGTATAGGATAATGCAGGCTACACATTCTATTGGATAGGGAAAGCTAAGGTAAACCAGGAACTTCTGAAGTGGGCTTTGCCATTCATATATCTCTAGTTGTAATTCGGGCAAACTTCCAAAAAGAAGCAATGGCAGATTAATGCCCATCCTATAAACAAGTTCACATCTTTTTGGTAGTAGTTCAAGGTGAGTTACATTCAGGTGCAGCAGGTATTTCCCTCTCCCTGGGAGGGCTTCCAATCTAGGTTAGTACTTGAGGCAATAGGGGGGTTAAGTCACTTACCCAATGCCACGAGAAGCTCAGTGGGATATGAACCCAGGTTTCCCTGGTTCCAGCCCGTTGCTATAATCACTAGGTTCTCCTATCCTTTGGGGGTGGGAGCAGTTTTGGGTGGTTTGGAAATTTGTGCTGGAGTATTTTGGGGAGTGGGGCAATTGTTGGGGAGTAGGCATACCACAGTCATTAGTGCCTATCCCCTTACCATGACTCACACTGTTAATGTCAAGGATGCCTTCAATGAGCAGCAGAAGTACACAAGGAGCAGAAGCAGTGGACGACCCAGTTGCTTGGTGTTAAATCAAATATGCTTTATTGAAGATCCCCAAAAGCATATTTGATTTAACACCAAGCAACTGGGTCGTCCACTGCTTCTGCTCCTTGTGTACTTTGCCTACCTCTGCAGGAGCTCTGCTCTCCTGTGTGCTGTTTCAATGAGCAGCAGGACACAGCCAGAAAAAGATGACTCTCAGAATGATAAATCGATGCCCATGGATGACTTCAATGCCAAAGTTCATGATACAGCCTTATGGAGCAGAGTGCTGGGGCACAGTAGTATTGGCAAAACCAACTTAAATAGTCTATTGCTTCTATTTAAATGCACAGAACATAAATTTGCAATCACTAACACCATGTTCCAGCAGCTAAACAAGTATTTTTTTATGTCTATATAACACTACCTGAATGCACCCTAGCTCAAAGCAATTGAATCTTTTAGACTACATCATTGTCAGTTGGAGGGCTATTAATGCTGTAAAGATCACCTGGGTTCAGGGCTATGTGTATTAGACGCCCTGAGTAGTCTTTCAGTCTTGTGTCCCTCTCATACCCCCCCCCCCCCCAATTATCTTTCAAGATGCCAGGCCTTCCTGGGATTTATTGAACTTAGCAATCATAATTATCCCCAACATCATCACAGGGAATTTACACTGTTTACAGTCTAATAAACCGTGTAAATGCCCTAGATGGGGATATTCAATGACACATACATGGGTAATGCCATTAAATATCCCCATCTATGTACCTTCATGCCCTGATGATATCTGGCTAGCATCGGGACGTGTAGGGGGTGTTCCGGGGCAGAGAAGAGGCAGGGGCACAAGATAACTGGGCAGCAGTGATATTGCATGCTGCCCGGTTAGTGCTCTGCACCAAAATGATAGACAAGGAAAACCCTCACCTATCTTTATGGCACAGGTGCTAACTGGGAGGGACAGGGGAGTATAACTCATTGGTGAGGCCTCACTTGGAATACTGTGTTCAGTTTTAGAGACCATATCTTGCAAAAGATGTAAAAAGACTGGAAACTGTTCAAAGGAAAGCGACCAAAATGATTTGGAGCCTGCGTCAGAAGCCTTATGAGAAGAGACTTGAAGACCTAAATATGTACACTTTGGAGGAGAGGAGGGACAGGGGAGATATGATTCAGACCTTTAAATACTTAAAGAGAAATGATGAACAAACAAACCTCTTCCAAAGACGGGGAAGCTGTAAAACTAGAGGGCATAACATGAAGCTGCAAGGTGGTAAATTGAAAGGCAATGTCAGGAAATATTTTTTCACTGAAAGGGTGGTGGATGCTTGGAATGCCCTCCCGATGGAAGTGGTGGGGGCAAACACGGTGACGGAATTCAAAACGGCATGGGACAAACAGAGTGGATCACTTTATAGCAACAGCATAAAAACAAAATAAACAGTACCATCTAACTTCTGAACCATCTAACGTCTCAACAAATAGGGATGTCCTACATGGAGTGGTGGGTTCATCCCTAAACAAAGACATCGGGAGGGGTGGCCTGCACAGAGTGACAGGTGCACCTACTCTTGCCATCTTGCTGTGCAGACTAGATGGACCATGCTGGTCTTTATCTGCCGTCATTTAAAATGTTACTATATGATTCAGACCTTTAAATACTTAAAGAGTATTAATGGACAAACAAACCTCTTCCAAAGACAGGGAAGCTGTAAAATTAGAGGGCATAACATGAAGCTGCAAGGGGGTAAACTGAAAGGCAATGTCAGGAAATACTTTTTCACTGAAAGGGTGGTGGATGCTTGGAATGCCCTCCCGATGGAAGTGGTGGGGGCAAACACAGTGACAGAATTCAAAATGGCATGGGACAAACAGAGTGGATCTCTTTATAGCAACAGGATAAAATCAAAATATGCATAACTATCTCTTATAGCTCAACAATAGGAGTGACCTACACAGAGCAGTGGATACACCACTAAACAAAGGCATTGGGAGAGGTGACGTGAATGGAGCAACAAGTGCACCTACTCTTACCGCCTTGCTGGGCAAACTAGATGGACCATACTGGTCTTTATCTGCAATCATTTACTATGTTACTATATATGTTACTATGCAATATCGCTGCTGCCCAGTTAATCTCGGTGGCTTCTGGGTTATCCAGCGATACCCAGATATTCACTGCAGAGGCTGCATATGACCCCGGCATTGAATATCCGGGTTTCAGGGTTGGTGGGCAGGGCTATGCCGGGTTTAAGGGTTGGCGGGCAGTAACTCTGCTGTAAAGTACATAACTTTGAAGACTTGCTTGATCTGAGAACATAGAAGAAAAGGAATCCATCTTGTTTGGCTCAGGCTTTAGTTTCTGAGCTGGCCCCAGCCAGCAGCCCTACATTCCCGCTCTTTTAAGATGGAACTAGCTACAAGGGAGCATATTCCTTCTTAAAACCTAACTAAATAACATGACTATTGTGCAGATCAGAACCAAATGGCATGTTAACTAAAGTCTAATGGTTTACTCTAAGTACAATAGATGCATTGAAAGCTAATCTGCATGAGTAATCATACCGAGCCCAATTCAGACATCTACATCCTGGCCCTCTGTGCACGCGGCCGGAACCAGACGCACAGAGTTAGCCAGGATTCTGATCCCGCGGAGCATGTCTAACCCCATGGGATCAGAATCACGTCAATGCCTATAGGTGCAGACAGGGCCAGCCCATCCATTGTGCGATAATGTTGTTCGCACAGGGCCCCGTGCGAACACCATTAATGCACAATGTGGATGGTTGCAGAGGGAGCTGGGGAAGCCTGCGCGAGGCCCCGGCTCCCTCTGCACAGCCGCTAGCATGAGTTTTTTCCCTTACGCTAGCGACTGTATCTGTGAAGCCACGAATGCCGTGAGAGGTTAAAGGCAATGCCCTTTATCCTTTCCCAGCATTCGCGGCTTCACAGATACAGCAGCTAGCGTGAGGGAAAAGACTCCTCACACTAGCGGCTGTGCAGAGGGAGCCAGGGCCTTGTGCGGGTTTCCCCGGCTCCCTCTCCAGCCCTTTAGACAGCCGCGGGGGCTGTTCGAGGGGGGCACTAGGACTGGATGAGCTATGATGGAGGGAGGGGGAACTGGGACTGGAAATGGGCTCTAATGGGGGGGGGGGACTTGGATTGGAAATGGACTGTGATGGGGGGCTAGAACTGCAAATGGGCTGTAATGGGGGGGCTGGGACAGTAAAGGCTGAGATGGGGGGCTAGGACTGCAAATGGGCTGGGATGGGGGGCTAGGACTGAATGGGCTGTGATGGGGGGGCTAGGAGTGCAAATGGGCTGTGATGGGGGGCTAGGACTGGATGGGCTGTGATGGGGGGGCTAGGACTGCAAATGGGCTGTGATGGGGTGGACTTGGATTGGAAATGGACTGTGATGGGGGAGAAACCTGGACTGGAAATGGGCTGTGATGGGGGGGCTAGGACTGGAAATGGGCTGACGAGGGGGCTGGAAATTGGCTAATGGGGGGAGCTTGGAGTGGAAATGGGCTGATGGGGGGTTGGAATGGAATTGGAAAAGAGCATATGGGGGGCTAGGACTGGAAATGGACTGATGGGGACTGGAATAGGACTGGAAATGGGCTGATGGGGGCTGGAATAGGGCTGGAAATGGACTGACAAGGGGGCTAGGATTGGAAATGGGCTGATGGGGAGCTTGGAGTGGAAATGGGCTGATGGGGGAGCTGGAATGGAACTGGAAAAGAGCATATGGGGTGCTAGGACTGGAAATGGGCTGATGGGGGCTGCAATAGGATTGGAAATGGGCTGACAAGTGGGCTAGGATTGGAACTGGAAAAGAGCATATGGGGGGCTAGGACTGGAAATGGGCTAATGGGGGGAGCTTGGACTGCAAATGGGTGATGGGCTGGAATAGGACTGGAAATGGCTAATGGGGGAATAGGACTGGAAATGGGCTGATGGGGGCTGGCATAGGACTGGAAGCGGGTTGAGGGGAGTTGGAATAGGGCTGGAAATAGTCTGGCAAGGGGGCTAGGATTGGAAATGAGCTGATGGGGGAGCTTGGAGTGGAAATGAGCTGATGGGGGGCTGGAATGGAACTGGAAAAAAGCATATGGGGGGCTAGGATTGGAAATGGGTGGATCTAGAACTATAAGGGAGCTGATTTTGGGGGAAGACTACAAAGGGTTGGGTATGGGGAATGAGAATGGAGAGGGGAAAATATATTTTGTGTGGGAGGGAAGAAAAGTCTACGATGGGCTGGGTATTGGGAGAGTAAGTGGGGATTGAGAATGGAAGGGTGAAATTTGAGTGGATGATAAAGGAATAAGGAAAGAAAAGGGTGAAAAAGCAAAAGGGGAAAGATCAGTTTAACATAAGAGCATAAGAACATAAGATATGCCATACTGGGTCAGACCAAGGTCCATCAAGCCCAGTATCCTGTTTCCAACAGTGGCCAATCTAGGTCATACGTACCTAGCAGTTCCCCCAAAAGACACAGGTTCCACAATGCTTGTACTGGGTCAAGCATTGATATCCTGGGTCCCTTCTTAATAATGGTTTATGGACTTTTTCTCCAGGAACTTGTCCAAACCTTTTTTAAACCCAGCTACACTAACAGCCTTCACTACATCCTCCGGTAACAAATTCCAGAGTTTGATTACACGTTGAGTGAAAAAATATTTTCTTTTATTAGTCTTAAATAGTTTACCCTGTAGCTTCATTGCATGTCCCCTAGTCTGTCTATATTCTGATAACGTAAACAATCGATCTACGTTTACCCGTTCCACTCCGTTCATTAATTTATAGATTTCTATCATATCTCCCCTCAGCCTTCTCTTTTCCAGGTTAAAGAGCCCTAACCTTATTAGCCTTTCTTCATAGGAGTATCCTTCCATCCCCTTTACCATTTCGGTGGCTCTTCTCTGAACCTTTTCTAATAACGCTATATCCTTTTTAAGATACGGCGACCAGAATTGCACACAATATTCAAGGTGCGGTCTCACCATGGAACGATATAGAGGCATTATAATATCTTTTGTTTTATTTTCCATTCCTTTCCTTATCATACCTAGCATTCTATTTGCTCTCTTGGCTGCCGCTGCACACTGGGCCGAGGGTTTTAACATGTTATCCACAATGACGCCTAAATCTTTTTCCTGTGTGGTGGTTCCTAAAGTGAAACCTTGCATCGTGTAACCATAGTTTGGGTTGTTCTTCCCTAGGTGCATAACTTTGCACTTGTGCACATTAAATTTCATCTGCCATTTTAATGCCCATTCTTCCAATTTATCAAGATCCTCTTGCAATTTTCCACAATCCTCTTGGGTTTTAACAACTTTAAATAGTTTTGTGTCATCTGCAAATTTGATAACCTCACTCGTTATTCCACTTTCCAGGTCATTTATGAATATGTCAAAAAGCAGGGGACCCAGCACAGATCCCTGGGGTACACCACTATTCACCTTTCTCCATTGGGAAAATTGGCCATTTAGCCCTACCCTCTGCTTTCTATCTTTTAACCAGTTCCTGATCCACAGTAGTACACTGCCTCCTATCCCATGACTCTTTAGTTTTGCCAAAAGTCTCTGATGAGGGACCTTGTCAAAGGCTTTCTGAAAGTCCAGATACACTATATCAACCGACTCACCTTTGTCCACCTGTTTATTCACACCTTCAAAAAAACATAACAGATTAGTAAGGCAAGATCTTCCTTGTCAAAAGCCATGTTGGCTGTCTCCCATTAGGCCATGACTATCTAAATGCTGAATAATTTTATTCTTTATGATGGTTTCTACCATCTTTCCCGGTACTGACGTCAAGCTCACCGGTCTGTAGTTTCCCGGATCACCCCTGGAATCCTTTTTAAAAATTGGTGTTACATTGGCTATCCTCCAATCTTCAGGAATTAGAGATGATTTTAATGATAGTTCAGAGATTACTAATAGCAGGTCTGCAATCTCATATTTCAGTTCTTTCAACACCCTTGGATGTATACCATCCGGCCCAGGTGATTTGCTACTCTTCAGTTTATCTAATAGTTGTAATACATCTTCCCGATGTATCGATATTTCCTTCAACTCTTCTGCACCTTTAAATACCACTTCAGTCATGGGTAACATCCCTATATCTTCCTCAGTAAAGACCGAAGCAAAGAATTCATTCAGTCTCTCTGCTATCGCCTTGTCACCTCTTAGTGCCCCTTTAACGCCTCTATCATCTAATGGACCAACTGACTCTCTCACAGGTTTTTTGCTACGAATGTACTTGAAAAAATCTTTATTTCGCGTTTTTGCTTCCGCAGCAAGCTTCTTCTCAAATTCTCCCTTTGACTGCTTTATTAATGCCTTGCATTTGACTTGCCAGTGCTTGTGCTGTTTCCAGGTTTCGTTGTTTGGCTCTTTTTTCCATTTCCTGAAAGATGCTTTTTTGGCAACAACAGCCTCTCTGACCTCACCTTTAAACCATGCTGGCAGTTTTTTTGACTTCCTTCCACTTTTCTTAAAGCGTGGAATAAAGCTGGCTTGGGCTTCCAAGATAGTATTTTTAAACAACACCCAAGCTTGATGTAAGTCTTTAACCTTTGCAACTGCTCCTTTTAGTTTTTTCTTAACTGTTTTCCTCATTTTATCATAGTCTCCCTTTCGAAAGTTAAAAGGTAGTACTGTGGATTTCCTTACTATCCCTCCTCCACTAATTAAATCAAAGGCGATCATGTTATGATCACTATTGCCAAGTGGCCCCAACACCCTTATCTCTTGCACTACATCTGGTGTTCCACTAAGGACTAGGTCTAATATTGCTTCCCCTCTGGTTGGTTCATGAACCAGCTGCTCCAAGAAGCAGTCATTTATTTCATCTATGAACTTTATCTCCCTAGCATGTCCTGCTGTGACACTGACCCAGTCGATACCGGGGTAATTGAAATCACCCATTATTATTACTGCACTGTAACGTTTGCTAGCTTCCTTGATTTCTTTGAGCATTTCATCATCCATTTGTTCATTCTGGCCAGGCGGACGATAGTACACCCCCACTGCCATCGCCTTCCCCTTTTTACATGGAATTTCAATCCATAGAGATTCTACAGCAAATTTTGTTTCCTGCAAAACTTTAATCCTTTCTGACTCAGTGCCCTCTCTAACATAGAGCGCAACCCCTCCACCAATTTGATCAGCTCTATCATTACGATACAGTTTGTACCCAGGTATCACAGTGTCCCACTGGTTGTCCTCCTTCCACCATGTCTCTGATATTCCAATCATATCTAACCTCTCGTTTAGTGCTATATATTCTAACTCTCCCATCTTGTTTTGTAGACTTCTAGCATTTGCATACAAGCATTTTAGAGACTGTATTTTATTCATATTAATTTGGCTATTGGTAGACATGGGTAATTTGGGATCTTTAAGCTCTGTCTGCTCCATACTTGAGGGCATTTGGGCTACTTTACTCTTTTTTGGAACCTCTCTGCTTTTTGTAGTATCCTTCAAGGATACATTCTTCCGAACCATGCGCTCTTGGGCGACTGTCAGCTTTCCCCTATCATCTAGTTTAAAAGCTGCTCTATCTCCTTTTTAAAGGTTAATGCCAGCAGCCTGGTTCCATCCCGGTTAAGGTGAAGCCCATCCCTTCGGAAGAGCCCCTCCTTTCCCCAGAATGTTCCCCAGTTCCTAACAAATCCAAAACCCTCATCTCTGCACCATTGTCTCATCCATGCATTGAGACTCCGGAGCTCTGCCTGCCTTTTGGGTCCTGCGCGTGGAATGGGAAGCATTTCGGAGAACGCTACCCTGGAAGTTCTGGATTTCAACTTCCTACCTAAAAGCCTAAATTTAGCTTCCAGAACTTCCCTACCACATTTTCCTATGTCATTGGTACCGACATGTACCAAGACAGCAGACTCCTCCCCAGCACTATCTAAGACCTTATCAAGGTGGCGCGTGAGGTCCGCTACCTTCGCACCAGGCAGGCATGTTACCAGGCGATCCTCACGTCCACCAGCCACCCAGCTATCTACATGCCTAATGATCGAATCACCAACTATAACTGCTGTCCCAACCCTTCCCTCATGGGCACATGGCCCTGGAGAAACTTCCTCGGTGCGAGAGGGGTTTACATCACCTGGAGGACAGGTCCTAGTTACAGGATCACTTCCTGCCACACCAGGGTGATGCTCTCCTGTCACGTGACCTCTCTCCTCCATGGCAACAGGGATGCTGCCAGACTGGAGGTGGGATTTCAGGACTATATCCCTGTAGGTCTCGTCTATGTACCTCTCTGTCTGTCTTATGTTTTCCAAGTCTGCTACTCTAGCCTCTAGAGAACGGACTTGTTCCCTGAGAGCAAAGAGCTCCTTGCACCTAGTGCACACGTAAGACCTCTCACCAACTGGGAGAAAATCATACATGTGACACTCAATGCAAAAGACTGGAAATCCCACATCCCGCTGCTGGACTGCTGTCTGCATCTTAGTTTTAAGTTTGTGTTTAGATCTTTAAGTTCTTTATGTACTAAAGGGTGCTATGGATATTTATACCAATAAAACTGTACCTAATAGGTTTAATATACCTTGTTCACCTGAAGCTTAATTAATCTCAGGTTCTTAGTGTATGACTGATTTGGGTAACGAGCTTCACCTGAGAGCACCTCCTGTCTTTTAAGATGTGCAAGTACCTATAAAACTGTGATTACCCCAGGGGTGGGTGGGCGTGGGGAGGGAGGGAGGGATATAACACTTATTAAAAGAGGGCTGCTACACAGTACCCTGTCCTGTGCTGCTGAGGTAAGCTATATTCTGATTTGATTTAAATTATAGCTCTTTGTTGCTGCTAGGCTCTAACCTATTATGAAATTTAAACTACAAGCTCTCTGCTGGATTCTAAATTTAACCAGAAAGCTCTCTTCTGTGTTTTAAATTGAATCTAAAAGTACTTTGCTGATGCTAGGCCCTGAGTGACTATGAAATTTAAACTACAAGCTCTCTGCTGGATTCTAAATTTAACCAGAAAGCTCTCTTCTGTGTTTTAAATTGAATCTAAAAGTACTTTGCTGATGCTAGGCCCTGAGTGACTTTGAAATTTAAACTACAACTCTCTACTGGGTATGAAAGGTAACTAGAAAGTTCTCTTCTGTGTTTTAAATTGAATCTTAAACTGCTGCTACTAGGCCCTGACTGATTTAACAAAAAATAGTGGGTTCACAGATTAATTAGCTTTAAAAGAAAAAAAAATTCCTTTCAGAAAAATTCCCAGAAGTATATACTCACAATTGCAGATTTCTCTCCAGAAGTAACAGCCCCCTTTTCTAGTCCTTCAAGACTAGAAAGGGGGGCTGAGTTTGTTAAAGCAGATATAGAGGGAGAATGGAAAAAATCTAAAACAGAAGAAAGGACAAATGGATAGCTCGCAGAAGACACGAAGAAACCAGAAGAAAGTAACTGGAGCAATTGCAGCTGAAAAATAAAATCCCCAACAGAAAGTAGAAAACTACTTTTTATTTGGAAGTTTTTAACTGGCCTATGTCAGGTCTGGGAAGTGTGTATTGCTAACATCTTCGCGTTTTTGCTTAGTGCAAGCGGAAATTAATTTACAGTTTTATTTCTCCAGTGTTGTACATTTCATGTTTGGCTTTTGGGGTTCCCAGTTTAATTATTATCTTCCTATTTTTAAATTGTGATCCCTTGTTCTTTGTGTGGTGACAGTCTATGTTCTGCATGTGTAACCAAGTTGAGGTATTCTGTTCATATTGTTTCTATTTGATAGTCCCACTTGTTCTCTTTCCCCCAGTGAGATATATTGGTATTCTCTGTTGCCTTTTGATAGGTAGGGTTTGGTGCTTTGAGTCCTGATAGTGCTGTTATGATACGGTGGATTTGCTATGGGTTCTAAATGATCAGTGTTTGTAGTACTTCCTAATGGGCCTGGTGGTTGTCACTGCAATATAGTAATGTAGAAATCTGTTAATCTTTCTTTATTCAGATACTCATTAAGAGGCATGTTTACTAAAAGCGCATGTTAACATTATGCAAATATTTAAGCAAATTAGGTGCCTTATGCAAATGAGGCCCCGCAATTAATCTCCGCACATGGCCCCGCACCCCCCTTGGACCACCCCTGGGTGCAGACTGGGACCCTGATTCAGGTCGGTCTGCACATATAGGCCTTGCCTGGATAGCTCAGTCAGGCCTTTGGATGGAGCCACAGTGCCATGGCGTCCAGTTGCCATGGCACTGCAGCTCCATTCAAAAGCCACGATCCCCAGCAGCTGGACTGCAAACTGCATTTCCCGCAGCCCGACCCCCGATCTGACCTCCCAAGACCAGGGTCGGGCTGCAAGGAATCTCCTCTGCCCACTTCTGCCGCTTTCCAGCCCCAGGCCTGCCGTCCTCTGCCGACTCGGAGAACTTATTCTACCTTAGAGGTGGAATAAGTTCCCTGTTCAGGCCACCAGCCCCGGATGTACAAGGCCGATATTGTAATCATCCCTGTACGTCGAGGTCCGATGACCGCCCACTGTCCACCCTAATGCTGCCCCCAATCCGCCTCTTTCCCGCCCCCGTCTAACTTCCCCAAACAATGAGCGGGGAAGTTAGTCGGGGTCAGAAGGAGGCCCAAATAGCAGGGATGGACATCCCAATAGGACGTCCATCCCCACTATTCGTGCCTTGGAATAACCCCAACTGTGAATACACACAAGCAGTAAAAGAAGTTCATACTGAAATGATATATGTAAGATCAAATCAACTCAATCAGTGTAATACGTATAACTTCAAACTTAGTAGTATGGTGTACTTAATCTAAACTCAATGTATAACTTGGGGGCATGTTTACTAAACACCGTTGCTGTGCGGGTTCCCGTTAGTGTGCTGGTGCCATATAAGGAGTGGGCGGGCCAGGCAGAAAAAAGAAAAAAAACCAGACCATACGTGTGTGCGTCGCGCTAATGTGCGGGGTCCACATTAGCGCGTGGGAAGTCTAAGGGGCTTGTTTACAAAGCCGCGGTAGTGGTTCGCGATCGCGATCGCAACCGCGGCCCCATTGAAATCAATGGGGCCGCGGCTCCGATTACGATCGCAAACCGCTACCGCGGCTTTGTAAACAAGCCCCTAAGTGGGTTGCTGCTGCATAACCAAACAACAAAGCCATAGTGCAACGGTGAAGACGCTGACCTATGGTGCAGTGGCCAGGGGTTCAAACCCCCATTGTGCTCAATAAAAAAGACCAGCTGAGGCATCAACTTTTATGGGCAAAAGTGGTGTAGGAGGTATATTGATTATGGGCGGCAGAAGGCGGCGCACTCTTTTTTTATACGGCATGAGGCGGCGCACTGTTCATTGTGGGCGGCAGATGGCGGCGCGCTGATAAAATGGGGCAACAGAAGGCGGCGAGCCGGTGGGCAGAAGGCGTCACGCTGATGTGTGAGGGGGCAGCCCAATAGTGGGAGGGATAAGTGGCGCGCTGATGTGCAAATAACAGGAATGGAGCCATAGCACAATGGTTAAGACACTGCCCACTCATGCAGGCATCATGGGTTCAATTCCCCACAGTGCCCATTGAAGACAGCTGGCTGAGGCATTATTTTAAGGGGCATGCCCATGTTGGGCGGCATAAGGCGGCACGCTGTTAATGTTACGCGGCAGAAGGTGGCGCACTGCTAATTTTGTGCGCCACAAGACGGCGCGCCAATGGCTACAAGGCTGCGCGCTGCTGCTCAAACACAGGAACAGAGCCACAGCACAATGGTGAAGACATGGAGCAATGGTGCAGGGGCCATGGGTTCGAACCCCCACTGTGCACAATGAACAAGGCTGGCTCAGGCAGTACCTATTCTGGGGAGGAATATTTTTAGGAGGGAGTATAATTTTGTGAGGCATAAGGCGGTGCGCCGATGTGCAAGCATGGGAACAGAGCCACAGCACAATGGTTGTGACACTGACCAATGGTGCAGGGACCATGGGTTCAATCCCTCACAATGCCCATTGAAAAAGACTAGCAGAGGCAGCATGTTTTATGTTGTGGAGTGCTGTAGGAGGCCCTCTAATTTTATTTTGTGATAACAACTAGCAAATGCACGCTCACAGCATGTTAACATAAGGCAGCCCATAAGGCACATGTTACAGTGCACCATCCGCCAAGGCACCCTAGAATGTCCCCTATAGGGCAGCATGTATGTTGCGACACAGGATAATGTATAGTGCACCCTATATGGATGGCAACCATAAAGTGCCCTATACGGCGCCCCATAAAGCACCCTCAGAGGCACCTTATGGGTACAGTACGCTCAGGGTGTTATTGCTGGCAGCAACATATGTACAGTAAATTAAAAAGATGCTGTGGACACCCCTATCACAGAACCCCACTATGGGTTTGAACCCATGACCTCTGGCTGCACAGGCAGTGACATAACCATTGGGCTACAGCTACATAGCTGTAAGCAAGCCCCTGGCTGGCTGCAGATAGCCTGCACGTCACCTCACAGACAGTCTGCCGGTGTAAACAGGAGAGGGTTAGGCCACACGTACCCATGATGCACTGCACATGCAAATTAGCTGTCCACAAATGGACACAAGATGGGGAATGCACCCCCACAGCACCTCGGCCCTGTTGGGGGAAGTGACCGGGTGCACCCACACAGCACCTCGGCCTGGTAGGGGGCACTGACCGGGTGTGTTACTGGCACAGAGTAGCTACACACGGTTACATCGTGCGGGTTCTGTGCTCACCCTGAGTGTGCAATGAGGTGCCCAGGACCAGGTCCACAACACCTTCCATGGCTGATGGAGGCCAAGTGGGAGTTCCAAAGCAGTGCTAATGTGTAAGATAGCTAGTTTCTGCACAAACACCATGGATATCCCAGTCAGGCTCAGGCACAGCCACACCCCCCCCCCCCCCCCATGGCAATCATGGTCCCCCATCAAGAGATCCACACTCTACCTCCCTGCAAAGGTGGCAGTAGAGGGCAACATCACCCCAGTCCTGCTGAGGAACACCCCTCCCCTCCCCTCCCCTCCCAGGCAGCTCCATCCATCCACCACCATAACACAATAGCAGACAGACATAAGACCAGGATAAGGTAAGCTGCACCCCACCACCAGATATTCCCCTGCAGCAAGCCAACAGCCACTGCACCCTGCAAGCCATTCCAGCAAGACACATACCAGCTACAAACTGTCTGCTGGTTAGTCCATCATGCATGTTCCCAATGGAGACACATGCACCCAGAACTGGGCTGCCAGCATACACAGCAAGCAGATAAATCAGTGACTGGGCCCCAAATAGAGAACCATATCTATCACATGAGAGAAATAGTGTATAGCACTATGGGGGTGCCTAGCCATGCTGTGGTCACTGCACAGTCAGGGTGAGCGTGAGCTCCCAGAAGGACATGCTTTGGCCACCCTGTCTGTGTAGGTGGTGGCCGGACACTACAATGTCCCTGCCAGTGCCCTATGCCCGGTACAGATACATCCTGGCCAGGCCACCCTGTCCTGGCTATACCCATGGTACCTTGCACCTCATTATGCACATTGGCAGGCCAATACTGGCAACAGTGCTGGCAGTGTGGGCTGTGGAAGGGGCTTGCAGCCAACACCCACTGTATAGACAGACACACACTTCCACACCTATGCCATCATGGTGCTACTGTTGAGGAGGTAATTAGCCTTGCCCACCAAACCGGTCCTGAGCACGGCAACGCATGGATATGGTATGCAGTACAGCTGGGGGTCACTCCCCAGGGTGGTAAACACCATCAGAGGCCAGGCCTGGAGCACGCACCGCAAACACCTAACAGATTGTTCGGATCTTTATCTTTATCTTTATTGCACATTTTATATACCGCCCATTGTCGAAACATGAGGGCGGTTTACAATAAAATAAATGTAAATGCTGGCATTAAAAGAAAGGAACTCCATTAAAATAAAGAGAAAGAAGGACCAAAGGGGCCACCGGACAAAACAGTAAAATCAAACAATAACCCAACAGTAAATTCAATAAATAACAGTAAATTCAAACAATAACCAGACAAATCCAATGTCAAAAGACCAATAAGGACAACAAAGTCAAACAATAATCAAACTGGGTGGTAAGACAATAAACATACAGACAGACAGAGAACTATACAGGACACTCAAGGGGGGAGGTCAAACGCCTGTTGAAATAAGTGGGTCTTCAATAATGTCTTGAAGTTCTGGTAAGAGGGTTCTAGCCGGAGGGAGGGAGGAAGTGAGTTCCATAGGGAAGGTCCTAGGAAAAAGAAAGCAGCGTGACGTGTTTGTTCCAGATGAGCTTGTGTAGGGGACGGAAGGGATAAACGATTGGCATGTAAGGTGCGAAGCTGTCGGTAGGGAGTATGGAGAGAAATCAAGTCAGATGGGGTCAACTAGCAGTATGTGCGTAACGTATGGATATCTAGCTGCCTGTGCTCCTAGCCAACGTCTCAGAGCTGTGTACCGTATACCTCAGGTGTAGGGTGACATTGGTAAGTTATGCAAGTGCTAGTTTTGGGAGATGCATGCAGGGTCCAATGGTCTGCCTCTCCAGGAGACATTGGCCAATGAGGCCTGTGGGTGTGGGTGTGGGTGTGTCTGCCCTTGATGGCTGCTGCTTTACGGCACAGATTCCCAACTCCAGTCCAGGTTTGCAGCACACTGTTCTGGTTTTCCTGCTGTCCCTCATGGATATGCATGAGCTACATCTACATACCATGGGTGTGGTGCATAAATATACAGCACAGGCATTTGTATGAGTGGAATCATGGAACCTGACTGGTGTGTGCCCCACCAGGACTGCATTTGGGTGAGTCTGCTCTGGGTACTGGCCCTGTTCATGGTGTCTGTGCTCAGTGGGGTAAAATATAGACGTATTGCCATTGCATATGTCCTCGCCAGGAAAGGTGTGCCCTTACTATCACTGTTTAATTGGGGGAAAAATATGTGGGCAGGATTGGCAGTCACCCCAGTTGGGCTTATGAACCTGTGACCTTCTGCTCTTAGCATGTAGTGTCTGTGTGCACTGCACCACGGTGTAGCCACAGATTGGGTGGATTCCCTGGAATGTCCATGACTGTGGATCCGGCAGGGCCTGTCTGTTGCAGTCTGTTGCAGTGGACGGTGGCAGCCTGCACATGGCTAGGCCTCTGTCTTCTGTCACTAGCAGCCACTGCCCCTGCACCACATGTACTCGTCCGCCAACATGCTGGCATGAGCTTCTCCCATATAAAGCAGGTGACCTGATTGGAATGTGGCAGTACGGGACTGCATTTGGGGTACTTGGCTGTGGGTAATGCCCATTGTTGTGGTGTGTGTGCGTTGTTGGGTAAAATATGGGTGTTTTCCCCATGCTTATGTCCCCTGCAATACAGGGGTGTCTGCGCTATCTGTGTTTAGTGGTGGGTAAAATATAGAGACTGGGCTGGCAAGTGCCCCAACTGGGCTTTGAACCTCGAGGTACTGACTCTGTCCGCTGCACTACACTATGGCCACAGAGACAGTGCAGCCCCTGGAGGTAGTAAGCCTGGCAGGATGGAGTCACAAACCCTGCTCTACGCAATTTTACTGTGGGCATAGGCACCCTGTCTGGTGACAAACGTGCACATAAACCACGGAAATGACCACGGGAAATGGGGGACAAAATATCACCACGCTGGGCAACAGTGATATTAATGGGCAACCATAGCAAACACTCCCAGGAAAGCTCCACAAAAGGAAATGTTTTTTGGCAGAGTCTCCGCTCCGTAAACCCTTCCAAACTTCATTTCTTTGTTCTGGAGCTTTGCTGGGTGTGTTTTCTGTATTTGCCCATCACTATCACTGTTCCCCAGCTGAATTACTATTTTTAATAGTTCTGTTGTGGTCATTTTCTATTTTTATTTGCACTTTTGTGCTGTGCACATGTATCACACTGCTCACGTTTTGCTGGTTTCCCCGGTTTTCCTGTACATTGCTGACGGAAATGGTTTCTCTTCCCTTTAAATGCTTTCTACCACGAGTGTTTCCCTCGCGGTAGTTTTTACATGCAAATTCGGGCCCGATACTGTGCGGGGAGCCTCTCCCCTCCCACTCTCCACCCATTGACCCCGTCCCTCCGCCCCTCCGGAGCCTTCCTCCGCCCTCCTTTAGCCGTTCCACGCCTCTATCGGACATTTGCGGGCCCGCACTTGTACGGGGCCCGTTAGTGTGCCGCGTACCTGTGCGGGGGTGACACGCATGTGTGCGGGGCGTTTAAATGCGTTTATGCACGTTTCAGTGCCGTGTTTCCCTGCGCTATTTTGCGGCACGCACATTTGCGATTTTTAGTAAACATGCCCCTTGGTATATAGGTTATACAATATAATAGGTCAGTGTAACTTCAACCAAACACTTAAATGCGTAAGTGTGTTAGTAAAATAAAACATAAGCTTTCATTGATAAACGAAGCAACTCAGTTAAGAGTAATGCATAGCTGAAAAAAATAATGGTGTCACTAATCACTGAGGTGACGTTTCATCAAATCTTGCAGACACATGGTAGGTAGAGGAGGTCAATGGCATACAACATGACGCAGGGTACGAATCTGTCTTTGCTGATAAAAGGAAACCAAGAATTGGATTGCCAAGAGAAGAGCAAAGACAGGCACAATGACATAAGATATAAAATCAGTCTGTAAAATGTCAGTAACATCGAGCCTCTCCTGGACAATGGACACTTCAACTGTTTGTGAGTTCTTATAGTCCAGAAGGTAGTTCAAGGCTTCAGTGAAGTTAATGCCATGGCCTCGAAACACATCCAGCACCTAGATTTCAATAGAAAAAGCATCTGAATCTAAAAAAACAGGACTACTCCAGCAACAGTAACAATGGAGTGCTTAGGAACACCAATTAAACAAACATTGTAGGGTAGAGGAACTTTATTCATAACATCATGTTTATTCTCGGTAACCAGAAGTTCCTTTGGAGAGGTGCTGACTAGCCATATATTGGTTACAACAGCAACCCTTGTTTCAGAGAAATCATCATACTTAGTCATGGCAGCTTTGCATTTCTTGTTCACATTTGCAATGGACAAACCACACAGAGCTTCAGTAGTGTCCTTCAGGAAAGGTTTACCAGAGCATAGTCAATGAATGTCCTTGGTATGTTGGAACAAGCCTAAACTAGGTACAAGATACTCTTGCGGTTCATCATGGTGATAAGCTAAGTGCTCAGGAATGTCAACACACAGGTAAACGTTTTCAGATCAGGTGCCAACATTAACCATTTTTTTCAGCTGGAACACCTTATCAGGCACAATAAAAGGCAAATTCAACAGAAAAGCAATTTCCATATTTTGTACATCTGCATATAATGGAATAGCATTTCCCAGGTGGAAAGCAATCTGAACTTGAAGTGGCTCAATGCTAGATCTAGTTACCTTAACAATAAGATCTGCAATAAGATCTGTGGGTACCAATGTGCATGCATGCACCTTATTTGTTTATATCTGCACTGCCTTTGTGTATGTGTGTGTGTGTCTTGTGTCTGTTTTTCTCTCAGTTTAGAATGTTTATCTGGTGTGTGTGTGTGTGTGTGTGTGTGTGTGTGTGTGCGTGTGTGTGTGTGTGTGGGTGTGCATGTGTGTGTGTCTTTGAGGGTTGCTATGTCTAGGCTTGTTTCTATGTATGTGGACATATTTGTGTATCAGTGCATATGTGTTTGTATGTGTGTATGTGCATGTCTGCATGTGTATGCATGAATACTTACATGTATGTGTCTGTGCATGAAAGGACATATTAGCATGTCTGTGTGTCCGTGATCAGGAGAGGGGATGAGAGGGAAGGGTTGTTTGACAAGTGCACTTCTGTAATTGCTATGTTACTGGAAATCAGTGTTTGCATACTGCAACTTTTGGAACTGGTTTTCCTATAGAAATGCATAGGGGTATTTTTTAGCAGGAGGAGGGGGGTCTTTATTTTTCTCCCACAGAATTGAGGATTAGAGGACTGCGGGTAGAGGTTTTAAACTCTGAAAAATGTTCAGACATGCAAGCCATTCTTCTAGCTTCCAGAAATTAATGTAAAAATCAGTAGAATCTTTAAAAAGGCCAGACATTTGTCAATCTTAACCTCCCAAGTCCTCTGACAGTGCCCCGAAACTTTGGATCCTAGGTATATTCCTACTTGACAATGCTTTAATCCTGCCCTGCCTATAGCAATATATATTAGCTGGCAGTACAGGTAGCAACCAGTAAGCAAACAGTATTCAGTCAGTAGTTTTCATAATTGAAATAACAACAAATAACTTAAAATGCAGTGCATTACAGTTATACAATTATTTGTAATTCATGTGTGTGTGTGTGTGTTTGTGTGTGTGATAAAGATCAAGTGTACCAACAGCTGTTTCAACTTGTACCTTATGATCTGGAACCAGTGGTGATGAAAGAAGAAGATGAAGCAACATTGAAAGCCTTATCAATTTCTTCCTCTCATAAAACAACCTGTCCCCTCGACCCCCTTCCCTCCACCTGGCTCCTCAATCCCTCTCTCCAACTTCTCCCGTTTATCCTGGCCATAATCAACACTAGCCTTACTTCTGGCAGCTTTCCCACCCATTGGAAACATGCCATGGTCCGCCCTCTTTTGAAGAAACCTACCCTTGACCCTAGTCTCCCCGCTAACTGGCAGCCTGTCTCGAACCTACCCTTTCTTTCCAAAGTTCTTGAAAAGTTGGTTTTCACTCAGCTCTCAGCACATCTCGACACCACCCTTTCTCTTCACCCCCGTCAATCTGGCTTTAGGTCTGGTCACAGCATGGAAACTATACTTCTTGCCCTTCTCAGTGAACTCCACCGCTCTCACGACCGGGGTGACCTTTCTATTGCCGTTTCTCTGGATCTCTCTGCAGCCTTTGAAGTTATCGACCACCGTGCTCTCCTCACCCGCCTGTCCGACTTTGGTATTCGAGGCACTGTGTTGCGCTGGTTTCGGTCCTTCTTCTCACTTTGCTCCTTCACTGTCCACTCAGGCCCTGCCATCTCTGCCTCTTTCCCTCTGCACTGTGGTGTTCCGCAAGGCTCTATCCTTGCCCCCCTACTCTTTAATATTTTCCTTGCCCCTCTTGCTCTCCTCATCCAACAGTCCGGTATCTCTTCCTATTTTTACGCTGACGATATTCTTCTTATTCATCACACTAGCTCTGTTTCTCCAGATCTCTCTGCTCTTAATGCCTGCCTTGATCTCGTCGCCTCCTGGTTCTCCGATAATTTCCTCTGTGTCAATCCTTCTAAGTCCTCGACTATCTGGTTCTCCTTCACCGCCCCTCCTCCTACCCTAGCTCCTATGATGTCCTCCCTTCCCATCCCCGTTGTTCCTTCACTTCGCTATCTTAGTGTCGTCCTTGACTCTTTCCTCTCCTTCCATCCCCATATTTCTTCCCTTGTCCGTAGTTGTTTCTTTCATCTCCGCCGCATTAGATCTCTCCGGCCCTTCCTCTCTGCAGATTCCCTCACCACCCTAGTCCTCTCCCTGGTGATTTCCCGTTTAGATTACTGCAACTCGATCTTCGCTGGCCTCCCCTCTTATCAACTCTGTCGTCTTCAACTCATTCAAAACACTGCCGCCCGCTTGGTCATCTTTTCTTCTCCTTTTGATCATATCACCCCCTGTCTTCTCTCTCTTCACTGGCTTCCTGTTAGATTCCGGTTTGTTTACAAATACCTCATCACTATTCACAAGGTTCTTCATACAGGTATCCCCCAGTATCTATCTGACCTCATCTACCACCAGCCTGTCCCCCGTCTCCTTCGCTCTTCCCACAGCAATCACCTCTTTCTTCCCTCCCCGTCTCAGGCCCATCTGGAACTCACCCGTCACTCTGCTTTCTTTTTTCTGGGCCCTGCCCTATGGAATTCCCTTCCTCACCCACTCCGCACCCAGTCTTCATTTCCACAGTTCAAAGCTCTTCTCAAAACTCATCTCTTCTCCCAGGCTTTTGATCTCCCGGCGTCCCCATGACAGTTGCAGTGGTCCTGACATCATATAAACCCTCCCCCCTTCCTCCGCCCTCCCCCTTAGTGCTCTGTCTATGTGTCTATGCTTTCTATCTCTCTCTATCTTTCTATCTGTGTCCCTCTGTTGCTTTCCTGTCAATTGAATGGCGTTCTTTTCTTCCTTAATTTTTCCAGCAGCCTGCTTTTGTTTCTCTGTACACCGCTCTGATACCCCGGTTTGGGCGGTATATCAAGCCTTGCTAATAAATAAATAAATAAATAAATAAAAGAACAAAGCACCAGGCATTGATGGCATTCCCAATGAAGTATTACAGCAATCTGATGCAGCTGTTACCATACTTACAAGGCTCTGCCAGAAAATTTGGAAGACAACATCATGGCAAACTGATTGGAAAAGATCAATGTTTATACCAATACTACAGGGTGGCCCAAAAAAAGTGAGAACATCTCATAAATTTAAAGCTTAAATAGTTTACTTATTTACCATTTTTAGCTATATAATATCTTTATTTCGACAATTTCCGGTCACCGTCTTATTTTTTTTAATTTGTCAATCGTTTACATCTGTCCTTTTGAATTTTTAAATAACTTATATGCTATAAGATGTTCTCACTTTTTTTGGGCCACCCTGTATAGAAAGGTGATCCAACTGACTGTGGAAATTATCGCACAATCGCTCTGATCCCACATGCCAACAAGATTCTACTCAAGATTATTCAGCAGAGACTACAACCATACCTGGAATGAGAAGTGCCTGGAGTGCAAGCAGGATTCAGGAAAGGGTGAAGAACGGGAGACACCATCACTGATGTGAAATGGATCCTTGAAAAGACTAAAGAATACCAAAAGGATATCTAGATGTGTTTTATTGACTACAGCAAGGCATTTGACTGTGCAAACCATGAGAAACTCTGGGCTACATTAAGAAGCATGGTTATACCAGAACACCTGATTGTTCACTTGCACAACCTTTACAATGATCAAGAACAACAGTTCTAATGGAACAAGGAGAAACAAAAAGGTTTAGAATCAGGAAAGATGTACGACAAGGCTGCATACTTTCCGCCTTCCTGTTTAATTTATATGCAGAACAAATCATCAGAGAAGCAGGACTGTATGAAGACAACCGAGGTATGAAGATTGGTGGAAGACTAATCAACAACCTTCAATATGCTGATGATACCACATTACTGGCTGAAAGTGAAGATGATCTGAAACATTTTCTTCTCAAGATCAAGGAACATAGGGGTATGTTTACTAAACAGTGATAATGTTGCAGTGGTGTAGTTTGTGCGCGATACATAACGTTATCACATGATACGCGACGTTAGTGCGTGATAAAGTAACATTAACGCGCGATAGTGTGAGGTTTCGCATGAACACGTTTCCTGCGGCGTTAAGGCACACAGAGGGTGGAGTAAGGCTCCCCAGAGGGCGGAGAGAAGGGGTCAATGGGCGGAGAGTGGGCGGGGAGAGGCTCCATGCACACTAATGCTGTGAAATAAAGATCCAAAAATTAGCGCCAGTGAAAACCTCGCGCTAGAGGCACATTTGCAGGAGAGAGAAACCAGTTCAGTCAGCAATGTACGGCAAAGGCAGGGAAACCATGAAAAGTGATAGTAGTGATACATGTGCAGCAACAGCATAGTGCCCAAGTACGAAAGGGCATGACAGTGAGGCTGCAAATGGGGTACAAGGGGCTGCAGGTGGGACATGCAGTGGGACAGCTGGGGCACAGGGTGGACTAGGTAGATGCCTAGGTGGCACATAGGAACTCAGAAACTGCAAATCAGCAAGCCAGCAACTGACAAAGGTCAAACATGCCCAAGAGTGTGTGTCCCACAGTGTACCAGGGGACAGTACCCAGCAGGTACCCCAAAGGGCACATAACATTGGCAGGGTGCTGGGGGGAAGCGTGGATGTCTATGTAGGCACCCCTACCCCAAATCCCACACTATAGGCAGCCACCTACAGGCACACTGGATGGCCTGGGACTGCGCACCACCAGCACCACCGGCATAAGGGCATGTCAGCATGGTGGTGGAGGAGTGCTGATGGTGGAGGGGGCAATGGCAGCTGCTCACAGCAGACCAAGGCCAAGCCCTGTTTAGGTGGGTGGCATGCAGAGCAATAGACAAGGGCTGTCCGAAGAACAGTAATGGTATCCCCAGGGTATGACCTGCCTCTGTGGCAACAGTTTTATGCAGCACACACAGCCAGTGTGTTCAGGGGCAGAAGGTCACAGGTTCAAATCCCAGTTGTGGCACCTGCAGACAATGGCCCTATATTTTACCTACAGCACACATACACCATAAACATGTGCAGATTATCTATTGACACTCGGGAGGTCCTCTCTAGGCGGCTCCTAAGATTCCTAAGAAATTGGGGTACCCCTATCTCTGCTTCATCCGGTTCGACCCATTGTTCCCTTAGGATATCCAATATCCCTCTTGGAACCCGGCCAAATAAAAGCTCGTAGGGCGATGCCCCTAAAGACGCTTGTACGCGCTCTCGGCATGCGTACAAGACAAATGGGAGCACATTATCCCATTCGCGCATTTTCCCTTCCAGGCTCCTTCGCGACATCTGTTTAATGGATTGATTCATCCTCTCTACTAAGCCGTTAGCTTGAGGATGATAGGCGGAAGTTCGAATATGCCGCACCCCAAAAGCGTCCCATACCCTGGCTAAGTGTCTTGAGGTGAAATTACTCCCCTGATCCATCAGGATTTCCTGGGGAAACCCGATTTCACAAAACAGCTTTATCAGCTCGAGGGCTATGGTCTTGGCTGAGATGTTGCGTAATGGAATGGCCCATGGGAAACGAGTTGCCTGGTCTATGATTACCAGTATGTACTGGAAACCTCTCGGCGTTTTAACGATGGGTCCTACAATATCCATCGCTAACCTACGGACTGGGGTTGAAATGGTGGGCATCGATATCATGGGTACAGGTTTTGGCTTACTAGCCGTGACTCGCTGGCAAGCGGGACAGGACTCGCAATAGCGGGCGGTCTCTTTGAAGACGCCAGGCCAATAAAACGGCCAATGTCCCCTGTGTACCTTTGTGGCAACCAACAGGATGGTCATGTGCCAACCTTAGGACTACCGCCTTAAAGGTAGTAGGCACGACCAACTGTTTTCTTACAGTGCCTATCCGCGGGTCTGTACTTTCCCTATACAATATACCATCCTCTAAAAAGAACCTAGGCAAAATAGTCCTACTCTCTCGGGCATACTCAAAGGCTCTCTTTAGTGTTGGGTCATCCCTCTGCTCTCTAGGGAAGAAAGGGAATTTACCGACAAGTTCGGCTGGGACCCAGGGCAAACCCTCCCCGGCCTCCAGTTCTGCCCTTGCCTGCGACCTATGCCTTTGCTCATGTCGCTTTTCAGCCTTTCCCTTCTTCTCTTTAGAGGGTATGTTTACCATGTCCTCGTGAGAGGGAAGTATACCTTGTACCTCCTCTCTTTCTTCATTCTCACTTCCTTGGGGTTCTTTATCGGGATTCTCCTCACTTTCTTCCTTCTCACCTCCTTGGGGTTCTCCCCCACCCTCAGGAGCTTCCGTTTCCCCTTCTACGGGCCTAACCTCTATAACAGGAACTTTTGCATGGGACCTGGTTGTAATTAGGCCTATTCTTTCAGTTAAACCTTTCCTTAACTGTTTTCGAAAGGGGGCCCAATCCTTGCCTAAAACAAGGTCACGAGGAAGTCGTGGTATGACTGCCACGCGTACTTCCCCATCAATCCCTAAGCCTGTTATGGATACTTTATGCACAGGATAGTATGGCGCTGACCCGTGAACACAATTCACTTGTACTCTTCCCTCTGCTGGGGTCTGGGCGGATGGGTCACGGTCAGAGATGGTCTTCCATAACTTCTGGGAGACCATACTCTGGTCCGCGCCGGAGTCCAGCAGGGCCAGAGTTTCTACCCCTTCTACACAGACCTTAAGGAGGAATCCCTCCTCCAGGGGTTGTTTCTTCCCTAATATTAAGGCAGTACGTACAGTGCAATCCTTACGTATGTGTCCCAGCTGACCACAATTATAACATTTTCTCTTAAGAAAATTCACATTTGGGTCACACAATTCTCTCCTAGAGGTTTTTTCTAAGCCCCATAGCTTACCAATGCCAGCTACTTTTAATACCTTTTCCTTAGAGGTACCGGCTAACTCCGCCTCAAAGTATCTTTCTGAGAGTTCAGCCGCTTCCTCGGTGGAACTACATTTTTGGAGCACTATAAATGCTTTTACCTCAGGCGGTACAGCCTCAAGGTACTGCTCCATAATTATGGTATCTATCACTGACTCTATTGTTCTCTTCTCAGGAGTGAGCCATTTCAGCGCTAGACCCTTTAGACGCTGAAATAGTGCCTTTGGTTTTTCCCTAGGCCTAAGCCTAGCTTCCCTGAATAAGCGCCTGTAGTGGATGGGCGTTAAACCCAACCTGTCTCTTACAGCATTTCTTACATTCAGGTAATTGGACGCCTGATCAGCGGGCAATGCTTTATACGCTGCTAATGACTCACCTGATAGAGTCATAGCCAAGCGGACAGCCCACTGGTCAGCTGGCCATTTAGCTGATTCTGCTATTTTCTCAAATGCATCAGCAAAATCATCAAAATTCTCATTCTCATTAAATTGTCCCGGTGCCATTGCACCACAATTATTAAGTCCTACCCCCACTTGTAATGAGGGAATAGTCGCCTCTTTGTCCACACTTTTCTGCAGCAGGGCTCCCAGTAGCTCCAGCAATGGCTGCTGCTGAGCATTCATGGCTGCGATAGTTCTCTCCTGGATCCCTTGGGCCTGCTCACTCTGGATCCTCCACTGAGCATCCATCCAGCTCTTTACGTCCTGGGGATCCATCAGGTTTGCTGTATCTGTAAAAACAAAACAACAAAAAGCCCACCAAGTGCGGTACCAAAAGAAAATCTATGCCTCCCACTATAGCACAGAAATTGGAGACTTTCTCACAGATCCTTCCACACCCGTGCCCCCTCACTTGTACCTGAGCACAGTGCAGGATCTTGCCTTGAGAAAGCTCTCCTGGGTGGCTCCAAATCAGGTCTGGATCCGAAGTCCGGTCCGGTTTTTTTCTCCTTCCTCAGGATAGCCGAACTTCCCCTGATTTTTCAGGTAAATTTTGATAATGTCCTTTTTGCTGTGTTTTTCAAAAATCCTAAATACTACGCCATTTCCCTTGTCACACCCTGCTCCGCCAGCAGCGTAGTATACTGGTTGGGCTACAGGGGGACCTTTTACTGAAAGGAATTGTAGTTGGGCTCCTTTTCAATAAGGTAATTGAGGCTCGAGTGGTAAAGGTTAAATCAGGGTTTTATTTCCCCTCCCGGGGTTTGGATTATAACACAGGTAACAAAAGAACATAAGCCACACTCTGGCAAAAAGGATAAGGACAAAATAAAGTATTGTGCTTTTAAACAGGCAGTTAACGCACTTCCCGAACTATATATCTTCAGCACAATGAAATTGTATCATTTAACACAGCCAATGTACAGTCCATTTGATAGTCAGATGCTTCAGGCTCTGGAGGATCAATTATCATTGCTTCAACCTGACTATCATCTGTATAATGTTGCTGCTCATATAACGTTGGCAGATTATTCTCCTCTGCCAGCTCCCTGGACCTCCCTACTATTTCATCCAGCAGGTAAGGGTCAGTGTCCCCATATCTTGGTATATAATTCCAATGAGAGTTATGTCCATTATAACTTCTACGTGTGAAAGACTTGGGAGCAGCTTTACCTTGGTTAAATAGCCTACCTTCTGGGTTTGAGGCAGGAGAAAAGCTATGCACTGCTTCTTCCAGAAAGGGTTTAAACCTCAGAGGCTTTTCTCTAGGCTTAGGCTGTTTGTCACCCTCTTCCCACATACATATGTCTGGCACCGTGTATTCTTTCTTTCTTGAAGCTTGCAATTGATTTCCAGCTGTCCTGACTGGTACTTTCTCCTTATAAATGCCTTCAGTATAAGGTATATGTTTGGAGGCTTGGTTAAAAGCTTTCCGTGCCTTTCTCCTCCAATTAACACTATCAGCTGTTATCTGCCTTTCTCTTTCACAATCAGAATCAAAGTCAGTCACATCAGTTTTCCTACCAGCCCAAAGCAGATGTTGCTTCCCAGATTCAGACCTCAGCTTGCACTCAGTATCCAGCTGGTTCTGATCCAGCACGTCTCTCCTGCTTCCAGTTGCTGGTTTCACTGAATCCTCAAAACTGCTTTCTCTGGAGTTACCAAAGCTACCAAAGCCAGTGTTAGAACTCCTTCTCCAGCTACAGCGGTTGCTCCTCCTACTGTTGCTGCTACAACTGCTACCACCACCCCCTCCATTCTCTAATGAACGTCCCTTATACGTTTGCTGAGGCTCTACTCTAGCCCTTCCCCCTCCCAGGTGAAAGCTATCAGAGCTAAGAGCTGGGGAATGCCTATCAGCTGTGCAGGGTTCTCTCCCTCGTGGCTGGGGATGTTTGTGTTGCTCTTGGCAACTGGGTGTCCTGATATCTTCCTTCCTGCTAGAAACAGCCCTATTACTCATAGGTTCCTCTGCTTTCCTATCACAGGATATCTTTTCCCCATCACACTATCCAGTGTTTTGTGGCTGCCTACACCATACTGAGCCCCCGATGCTTGCACACATTTCCAGTGTTAGCCTGCCAATGTGTATAATGAGGAGCAAGGTATTGTGGGTATGGCTCAGACACGGCAGCAGGATGCATCTGCACAGGGCATAGGGAAATGGCTGGGATATTGTAGTGCCCGACCACCACCTGCACGGACAGGGTGGCCACAGCATGTCATGCTGGGAGGTCCCTCTCACCCTGACCGAGCAGTGACCATGGCATGGCTATGTTCCCACAGAGTGCTAGCCAATAATTGTGAGTGGGCAAGGTGCAGATGTCCAAGACATCAAAAAGGTTAGACAGAATTTGTCACATTCCTCCTCGCTTCCCACCACCACCAAAATATTGTCTATTAGACAACTTTTTGGTGGTGGTGAGAATCTAGGAGGAATGTGACACATTCTATCTACCCTTTTGATGTCTAGGACATCTGCACCTTGCCCACTCACAATCTTAAATGACAGAGGTGTAAGGCAGGGGTCTCCAAATCCAGCCCTGGAGGGCCACAAACCAGTCAGGTTGGCAGACTATCTCTAATGCATATATATCTCATGCATATTCATTAGGGATATCCCAAAAACTTGAAGGGTTGTGGACCGGATTTGAGCAGCTCTGATGTAGAGTGTGGATCTGTTGGGGGCAGATCCTGTCCACCACCTTGACTCAGAAAGTATGATACGTGATGCTACATAATCCACATGTGAGTCCAGACACACCCATGCTCTTATGATGCATGACCATGGCAGCCACACTAGATATATACTATTCTGGGTGCAATATGGTCCACAAGTGCTAGATGTGACTGGGGAATGCAGATGGACACAGGATTATCCTAGGTGTGTCTGCAAAGAATACCTGCTACACACCAGCACTGATGGGGGACCTGCAACAAAGGTTATCTCAGCCAACCCGGGTACTACGGACCTGGTACTTGGCAACCCACCTCACCCTCAGGGTGAGCACAGGACCCGCACAATGTTACAGTCTGTAGCTACTCTGTGCCAGTCGCATACACGCTCAGTTCCCCCTACCAGGCTGGGGTGCTGTGGAGACGCCTACTCCATCCTGTGATCAGATGTAGACTGCTGTCCTGCATGTGCAGTGCATCATGGGTACTGGTGCATCATGGGTACTGCCGAGGCAGAGGTCATGAGTTTGATCCTGCAGTGGTGTTATTACATGATGCATTTCCTTTTAATTCTTGTAACACTCAGACACATCTCTACAATCTGTATTGCCAGCCATAAACACCCTCACCTCAGTGCCGTAACCTATAGGGCACATTATACAGTGCCTTGTCAGCCAGGGCACTGTATATGGCAACCTATAGGGCGCCCTATAAAGCGCCCTATAGGGCACATTATAATGCGCTTTATCAGGCAAGGCGCTGTATAAGGCGCCCTATAGGGCACATTATAAGGTGCCTTGGCGGACAGGGCACTTTATGTTGTGCCCTATGGGGCGCCTTATGAGGCACCTTAGTTACGGCACTGAGGTGAGGGTGTTTTTGCTGGCAGCACAGATTGTTGAGATGTGTCTGTTATAATTACCATGAAAAGGAATTGCCTTGGACAGCCTTATTAGATGAGCCCACTGAGGAATCGAACTCATGACTGCTGTTTTAGCAGTCATTGTATTGGGCAGTGTGCTACACCTCTTTAGTCATTTTTGCGGCGCTGCTATGTAATTATGGTTACCGCGCACTAACAAGCCACGGTGCACACACTATCGCACGATGGCGGCAAGGCGCTCTCTTTCCGCCGGAATGCCCACTACCTCATGTGGCATTCTTCACGTTAACGCTGCAACTAGTGCCAGTAACATTAAGACGGTTTAGTAAACATACCCCATAGTCTTAAAATGGGCCTACACCTTAATGTAAAGAAGACAAATATCCTGACAACTCGCAAAATCAATAAGTTCATTGCTGACGGAGAAAAAATTGAAAGAGTGGACAACTTTAACCTACTTGGATCAACTGTCAATAAAGAAACAACAAGCAGTCAAGAAATCCGACAATACATTGCTCTTGGCAGAATGGCTATGAAGGAACTAGACAAGATTCTCAAGAGCAGAGAGGTCTCTCTGCATACAAAGATTCAACTCATTCGAGTCATGGTATTTTCAATAACATTATATGGATGCGAAAGTTGGACAGTGAAAAAGATAGACAGGAAGAAAATCGATGCCTTTGAATTATGGTGCTGGCGACGAAGATGGTGTATACCATGAACTGCCCGAAGAACAAACCAGTCAGCACTAGAGGAGATCAAACCTAAGCTTTCTTTAGAAGCTCAGATGACAAGACTTCGACTTTCATACTTTGGACACATCATGCGAAGAGATAGATCATTAGAGAAAGACATCATGGTTGGCAAGATAGAAGGTCAACACAAAAGAGGAAGGCCAACAATGAGATGGATCGATACAATAACAGCAGCTATGGATGCCATTCTGTCAACAATGAGCTGTCTGACTGAAGACCAAATTCAGTTTAGGACAACTATCCAGAGGGTCGCTATGAGCCGACACCAACTCAACGGCACTTAACAACAACAAGGCAGTTGTGGAGGGATAGTTTCTGGGAGTAGGGCAGTTGGTAGGGTGATGAGGCAGTTGCAGTGGAGTAGATTTTGGGACTAGGGGGAGTCAGGGTGCTGAGGAAGTTTCTGGCAGGCAGTTTTTGGGGATGCAATCTGTAGCGTAGTGAGGCAGTTGCAGGCTGTAGGTTTTGGGAATGGAGTGGGAGTAGTCTGCAGATGGTGGGGCAGTTATGAGGTGGTAGCTTTTGAGGGTGGGAAAGTTTGCCGGGTGGTAGTGCAATTGGGAAATATTTTAAAGATTTTTTGGGGGCAGTTTGTGGAGTGGTATGGCAATTCTGGGGGCAGTTTTGGGGGTGGGGCAATTGTAGCAGGGTTTGTTTTGGTGCGAGGCATTTGGCCAGGTGGTGGGCCATTTGCAAGGGAGAACTTTTGGGGGGGTGGGGAAATTTGTGGTGTGATGGGCAATGTCAGCAGTGTAGTTTCTGGTTGTGGAGGCAGTTTAGGTGGGTGATTGGGTAGTTGCAGAGGTAGCTGGGGAGGGAGGCAGTTTGGGGAACTGGATGAGTAGAGAACAGGGAGAGGCATTTTGAAATGAGGAATTTCCTAACTGCTATGTTTCACTGTATGTAAGTTTCTGTGCTATAGAAGCTCCAACACCTTCTCATATAGAAATACATTGAGCTATTTTTGGGATGGGTCTTTTTCTCTGGAACCCCCAGTCTGATTTGGCCCATTGTTGAACTTGATATGTCTTTTTGCTGGCTTTTCCCACATGTCAAGTTTCATTCCTTTCTGTTAAATTTTTAGAGTTATTTTGCCCCTAGATAGGCAGACAGTCAGATAGGATGACAGACAGTCTTGACCCCATTAGTATAATTCTTTCCAACTTCTGTTAAGCTGGAAAGAATAAAAAGCAACATCATAGGTAAAGATCTTCAAAGAAATAAAACATTGCTAAACTTAAAGATCTAAACATGTAGGAGGAAATTATCACAAACTTACTGCACCTCTCCCCAAATCCAGGTTTACATATGACAGAATTGTGAAGGTCCCTGAAGCAAATTTCATAATGATGATGCTCTTGGTTTCAACAAAAGGAAACACCAATACTGGAATGATGAAAATGGCATAGAAATGCTTCAAGTTCTAGCCAAGATGCAGATGCTTCATAGTGCATATATTGCTGAATGTCCCAGGGAAAGAAAGCTTTCTATATTCAAGCCCAGCATGTAGTTCAGAAGTGGTAAGCAAATGAAAAACAAATAATGGGAAGATAAATCCAGGGAATAGCTGATTCTCATCATCAAATATTTTGGTCCTGTAGCAAATGATAGTGCAGCCATTTGTTCAGCAGAAGGTGGTGAAATTCTGTCAGAGAAACTGAAATCCTGAATTGTTGGAAAAACATTTCAATTCTCTTCTAAATATCCCCTCCAGCATGTATGAAGAAGTTCTGAATGACATCCCATAGTGAACATAATTGGTAGAGTTTGACAAATCACCATTTTCATCTGAGGTCAGTAGAGCAGTCAGCCAAGAGTCAACAGACAAATCTCCAGGACCAGATGGCATACCACCTGGAATTTTCAAGACAGGAGGTGATTATATGTTCCTGAAACTTACACAGCTCTTTCAATGCATTTGGAAGCATGGGTCTGTGCCCCAAGATTTCAATGATGCATTCACTGTCCATCTGTATAAGAGAAAGTATAATAGAACCTGTTAAAATAACACCATGGGAAAATTCTGGGAGGAGTAATTCTTAATAGAATGATGAAGCAATTTTTGGACATAAGCTTTTCAGAATCTCATTGTGGATTCAGACCTAGCTGAGGGCAATTAACATGATATTATTGGTCAGACAAATTCAAGAAAAGTGGCTTGAGCAAAATTTAGATCTATATGTGGGCTGGCCAAGATGTTTGCTCCAATCAACTGCAATGGCCCTCGGAAAATCCTTCAGAAATTTGGCTGGCCCGGGAAATTTATTCCCATCATCAGATCTTTCCATGGGAGATGCTGTCCAAGGTGCAGGAATATGATTAATTCTCTTGTTCCCTCTGAGTTTCAAATGGCACAAAACATAGTAACATAGTATATGATGGCAGATAAAGACCAGCATGGTCCATCTAGTTTGCCCAGCAAGGTAGCAAGAGTAGGTGCACCTGCCACTCTGTGCACATGCCTTTGTTTAGGGGGTACTCACCGCTCCGTGCAGGTCATCCCTATTTGTTAATATATTAGAGATAGTTAAGTTTACTTAGATTTTATACTGTTGCTATAAATGGATCCACTGTGTCTCTCCCATGCCATTTTGAATTCAGTCACTGTATTTGCCCCCATCACTTCCATCAACAGGGCATGCCAAGCATCCATCACCCTTTCAGTGAAAAAGTATTTCCTGACGTTGTCTTCAGTTTACCCCCTTTCAGTTTCATGTTATGCCCTCTAGTTTTACAGCTTCCCTGTCTTTGAAATAGGTTTGTTTGTTCATTAAAACTCTTTAAGTATTTAAAGGTCTGATTCATATCTCCCCTGTCCCTCCTCTAGTGTATACATATTTAGGTCTTCAAATCTCTTCTCAAGGCTGTGTATTAATGCCAGCACTCTTCTTTATTGTCTTTTCCATGATGTTCTTGGATACCTTCCAGGGCATGGATTGTGGAGTTTATATTCAGTAACAATCAGGCAGAGAATTATCCAGCATGAGATATTTATAGGCTCATTCTAAGGTGGTGGAATCAATGGCCAGGAACTTGTTGACTATGACTATGTATTAATAGCTCACTCACTGGAGGACATCCAGCTTATTATATACTGGTTTGTCTAGGGATCTAGATGCTTCGGGCTCATCATTCACCTGAAAAAAAAATGGTGATCATGAACTAGCCAGCTTCATCTAAGCCCTATGTTGAGTCTACAATTTTCATCAAAGGCACTCAACTGAACGCAACTGATAAATTCAGTTATCTTGGAAGCATTCTTTTCAGCTTTGTCCAATGAACTACTATGAGAATATACAGTACAGTGCCAAGCCAAGCTCTCTTACTTTGGAAGACTGTCATCATCTATGAGTTGATATGGCTACTAATACGTGTACTGTTCATATTGCTGTACAGATGTGAATCTTAAATGCTAAATATAAAGTGACAAGGCAGGATCACCAACAGAAAAAGCCTTGAAAGATGCCTAATTTCTAGTGTGGTGGCGAAAGCTCAGTTTTAGTGAGCAAGCCAAGTCACAAGCATGGAGCACACCAGAAATCCCCCCTTTTTTTTTTTTTTTGCTTTAATGCCAACTGAAAAATGGACATAGGTCACAAGAAAGACCATGGGGTATGTTTACTAAACTGCGGTAAAGTCACAGATGTTAGTGCAGCGTTAAGGTGCTGGAAGCCATATAAGGCATTGGGTGGATAGGGGGCATCCCTGCATTAGGGCATCTTGGGCCATTTAACATGCGCTAACAGGACAATGTGCAGTAAGGTGACAAGCATGCACCTTAAGGCATAGTAAAAAAGTGCCCTAAGGTGGAAAGAATGCTCTTTAAAACACAGTAAGATGACAAGGTGCCCTAAGGTGCAAAGCATGCACTTTAAGGCACAAAAACGGTTGTAACCCAAATGCTGGATAGAATACCAAGGAATGTCAATGTAAAGATGATAGAAGGAAGGATAGGTGGGAGCTGATGGACCTGCCATATCGATGGGCACCCTACATGGCAGCCAGTAAAGCGGATGAGCATGTGGGAAACAGCTGTACCAAAGCACAGGGTGGTGCCAATGTAAAGTGCTGCAATGTCAGTGTGTGGCCTAGGATGGGGAAGACGTGTCCCCCAACGGAGCCAGAAGTGGTAGGATGTTTGCAGCGACAGGAGGGCAGAGTAGTAGAGGCAATGTGCAGATCAGGCACAGGAAAGGCGAGTGCAAAGAGCCAAAATGCAGGAAAGAGTTCCAGTGTAGGTCATGGAGTAGCAGCCTGCACAGGAAGACATGACTGTACACAGCTGACAGAGGCAGATAGATGGGCTGTAGGATGGATGGCGGCTGAGGAGAGGGTGATATGGGCTGGCAGCACCAATGTACAGAGCCCTGACTCTTACAGGCATGGAAATGATCTGAGTAGCATAGTCACAAAAAAGAACAAGTAGGAACTGAACCACTGCCCCTTGCTTATGGGGATAGTGTACTGACCAGTAGGCTACACCTCCACACCTCACTGCATAGCAATGACTGAATACAAAGGGACTGCTGGTCACTGCCTAAAATGTCTGCTGTATGTGCCAGTATAGGGTACCCCCTCCCCCCCCCCCCACCAGTACCCATGATGCAGTGCACATGCAGAACAGCAGTCTACAGCTGATCACTAAATAGAGAATGCACGTATTCATCATCTCAGCTCAGTAAGATGCACTAACAGTGTGTGATACAAGCACAGAGCAGCTACAAACTGTGCTACAGAGCAGTTCCCGCAGTCACCCTGAGAGTGAGGATGGGCGTCCAGCCTCATGTCCCCAGTACCTGCCATGTTAGAGCTGGTTTTTTCTCCTTATGCTGCAGATCTCTATCATTACCAGTGTGTGGTAGGTATTGCCTGCAGGTTTATGGCATGCTGTATGCACCTTTCACATCTGGTCCTTTGATCTGCTCCTGTTGGATGGGGACCCACTTATAACAGTGCATGTCAGTACCCAGTGTTACAATGCTGATGCTAAATACTTGGGGGCAGAGGCTGTGGTGGTGTCTAGACTTGCATAGGATTGTTACCAGGATCCTGCTGGCCCTACCGAAGGAGCACCTTACATTCTAACCATGCACAGTCAGACTATACCTGCTGCCCACCACTTGGTTTTCCAGCCATAAACATACAAGCTGCAGACAGTCTACTGGTCAGTACACATTGCATGTGCACAGAGCGATCATGAACACCAAGCATTTGGTTCAGTGATCAGGCCCCCAAGACAGGATGTGCACCCACATCACTAGAACCAGACACTATATAGCACTATGTGGATGCAGAGACGTGCCATGGTCACTGCTCGGTCAGAGTGAAAGTGCCCCCCCCCAGTATGACATGCTGTGGCCACCCAGTCCATGCACATGGCAGTCGGGCATTATGACGTCTCAGCCATTGACCTTACTTCCAATGCAGACACATTCTGGCCAATCTGCCCTGTTTCAGGCCATACCCTCAATACCACATGCACATTTGCAGACTAACGCTGGAAACAGCTTAGGCAATGCGAGGCTCAGTGAGGTGTAGAAAGCCACAAAACAATGGATAGACATACACACACACACACACACACTCATATTGATGCACTGTGCAAAAATGGGGATGGTTGGCATTCCTGCCTGCCACTCTTGTCCTGATCTCAGCTCAAACATTGTTAAGGTATGATCATTGTGCAGGAACTAGTAGTGTGCTCTGTTGTTAATGCCTGCTCCGTTTGCCAGTACTATCAGCCTGACTCTCCATCCAGCTGTGGATAGTGGAGCCTGTCTGTGTGTCTGATGTGTGTTTGTACCGTTGCTGGCCAATTCACATGTTGATGTTGTACCTGCACTGTGGGCTAAAGTTTAACCACAGAGGCATGCACTGTATGATCCACAGCTAGGACCTGAACCTGCAACCCTCCACTCATATCCACACTATGGGGTATGTTTACTAAACTGCGTTAGTGCGATTCGCTTTAGGAGCTGCGGTAGAGACAGAAACCCCAAATAAGGACATGGGCGGTACATCGTTTCCGAGAACGCACGTTACAAGGCGCCATAAATGAACGAGCGCTACAGGGCACGTTACCGCGCGTTAATCTTAAGAAGGCGCACAGGCATACAAGCATAATAACAGAGCTGTAGCACAATGGTTACAACACTGACTAATGGTACAGGGGTCATGGGTTCAATTCCCCAGTGGGCCTAATGTATAAGGCTGGCTGAGGCAGCACCCTTTACATTTAAGTAGTGATTGTTGAGGCATGTGACGTGTATTTTAATTAGTGCTGCCAGCAAACACACCCTCACGGTGGCATAACCTAAGGTGACGCATAAGGCACCCCATAACGCACTCCATAGGGCACATTCTAAAGTGTACTGTCCGCCAAGGCACCCTATAATGTCCCCTATAGGACACCTTATAAGGCTGTGAACAAAGCCCTGGCTGGCTGCAGAACTGCACGTCACCACACAAACTGTCTGCTGTGGTTACCAGGATAGGGGTAACCCACCCGTACCCATGATGCACTGCACATGCAAATCAGCAGACGAGAGATGGGCACAAGATTGGGTATGCACCCCCACAGCACCTCGGCCTTGTAGGGGGAACAGACCGTGTGTGGCACTGCCACAGAGTAGCCACAGACAGTCACATTGGGCGGGTACTGTGTCCACCCTGAGGTTGAGGTGGGGCGCCCAGCACCAGGTCCACAGCGCCTTTCATGGCTGAAATGGGCCATGCTGCAGGTCCCCATCAGTGTGTGATAGGTAGTTCAGTTAGACACACCTAGGATACATCTGTGTCCTGCTGTATGTCTCGGTCATGTCTAGTCCCTATGGGCGATGCTGCACCCAGAATAGTGCATATCCTGTGTTGGTGGCATCGTTACCTGCTGTAGGTGAAAGGGGAGGGCGTTTGGACCCATAGGCAGATTATGTACCACCACACAACCCACCCTCTGGGGCTCAGGGTGGGAAACAGGATCACCCACCAATAGATCCACAGTCTACCTCCCTGCAATGGCAGCAGTAGAGGGGACCAGCAACCCAAGTCCTGCTGGGGAACAGACAGAGCGGTACACATCCATAACACAATAGCAGACAGTCGGCAGGCCTGGAAATGCTCAGCTGCCCCCCACCATTAACTGACATTTTCCAGCAGCAAGCCTCCAGCCGTTGCACCCTGCAAGGTGTTCCAGCAAGACACATACTAGCTGCAGACAGTCCACCAGCTAGTCCATAGTGCATGGTCCTGGAGAAGATGCATGTACCCAGAACAGGGATGTCAGCATACACACCAAGCAGATAAGTCAGTGATTGGGCCCCAAAAGGAAACCCATAAATACCACATAAGAGAAATGCTATATAGCACTATGGGGGAAACCTAGCCATGTCATGGTCACTGCTCAGTCAGGGTGAGAGTGACCTCCCAGCAGGACATGCTATGGCCACCCTGTCCGTGCAGGTGGTGGCCAGGCACTACAATGTCCGAGCCATTGCCCTATGCCGTGTGCAGATGCATCCAGGCCAGGCCACCCTATCCAGGCTATTCCCACAGTTCCTTGCTCCTCATTATGCACAATGGCAGGCCAGTACTGGCAACAGTGCTAGCAGTGTGGGCTGTGGAGGGTGTTGGCAGCCACCACACACTGGATAGACAGACACACACTCCCCACACCTATGCCAGCATTGTGCAACTATAGAGGTGTTGGGCATCCCAGGCCACCACACCAGTCCTGGGCACAGTGCAGGCATGGCTATGGTACGCAATACTGTAGGAGTCACTCACCAGGTTGGTAAACACTGTCAGACACAAGACCAGTAGCACACTCCACAGACATCAGAAAGGTTGCTATGATGCAGCTCACTCAGAAAAGTGTACTTAACCTAGGAATTGCTATCTGCCAGTACTCATAGCAACCTCTTTAAAGATGTGTACCATATTCCCAGGTTTAGGGTGGCATTACTAAGATATGCAAGTGCTAGTACTGGGAGATGCACGCAGAGCCCAATGTCCTGCCTCTCCAGGAGGCTTTGGATAATGGGGCCTGTGGGTGCGGGTGTGTCTGCCCCTGTTGGCTGCTGCTTTACGGCAGAGGTTCCCAACTGCAGTCCTGCGGTGCCAAACACTGTTCGGGTTTTCATGCTGTCCCTCATGAATATGCATGAGATACATCTGCATACCATGGGGGTGGCGCATAGAAATGCAGCACAGGTATCTTTATCAGAGACAGCATGGAACCGGAATGGTGTTTGGCCCTCCAGGACTGCATTTGGGAGGCTCTGCTCTAGGTAATGTGCATGTTTATGGTGTCTGTGCTCTGTAGGGTAAAATGTAGGTGTCTTGGGCATGTTTACGTCATCTGCAATACAGGTGCTGTCTGTATTAGCACGTTGTAGTAGTGGGTAAAATATGGGGACTGGGTTGGCGGGAACCACAGCTGTGAACCTCTGCTTCTGAATACACTGGTTTTGTGCACTGCACCACCTTGTTGTCACAGAGTCAGTACATTCCTTGGTGATACCATGACTGTTCGTCAGACAGGGCCCATCTGTTGCAGTACACGGCACCCACCTACACAGGGCTAGGCCACGGTCTGCTCTGGGCAGCTGCCACTGCCCCCTCCACCACCAGTATCCCTCAGCCACCATGCTGACATGCCCTTCTGCTGGTGGTGCTGGTGGTCCGCAGTCTCAGGCCATCCAGTGTGCAGGTAGGCGGCTGCCTATGGTGCGGGTTCTGGGGTAGGGGTGCCTGCATAGGTGTCCACGCTTCCCCCCAGCACCGCCTGCCAATGTTCCGTGCCCTTGGGGTTAGCTGCTGGGTACTATCCCCTGTGACACTGTGGGAAACACAGTCGTGCCCATGTTGAGCCTTCAGCAGTTGCTGTCTGGCTGCTCTGCTGCTTCAGCATTCGTATGGGCCACCTAGGCATCACCCTAGTCCGCACTGTGGCCCAGCTGCACCACAGCATGTGCCGCCTGTGGCCCTCTGTATCCCCTTCTCCGGCATCTGTCCAGTTGCCATTCTGACATGCCCGCCCTGATGTTGCGGGACATGTGCACGCCATAGGAACCCTGTCCGATGGTGGGGAAAACCCTGAGCAGCGCTATTTCATTGTGGGCTCATTCACCTTGTATGGGGACGGAGTATAGACCCTTCCAAGATTTATATCTGTTCTATGGAGCTTACTCTGGGGGGGAGGGGTTGATGTTTCTCATTGATAGCACTATTTGCCAGCTTGGTTATGGTTTTTTTCCAGTTTGTTGGGGTCATTTTCAGTGTTTATGTGCCCTTTTGTTCTGTGCACATGTATCACACATATCACTTTTTTAGGTTTCCCTGCCTGGGCTGTACATTGCTGACACTGAAATGGTTTTCTCCCCTGTAATGTGCATTTAACGGCAGGTTTTCATTCGCGTTGGAATTGAGCTCTTCAGATCAGCGCGTTAGTGTGAAGGGAGCCTCTCCCCGCCCACTCTCCACCCATTGACCCCTTCTCTCTGCCCTCTCTCCACCTTCTGCGGTGTTTTACCGCGCCGCGGGGCATTACGATCATTAGCGCATCATAACGCGCGTTATGTAACGTTAACGATTGTAAGCGCAGCATAATGCTGCGCTTACGATCGTTAACATTACATAACGCGCGTTATTCACGATTACCGCAGTTTAGTAAACATACCCCTATGTGTAGTGTGCCACAGTGCTGCTGCATGGTTGTAACAGTCCCTGGGAATGACATGCTTCCCATCAGACAGACCTTGGAACATGTTGTACTGCGTATGGCACACTGGACCAGGGCATGGCTTTGGTTTACTGCAAGTGGGTGTGCTGCCCCCTCCGCCAACACCCCCCACACCATGCTGACATGCCCATGTGCTGTCAGTGTTGGTGGTGCGCAGTCCTAGGCCAGTCAACATGCGGGTTGGTGGGTGCCTAAGGTGCAGGGTCCAGATGCAGGGGGGGGGGCAGAGGCATACTTGGACAGCACACATCCCCCCCCCACAACCATCTGCCTCTGCAGGGACCCCATCACTGCCTGAAACTGAGATGTCTCTTCAACCTGGGGAAAAGATGACTGAGGGGTGTTATGATAGAGGTCTATAAAATATTGACTGGAGTGGAACGGGTAAATGTAGAACGATTGTTTACACCATCAAAATGTAGTAGGACTAGGGGACATGCATTGAGGATATGATGTAACCCATTGAGAACTACTGGGAGAGAATGGTTCTCAGTCAACGCGTATTCAAACTCTGGAATTCATTTCCAGAGGATGTCATAAAGGCTGTTAGTGTAGCTGGGTTTCCAAAAGGTATGGACAGGTTCCTGGGGAATGGTCCATAAACCATTACTGAAGTAAAGCCCAGAATATCCCCTGCTTGCCCAGTACATGCATTGTGGAGCCTGTGTGTCTTTTGGGGAGACTTATAGGTACTTATGACCTAGATTGGCCACTGCTGCACACATGATACTAGGGCATGATGGACCTTGGTCTGCGCAGTATGGTATATTCTCAAATCCTATGTTCTTATGTGCCACCTAGGCGACTGCCTGATCCACCCTGTGCACCAGCACCCCCCACTGCATGACCCACATGCCACCTCCTTTGCCCTATTTGCACCATCAAAATAGTGCCCTTTCATACTTGGGCACTATGCTGTTGCTGCTAATGGAGCGCTACTATCACTGTCTTGGGCTCACCTATCTGTGTATCACATTGCAGACATTTAGATAGGCTCTCTCTCCTCAAAATACACCCTTTACGCAAGGTTTTGATATGCGTTAGGGTTCCTGGCTTTAAGGCTTCTTTCGGCAGGTTGCGCAATTGGCGTTGAGAGAGCATGCCTTGTTCATGCCCACTCCCCTCCCACTGACCCCCCACTCTCCACCCCGTGCACGCCTTATGTCTACCCACAGAGCATTTTACGCTGCTAGTACCAAAGGAGAGACCAGCTAAACAAATTAACTACACCAAAAGAATTTATTAAGGCCAAAAAGACCACAAACAAGAAAGCCTTCTCCCATGCTGCCCCCATACTTTGGAACACTATCCCATCAGAATTAAGATCCTTACCCAAAATCATGGAGTTTAGGAAAAAACTCAAAACACACTTATTCACAATGTACTATGCACCCTTGGCGAACTCACCTCCCACCCCACAGATAGATAAAGGATAGTCATATTTCAGCCAAATACAACTATTCCAAAAAAGGTCTAACCAATAAAGCCTGAAAACAATGTATTCAAAGACTAACGAATAATATTTAAGCCTGTATATAGTTTTTAACTCTGTTACTCTGTACATAGTTCACAAATTGTTAAATGTAAGTTACAACTTGTTATCTGTAAAAACAGTTCACTGTTTTATTGTTGTTCCATGTAAACCGCACCTGATCAATGGAAGGAGCGGTATATAAAAAATCTGTAAATTAAATTAATTAAATTAACTAAGGGCGCAGGTGTGCCAATAGCAGGCGCTAATGGCACACTTGTTCCTTTACCGCAGTTTAGTAAACATACCCCAATGTCTCAGATTCAAGGAACCTGCAAGGAAAACCTCAAAAGTTGGAAGAATACAGCCTTGGACAGGATTAGATGGTGGTAGCTGAGTCAATGGCTGTCCAAAGCTTGGAAATCAGGTGAACATGAGCACAAAAGGTAAAGAGTGAGAGAAGAAAGGCCAATTTCATAAGTTCCTCAACTGCAAGCTTTACCTACATTACCTACTGTATGGTGTGTTTTTGGGTCAGAGATTGGACTTACATTACATCAATGGACACACAAATACATTTAATCAAAGGGAGCTATTGAAAACTCATACATCATCATGGATGGGAGACTCCATCAACAGTCTGAATGAGATCAGTTGTAGAACACTTAGACTATGGGGCCTATTTAGTAAAAGGCAGCAAAGCTTTTCAGTTACCGCATATTAATTGCAAAAATTAATGCATGCTAACTGCAAAGCCTATGTGGTAACTGTTGAGGGCGTGGCCAGAATCTGACCATGCAGTTACTGAATGGAATATACTTTTACCGTATAGTAAGTGCATTGCCGATAATGTGGATGCACTTACTATGGGCCGACACCCCCAACACAAAGTACCAAGTGCCCCCCATCTCCCTCAGTATTGGGTAGTGGGGCATTTTGGGTGGAGGGGATGCAGGGAGGGGAATTTGGGAGTGGAGGCAGTTTGTGGGATGGTTAGGTAGCTTTAGGAGGTGGTTTTGGTGGAGAAAGATTGGAAAGTGGTGTGGTAATTGTGGTGGGGGTAGTTTTCGTGGGCTTCCCTGACACAGCATCAAATCTCCCCACCCCCAGATGCCCCTGCGCCCTCTGCTCCCTGGTTCAAAATGAAATGCTGTCACCCCTAGTGGTAGTCTTGTGGTACTATCACCAGGGCTCAAGCAGCCAAATAAGGAATGCAAGTTTTAACAGTGCATACTTTTATTTTGAAATTTTATTCCACGAAAGCTATGGGCATGCATTTATACCTGCTATTTGGTGTGTATAATTTTTTCAGGAAAACAATAGACATGTACTTAAGAACATAAGAACATAAGATATGCCATACTGGGTCAGACCAAGATCCATCAAGCCCAGTATCCTGTTTCCAACAGTGGCCAATATAAGTCATACGTACCTAGCAGTTTCCCCAAAAGACACAGGTTCCACAATGCATGTATTGGATCAAGCATTGATATCCTGGGTCCCTTCTTAATAATGGTTTATGGACCTTTCCTCCAGAAACTTGTCCAAACCTTTTTTAAACCCAGCTACACTAACAGCCTTTACTACATCCTCCAGTAACAAATTCCAGAGTTTGATTACACGTTGAGTGAAAAAATATTTTCTTTTATTAGTCTTAAATAGTTCACCCTGTAGCTTCATTGCATGTCCCCTAGTATTTCTATATTCTGATAATGTAAGCAATCTATCTACGTTTACCCATTCCACTCTGTTTATTAATTCATAGACCTCTATCGTATCTCCCCTCAGCCGTCTCTTTTCCAGGTTAAAGAGACCTAATCTTTTTAGCCTTTCTTCAAAGGGGTATCCTTCCATCCCCTTTACCATTTTGGTGGCTCTTCTCTGAACCTTTTCTAATAACGCTATATCCTTCTTAAGATACGGTGACCAGAATTGCACACAATATTCAAGGTGCGGTCTCACCATGGAACGATATAGAGCAGTGATGGCTAACCTTTTTGAGCCCGAGTGCCCAAACTGCCGCACAAAACCAAAGAATTTCCTCAAAGTGCCAGCACGTCAATTAAAGCCCCATTTGCATAAGGTGCTTCATTTGCATAAATATTTGCATAATGTTACCATACACTAACTTTTAGTAAACATGCCTCTTAATGAGTATATGGATAAAGAAAGACTAAAAGGTTTCTACATTACTATAATCCAGTACCAACCGCCAGGCACATTAGGAACTACTACAAACGCTGCCCATTTAGAACCCATAGCAAACCCGCCGTATCCTAACAGCACTACCAGGACTCACAAAGCACCATACTCTACCTATCAAAAGGCAACACTGCAAATATTAAACCAATACATTTCAGAGAACAACAATACATGACCTACTGGGGAAAGAACAAGTGGCAATGTCAAATAGGAATTATATAAACAGAATACCTCAGCTCAGTTACACATGCAGAACAGACCATCACCAAACAAGGAATCACAATTTAGAAACAGGAAGACAATAATTAAACTGGGAACCCCAAAAGCCAAACTTGGAATATACAACAACACTGTAGAAATAAAACTATATATTAATTTCCTCTTGTACTAAACAAAGCGCAAAAATTAATGATGCACATTTCCCAGAGCTGACATATTCCAGTTAATAAATTCAAAATAAAGAGATGTTTTTCTACCTTTTGTGCATTTTTTTTCAGTTGCAATTGTTCCAGCCACTTTCTTCTGGTTTCTTCGTGTCTTCTGCTAACTCTCCATCTGCTGTCCATTTGTCCTTTCTTCTGTCTTCTTGTTTTTTTTTTCCATTCTCTCTCTACATCTGCTTTAACATACTAATCTTTCTCCTTTGGCTCTTTCCTCATTCCTATTTCATCTACTCAAAATTTACCCCTCCATCCTCAATCCCCACTTACTCTCCCAATACCCGGCCAATTGTAGATTTTTTATCCCTCCCACACAAAATATTTTTCCCCTCTCCATTTTACTCTCCCAGCCCCATCCCATTCTAATCCTCCCCCAACACCAGCTCCCTTCTAGTTCCAGCCTCACCCAGCATCCATTCCCTTCTAGTCCCTGCATCAGCCCATTTCCAGTCCTAGCAGCCCCCAACCCAATACCAGTCCTATCCCCCCCTCATCAACCCACTTCCAGTCCTAACCCCCATCACCCCATTTTCAGTTTAAGCCCCCCCCCTATAACCCATTACCAGTCCTAACCCCCCACTTCCAGTCAGCCCCCCATAGCCCATTGCCAGTCCTAACCCCCCCATCAGCCCACAGTCCATTACCAGTCCTAACCCCATCAGCCCACCTCAAGTCCTAACCCCTCCCCATCAGCCCATTTCTTGTCCCAGCCCCCCCATAGCCCCATTATCAGTCCTAAACCCCCCCATAGCCCATTACCAGTCCTAACCCCATCAGACCACCTCCTGACTTAACGCCCCCTCAGCCCATTTCCCGTCCTTAACCCACCCAACAGCCCACCTCAAGTCCTAACCCCTCCCCATCAGCCCATTAGCAGTCCTAACCCCCCCCCCAGCCCAATAGAAGTCCTAACCCCCCCTCTCTCGCCCATTAGCAGTCCTAACCCCCCCCATAGCCCATTACCAGTCCTAACCCCCATCACCCCATTTCCAGACAGCCCCCATCAGCCCACAGCCCATTAGCAGTCCTAACCCCCCTAGCCCATTAGCAGTCCTAACCCCCCCTCCTAGCCCATTAGCAGTCCTAACCCCCCCTAGCCCATTAGCAGTCCTAACCCCCCCCAGCCCATTAGCAGTCCTAACCCCCCCCTAGCCCATTAGCAGTCCTAACCCCCCTCCTAGCCCATTAGCAGTCCTAACCCCCCCCAGCCCATTAGCAGTCCTAACCCCCCCCCTAGCCCATTAGCAGTCCTAACCCCCCCAGCCCATTAGCAGTCCTAACCCCCCCCCTAGCCCATTAGCAGTCCTAACCCCCCCCCCTCTCTAGCCCATTAGCAGTCCTAACCCCCCCATAGCCCATTACCAGTCCTAACCCCCCATCACCCCATTTCCAGACAGCCCCCATCAGCCCACAGCCCATTAGCAGTCCTAACCCCCCCTAGCCCATTAGCAGTCCTAACCCCCCTCCTCCCCAATTAGCAGTCCTAACCCCCCCCAGCCCATTAGCAGTCCAAACCCCCCCAGCCCATTAGCAGTCCTAACCCCCCCCCTGCCCATTAGCAGTCCTAACCCCCCCTCAACCCATTTCCTGACAGCCCGCATCAGCCCACAGCCCATTAGCAGTCCTAACCCCCCCTAGCCCATTAGCAGTCCTAACCCCCCCCCCTCCTAGCCCATTAGAAGTCCTAACCCCCCCAGCCCATTAGCAGTCCAAACCCCCCCCCAGCCCATTAGCAGTCCTAACCCCCCGCTAGCCCATTAGCAGTCCTAACCCCCCCCCCCCGGCAAATTTAAAAACAGAAAAAGCGGGCTCTGGCTGCTGCCGCGGACGCATGCAGTGTCCCGCGGGGCCCCCTCCGCCCGCTAAGCCCCTCTGCAAGGGCTTTCAGATTCGCGAGGGAGACAGCGTCTCCCTCGCGTCTCTGTTAAGCCCGCAGGGGCTAATGGGAAATTTCCCATCAGTCCCTCGCGTCTAAAGGGGCTGATGGGAAATTTCCCATTAACCCCTGCGGGCTTAACAGAGACGCGAGGGAGACGCTGTCTCCCTCGCGAATCTGAAAGCCCTTGCAGAGGGGTTTAGCGGGCGGAGGGGGCCCCGCGGGACACTGCATGCTGCCGCGTCCGCGGCAGCAGCCAGAGCCCGCTTTTTCTTTTTTTGCGGACCTTCACGCGTGCCAGCTGCAAGGCCTTCGCGTGCCACAGCTGGCACGCGTGCCATAGGTTCGCCATCGCTGATATAGAGGCATTACAATATCCTTTGTTTTATTTTCCATTCCTTTGCTTATGATACCTAGCATTCTATTTGTTCTATTGGCTGCCGCTGCACACTGAACGAGGATTTTAACATGTTATCCACAATGACACCTAAATCTTTTTCCTGGGTGGTGGTTCCTAATGTGGAACCTTGCAGTGTGTAACCATAGTTATTCCCTTTTCCAGGTCGTTTATGAATATGTCAAAAAGCAGCGGACCCAGCACAGATCCCTGGGGTACACCACTATTCACCTTTCTCCATTGGGAAAATTGGCCATTTAGCCCTACCTTCTGCTTTCTATCTTTTAACCAGTTCCTGATCCACAATAGTACACTGCATCCTATCCCATGACTCTTTAGTTTTGCCAAAGGTCTCTGATGAGGGACCTTGTCAAAGGCTTTCTGAAAGTCCAAATACACTATATCAACCGACTCACCTTTGTCTACCTGTTTATTCACACCTTCAAAAAAACATAACATTAGTAAGACAAGATCTTCCTTGTCTAAAGCCATGTTGGCTGTCTCCCATTAAGCCATGACTATCTAAATGTTCAGCAATTTTATTCTTTATGATGGTTTCTACCATTTTTCCTGGTACTGACGTCAGGCTCACCGGTCTGTAGTTTTCTGGATCACCCCTGGAACCCTTTTTAAAAATTGGCATTACGTTCGCCATCCTCCAATCTTCAGGTATTACAGATGAGTTTAATGATAGTTCACAGATTACTAATAGTAGGTCTGCAATCTCATATTTGAGTTCTTTCAACACCCTTGGATGTATATCATCCGGCCAGGTGATGTGCTACTCTTCAGTTTATCTAATAGTTGTAATACATCTTCCCGATGTATCGATATTTCCTTCAATTCTTCCACACCTTCAAATACCACTTCAGTCATGGGTAATATCCCTATATCTTCCTTAGTAAAGACCGAAGCAAAGAATTCATTCAGTCTCTCCGCTATCGCCTTGTTGCCTCTTAGTGCCCCTTTAACCCCTCTATCAACTAATGGACCAACTGACTCTCTCACAGGTTTTTTGCTATGAATGTACTTGAAAACGTCTTCATCACGTGTTTTTGCTTCTGCAGAAAGCTTCTTCTCAAATTCTCCCTTTGCCTGCCTTATCAATACCTTGCATTTAACTTGCCAGTGCTTGTGCACTAAACGTAAACCCACCTCTAGCCCCAGGACTGCTTTTTCTCATTGTAAAAGTGCATGCACACATACAGGCCCTATGTATACATTTACAGTACTTGCATATCAGTTGGGCAATTTTGAAAAAGGTCATTTTTTGTGGGCAAGACACTGTTTTACCTAAGGAAATGGCTCTGAATATTACCCTTCCAATGCACAAGGTGCTGAGTTATGTATAGGGCTTCTAATTCTAGATGTTCATTTTTGAAGCAATTAGGTGCTATTGTAGCATCATAAAAGCATTGCAAAAAATATTGCATTTTTTTAAGTGGATTCCATTCAATGACCCAAAACTTAATTTTCCAGCATCAGCCCCTTCTCCTAGCTCCTGCTTCAACAACAGTATCAGCCACCTTCTCCCAGTAACAGCAACAACCCTTTCTCCTAATTTACGCATCAGCAACAGCATTGGCCGCCTTCTTTCAGCCCCAAGCATCAGCAAAAGTCCCCTCTCTCCCAGAACCCCACATCAACAGCATTCCCCAAGCCTCCTACATCAGCAACAGCCCCATCCAAGCCTCCTGCATAAGCACCAGCCCCAGTTTTCCCAGTGCCCTATACAGTATCAGTAATAGCCCCATAACCCCCTGCATCAGCAATAGCCCTCTCATCACAGCCCCCTGCATCAGCAACAGCACACCCTAGAGCACTGCATCAGCAATAGTGACTCTCCCAACCCCTGAATAAGCATCAGCAACAGCCCCATAGCCTCCTGCATCAGCAATATCCCTCTCCTCACAGCTCCCTGCATTGGCAACAGCCCCACAGCCCTGCATCAGCAACAGCACCCCCTGGTGCACTGCATCAGCGACAGCACCCCTTCCAGCCCCCTGTATAAGCACTAGCCCTAGCTTTCCCAGTGTCCTGTATCAGCAATACCCCACAGCCCCCTGCATCAGCAACATTCCCTAAACTCCTGCATCAGCAATAGTACCCATCCCTTACATCAGCAACAGCACCCCCTTAGTGCACTGCCTCAGCAACAGCATCCCTCCCAGCCCCCTGCATACACACCAGCCCCAGTGCTCTGTATCAGCAATAGCCCCACAGCCCTCTACATCAGCAACAGCCCCCAGCCCCCTTGCATCAGCAACAGCACCCCCCCCCCCCGGTGCACTGCATCAGCAACAACACCCCTTCTAGCCCCCTGCATAAGCACTAGCCCCAGCTTGCCCAGCGCTCTGTATCAGCAATAGCCCCCTGCATCAGCAACAGCTCTCTCTTCACAAACCCCTGCAACAGTAACAGCCCCCAGCCCCCTTGCATTAGCAACAGCACCCACCCAATGTACTGCATCAGCAACAGCACCCCTCCTCTCCCAGACTCTGCATCAGTGACTCCTCCTCCTCCTCATCTGCTACAGATGTGGGAGCTCGTGCTTTTGTTACCACCACTCTATTTCTTCTTCCAGCTCAGCAGCTGGCACCACAGGAGGCTTCGAAACACAAGAAAAGGAAGCACCTCTTCTCACATTTTATACCCTTTCTAGTGGCTGCGGCAAAGCTGACAAACAGCAGAGTGGCAGGAGCCAAAGCATAAGTTCCTTCTGCTGCCAATGACTCTGCTGCAGTGGCCGGCTCCAATGCCCCCCAGCTGTGATGGCAGCTGCCGGGTAATGTCATCAGTGCACTGGAGGAAGGACCATTTTTCTTTTGGGAGGGCGTGTTGATTATAACTGAAAACCCTAAATTCCACTTTCAGGATGTTTCATTGGGGTTTTTTGGCTATAAGCGAAAATTGGAAGACCATGCATGATTATGAAAAAATCCTTTGGCCCAATGAGGGTAATTTTATAACAGGGTGTCTAGCTTAATGCATGATCCAATGACCTACTTTATAAAGCGAAGTGTGTATGTATTTTATAAAATAGAGGTGTAAGTAACATAGTATTTTTTAATGCCATCAAGTCAGTGTTGACTCATAGTGAACCAGCTACCTCTGGGTTTTCTTGGCAATGTATCACCTGAAGTAGATTGCCAGCCTTTTCTTCTGAGGCAATGGAGGGTAAAGTGACTTGCCCAAGGTGACAAGGAGTGCCAGTGGGAATCAAACCCTTGATTTTCTGGGTACTAGACAGTTGCTCTACCACTAGGCTACTCCTCCACAAAAGGTATATGATGGCAGATAAAGACCAGAATAGTCCAGCTCCTCTGCCTAGTAAGGTGGATAGAATAGTTAACGGGTGTCAAATCTAAGTGCAATCTCTTATACCAGCCCTATGGCTGGCATAAATAACCGCATGTATCTTATGTGAATATGCCTGCTTTTATTAAAGTATATGTGAAAATGCACACTCTACCTATGCTCAACCCAGGCTCTGCCTATGTTAAGGCCCACAATGAAAGTGTGCACCATCAGTCTACTGCATGTACTTATTGAATAGCGGCTAAAGTATGGCAGTGACCCTATACACTCAAAATCCTACTCAAGGTTGTCTACTAATCTTCCTTGACATATCCTCTGCTTTTGATTCACTCCCCCATGATCAACTCCTAGATAGACTCCATTAAATTGGCCTAAGAAATACAACCCTGAACTGGTTCTGCTCCTATCTGGAACACAGAACACAACAGGCAAGCATAGGTACAATACCTCCCAGCCGTTCATCCAAAAGCAAGGAGATCTGCAAGGGTCCAGCCTATCCGCATACCTCTTCGATATCTTCCGTCAGCCCCTATGCAGAATCTTTCAAGACCATGGTATCCAATATCAGCAACAGCACCCCCTGGTGCACTGCATCAGCGACAGCACCCCTTCCAGCCCCCTGTATATGCACTAGCCCCAGCAATCCCAGTGTCCTGTATCAGCAATACCCCACAGCCCCCTGCATCAGCAACATTCCCTAAACTCCTGCATCAGCAATAGTACCCATCCCTTACATCAGCAACAGCACCCCCTTAGTGCACTGCCTCAGCAACAGCATCCCACCCAGCCCCCTGCATAAGCACCAGCCCCAGCGCTCTGTATCAGCAATAGCCCCACAGCCCTCTACATCAGCAACAGCCCCCAGCCCCCTTGCATCAGCGACAGGAGGAGGAAATAGCCAATGCAATAAAATGGGGGGATAAGACATTTTTCAGATATATTAGTGAGAAGAGGAAGGGCAAAAGTGGTATTGTCAGACTCAAGGGTGCAGGGGGGAATATGTAGAAGCTGATAAGGATAAAGTGGAATTGCTTAACAAATATTTTTGTTCTGTGTTCACAGATGAAGAACCAGAAGCAGGACCTCAGAAAACACCCACAAATAAGAACAGAAGCGAGGGACATCTTGAACAAGATTCAGAAGACTGTGTTCGTGAGAAACTAGCTCAACTTAAAGTAGACAAAGCGATGGGACCGGATGGGATACACCCTAGAATACTGAGGGAACTTGGGGACGTTCTAGCAACTCCACTGACTGACCTTTTCAATGCCTCGTTGGAGTCGGGAGTGGTGCCAAAGGACGAGAGAGGCTCATGTGGTGCCTTTACACAAAAGCGGAAGTAAGGATGTGGTTGAAAACTACAGGCCGGTTAGTTTAACTTTGGTGGTGAGTAAATTATTGGAAACGCTGCTGAAAGAGAAAATAGTGAGGTTTCTGGTGTCCAGCGGATTACAGGATCCGAGGCAGCATGGATTCACCTGAGGCAGGTCTTGTCAGACAAATCTGATTGATTTCTTTGACTGGGTGACCAAGGAGTTGGACCGAGGGAGAGCTCTAGATGTGGTGTATTTAGATTTCAGTAAAGCCTTTGACACTGTTCCTCACAGGCGACTTATAAACAAACTGAGCACCCTAGGGATGGACCCTAAAGTTACTGCTTGGGTTAGAAATTGGTTGGGTGGGAGGCAACAAAGAGTACAAGTAAATGGAGCTCACTCTGAGGAGAAGGATGTTACCAGTGGTGTGCCCCAGGGATCTGTCCTTGGTCCGATTCTTTTTAACATCTTTGTTAGTGATATAGCGGAAGGGCTGTCGGGTAAGGTTTGCCTCTTTGCAGATGATACCAAAATCTGCAATAGAGTAGACACCCAAGAAGGTGTAGATAACATGAGGAGGGATCTAGCTAAGCTTGAAGAATGGTCTAGAATTTGGCAGCTGGGATTTAATGTTAAAAAATGTAAGGTCATGCATTTGGGCTGCAGCAATCCAAGGGAGCAATACAGTATAGGAGGTGAAGTACTTTTGTCCACTAAAGAAGAGCAGGACCTAGGCGTGGTTGTGTCTGATGATATTAAAGTAGCTAAACAGGTAGAAAAGGTGACGGCAAAAGCTAGAAGAATGCTTGGGTGCATATGGAGAGGAATGGCTAGCAGAAAAAAGGAGGTGATAATGCCTCTGTATAAGTCTTTGGTGCGACCTCATTTGGAGTATGGTGTGCAATTCTGGAGACCGCACCTTCAAAAGGATGTGAACAGGATGGAGTCGGTGCAGAGGGTTGCTACTAAAATGATTAATGGGCTTCATTATAAAGCATATGAGGACAGACTGAAGGATCTTAATATGTACACTTTAGAGGAAAGGCGGGATAGAGGTGATATGATTGAGATGTTTAAATACCTCCGTGGCATAAATGTTCAGGGAGAGAGCCTCTTTTAATTGTAAAGCAAGTTCTGCTACGAGGGGACATGGGATGAGGGTGAAGGGAGATAGATTCAGGAGTGATATGCGGAAATATTTCTTTACAGAAAGAGTAGTGGATCCATGGAATAGTCTCCCAGTGGAGGTGGTAGAGATGAGGACAGTAACTGAATTCAAAAAAGCATGGGACCAACACAGAGGATCTCTAAAGGTAAAAAGTGGACTGTTGTAGTTGTTGTTATGGAAGGACAGACTAGATAGGCCATGTGGTCTTTTTCTGTCATCATGTTTCTATGTTTCTAATATCAAATATATGCAGACAATATTATGTTCTTCACCCAATTCAACATAACAAACCCTAACTTTTCAAATGTAAGGAAATCCTTCACAAATTTAAGACACTGGCTCAATTGTCACAATCTCATAATTAATCAATTTAAAACGGAAGCTTTCCAAATCATTTTCAATCCTTCCTATACCCCTCCGACATCTCTTGCCTTTGGCGATTTCACCATAAAAAATCAAGTCAAATCAAGTCAAATACCTCTGATTAATACTTGACCAGAACCTCACCTTCCATGACCAGTTAAGGAAAACAATGAATACAATCTATGCTAAATTACGAACCTTGAGAAATCTCCAACCTTTACTGAACCCAGACTTCAATCTGTTCAACACTCTGCTGAGCGTCTAATCTTCCGCCAGCCTCATCATGCCCATATTAGCCCTCTTCTCAAGTCACTTCATTGGCTCCCAATCCGTTTCCGCATCCAGTTCAAACGTCCCCTGACCTATAAACGCATTCACTCTGCAGCTCCTCACTACCTTTCTTCTCTTATCTCTCCTTACATCCCCCCTCGGGAACTCTGCTCTCCTGACAAACTGCTTCTATCTGTGCCCTTCTCTTCTATTTCTAACTCCAGACTTCGCTCCTTTCATTTTGCTGCTCCTTATGCCTGGAACAAATTACCTGAGTCTGTACATCAGGCACCTTCTCTGTCTCTTTTCAAATCCAAGCTGAAAATTCACCTCTTTGCTGCTGCTTTCGGATCTTGACTCACTTGATCTCCTTTATGTTTCTTTACCATTTCCCCTAGATGTGTCCCTGTCTACACCTACTGTGTTGTTGTTCTTGATTAGATTGTAAGCTCTGATGAGCAGGGACTGTCTCTTACATGTCTGTGCAGCACTGCGTATGACTTATAGCGCTATACAAATGCTCAGTAGTAGTAGTAGACTCCTTCCATACTGTCTGTCAAGCACTCACTACCCCTACCCTTGACTACTGTAACCTCATCTATCAAAGTCTCCCTAAGCACAGTATCCACCCCCTCCAAATGGCACAGAACACAATAGCTCGCTTAATCACAAATACCTCTAGACGTGCTCACATCATCCCAGTCCTCTATGACCTCCATTGGCTCCCTATACTATCCAGAATAAAATTTAAAACCATCACACTCATACACAAAATTATCCACAATGAATCAGCCCCCTGCTTATCATCACTCCTATCCAAAACCAAGAACACCAGATCACATCAACCTAATACCGTCAACATCCTAAACATACCAGCAGCAAAGAAAAGAACAAGCAATCCACCTGTAATAGGGCCTTCTCCCTTTGCGCCCCCTCTATATGGAATACCCTCCCATTCGAACTTTGTAGTTGCCCTGTCCATTCTGAATTCCAGAAGAAACTCAAAACTCCCATAACTCCCCTTCCCATATCTCCTTACCCATGCCTCCACCTAATGCCCTTACTCAATAATCAACCGGTAAATATGTAAATAGTTCACAATTAAATTACGCATGTTCATGTTCAAGAAGTTACTGTTCCATGTACAATGGCTGTGTTACACTGTTATGTTATGTTCCTTGTAAACCGTCTTAGATTGTAGAAAGACGGTATATAAAAGCAGTTAAATAAATAAATAAATAAAATAAATACTGGCACACTGATGCAGGTAAATAACTGAAAATACATGATTTACATGCATAGATGGTGTGTAACTTTCCATGGCTCCTTTTAAAATGACCTCCATGCTCTGCATATTTTGTAAAGGAAACATATGCGCCTATGTGCCTCTATTAAATAGCCTCCCGGAAGGTGGGTGCAGATACGTATGCCGGCTCCGAGGCAAGTGCAAATGGTCCATTTAAATTTGTGTAAATATGTACGTATGTTAGAATTTTATAACAGGTCACCTAGGTTGGAAGGTTAAGTAGAGCCTATTTTGAAGCTAAACTGTAAAGACACAGATGCCTATGTGACTTTATAAAAAAAAACCCTCAGAAAACCTGATAAAGTCAAGGCCAAAATGCAACCACATACATTTCTATTTGCTTGGGAGTTGGTGTTCTCTGCAGAAAAGCAGGGGAATGTAGGCACACTTTGATGGTGACTTCACCGAGGGAGTCATTGTTCTGGAACTCTGTTCTAGCTCAGAGAACTCTTAATGACTTCTCTGAGCATGTGTGCCAATTCCTACCTTGCACACAGTGAGATGAGCCCTCTTTAGTCTGTTACACCCGTGACCAACTCTGCCACAGCTCTCCCTTCTGTCCAGATTGCCAGAGGGCACAACGTTGGATCGTTTCAAAACAGAACAAAAACTATAGCTAATCCTCTCTGCAGCACAGCTGCAGCAACTGTCAAAACAAAAATAAGTACTTTTTAGCAACAGGCAAGCTGACTATGGCCTACCACCAACATGGCCATCATGCCATTTTCTTCCAGCACCTCCCTTGCACCTGCTGGGCCCAGACAAAGCACTGCCAAGGTCAGGCAAGCAATCTCGGGGCCATGCTGTAGCTACATGACTGGAGGCAGACTTTCTTCCACAGACATGGAGCCACTGCTCCCCATCCCGCCCCTTGACTCCCTCAGCATCATTTCGGGCTGCCCTCGAGAGGCCTTCCAAGGATCAACCTGCTTCTGCCCCTCCCCAACCAGGACCAGCCTAGCATACCAAAGATACAGGCAAGAGCAAGCACAAACAAGCCTCAGTAGAGGATGCTCTATTTTGGAAAGACCAGGAACAGGATCACCACAGCTACACTGCCCAAAAGGTAAGATGGACCTAGAGGGGGATCTTCCAATCTTTCTCCTGAGGCTTCTCTGACTATGCTCACCCTAACCCCTGAAGAGTTCCAGCAGCCTCTTATAGGCCCCAGCCTTCCCTAGTGGCCCTTCTACACCAATTCATTGAGGAATGTGCTGCCCTCATCCATAACACAGCTCCCACTGGATTGCTTCTCTCCCTGGATGTGAGGGAGTTTCCGAAAGTGCAGAATGGAGACAAGCCCCAAAGTTCTACCATCTAGAGTGCTGCAGGACTAGAGGGTGCTCCCTCCCCGCCTTCCATAAGAACATAAGATATGCCATACTGTGTCAGACCAAGGATCTATCAAGCCCAATATCCTGTATCCAACAGTGACCAATCCAGGTCACAAGTACCTGTCAAGTTCCCAGAAGGTATACAGATTCCATGCTGCTTGTACCCAGGGGTAAGCAGTGGATTTCCCCAGTCCATTTTAATAATGGTTTATAGACTTTTCCTCCAGGAACTCATCCAAACCTCTTTTAAACCCAGCAACACTATCAGCTTTTACTGCATCTTCTGGTAATGAATTCCAGAGTTTGATTATGCATTGAGTGAAAAAATATTTTCTACAATTTGCCTTAAATGTGCTACATTGCAGCTTCATTGCATGTCCTCTAGTTTTCTACTTTTTGAAGGAATAAACAGCCATTCTATGTTTACGTGTTCCACTCCATTCACTAATTTATAGTCCTCTATCATATCTTCCAACAGCAGTCTCTTTTCCAAGTTGAAGAGCCCTAACCTTTTAAGCCTTTCCTCATAGGGGTATCCTTCCATCCCCTTTATCATTTTGGTCGCTCTTCTCTGTACCTTTTCCAATTCTGCTATATCCTTTTTAAGATATAGGGCCCAATATTCAAAGGGCATTTACACAGTTAACAGCCAGTTATCCATGTAAATGCCTGCTAGCCGGATATTCAATGGCACTTACATGGGTAGTGCCGTCAAATATCCCCAACTAAGTCACTTATTTATTTATTTATTTATGTTTATACCACACTATTCATGATCAGCATGGTTTACAGGAGAACAACATTATACATAGAACAGTTTACATAAAAATATAGGTTAAATAGAACATGTAACAAAATTACATATAACAAATGAGAACTATATACATAGAACTATTCACAACAAGTGATCATTAAGAGATCATACACAGTAGAATAACTATTTGCAGGCTAGCATCAGGGCGTGCCGGGGCTTTTCGGGGCAGAGCAGAGGTGAGGACCGTCGTTAACCATGCAGCACCAATATTGGAAGCTGAATGGTTAGTGCTTGGTGCCTATAAGATAGGCAAGGAAAACCCTCTCCTATCTTATAGGCACTGAGCGCTGACCGTGCAGCATCCAGTATCAATACTGCACAGTTAGCCTCGGCAGCTACCGGGTGAGGTGTAGTGAGGTGAGGTGAGGTCTGGCTTGGTGAGGGGAGATGAGGTGGGGGAGGTGAGGTGTGGTGAGGCATGGTGAGGTGATGGGAGGTGAGGTTTGGTAAGGCTTGGTGAGGGGAGGTGAGGTGGGGGAGATAAGGTGTGGTGAGGCTTGGTGAGGTGAGGCTTGGTGAGGTGTGGGGAGGTGAGGGTTGGGTAGGTGAGGTTTGGTGAGGGGAAGCGAGGTGAGGTGCAGTGTGGGGAGGTGAGGTGAGGCGAGGACCAGGCGAGGGCATTGTAGGTGGGGAGCAGCAGAGGCGGAGATGTGTGACAGGGAGGGGGAGGACACAGGGAGCAGGGACATGCAGCGGCATGATGCAACAGGAGGGGTGAGGGGGAAACACCTGGCCAGCGGTCTCCAGAGGCGGCAGGGATGGGTGAGCCTGAGGTGGGGGTTGCAGGGCCATCGAGTGTGTCCCAGCCCACCCAGGAGCAGCCTGAGAATCCGCCCAGTGCCAAACGTAGGCGCATACCCGTGCCAGCTGAGGAGAGAAAGAGGGCAGTCAGGTTCAGCCAGCAGGAGAACCACATCCTGCTGGCCAGTGTTCTCGAGCACTATGATGTTCTCTATGGCCGTCTGAGCAGCAGAACCACTGTGCTCACATACACACACATGTGGGAGGAGGTCCAGGAGCCTGAGGAAACATTTTAACGACATCAACTGCAGTGTCCGTGCGCACATGGTGGCGGAGAGGACACCATTCCTAATCTGCATCTAAAACCCAACACCATACGAATATGTAGACAGCTCACAAACACACATGTAGCCAACATATCAAGCACTACAAGAATGCATAGACAGTTCGTCAACCTGTACATAGTTAATTCCTATACATAGTTAATCATCCCAGTCACCCTACCCCTTGTTCATTGAACAAAGTTATCTGCTCTAATGGAAATGTTCCTTTAAGGGCAAAGCTCAGCTGCCCCCCACCACAATCTGACATTCACCAGCAGAGAGCACAGTCAGTCTGCACCCTGCAAGGTGTTCCAGCCATACACATGCTAACTGCAGACAGTCTGCTAGCCAGTACATGTTCCCAGAAGAACTATGTGCACTAAGATGTGGGATGTAAGCACAAACACCAAGCTGGTATGTCAGTGACTGGGGGGGGGGGGGGAGCCCAGAAAAGGGAACTCACAGATATCACTGGAGAATAGCACTGTATAGCACTATGTGGGAACCTAGACATGCCATGGTCACTGCTCAGTCAGAGTGAGAGTGACCTCCCAGCATGACATGCTGTGTCCACCCTGTTCGTGCAACGGCAGGCAGCTAAAATGTGCCCCTTAAGCCTTCTTGCTGGCATGCACATCAGGCGCGCCTCTTTTCTCCCACCGCGGGGGGGGGGGGGGGCGTGGCGTGCGCCCAATGTGCAAGTCACACAGGGCGCAATTTACACTCGGTACGGCCCTGATAGAATGCATTCTGCCAACTAACAGTTGCTATGGCTAGATTAAGGCATGTGCAAACTAGGAATTTACCTAGGGTCCAAAGTTTAAGGGCTGTCTGATATGCTCATCACTTGGGAAATTAGAATTGACAACTCTGGCTTTTTTCAAGACTCTACTGATTTTTGCATTACTGTCTGGAAGTCTAATATGTCTGCACATTTTCCTGAATTTAAAATCTCTACCTGCAGATATCTAATCATCCCTTCTTGTGTGAATGACCCTTCTCTGTTTGCTTCTAGTGCAATATTTCTCAAGCTTGAAATAAGTATGATCCCATTTTAATACTTAAAATCTCACGTGACTACAGACGATGATAAAAAAAACAGATCCCCATACATTTCCTCCTCCCCCCACATCTCCAAAGCATAAAGATACAGCCACAATACCAGGCCGGGGGGGGGGGGGGGGCTGTTAATTCTATGGACTTGTAACAAAACAGAAACTTCAGTTCCAGTGATCCGAATGATCTTTCTGCAATTTCGTTTTATTATTGTATTCAGCCATGGAAAGTTTTGTCTCACCAATCTCTTATAGCTTTTTGAAGGTGTGAATAAACTGGTAGATAATGGTGAGCCAGCTGATATAATGTATCTCGATTTTCAAAGAGCCTTTGACAAAGTCCCTCATGAGAGACTCTTGGGGAAATTAAAAAGCCATGGGATAGAAGGCAATGTACTATTGTGGATTAGGAACTGGTTGAAAGATAGAAAAAAGAGGGTAGGGCTAAATGGCCAATTTTCTGTGCTGGACCCGCTGTTTTTTAACATATTTATAAATGATCTGGAAATGGGAATAATGAGTGAAGTGATCAAATATGCATATAATACCAATTTTTTCAAAGTTGTTAAAGCACAAGAGGATTATAAAAAAATGCAAGAAGACCTTGAATAGATTAGGATACTGAGAGTCCAAATAGCAGATGACATTTAATGTGGACAAGTGCAAAGTTATGCACTTGCATAATTGTGGACAAATCTAGGGGTACTTTTGAACACTTATCTCACCTTTCACAACCATATTAGTATGGTTGTGAAGCGGTGTTTCTACACTCTTCAGCAAATTTACTCAATTCTTTCCTATTTATCTGATTCTTCCTCACTTACCTTGCTTCTTACTTTGGTGATCACAAAAATTGATTATTGCAATATTATTTATGCCAGTATATCCCAATCTCAACTCAAACGTCTACAATCTATACAGAATACAGCTATTCATCTACCAATTATGATCATGTGTCCCCTCTCTTCATTTGCTCTTATTGGTTACCTGTTGCTTACCATTTTCAATTAAAACTTCTTATTCTTACACATAGGAATCCCCGGATATTTGTCTTCCGCTCTCATTTTGCATGCCCCCTCCCCCTCCCCCCCGATTGTTACATACCATTCATGCCTTACGATTGCATCTCCCTTCCCATTCCCAGGCCCAATTGGAGATTACTAGACACTCCACCTTCTATTTTCTAGCCCCTTATTTATGGAATTCCTTACCGTCAGACATCTGTTTAGAACTATCATATCCTAGGTTTAAGAATGCTTTAAAGTTGCACCTATTTAGATTAGCTTTTCAGTTGCCGAACTAGGGTTTTGTGTTGCCAGTGATTATTTGTGGTTCTGCTGGAAACCCTTTCTCTTTATTTCCTACTATCAATGCTTTTCTGATTTTAATGGAGTTCTTTCTACTTCTTTTACCTTTGTATTTTATTGTAAACCACCCTGGTTATTTGAAGGGCGGTATATCAAATTTTAATAAACTATAAACCACTTAGGGAAGAGCAACCCAAACTAGAGTTACATGGTGCAAGGTTGATATAGAACAGGGGTCTCAAACACGTGGCCCGCGGGCCACATGCAGCCCGCGAGAGCATTTTGTGCGGCCCGCGACGCCATGACTTTTTTCGTTGGTTTTACTTGCTTTTCTCACCTGATGATTGCCGGCGCGGCTGCGTGGGGTTAAAAAATACAATCTGTAAAGTCGTCTTCTCTCTCCACATGACCCGAGTCACGAGCCTGCCCTCAACCAATTAGAGACAGGAAGGAGGGGGGGGGGCCCAGAAGCAGTCTGAGCAGCCAGCCGAACGTCACGAGGCACCACGCGCCCTCGAGGATCCATTTTGCAGTGTGCACAGCTCTCCACGGGCAGGTAAGGAGGCAGTCTGCCCTGCCCCCGGAATTCCCCGATGTTAGCCAGCCCTGCCTCCCTCAGTCCCTCTCCTCTTCGGCTTTCAGAGCCGCAAAGGGAGAGCTTCTCCCTCGCGACTCTGTTAAGCTTGCCGGGGCAGATGGGAAATTTCTCATAAGCCTCAGCGGGCTTAACAGAGTCGCGAGGGAGGAACTCTCCCTTCGCGGTTCTAAGCCGAAGCGGAGAAGGACTGAGGCAGGCAGGGAGGGAGGGAGGGAAGCAAGCAGGCAGGGAGGGAGGGCAGCAAGCAGGCATGGAGGGAGGGCTGGCTCTGCCGGGCAGGGGGGGCCCCGCGGGACATTCAATTTTGCCACGGCTGATTGGGGGGGGGTTAGGAGTGGTAATGTGCTGTGGGCTGATGGGGGGGTTAGGACTGGTAATGCCACTGGGGGGGTTTAGGACTGGTAATGTGCTGTGGGCTGATGGGGGGGGGTTTAGGACTGGTAATGCCACTGGGGGGGTTTAGGACTGGTAATGTGCTGTGGGTTGATGGGGGGGGGGGTTAGGACTGGTAATGTGCTGTGGGCTGATGGGGGGGGGTTAGGACTGGTAATGCCACTGGGGGGGTTTAGGACATGTAATTTGCTTTGGGCTGATGGGGGGGTTAGGACTGGTAATGTGCTGTGGGCTGATGGGGGGGGGTTTAGGGCGGGTAATGCCACTGGGGGGGGTTTAGGACTGGTAATGTGCTGTGGGCTGATGGGAGGGGGTTTAGGACTAGTAATGCCACTGGGGGGGTTTAGGACTGGTAATGTGCTGTGGGCTGATGGGGGAGGTTAGGACTGGTAATGTGCTGTGGGCTGATGGGGGGGTTAGGACTGGTAATGGGCTGGGGGGGTTGCTAGGACTGGAAATGGGCTGAGTGGAAGGGGGCTTGAACTGCAAACGGCTAATGGGGAGGGGGGCTTGGAATGGAAATGGGCTGTGAGGGGAGGGAGCTAGCACTGGAAATGGGCTGAATGGGGGGGGAGCTAGGGTTGGAAATGGGCTGATGGGGGTCTAGGACTGGAAATGGACTGATGCAGGGACAAGAAAGGAGCGGATGCTGGGTGGGGCTGGAACTAGAAGGGAGCTGATTTTGTGGGAGGATTAGAATGGGATGGAGCTGGGAAAGTGAAATGGAGAGGGGAAAAATATTTTGCGCGGGAGGGAAGACAAATCTACAGTTGGCCAGGTTTTGGGAGAGTAAGTGGAGATTGAGGATGGAGGGGTAATATTTGAGTGGATAAAATAGGAATGAGGAAAGAGCAAAAGGAGAAAGATTAGTATGTTAAAGCAGATGTAGAGAGAGAATGAAAAAGAAATTAGAAGAGAGAAAAAAGGACAAATGGACAGCAGACGATGGAGAGTTAGCAGAAGACACGAAGAAACCATAAGAAAGTGGCTGGAACAATTGCAACTGAAAAAAAATGCACAAAAGGTAGGAAAATATCTCTTTATTTTGAATTTATTAACTGGAATATGTCAGCTCTGGGAAATGTGCATCATTAATGTCAGTGCTTTGTTTAGTACAAGAAATTAATTTATAGTTTTATTTCTACAGTGTTGTTGTACATTCCAAGTTTGGCTTTTGGGATTCCCAATTTAATTATTGTCTTCCTGTTTCTAAATTGTGATTCCTTGTTTGGTGATGGTGTATGTTCTGCATGTGTAACTGAGCTGAGGTATTCTGTTTATGTAATTCCTATTTGACATTGCTACTTGTTCTCTTTTCCCAATAGGTCATGTATTGTTGTTCTCTGAAATGTATTGATTTAATATTTGCAGTGTTGCCTTTTGATAGGTAGGGTCTGGTGCTTTGTGAGTCCTGGTAGTGCTGTTATGATACGGGGGGTTTGCTATGGGTTCTAAATGGGCAGTGTTTGTAGTAGTTCCTAATGTGCCTGGCGGTTGGCACTGGATTATAGTAATATAGAAATTTTTTAGTCTTTCTTTATCCATACACTCATTATGCAACATTATGCAAATATTTATGCAAATGAGGCCCCTTATGCAAATGAGGCCCCGTGTCTTATGCTTCCCCCGGGTTACTTTACAAGTCCTCATTTGGCCCTCAAAGCAATTTGAGTTTGAGACCCCTGATATAGAAGGACAGACTAGATAGGCCATGTGGTCTTTTTCTGTCATCATATTTCTATGTTTCTATGTTTCTAAGGTACCACATTAGGAATCACCACCAGGAAAAGGACTTAGGCATCATCGTGCATAATACACTGAAACCCTCTACCCAGTGTGCTGCTGCAGCCAATAAAGCAAATAGAATGCAAGGAATCAAAAGAAAAGGAATGGAGAATAAAATCAAGAATATTAGAATGCCTCTGTATTGTTCCATGGTGTGACCGCACCTTGAAAATTGTGTGCAATTTTGGTCACCTTATCTTAAAAAGGATACTTTATAGCAGAATTAGAAAAGGTACAGAGAGGAGTGACAATAATGGTAAAAAGGATGGAAGGATATCCTTATGAGGAAAGGCTTAAAATGTTTAGGCTCTTCAGCTTGGAAAAGAGATGGCTGATGGGAGATATGATGGAGCTCTATAAAATGATGAATGGACTAGAATGGGTAACTGTAGATTGACTGTTTACTCCTTCAAAAAGTAGAAAGACTAGGTGGCACACAATGAAGCTACAATGTAGCACATTTAAGACTAATCAGAGTAAATATCTTTTCACTCATCATGTAATCAAACACTGGAATTTGTTACCAGAGGATGTAATAAAAGCTGTTAGTGTAGCTGGATTTAAAAGAGGTTTAGATAAATTCCTGGAGGAAAAGTCCATAAATCATTATTAAAAAGGACCGGGAAAATCCACTGTTTACCCATTGGACAAGAAGCATGGAATCTGTATACCTATGGGAACCTGCCAGGTACTTGTGACCTGGATTGGCTGCTGTTGTAAACAGAATATTGGGCTTGATGAACCTTGGTCTGATCCAGTATAAACTATTTTATGTTCTTATGTTCTTTTTTCTCTTTTCTGTGTCCTACTACTACTACTACTACTACTGAGCATTTATAAAGCGCTACCAGATGCACGCAGCGCTGAACAAAAAAAGACAAAATAGACAATCCCTGCCCAAAAGAGCTTACAATCTAAAAAGACAAAACAAAGAAGGCGAAGGACGAGGAAAAAAATAAAGGCAAAGGAAGGATAACAGGAAAAACAAGACAAGGGAACAAGGTGAGAACAAGGGAAAAGAAAAGGAACAGGTGAAAACAAGACAAGGGAAGAAGAGGAGAACAGGTAAGTCATGAACCAAAGGCAGAAGCAAAGAGGTGAGCTTTCAACCTGGATTTGAAGAGGGTCAGAGAAGATACCTGACGTATAGACAGAGGAAGTCTATTCCAGGCATAGAGTGCTGAAATGTGAAAAGAGCGAAGCCTGGAGTTAGCATCAGAGGAGAAAGGCCTAGCAAGAAGCAGTTGGCTAGAAGAGCGGAGTTCACGAGGGGGGATATAAGGAGAAATGAAAGAAGAAAGGTAAAGAGGAGCTGCAGAATGAATGCATTTATAGGTCAGTAGGAGAAGTTTGAACTGGATGAGGAAACGGAGGACCCCCTATAATGGTCTTACAGAACCCACTCTGGGAGCCACTGGAATAAGGCATTTACACATGTAAACCACTGACATTTATGAAAAGCAGTATAACAATACCCAGATAATAAATAATTGCCACTATTCCACCACGTTCTAGTTTCTGGTTAGAAATGGTGCATAATGCTGCTTTCAGTTTCTTGGCCCCCACCCTTTGGAAGTCCCTTCCACCAAAGGGAGGAGTGGCCTAGTGGTTGGGGCAAGGTACCACAGACCAGAAGGTCGGTGGCTCAAAGCCCACTAGAGGACAGCAACCTTGGGCTGGAAGGACTGGGGTTTCTAGTCCCACAGGTGCTCCTTGTGGTCTTGGGCAAGCCACTTAACCCTCCATTGCCCATGTTCCCTGTAAGTATTAGTGTATGTGTCTCATATCCCCTTGTGTTAAAAATGTATACCCCAATTGTGTTGTGACCACTTTGATTGAAGGATAAGGTGGTATACAAAACTGTCTAAATAAATAAATAAAATTGTACTTAGAGAGTTCAAATGTGAAATTCAAAAAGGGAATTAGGCAATGTCTTAGGCACATCTGCACAAAATATACACTATCTCAACACTGGCTACTAATCATTGATCACAGCATTCAATGTGACATTGTGTACTGCTCCATAACAACAACCAGCCTTAGGTCCACAGAGACAACATGCATTGGTTTTCTTGATCATGACAGTGGGACACTGACCTCTGAATGGTGGGTGCACAATTCCAGCAGGATGTCAGGTTGGGCTCTGCATTGCCTGGCACCATGTGGAGGTGGGGGGAAACAGTCCTATACCTGTTTAGAATGTGCCCCTGGTAGGTGGCATTGCCAGCCAGAGGCTCTGTTCAGATGCATAGAAGCTCTGAGGGCTTACCCAGTCTCTGCATGTTTCACATCAGAAGCCCTGTGTGACAGTCTGGCTCACTTTCCACGGGTGCCGAGTGGGGCAGCCACAAGGACGTTGTTAGAGTACAAAGAGGTTGTGGACGGCGGCATATGTGTAAGCCAGCAATTGTATCACATCCAATCCCATGTCCAACCTGTGATGCTTCCACGTGCTCTTAGTGGGGGGAGGGGAGGACTGCATATAAAGCATGGGAGAGCACATGTGCTGCACTGGCCATTTATGCAGTGTCCATGGCTAGGGACATGATATAATATGGGAGTACGAGCATGGCACTACGTTAGTGCTCACTGCCAAAAGCTGTGTAGGGGGACATAGTCTTCTGGTATGTGACAGATGTAGGCCACTGTGAGCTAACATGCACTCACAGCCTGTCTCTGGGCCAGTATCCAGTGCTCTTGGCATTGCATTACCTGTCCCTAAGTTCACACTTAAAGGGTACACAAATGAGGAGCAAAGGATTCTGGTTATTGTCTACAAAAGAGCAGTCTGCAGAGGATGTACATGAGTCACAGGTTATGTAAATGACATGGATCCGGCATGAGCGTGGCCTGACTGCACATAGCTGTTCATGCTGAGAGGCCACTCTCACTATGACCATGTCATGGCTATTTATGTGGTTATTAGTCAACCTGGCACAGATGATGTATGAGTGGCTGACACCGTCCATGCTGAATAGATATCTCTGAAAGAGAAGAGAGCTGCTTTCCTGGGTTGCCTGTAACCAGCTGGTGACTATGGTTTTGGCAGGCTATGCTGACTGGTATCAACACCTCTCCCTTCCTGCCTGGGTACCACTCACTGCATTCAGGTTCCTTGGAAATAGCTACCCAAGTCCTAGAGCATGACATATGATGTTGCACAAGAGCCAGATAAACATACTACTCTAACATACTATAATTATACAGAGTGCAAAACATTTAGCATAAAAAGCCTCATACACCATCTACAGGATGCTAATCATAGATAAGACCTACTCTAAAAAAAAAAAAAAAAAAAAAAAAAAAACCTAGAGCAGCCACCATTTGCAGTGCTTAGTCTGTGGACCAGGCAATGTGTGCCCTTCCTCACATTCAGGGTGGCTGGTGAAAAAAATCATTTGCACAAGTGGCAACTATCATGTCCATATGCAGACAATTTGCCTGCACATTCCAGAGTTGATGTGATGGATTACTGCATTCTCTATTGGGTAAAGAGTAGTGTATATGTGCTCAGATAGTGAGGTGCATCCTGGGTAATGGAGGGGCTAACCAATAATGGCACACAAAGCCCAAATTGCAGTCATAGTGGAGACCCTGATCAATGGAGAATTGTCCTGTACCTGCACGTCTTGTATGATGATGGAGCAAGTGTGCATGGCCCCTTGGAGAGGGCAGAATGGTCTGGGATGGACCTCATGGGTCATGAATGAGGTTGGAGTATGATGTACATGCAAAGGTACTTATCTCGAAGTGTATACCAGTTCATAAGGGAATGCACCCCCTGCACATGTGCTGCCTCCGGGATTAGTGCCACACTGCAGCCCAGTGGACCTCTGTGTCTGCATGTTCTTTAGCCTAGGTGGTAAAGTGGATGGAGGGCATCTTGCCCTCACATGTGGCGTGGTGTTTGCACTAGTGATCACTATTGCTGCTGTGTGTCTGTTATGCAACTGCAGTACTGAATATCCAGTGCAGTCAGTACTGCAGGCAGGCCCTAGGTGTGATTTACAACTGTCTCAGAATGTGCCTGCCAAGTTGTTTGCAGTCCAGGGTTTAGGCCATTGTCAGCAGGGTACTGTAGTCTTGTGTATTATGGAGAGTGCTATAGGGAAGAGTGCATGGTTAGAACACTGGTTCAGTTAAGGACAGACCAGGGTTTAAATCCCACTTGTGGCCTTGGGCAAGTCACTGGAACTAGACCCACTGAATGAGCTGGAATTCTCCAGCTAACCCAAAATGTTCACTACCCGCAGCCCGACCCTCTATCTGGCCTCCCAAGGCCAGGGCTGGGCTGTGGGGAATTTCCTCTGCCCTCTCCCACCTTTTTTGAGCCCCATGCCTGCCCGATCCACTTGACTAGGGGAATTTATTCCACCTCAGAAGTGGAATAAGTTCCCTGTTCAAGCCGCCGGCCTCGGACGTACAGGGCTGACATTGGAATCGGCCCTGTACGTCCAGGGCCGCTGACCACTGACTGCCCGCCCTAACTCCTCCCCTGCAACACCCCTTTCCTGCCCCCGTCTAACCTCCCTGTATAATATGCGAGGAAGTTAGTCGGGGTCAGCAGAGGAGCTGAATAGCAGGGATGGACGTCACAACAAGACGTCCATCCCTGCTATTCACGCCTTGGAATGACTCTGTATGTGTGTAGACCTTATCTGTCCACGAACACTTTGTGTTTGCATGCAGCTTGTCCAGATGTGTGACTGTTATGTCCTTGGATCATAGCCTACTTACTTGTCCAGTTGTTATATGCATATGTGTGAGGGAGACTGTATGGTGTTTAGAGCAGCAGAGAAAGCTGGGAAAACCAAATAGATGGTATTAGACCTTCCCTGTGGCACAGCAACTAATTTTCACACACACTGCAAGTGAGGTTAGTTGCTTTTGTGAGGTCACATTGGGTACACTGGGGCAGCACTCTTAACTACACCCATCCATCTGCATAGATCCATCATGTTCACTCATGTATTCTCCTGCCAGCTGCTACACCCTGGTTCACACTGTGGCATTTTAATCATTGAGGCCTATCACTCCCATCTCACCTGGTGACTACTCCATGGCACGCTTCTACCCACTCCTATGTCACCCACAGACATCACTGCGGATTATATGTGCACCCCTCACTGCTACAGTCCAACTGCCTCCCATATTCTCCTCCCACTCACTGTCTCACGCGTAAGGGACCTATGGATGTGACATGTTCATCAGCTATTATCTTTGCTCCCATCCAGCAGCTCAAATGTGCCTTGCAGAAAGGCTCCCTTATCCCAAGTTCAGGCAACCAGCCTTAGCAGACATTAATGTGTACACTGGGTGCTCTTAACATTCGATGTCCACTTAACACCCACTAACTGGCAGCTAGCACCCTTAATGCCAGAATGCCTACTCCCCAACCCCTCCTTTACTGCATGTTGGGACCCTTAACACTGCTGTTTAGTGCTTGCAAGTGCTGCGCCCTTACCGGTGTTGAGTAAAGTTACCTCTTAGGGGTATGTTTACTAAACTGCGGTAACTTTCCCCGCGTTAGATTCCCTGGATGCCCATATAAGTGAATGGGCGCTGCATCATTATGGCACGCGTTACAAGGTGCCTTAGGCTAACGCGTGTTACAAGGCGCCTCATAAGGCATGTTACAAGGCACCTTATTAGGCACAATACAAGGCACATCATAAGGCACGTTATAAGGCAAGTTACAAGACACCTTATTAGGTGTGGTAGGCTATGGCCTAGAATAGCCTATAAACATATGTAAACGTATGAGAGGCCTGTAAGCTAGGACTGAGTCCCAGCCCCCACCTAAGAATAAGAATGCTGAGAAAGACCAAAGTCAGAATAAGTTAGAGAAACTGCTTTAAACTGCTTTTTGATAAGGTTGTATAAGTCCTTTGTTGAATATGCTATGCTGATGACAGACATGTACCAGTGCTCTGTATTCACACATTTTCTAAGCTAAGCAGTGACATTGTAGGAGAAAAGTATCGAAGTTTAGAACTGTGCCTTTGTTAGAGAGTTCTGAGCAGGGGGAACAGAGTACTGGGCCCACAGAAAGATCCTAATTGGATGGGTGCAAGGGTCAGTAGGACCAATAGCAAGTTTGCCTGTATTAAACTGAAGAAGAAAGGTATAAAATGAGTTGTTTACTGGACTCCATTGCTCAGACCATTTTGATTGTGACATTGCCTGAGACTGTGCACAATAAATTGGCTTGGATCTTCGAACTGACTCCTGGTTTTATTCATTGCGTGCACTTCGCTGCTACATATTCTTGGTGCGTTGGCTGGGAATGTGCGGTATGTGAATGGTGCGCAAGTGAATATACCACGTATTACCACCTCCAGGTTTGGTCCGGTCGGGACCACGGCCGACCGACAGCGGAGAGGACCCCAGGCCCCGCCGGTCCCCTTGTATCGGAGAGGGTTCTGCCCTGCCTCGGTGGCCTGCCAGGTCCGATCGGCCAACACCTCGAACCCGAGGGGAGTCCAGGATTCAACCCAAGGAGAGGGACTGGTTGCGCAGCGCATTAGTGGCCGGATCCGGTGAGTAGCAATTTGTCTGGTTTTTAGTCAGCTAGCTATGGGAAAGTCTCGCATGCACGAGACTATTACAGTTTAAGGTAACGGTACAAGGTAACGAGAGCCTGATCAACTCTCAGGGTGTGGCCGAGTACTCCTTGCATGAGTGTGCGCGAGGACGAAACCTCACCCCTCATGAATAAGTAAGTAAGGTAGGCCTTTATGGAATTTTGGGAACTCGATGGCATGCCTGTTTGTTTGAATGAATGAGAGGTCTTGCAATACAGACCAAGTGAAAGCGGACTCCTAAGTAGCATAGTTCCTGGCCGGGCGACCGCGCCCAGGTCGCGAAAAGGAAGAAGCATTTGGTGTTTGTCTCCCTTGTTGTTCCGTGGGCTGTACGGACACCTTACCTGCAGCCATACTACCCGCCCTCTTTGTCTGTTGTTTTGTGCGTCAAAATGGGAGGGGCAGGGTCTGTGCAAACTCCATTGAACTGGATGATCACGCATTTTAAAAAGGGATTTAGCGGTGATTACGGGACGAAAATGTCGCCGTCCCGGTTAGTAAAATTATGTGGTAGGGAGTGGCTGGTGCTGGACACCATGTGGCCACCAGAGGGTACTTTTGATATTAGAGTTGTATCCCGGGTGCATGGGATAGTGCGTAGAAGCTACCCTGATCAGTTTCCCTATATAGACTCTTGGTTAGAAATCTGTGAAAGGCAACCCTCTTGGTTGAAGCGTTGCTGTGAGGAACAGTGCAGGATTATGTTAGCAACTACAAAGGGGGTCCCGAGGGCCAAGGGAGAAAACCCCCCCATTTACTCAGCCCCGGAACCTGCAGAAAGTCTGAGTTATCCACCCCAATTCCTGTATAAGCCAGTCCTGTCAGCTCCACCATTACCCCGAGTAGAGCCTGAGGAAGAAAGAACCCCTCCAGCTGACATAACTCCACCCCGTCAGTCACCTCCATTGCTCGAGAGAGAGCAACCCCCTCCTTTCCGAAGCAGGAGTCCCAGTCCCGAACAAAGTTCTCACAGTACCCCGGCGGGGCTGCCATCACCTGACGGAACAGCCAGCGGGGGATCATCAGGCGCCAGTCCAGGGTCACCCGCTAGCCCAGGCTCCAGTGGTACAAATTTGCGCTATGCCCTCCGAAGTAGAGAAACGGGCTCGAAAGAAGTTCACCAGACGCCATTGCGCCAAGTCCCAGGATTGCCTATTCTAGATGATGGGGGTCAGGTTGTGGTCAGGCCGACTAGTCTCATTTATGTGCCCTTCTCTACCACAGATTTATTAAATTGGAAAACGCACTATGCCTCTTATACTGAAAAACCCCAAGATTTGACAGAGTTAATGTCTAGTATCATGCAAACCCACCTGCCTACCTGGTCTGATTGCCGCCAGCTCTTGGCTACCCTCTTTACTACTGAAGAGCGGGCACGAATAGTGCAAGCAACTACTCGATGGCTGGAAAAGAACCCTATAGCAGACAGGAGAGACCTAGATCCCCGACGGGCAGCAGCCGTAGACTTCCCGAATGAGGACCCAAGATGGGATCTGAATAGTGCAGATGGAGAGAAAGCCCTCACCCGTTTCCGCCAGGCTCTACTGCAGGGCCTGAGGAGGGGAGGCCATAAAGCCATGAATGTTGGGAAGGTAGCAGACGTTCTTCTGCGCCCAGATGAAAGTCCAGCTGCCTTCTATGAACGATTAACTGAAGCCTATAGACTTTATACCCCATATGATCCAGCGGCCCAGGAGAATTTGCGTATGGTAAATGCTGCTTTTGTGAGTCAGTCCCAGGGAGACATAAAACGAAAATTGCAGAAACTAGATGGATTTGCGGGCATGAATACAGCACAGCTAATGGAAGTTGCCCAGAAAGTATTTGTGAATCGTGATCAAGAATGTGAAAGGGAAAGTGAAAGAAAGATGAAGAAGAAAGCCATTCTGCTTGCTGCAGCTCTAGTTGAAGGCCGTCGAGGATATCCAAACAGAAGGACCCGAGGATGGGGACGGGGCCGAGGGAGCGCTCGGTCCCTCTTAGGTGCAAATCAGTGCGCCTATTGTAAGGAAGAAGGACATTGGAAGAATGAATGCCCGAATAGTGGCTCCACCCCCTGGAGAGGGAGGGGGCGCACTAGGAGAGGAGGGGGCCGGTTCCAGCAACGAGGAGGAATGCAGCGCGCACAGTTCCAGCAGGAAGAAGCCGCTGTAGAGGGAGTGGCGACTACTGAGGATTATTATGTAGATGAGGACTAGGCCAGACCGGGCTCCAAGTTTTCCCTGGGTCCCCAGGAGCCTATGATCAACTTAAAGATTGGAGACCAGTACATGGACTTCATGGTGGATACGGGGGCCGAACATTCAGTAGTGGCTAAGCCAGTGGCTCCTCTGTCTTCTTGATCTGTCACCATTGTTGGCGCCACTGGAACTAGAACCACAAGACCCTTCCTGCAGAACCGTGCCTGCGAATTAGGGGGACAGAAGATAACACATCAGTTTCTTTACATACCCGAATGCCCAGTTCCCCTTTTGGGCCGAGACATGCTTCCTAAGCTCCAGGTGCAGATATCCTTTGTGGAAGGAGGGAAAATGGAGATGACTGTGAACTCGGAATCTCTTGGCCTGATGGTGCTGATTGTCCCCCGAGAAGAAGAATGGCGGCTCTATAGTTCACCTTCATCCAAAGCAGCTAGCCCCCGTATACCCACGAACATCTTAGCTCCGCCCGGAGTGTGGGCGTAGGATAATCCACCTGGCCTAGCAAAGAATATAGCTCCTGTGCTCGTTACCCTTAAACCAGGAGCAGAACCAGTGCATGTGCGACAATATCCCCTCCCACGACCAGCAATTGAAGGTATTCATTGTCACCTCAAGAAATTACTACAATATGGACTCCTGAGAGAATGTCAATCACCCTGGAACACCCCCCTCCTCCCAGTCAAGAAGCCTGGGACAGGTGACTACCGCCCAGTGCAGGATTTGTGACGAGTGAACAGTGCAGTTGAAACCATACATCCAGTAGTACCAAATCCTTACACCCTCCTGGGACTGATTCCATCAGAAGCTACTCATTTCACCATTTTGGATTTAAAAGATGCCTTTTTCTGTATCCGCCTGGCACCTGCCAGCCAACTCTTGTTTGCATTTGAATGGGAGAACCCCACTACAGGAAGACGAGGCCAACTCACTTGGACTCGCTTGCCTCAAGGATTCAAGAATTCACCCACCATCTTCAGTGCAGCTCTCAACCAAGATCTTTCAAACTACTCTGTAACTCCAGGAAAAAGAATCTTACTCCAATATGTAGATGATTTGCTCATAGCCACCAACACCAAGCCTGAGTGTGTGCAAGCCACCATTGATCTCTTGCACCTACTAAATGAAGCCGGATACAAAGTCTCAAGAACCAAAGCGCAGTTGTGCCAAACTGAAGTGAAATATCTGGGATTCCATGTATCCAAAGGAATCCAAAAATTGGGACTCGAGCGGAAGGAAGCAGTATGCCGCATCCCAACCCCCACCACCAGAAAGCAGGTGCGTGCCTTCTTGGGAGCTGCGGGCTATTGTCGAATATGGATGCCCAATTTTGCACATTTGGCAAAACCCTTGTACCAAGCCACGAAGGGAGTGGAAAGATCACCCATGGAATGGGGCCCAGAACAGGATAAAGCATTCAAATCTCTAAAAACAGCATTAATGTCATCACCAGCCTTGGGCCTACCAGATATGCAGAAACCATTTCATCTCTATGTCCATGAGTCATGTGGAAATGCGTTGGGAGTTTTGACTCAGCCCCTTGGATCCTGGCAACGACCTGTAGCCTATCTGTCAAAACAATTGGATCCTGTTGCCAAAGGATGGCCACCTTGCCTAAGAGCCGTAGCAGCCACAGCCCTCTTGGTGAGCGAAGCAGACAAGCTCACTTTGGGGCAGAATCTTCAAGTCACTGTACCACATTCTGTTTTAACCCTAATGGAACATAAAGGAAACTACTGGTTCACCAACGCGCAAATGTTGAAATACCAAAGTATGTTGTGTGAAAATCCCCGGCTGCAATTGAGTGTTAGTCAAACCTTGAACCCTGCTACCCTACTGCCGATTGGTCCAGGCCCTCCTGACCATGATTGTCTAGAAGTAATGGACACTGTATACTCAAGTCGCCCAGACTTAACTGATATCCCTTTGAACAACCCAGAAAGGACTTTCTTCGTGGATGGAAGCAGTCTTGTAACTAATGGACAACGATGTGCCGTTTATGCAGTGGTGACCCTGGACATGGTAATAGAATCATCAGCTTTGGCCCCAGGAACTTCAGCACAGAAGGCCGAATTAATAGCCCTCACTCGAGCACTGAAAATAGGGACTGGAATCCGTCTGAATGTATATACAGATTCCAAATATGCCTTTACAACATTACATGCCCATGGAGCCTTGTACAAAGAACGCGGATTGATAACCTCGGGAGGCAAGTCCATCAAGTATGGCCCAGAAATATTGACTTTATTGGAAGCAGTATGGACCCCCAAACAAGTTGCTGTAATGCACTGCCGAGGCCACCAGACTGGAAATGGAGAAGTGTCCCGAGGGAACAGATTCGCCGATGCTTCAGCCCGAGAAGCAGCAATCAAAGGAAAAATTTCTACCCCCAATATTGCAGTTCAAGCCGCCATATTTCCAGTACCTCTTAGTGCTTGGACACCACGATACACCTCAAATGAGCTGGACTACTACTGTCAGAATGAGGGAGGGCAGTTATCCGAGACTGGATGGATAGTGTTACCACCACCCGAAGGAGGCTCACCTCCTGGTATGACTGTGATCCCTGAAGCCCTGGGTCCAGCCTTCGTCCACGCCTTTCATCAAGCCACACACTATGGAAAAACTGCAATGGAAAAAGACCTGAAACCGTATTTTTGTATCTCATTATTGGGACCTTTAACTGCCTCAATAGCCCGAAAATGTGTAACTTGTGCAAAAAATAATGCTCGACAGGGTCCTGTCCTACCTCCAAGAGTTCAATCGGTGGGAGTTACCCCCATGGGAAATATCCAAATAGACTTTGCAGAAATGCCACGAGCGAATGGATATCACTACCTACTGGTTCTAGTTTGTACTTTCTCTGGGTGGGTGGAGGCTTTCCCCACCAGGACTGAAAAGGCCAGAGAAGTCACTAAAGCACTGCTTCATGAAATCATTCCCCGGTTTGGAATACCCTTGACCATAGGGTCAGATAATGGGCCCTCCTTTGTGTCACAAGTAACTCAACAGCTAGCCCGTGCTTTACAAATACAGTGGAAGTTGCATACAGCTTATAGACCCCAAGGTTCCGGGAAAGTAGAGAGAATGAATCGAACCCTGAAATCTCAGTTATCCAAGCTCTGTCAGTAAGCTCACCTGAAATGGCCTCAAGCTCTCCCTATAGCCCTTCTCAGAGTACGATCAGCCCCCACCAAGTCATTAGGAGTTTCCTCGTTTGAGGTTTTGTATGGAAGACCCCCGCCCATAGTTCAGGGAATAAGGGGGGATATGAGTCAGATTGGATCAGAAATCACTAGACAAGAATTGTTGGCTCTAAGTTCTGTCTTACAGGGCCTCCATACCTGGGTGCAAGACCAGTTGCCTATCAATTTGACAGAGCCACTGCATCCTTTCAAGCCCGGAGCCTCGGTGTGGGTCAAAGAGTGGAAGAAGACACCGTTGGCACCTCATTGGAAGGGACCGTACGTTGTTCTACTGTCAACACCCACAGCGGTTAAAGTGGCAGAAATCGATTCCTGGATTCATCACAGTCGAGTCAAACCAGCAGTTCCTGAGAGTCGTCCTTGGACTTCGATCACTAATCCTGCAGCACCGTTACGACTTACACTACGAAGAGAATAACCAATCTTCAGCATCTCAGTTATCTATTATCAAAGACTAAGAGACTATAATCATGATGATTGCTTATTACTGTTTCATCTTTGTGGTAGCCCTGGGTCCCCTGGACACAACCCTTGCCCTACCTCCTTGTGCAGCTTGTATAACCACTACCCGAACTGGGATAAAGATCACCCAAACTTTACTCTATCACTCTTACTACACTTGCACTGGTAAAGTCAGTCAGTGCATGTATAATGGTACAGAACTGAATGTCTGTACGAATGGAAAGACACGTACCTGTTTTAGACCCCGACAGAATCCTTCTTACTATGTCTTGGAACTACGATGGAATGATGAAGATGGAGCCCTCATAAATGCTACAACTCAACTCTCTGATCCCACCAAACCTGCATCCCTGTAATTTGATGCTTGTGACCTGATAAACAGAAATGACTATTACAGATGTGGATCATGGGAACAAGCTTACTACTATGATGACAAGTACATGTGTCCCGAAGGTGCATACAGATGGGGAATATGCACTGGAATATATTCCCCAACTACTTATGGAAAACCATCAAAAGATGACTATTTCTGCCCAAAATGGGGCTGTGTGTACTATGCTACCTGGTCTGGTAGCCCTACTGGACAAAATGGAGATAATCGCAAGGCTAAGCTAGAAAGATTACCCCTACTGGAACTCAAGAAGTGCAAGAAAAGTGCTTGTAATCCCCTACGACTTCTCATCCTCGACCCAAGCCAATGAAAACAAGGATTCCGGTTCGGCCTACGCATTGCAGGAAGTGGATCTGACCCTGGGACTATTGTATATATCCAGCTTAACACAAAAACTCATGTCTCTTCACCTTACCGAATACATCATACTTTCTATGAGGCCATGAAGGTGGAGTTTGTAATCCCTCACGCTTCTCGAAATCTGTTCATTGAACTGGCTGGAGCTGGAGCATCCAGCCTCCATGTTTCTGATTGTCTTTTCTGCGGAAGAACTCAGATGGGAGACCAGTGGCCCTGGGAAGCACAAGAATTGAACTATTCTGTACCATATAACCAAACTGATCTGCATGTTGCTACCAGTGAATGGGTCCTAGCTAGCCCCATTGTTGGAAACCTGTGCTTTGCTCGAGCTGGTCCACAATTGACTATGCTAGTGGGGCAGTTGGTCTGTTTAAACCAGAAATACTATAATGATACTACCAAGAAGACATCCTGGTGGTCAGGAACCAATGCCCCGGAGCCCTCCAATCCTTTAATCATCTTTCCTAACCTTGCCAGGTTATGGACAAATCTTGCTTCTCACAATAACTGGCAAGCTCCACCTGGACTATATTGGATCTGCGGAACTCGAGCATATGCTAGACTCCCTGCCAACTGGGGAGGTGCATGTGTTTTGGGGACAATTAGACCCTCTTTCTTTCTTTTACCTACTTCCCATGGAGAACAATTGGGTTTTCCTGTATACAAGAGTCGACAGAAACGAGAGGCCTTGAAGATAGGCCAATGGGACAAATGGGATGCAACATCTGAAGAATGGCCACCGGAGAGAATCGTTTCCTATTATGGACCTGCCACCTGGGCACAAGATGGCTCTTGGGGTTACCGCACCCCTGTGTATATGTTAAATCGTATTATACGTTTGCAAGCTGTTGTAGAAATAATAACCAATGAAACTAGTAGAGCACTAACCCTGTTAGCTAAACAAGCCACGCAGATGCGTACAGCCATTTATCAGAATCGCTTAGCATTAGATTATCTACTGGCTGCTGAAGGAGGAGTATGTGGAAAGCTGAATTTAACTAACTGTTGTTTGCAAATTGATAATGAAGGACAAGTTGTAGAAGATATAGCCAATCACATGAAAAAACAAACATATGTACCAGTTCAGACATGGCATGGTTTGCAACTCGATGGATGGTTTGGTTCTCTGTTTTCAGGACTGGGTGGCCTGAAAACACTTGTGTTCATTGTCCTATTCATATTGGCTATTTGCTTGTTTCTCCCATGTTTCCTACCCCTATGCTTACGCATGCTGAACTCAACCATTGATAGTGTTGTTGAACGTAAGGCAGCTACAAAGGTCTTAGCTATGTGGCAATATTCCCTTATACCCCAACATGATGCTGATAGCCATGTGTAATGTGTGATTTAATTCTCACCCTTTCTCACTTGCGGGTGAGAATAATCAAAGGGGGGAATGTGGTAGGCTATGGCCTAGAATAGCCTATAAACATATGTAAACGTATGAGAGGCCTGTAAGCTAGGCCTGAGTCCCAGCCCCCACCTAAGAATAAGAATGCTGAGAAAGACCAAAGTCAGAATAAGTTAGAGAAACTGCTTTAAACTGCTTTTTGATAAGGTTGTATAAGTCCTTTGTTGAATATGCTATGCTGATGACAGACATGTACCAGTGCTCTTTATTCACACATTTTCTAAGCTAAGCAGTGACCTTGTAGGAGAAAAGTATCGAAGTTTAGAACTGTGCCTTTGTTAGAGAGTTCTGAGCAGGGGGAACAGAGTACTGGGCCCACAGAAAGATCCTAATTGGATGGGTGCAAGGGTCAGTAGGACCAATAGCAAGTTTGCCTGTATTAAACTGAAGAAGAAAGGTATAAAAGGTGTTGTTTACTGGAATCCATTGCTCAGACCATTTTGATTGTGACATTGCCTGAGACTGTGCACAATAAATTGGCTTGGATCTTCGAACTGACTCCTGGTTTTATTCATTGCTTGCACTTCGCTGCTACAAGGCACAATACAAGGCACGTCATAAGGCACGTTATAAGGCACAATACTAGGCACAATACAAGACATGTCATAAGGCACGTTACAAGGCACCTTACTAGGCACAGTACAAGGCCCGTGGCAGATGAAATTTAATGTGGAGAAGTGCAAGGTTATGCACCTAGGGAAGAACAACCCAAACTATGGTTACACGATGCAATGTTCCACATTAGGAACCACCACCCAGGAAAAAGATTTAGGCGTCATTGTGGATACCTTGTTAAAACCCTTGGCCCAGTGTGCAGCGGCGGCCAAGAGAGCAAATAGAATGCTAGGTATGATAAGGAAAGGAATGGAAAATAAAACAAAAGATATTATAATGCCTCTATATCGTTCCATGGTGAGACCGCACCTTGAATATTGTGTGCAATTCTGGTTGCCGTATCTTAAAAAGGATATAGCGATTTTAGAAAAGGTTCAGAGAAGAGCCACCAAAATGGTAAAGGGGATGGAAGGCTACTCCTATGAAGAAAGGCTAAAAAGGTTGGGGCTCTTTAGCCTGGAGAAGAGACGGCTGAGGGGAGATATGATAGAAGTCTATAAATTAATGAATGGAGTGGAACGGGTAAACATAGATCGATTGTTTACCTTATCAGAATATGGAAAGACTAGGGGACATGCAATGAAGCTACAGGGTAAACTATTTAAGACTAATAAAAGAAAATATTTTTTCACTCAACGTGTAATCAAACTCTGGAATTTGTTACCGGAGGATGTAGTAAAGGCTGTTAGTGTAGCTGGGTTTAAAAAAGGTTTGGACAAGTTCCTGGCGGAAAGGTCTATAAACCATCATTAAGAAGGGACCCAGGATATCAATGCTTGAACCAGTACAAGCATTGTGGAACCTGTGTCCCTTGGGGAAACTGCTAGGTACGTATGACCTAGATTGGCCACTGTTGGAAACAGAATGCTGGGCTTGATGGACCTTGGTCTGACCCAGTATGGCATATCTTATGTTCTTATGTTCTTATGCCTTGTAACGTGCCTTGTACTGTGCCTAGTAAGGTGCCTTGTAACATGCCTTATAACGTGCCTTGTACTGTGCCTAATAAGGTGCCTTATAATGCCGTATAAGGAGTGATGACAACTGTGGTGAGCAGGGCCGGATTTACCTATACGCCATGTACGCCATGGCGTAGGGCCCACAGCCGGCAGGGGCCCACAAAAAAAGAACAAGTTCATTTTTTTTAAATACAATTTTAAAAAAAACCTGGTGGCTGCCGCCGCGGGGCCCCCTCTGCTGCCGCGGCAGCACCGACTGACCCGCGGGGGCCCCGTCTACAAGCTGAAGCCGTCGGGTCGGGTCGTCCCTCCCTCCCTCCCTCCCTCGCTGCAGGCTGTAGGCTGTGAGAGACGCGAAATTTCCCATCAGCCCCTGCGGGCTTAACAGAGACGCGAGGAGACGCTCTCCCTTCGCGTCTCTCGCAGCCTGCAGCCGGCACGGAGGGAGGGAGAACCGACCCGACCCGACCCGACGGCTTCAGCTTGTAGACGGGGCCCCCGCGGGTCAGTCCGTGCTGCCGCGGCAGCAGAGGGGGCCCCGCGGCGGCAGCCACCAGGTTTCTTTTTAAAATTAAATTTTACTTTAGGCCGGGGGGGGGAGGACTGGTAATGGGCTATGGGGGGGGGGGTAGGACTGGTAATGGGCTATTGGGGGGGCTGGGGCTGGAAATGGGCGGGGGGGGGTAGGGCTGGGAATGGGCTGTGGGGGGGGGTAGGACTGGTAATGGGCTATTGGGGGGGCTGGGGCTGGAAATGGGCTGGGCTGGGGGGGGTTAAGGCTAGAGGTGGGCTGATGGGGTTAGGACTGGTAATGGACTGTGGGCTGTTGGGGGGGCTTGGAACTGGCAATGGGCTTTGGGGGGGTTAAGACTGGTAATGGGCTGTGGGCTGATGGGGGCTGTCTGGTAATGGGCTATGGGGGGGGCTAGGACTGGAAATGGGCTGGGGGGTTAAGACTGGAGGTGGGCTGATGGGGTTAGGACTGGTAATTTGCTGTTGGGGGGGGTAAGAACTAGTAATGGCATTATGGGGTGTATAAGAATGGTAATGGGCTGTGGGCTGATGGGGGTTGTCTGGTAATGGGCTATGGGGGGCTAGGACTGGAAATGGGCTGGGGGTTAAAACTGGAGGTGGGATGATGGGGTTAGGACTGGTAATGGGCTGTTGGCTGATGGGGGGGGGTAGGACTGGCAATGAGCTATGGGGGGCTGACTGGAAATGGGTTGATGGGGTTAGGACTGGAAGTGGGCTGATGGGGGGTTAGGACTGGTAATGGGTTATAGGGGGGCTTAAACTGAAAATGGGGTGATGGGGGTTAAGGACTGAAAATGGGGTGATGGGGGGTCAAGGACTGTAAGCGGGGTGATGGGGGGGCTAGGACTGGTATTGGGTTGGGGGGTTGCTAGGACTGGAAATGGGCTGATGGATGGCTAGGACTGGAAATGGGCTGATGCAGGGACTAGAAGGGAATGGATGCTGGGTGAGGCTGGAACTAGAAGGGAGCTGATGTTGGGGGAGGATTAGAATGGGATGGGGCTGGAAGAGTAAAATGGAGAAGGGAAAAATATTTTGTGTGGGAGGGATAAAAAATCTGCAATTGGCCGGGTATTGGGAGAGTAAGTGGGGATTGAGGATGGAGGGGTAAAATTTGAGTGGATGAAATAGGAATGAGGAAAGAGCAAAAGGAGAAAGATTAGTATGTTAAAGCAGATGTAGAGAGAGAATGGAAAAAAATCTAGAAGAGAGAAGAAAGGACAAATGGACAGCAGACGATGGAGAGTTAGCAGAAGACACGAAGAAACCAGAAGAAAGTGGCTGGAGCAATTGCAGCTGAAAAAAATGCACAAAAGGTAGAAAAATATCTCTTTATTTTGAATTTATTAATTGGAATATGTCAGCTCTGGTAAATGTGCATCATTAACGTCTGCGCTTTGTTTAGTACAAGAGCAAATTAATGTATAGTTTTATTTCTACAGTGTTGTACATTCCAAGTTTGGCTTTTGGGATTCCCAGCTTAATTATTGTCTTCCTGTTTCTAAATTGTGATTACTTGTTTGGTGATGGTCTATGTTCTGCATGTGTAACTGAGCTGAGGTGTTCTGTTTATATAATTCCTATTTGACATTGCCACTTGTTCTCTTTCCCCAGTAGGTCATGTATTGTTGTTCTCTGAAATGTATTGGTTTAATATTTGCAGTGTTGCCTTTTGATTGGTAGAGTATGGTGCTTTGTGAGTCCTGGTAGTGCTGTTAGGATACGGCGGGTTTACTATGGGCAGTGTTTGTAGTAGTTCCTAATGTGTCTGGCAGTTGGCACTGGATTATAGTAATGTAGAAATCTTTTAGTCTTTCTTTATCCATACACTCATTAAGAGGCACGTTTACTAAAAGTTAGTATATGGTAACATTATGCAAATATTTATGCAAATGAGACCCCTTATGCAAATGAGGGCCGCACCCCCCTTGGGCCGCCCCTGCTGGGGGCCCACAATTTTTGTTGGCGTAGGGCCTCACTCAAGGTAAATCCGGCCCTGGTGGTGAGGGTATTATGGGCTGGCAGCACAGATCTGCAAAGATATGACTGTCACAGGCATGCAAAATATCTGACATGGACAGGAGGGAACAAAAAGGAATAAAACCCATGCCCACTGCCTACAACATCAGCGTTAGGCTATACCTCTATGGCTGGTTGCACAGCAATGGCTAGGTACAGAAGGACTGCAGGTCTGCTCTGTGTGCCAGGATAGGGATAACCCCACCAGAACCCATGATGCATTGCACATGCAGAACAGCGGCCTACAGCTGACCACCAAATGGGGTCTGCACCTCTCCGGTACTGCAGCGTGGTAAGACGGACTGACAGTGCGTGATACTGGCACAGAATAGCTACAGACCATGCCATTGTGCAGGTTCCATGTTCACCATGAGGGTTAGGATGGGCACCCAGCACTAGGTCCACAGTACATGTGGTGCTAGGGATAGGTCCTGCTGCACATCCCCATCACTATTAGTGTATGACAGGTGCTCCCAGCAGTGCAATTGAAAGTACGTCTGTTATCATCTGTGTTCTGCAGTCACATGTGGCCCTGGATACCACCCAGATTAGTGTGCCTAATAGACAATATTTTGGTGGTGGTGGTGAGAAGTGAGGAGGTATGTGACAAATTTTATCTAACCTTTTTGATGTCTTGGACGTCTGCACCTTGCCCACTCACAATTTTAAATGACAGAGGTGTAAGGCAGGGGTCTCCAAATCCAGCCCTGGAGAGCCACAAACCAATCAGGTTGGCAGGCTATCTCTAATGCATATATATCTCATGCATATTCATTAGGGATATCCCAAAAACCTGCAGGATTGCAGACCTCCAGGATGGCATTTGAGTAGCTCTGCCATAGTGCATGCTCACTGGGGAACCCTGTGCACCTAGAAGTGGGATGTACAGCACAGACACCAAACAGATATCTCTATGATTGGGCCCCGGAACCAGGAAATCACAGGTGCTAAATAAAGTGTGGCACTAAGTTGGAACAAGGACATGCCATGGTCACTGCCCAGTCAGAGTGAGAGTGACCTCCCAGCATGACATGCTGTGGCCACCCTGCCCATGCAGGTGGTAGTCAAGCACTACAGTGTCCCAGCCATTATCCTCCACCCTGTGCAGATGCACACTGGCCAATCTGCCCTGTCTGGGGCCATACCCACAATACCTTGCTCCTCATTATGCACATTTGCAGGCTAATGCTGGAAACAGTGCGAGCAATGCGGGCTCAGCGAGGCGCTGGCAGACACAAAACAATGAATAGACATACGCACATTCCCACACCTATCTCAGCATTGTGCAGAGATAGAGGTGGTTGACAACCCTGCCCACCACACTGGTCCTGATCAAAGTGCCGACATTGCTAAACTGTGCAGGGGGTAGTAGTAGTGTTCTGGTGATAACTGCAGCTCCGTGCTGGGGCCAACAACCTGACACTCCATGAGGCTGTGGATAGTGGAGCCCATATGAGTGAGTGTTTGTACCCCTGTGCACCGCTGCATTGGGGTTTGCACATGTTGTTGTTGTGGGATAAAACTATGGGGTGATGCTCTGCAGGATCCACAGATGGGACTTGAACCTTGGACCCTCTGCTTTTGGACACACTGACTGAGTGTACTGCTCCACACTGCTGATACAGCAGCATAGTGGTCCCTGGGGCTACCCTTACTTTCCCCAGCCAGACCTCTTCTATTGCACTGCACACCATGTACTGGTACAGGTATGGCCTAGGTCCACTGCAGGCGGGTGCCACTACTCCCTCTAGCACAAACACCCCCCCTGCCATGCCGCCATGAACATATGCTGTCGGTGCCAGTGGTGTGCAGTCCTAGACCATCCAGGGGGCAGGTAGGCAACTGCCTAAGGTGTGGGTTCTGGGGTAGGGGTGCCTACATAGCTGTCCATGCTTCCCCCAGCACAGCCTGTCAATGTTATGTGCCCCTTGGGGTACCTGCTGGGTAATGTCCCCTGGATGGGACACTGTGGGACACAGACTCATGGGCATGTTTGACCCTGGTCAGTTGCTGTCTTGCTGGTTTCCATTTTCTGCATTTCTATGTGCCACCTAGGCATCCGCCTAGTGCCCCCTGTGCCCCAGTTGCCCCCACTGCATGTCCCACCTGGAGCCCCCATGCCCCATTTGCGCCATCACCATAGTGACCTTTCATACCTGGGCACTATGCTGTTGCTGCAAATGGAGCACTACTATCACTTTTCTTGGGCTCCCTGCCTATGCTGTACATTGCCGACACTGAAATGGTTTCTCTCTCCTGCAAATGTGCCTCTAACGCCAGGTTTTCACTTGCGTTACTTTTCAACCCTTCAGTTCCCCACATTGGTGTCGTGGGAGCCTCTCCCCACCCACTCCCCGCCCACTGACCCCTTCTGTCCGCCCTCTCTCCACCCTTTTCTGGACTTACTGCGGCCAGGAACGCTAGCGCACATTAGGTAACGCTAATGCACGTTATGTCACTCTAACGAGCGTTAATGTAATGTTAACGTGCATTAGGTAACGTTAACATGCGTTAACATTACCTCACGTGCGTTACCGTTACTGCTGTTACCTTACCGCAGTTTAGTAAACATACCCCTTAATGTCAGGCTAGGTGGTGCCTGCGTCCCTGTTGATACTCCATAGAACAATAAAGAAAAGTACTTTTTCATTTAAGTATTGGTTTAGCCTTTCATAATTTTTAGAAAAAATATTTGAAGGACTGACATTTGGAAAAAAGCTTTTGACATATTAACACTTTGATATATAAACAGAATAATAGTGACTGGCTTTGGACATGCTATGCTTGGATGGATGACTGAAAGTAGGTAGTTACGTAAGCGTCATTAGGAGCTCACTCTGCAGTGTGGGCTCATTGTCCTTTCTAATGGTCCCTTTGTGTTTTGTTGTGACTAAGGAAGTACTTTCCAGAGTTGATGATAGATATAGTGTGAGAATAGATATTTGATATAATTTGTCCTTACCTTTGGGTTGTTGGTGTTTTCAGTTTTGATGTTGATTGGCCATCCAAGCTAAAATTTGCTCTGGATCCTTTTCCTCACTTGACACCTGCAAGAAAAACAAAGAGAAAACCATTGAAGTGCAACTTTCGTTACTTTCCTACTGCCATCTCATAACTCCAGATCCCAGGTTTTCCTGACTTCTATTGTATTACGTTGTCAATGCCCTTACCTTTAGCCCATAGGCTTTGCATGCTTGTGTATCTTGCCACACTCCTTTCAACTTCCACCTGGGTTCAGGAAGATTCCTCTCCAAACTCTCTGTGAGCATGATTTTTCCAGTATGAGTAACACACTGCATTGCATCTGAATTCCTTCACCTGACTCCAATATTGAAAATGTTAGAACCTTGTCATTAATTTGGTCTTTCAGACTCAGCCAGTATTCTAAAGTTCTGCAAGGCTGATCCAGTTCCCAAGCTCAGCCAATACGCCGCAGTATTCAACACCATAAAGAAGACTTACAAGATCCCTCAAGTTAGTGCGGTTTTCACAGTACAAATTCACTCAGATTGTGATCTCTCCAGGGATAGGACAATACCTACTGTACATGATTGTAACTTGCCTTGCACTACTACAGGAAAGATGCAAATTAAATACTAAATAAACAAAAATAAAAATATAAAATTCACAACACGTACACCAGCTCCTTTAGACACCAGTTTCTTTCATGGTAACATGCTATCACTGCCTGGCATTTTGCGCATTCTCCACAAGTGGGCAAAAATCCTGCTGACGTTTCCATAATGGTTTCTTTCATGGCCTTTTTACATCACACACAGTCTTTTTACATCACACATACCTTGAAACAAGTTTTTTTTCTTCTCCTTGGCTTTCCTAGCTGCCTTCCACAACTCAGCTTTTGTCCACTTACAATGTCAAACCTCCACTTTGCTAGAGGGGAGGTCAGAAAGTATCCCTTCCACTTGCAGACTCCATCCCACATACCTGTGACCTTATTAATTGCTCTAGCTACTAGCATGTGGGAGGAACCTGATCCTCCCTCTCCAAATTCTTACCCCAAGGTCCTTTACCATGAAGCGTTCTTTGTATTCTCTTCTTGCATTTGTCACTCAATGTATCTTTTCCCTCAGAGGCACTATAACCTGTTAGTCTGTGATTCCCAAGTTTGCTTCTTTCCACTGCAGCTAGTCTTATACATGTAGACTCCATCACATTTGCTTATTCATGTAACTCATGACATTTCTGTTCTGACAATATGCAATTAAACACAAGGAGCAGCCAAGAGTAGGAAAGACAGAGAAACAGTTTATTTGAGCTCTATTGAAATATAGTTATTCATACTGTACTATTCAAGTCACTGGTGGGTTTCTCCACTGTATCATCATTTAATCGCCCAAAGAGTCTGACAAAATTAATTCCTCGCCAGCCATCTCGGAAGCTCCTGGCAGCAAAGGCATATAAGATGGGGTTCAAGCAACTGCTGAAAAACGACAGCACAATGGCGATGTTTTCTCCAGCTCCGACAACTTTGTCTAAGACTTTGGATGTGTTAGGTTGTAACCACGATGACATTATCCAGAGTACTTGAAGGAAATGATATGGAAACCAGCAAAGAAAGAAAGCAATGACCACCCTTGCCATAAGTTTCCAAGATTTGATTTTCCCTGGTGATTTCAGTTGTTGGATTCTTTTTGTGATGCAGACATAACTCACCGTCAAGATACAGAGGGGTATCACAAAACCCAACAAAGTCTCTATAAGTACGTCTATGGTCTTCTGTTTGTTGGAAGAATAATATGCAGTTAAACACAAGGAGCAGCCAAGAGTAGGAAAGACAGAGAAACAGTTTATTTGAGCTCTATTGAAATATAGTTATTCATACTGTAGTACTCAAGTCACTGGTGGGTTTCTCCACTGTATCATCATTTAATCGCCCAAAGAGTCTGACAAAATTAATTCCTCGCCAGCCATCTTGGAAGCTCCTGGCAGCAAAGGCATATAAGATGGGGTTCAAGCAACTGCTGAAAAACGACAGCACAATGGCGATGTTTTCTCCAGCTCTGACAACTTTGTCTAAGACTTTGGATGTGTTAGGTTGTAACCACGATGACATTATCCAGAGTACTTGAAGGAAATGATATGGAAACCAGCAAAGAAAGAAAGCAATGACCACCCTTGCCATAAGTTTCCAAGATTTGATTTTCCCTGGTGATTTCAGTTGTTGGATTCTTTTTGTGATGCAGACATAACTCACCGTCAAGATACAGAGGGGTATCACAAAACCCAACAAAGTCTCTATAAGTACGTCTATGGTCTTCTGTTTGTTGGAAGAATAATATGCAGTTAAACACAAGGAGCAGCCAAGAGTAGGAAAGACAGAGAAACAGTTTATTTGAGCTCTATTGAAATATAGTTATTCATACTGTAGTACTCAAGTCACTGGTGGGTTTCTCCACTGTATCATCATTTAATCGCCCAAAGAGTCTGACAAAATTAATTCCTCGCCAGCCATCTCGGAAGCTCCTGGCAGCAAAGGCATATAAGATGGGGTTCAAGCAACTGCTGAAAAACGACAGCACAACGGCGATGTTTTCTCCAGCTCTGACAACTTTGTCTAAGACTTTGGATGTGTTAGGTTGTAACCACGATGACATTATCCAGAGTACTTGAAGGAAATGATATGGAAACCAGCAAAGAAAGAAAGCAATGACCACCCTTGCCATAAGTTTCCAAGATTTGATTTTCCCTGGTGATTTCAGTTGTTGGATTCTTTTTGTGATGCAGACATAACTCACCGTCAAGATACAGAGGGGTATCACAAAACCCAACAAAGTCTCTATAAGTACGTCTATGGTCTTCTGTTTGTCGGAAGAATAATTCCAGTCAGTGCACCAGTGTGTTCCATTTCTGTCCACACTAGAACGAAACACATAAAAAGGAATGGCAAATACCAGAGAAAGAACCCAAACAGGCAACACCATTCCATAAACCACATTTTTCCTCTGCCAGCGTTTCAAAAGCAGTGGATATATGACAGCCATGAAGCGCAAGATGCTCATTAAAGTTATGAAGAACACACTGGTATACATAGTGGAGAAAACAAGGTATGTCACAAATTTACAGATGAACCATCCATACACCCATTGGCCCACCATGGAATGAATCCAGAAAGGTAGGATGACCAAGGTGATGAAGTCAGCAATGGCCAAATTCAAAATCAGTGTAATGGTGAATGAGCGATGTTGGATCTTGGAAAGGATTGTCCAGATGACCAAACCGTTCCCTGGAACTCCGAACAGGAAACACAATGCCAAGAATATGCTGGAAACCAGTGCATAGTCATTGGTCCCACTGTGAATCTCTTCCATTCTAGATATTTTAATGTTAGAATATCCCATTGTACTATTCCAAGCACCCATCACTGCTGGATTTTTTAAAACAAAACTGTGCGTCACAGTGTCAGAATATCTGAAGTTAAGCAATACAGGAAACTCAGCTGTGATAAGGAATAAACTTCTCACACTTGCTGATTGTTAATAAAGATAGCTGTGTGCAAACTCTAAGATTTATTGCTTTCCTTATGTATGTTTTTTGAAGCAACAAACTGTTGGAATAAACATAGCAATAAAGTTGAATATGTTCAGAAAAATTATTCACTATAATACATTACCATTTATGGTGTACCCGGTGTATACATTTGGTTGTACGCAAATTAGTGTTACAAAATGAGTGTGGTGTGGCTAGTAGATGGCAGCTAGTTGGTAGAGCTACAGACCTTTTTACCAATTGTAAGTGGCAGCTGGCACTGGAGTTATTTGCGGGGGTAATGAGCAGCAGCTGACAAATAGGGCTATATATGCTAAAGTTACCAGATGACCCCAATTTTGGGCCTGGACACGATTCTGATCCCACGGGACTAGACTCTAACTCTGTGCGTCTGGTTCCAACCCCTTATGGGACTCAGGGCAAACATTTCCTCCCTTGTCTGTGCCCCCACTCATCCATGCTCCTCCCCTCATCCATGCCCCCCCCCCCCCCATCCCTCTTGCTGCCACTGCTGCCCCTCTCTGGGAGATGCAGCAGTTGGCAACACATAAAAAAAGCACCGTGGCTGTAACTGCAGTGCCATTCATGCTTCCTGTTCCACCGCCCTTTGATGAATCAGAGGGGGGTGGAAGCGGAAGCACAAACAGCACCATGGCACCAGAAAAGAAGGTAACTCTAGTGCAGTGGTGCCTTTCTTATGTGTTGCCATCACTGCACATCCCAGAGAGGGATGAAAGCGGTGGCAATAAATGCGGGGCAGTAGTAGGGCCGCTGTTACCCAAGAGCTGCAGGGCAGCTGGGCCACTGTTGTGCAGGGACTCGGGGCAGCTGCCCCTTTTGCTCATAGGTCAAAGAGGCAGTGTGCTGGAAACGTACTGCATGGAAGAAAGGCCTGGCAATCTGCTTCCAGTCCCGCCTTGCCAAGAAACCCAGGGACTAGGTCGTGAGGACTCAGTATGGACTTGATGGCGCCCACATACATATTTGGAAATGGCTTCTACCACTGTGTGTGACTATCAATCTCCGGTTACGACCTGATTTTAACAATCATATCCATCTTGCAGGGCGGAAATATGTTGATTTTACATCAGCCTCATACGTTGACATAGCTTTGCAGACGTTTTCATTTGCATGCCCCTCCTACCACATAAAACTCCCCTTCTTTTTTCAGAAAGAAGCTAATTATACATCTTTTCCTACCAGGATTGAGAAGACTGCATCAGAGGGGTAGGCAGGAGAAGCAAAATCCTTTGCCTCTATCCCCACTGCAATCAGAGACAGGAGATGATTATGAGATGTCAGGGACTCTAAAAACTGGGGACAATCCCCAAAGATTGGGCACATCTGGTAACCTTACCATTATATCAGTAGGACCCAATATTGAATTGGGATGGCTATGCACCATAGCTGAGCATAGCCACTACCGCCGACCTCTAACCCTAGATATTCAATGCTTGGGTCATATGCAGCCATAACATTGAATATCCAGGGTCACCGCACACCCTTCTGACACCACAGAAGCTAATCGGGTAGTGCCATTGAATATCCTGTTCAGCTGCATTTACACAGTTTACAGGTCACTAAACGTTGTAAATGACTTTAGAATATCAGGCCCCTAGGGGGTAATATTAAGCCCATGGCAGTCAGCATTTTTTAAAAATGCCTGCTGCTGAATATTCATACTGCCCCAACACCACTTGAATAGTGCTGAGAGTTTGTAGAGTTATCCAGATACTGCCAGTCAATATCCTTCTCATCAGCAGGTCCTGCTAACTGGTTACATCTTTTTGAATATTGCCCCTTAAATATACAACCGGCAGTCTAAAGTTACACAGATACTTTCAAAGTGGGACTTAAATGCATATCTGTGCAAAAAATACACATAATTTTGGATAGCCAGTCATACATTTATAGACCGATATTCCAAGCAAATTATGCATTTGCTGGCAGCCTTCAAACACATGGGGAGTCCTTTTACAAAAGGGCACTGTGGTGTTGAACTTAATGCACTAATAATGTGCAAATCCATGGCCCATTGGGGCAAAACCACGGCGTTACCTACCGGTGACATCGAAAGTATGTTCCTGGCAATTAATGCAGTGCATGCAACCCTGCCATGGCACAACAATCGTGCAGGTGCCCTTACCTCCACCAAGGGAAGTGGATGGATGTGCACCCGCACTATTAGCTTGCCATGCTGGTAGCACAGGTGCACTGAGTGCATGTTGCTCACCCCACCCACTCTCCGCCCTGGCCCACTTGCAAAAATAACATGTCATGGACATTTAACACCAAAATCCGGCTGTGCTGTCATGGCCCAGCACTACCTGCCAATACATATCCAATGCATGTCATTAGCGTGCACCAGGTCAGTGCTGACAGCCAAAGCCCTCTAGTAAAAAAACATAATTTGCTTCTCTTTCTGTTTTCAGTTATATAGATAGCATCAGCCCACCTAAATTGCTACATAGCCTAATACTAGCTGTATAACTGTAGGCCAGGTTATAGGTGGGGGCAAACACATCCCTATGGACTATCCATTTAGCAACGATACTCAGCCACTAAACGAGTAAGTTATGTTTGGTTTGGGCCTACTGAAAGATGGTATCAGTGTGGCTGGACACTATAATATTCAGTGCTGCTACCTATATGGATAGCGACACTGAATAAATTGAATAAGTTAAACGCTGGTACCAGCGTTTAAGTTAATCCACTTAGGGAAATCTTTACTAAAGAGCATTAAGGGTGCACTGGTTATCAAGCATTAACAGCAGTGGTAAGGGTGTTATTTTGTGGTAAAGGCTGGGAAGGAGAATAGGCTCTCCAGTGGTAAGGGTGCTTGGCTCCACTTATCGGATGCTAACAAGACACTGGCGTTAAGGTGCCAAGTGTGCAACTTAATGCCCGAAAATGGCAGACACCTTATCACAGGATAAGGGAGCCCTTGTGAAAGTCACATTTTAGGGGATGGATGGAAGGAAAGGTAAGAGCTGATTCTTATGTATCCTAAGTGTCAGTCAGTAAATGGGATGGGCATGTGGGAGGCATCTGCACTGTATCATAGAGGGATGCCCACGTAATCTGCTGTAATAGCAGTGTGTGGCATAGTATTGGGAAGAAGTGTTCCCTGGCAGAGCCATTATCGCCACAATGTGGGCATTAAAAGAATGACTGAGCAGGAGTGGTGATGTGCAGATCATTGACAGGGGAGGTGTGAGTGATACATCCTAATGATTATGATGTTCCTCTGTGGGCCATGGTGTAGCAACTGGCAGGAGAATACATGACTGTACATAATGGGCACATGCTGATGGATGGGCTGAAGGATAGATGGTGCTAGATGAGAGTGCGGTATGGCCTTGTTGCCTTGATATACCTGATGTGACCGCACAAATGCAGTTGTAGTGTGTGTGAAAAAATAGTAGCTGTGCCACAGGGAAGTTCCAATACCAGCAATTTTGGTATGACAACTGTCTCAGCTTTTATAACCACCATACAAACTTTCTGACACATATGCACATAACAACTGGACAAGTGTCTCTCATATTGGCCATATAGAGCAAGTAGGGACATGTGATGATCTCTATAGGTGGCCATCCCAGGAGTGGGATGTTCCTGCATGTACTGCATACATGTGATGGAGCCAAAGATTTTCAGTCACAGTTATGAGGAAATATTCCAATCATGTACAACTCATGTGTCATACATCTGCAGGGTGAACATGTCCGACCTTTTGCAATAGGCTACAGCAGAGCCAATAAAGTCATGCTGTCAGATGGGCATAATTGCAATGTGTATGTTTGCAGACCCAATGTGCAATCGTAACACATAAAAAAGTATAAGAATGTGTGTCCTCCTGTCAATGCAGACTCCAGACTGTTTCTGAAGTGAGTTTTCCACAGCCACAAAGAGAACAAGTGGGATTCAAACCCTGGTCAGTTGGAGACTAGGGGGTATGTTTACTAAACCACGGTAATGTTACCGTCGTTAGTTTCCCCAGTAATGTTATGGATGCCCATATAAAGGAATGGGCGGTGCATCGCTAAAGCAAGCCGTGTCAGGTAATGCTCGTTACAAGGCGCTTAACGCGCAGTACAGTGCGCCATGGATCCACCACGGGTGAACATCACAGCCGATGGGAAGCAGCAGCGCGACCGAAGGGGTTGCAATCTAAGGCGTGCAGACAGTAGAAGACGCGCTGAGGGATGTGCAGACATGGTGCCTCATAAGAAACGGAGCCGTAGGTGTACGGCCATAGACCGCAGGCAGCTGATATCGCAGTCTGTAATGGGGACGTGAGTCACAGTTAACACATGCACACACACCATGAAATGGTGTGCAGTGAACACAGCATGCAGAGGAGTAAAAACGGTAACGGAAAGGGTGCCAGGGGTCGGTCTGAAGGGCCAGCTGTGTGAATGGTGTGTGTATAAGGGCAAAATGGGCAAGGAATCCAAAAAGGAGTAACAGGGAATTGAACCAGTACACTGAAGAGCCCAAACACAGCTTATTGACAGCAATTCTAAACCACTGGGCCACCTACCCACCCAGGCAACCCAAAGAAAGGGAGCATATGTAACAGTTAGCATGTGACGGATAGGCTGCATGGAGTGTACACTGCAGTGTACAGTGAAGAGAAGGAAGGGTGTGTGGAGAAGGGATGAAGCCGTAGATATTGTATGGTAAGGAGAGCAGAAAAGATGAAAAGAAAAGGAACCTGTGGGACCCAAACCCACGACCTATGTTGGCTCCACGCACGTCTGCAACCACTATCCCAAACAACCACAGCAAGCACAATGCTCAGCGAGAGGGCATGTGCTCACCTTTTAAAAGGTAGATGGGGGTTGGTGAAGACGCATGCGCGGCGTTTTTCCATGGAAGGAACAGTAAAGAAGAGAGTCGAATGGTAGGAGTGGGTATACCTTGCAATGTCTACATTTTTTGTCAGAACAATACTGATCCTGTGTTATTTTTTGTTTACTTTCAGAGTTTGGGGAGCCAAGTTGGCCATATGAACAACGAATAATCACAGCCACAGGGCTGCAATCTTAACTGGTATGAAGTGAGAATTAGATCCCCCGAAGAAACCGCTGGATGCGGTGAAACGCACTAGCGTGCAAGATTGGCATCAGGATTCAAGATAAGTCTGGTTACACCGAGCATAACTTAGCCAGTGCTATAGACTTTAATAAGCTGATATGACCTTCAGTTTCTAGTTCTTACGAGTTTCAATCGAATAAATTTAGTTTGGGAATGGTCACTGAAGTGAATACACTTACCCATTTTCAAGTGAGAAGATCATCAGCGTATGGTTTTTAAAAAATATACAAGAAAAATATTGCCCGAGAGGCTTTTTTGAATGTCTTTCACATTTTTGGGAACACAAGGTCCTTGATGCAAGAAACGGGTTAGGTTAACCACAGCAGAGGTTTACCTCCTGGGTTCCACCCGACTATAGTCTGAGACCAGTTCCCTGTAATTAGTATTTTTTTGGCATTAGTGAAGTATGGAGTAATTTTTTGTTTATCCTGTGATAATTTACTCCAACAGACCCGAAACAGTTTTTTTTGGGTTTTTTTTTTGTTTGATCCCACTGACAGTGGCAACTGCAGCACTGCACCTGACACACAAGGCCGGAACACAGATTTCATCTGCAGCAGGCCGCAGCCACTCCGACCATCACCCCCACCCTCACACAATGCTGACATGATAACATGATAGCAGTGGGGGTGGCACAACTGCTGAGAAAGCATGTATGTGTGCTGCCATTGTCACAGTAAAGTCATACTAGACATCACAGATGTATACCCTAGGCAGCTGCCTTGTCAGCCTAGTGGACCATCCAGCCCCACTGCATCACCCACGTGACACCTCCTTTGTCAATTTGGCACCAACAACATAGTGCCCTTTATTAACAGGACACCATGCTGTTGCTGCCAACGGAGCACTACTACCACTAATTTGAGAACTACGGTAGGTGGAGCACATTGCATACGTTTAAATAGGCTCTCTCCCCTCAGAAATAGCCCTTAATGTGAGCTTTCAGATGGCAATAGGGTTCCCAGCACCGGGAGCTCTAACACATGGTAACACAAACCGGCATTAAAGGAGCACACGCTATACTCACCCAGTCTCTGCCCCATTAACTCCTACTCTCTACCTCTTTTTATCGTAACGCTATGGGCCCAGCTTCCGCACATTAATACAGCGTTATCACGCTTTCCATGGTGTTAACCACTCATGGGTGCCAATAACGCCTGCTAACAGCACCTTTGCTTCCTTACTGCCCTTTAGTAAACATACCCCTTAGTTTGTCAACTGAAACTCTGGCCTTTAGAATTCAAATAACAGCTCCCCTCCCAGCCACGGAAGCATTTTTCTTTGCTGAAGCCACTTGTAGCATGACATTTTTACAAGGCCAAAACAAGCAGTTCCTGTTTGTTGTGAGAGAAGTGATTGTTTTGGCCTTTTAAAAATGCCGTGGTGCCAGCAGCTTCAGCACAGCAGAGCCACAGAAGCAAGGAAAAACACTCCTGTGGTTGTGTTAAAATTTAAGGTTGCAGTGGGGGTGGTGGGGTGGGAGAGGAGAAATGACTGGCTGAGAGTGAGGGACGAGAGCTGGTGAAGGATACTTCCAGCACACCCTTAGGCTTGGGTGCCTCGAACTCGTGTCTCACTGCTTAGCCCCTTAAGCCAGCTCTGCCTAGGGATGCACAAGTTCTGTCCTTGATGGCTCAGACAGATCAGGTTTTCAGGATATCCCTAAAGAATATGAATAAATGTAGCTGCATGCATATGATCCTCACTGTATGCAAATTTATCTCATGCATATTTATTAGAGATGTCCTGAAAATCTGACCTGTTTACATAAGAACATAAGATATGCCATACTGGGTCAGATCAAGACCCATCAAGCCCAGTATCCTGTTTCCAACAGTGGCCAATCTAGGTCATACGTACCTAACAGTTTCTCCAAAAGACACAGGTTCCACAATGCTTGTACTGGGTCAAGCATTGATATCCTGGGTCCCTTAACCAATGAGTGATAGACATGCTGGAAGGAGGAGAGGACATAGTGTAGTATGTAATGATTTTCTGACTTTCTTTACTGTATGTCTGCATCCTGGGAAGAGAGACTACGTGGCTAATAACACGTGGCCTGTCACAGGTGCGGAAGTACAGAGGTGGAGTGAGACAAGTATAAACCAATTAGTTAAAGACATGCTGGAAGGGGGAGAGGACATAGTGTACTATATAAAAGAACTGTGAAACAGAGGATAGGTGTGAATGCTCAGTCAAGCATTTCCCCCTTTCTTGTAAGAATGTAATTAAAGTAACTCTTTGCTTCACTGAGGTGTCTGTTATTGTGTAAAACGTTATGGACAGCTGGAGCAGCAGGAAGAACCACAGCTGTCTGGGCCAGTATGGCGTGATGAGGATTATATTCCTCCTGTCCGCCTGGAGCTTGAGAAGTATCTTTGCCATCAGAAGAATCGAGGGGTAAGCGTAGAGCAAGCTCACCCCCCAGTTGAGGAGGCAGGCATCTGAGGCCACCCTGCCCCTCATGGTCACCCGAGAATAGAAGCGGTCCACCTATGCATTGCAAGAGGAGGCAAAGAGGTCCATTGTCAGTGTGCCCCACCTCCAAAAGATGTAGTCCACCACCTTCCTGTTGAGGGTTCACTCGTGAGGCTGGAACACCTGACTGTGGTCCACCAGCGTGTTGAGCTCCCCAAGCAGGTAGGTCACATGCAGCTCCATGCTGTGAGACATTGTGAACTTCCAGAGGCGTACTGCCTCCCATCACAGAAGGTATGATCCTGTGTCCCCCTGCTTGTTCACATGAACATGGCCACCTGGGTGTCTGTCTGGATGAGGACCACCATGTTGGCCAAGTGTCCCTGGAAAGCCCCAAGGGCATTCGCGATTGCCTGGAGTTCCAGAAAGTTGATCTGGTGCAGGCTCTCCTGCTCCAACCAGAGGACCTGCATACTCAGGCCATCCAAGTGTGTGCCCCATCCCAATTTGGGCACGTTGGTGGTCAGTATCCTTTGGGACAGAGTCAGTTAAAAAGGAAGACAATGGAGCAGGTGCTGGAGCTGCAACTACCACTCAAGGGAGTTGGTGAGGATCGTCCACTGCACCTGGTGCATCCTGAGCAGGGCCAGAGGGGTCACATGTACCATGGAGGCCATGTGGTCTCGCATGTGCAGCATCGCTCATGCTGTAGTATGCCGCTTGTGGCGGATGGAGGTGACCACCTCCACGAGCTGCTGTATGTAGTCTTCTAGAAGAAAGGTTCAGGCCCATGTGTTGTCAAAGAAGGCCACGATGAACTCCAGCCACTGAGTCAGCTGCAGATGAAACTTTGGGTAGTTGACCACGAACCCGAGTCGCTCGAGCACCTGAATTGTCAGGTGCGTTGAGTGCCACACACCATCCAACGTGGAGGCCTTTATCAGCTAGTTGTCTAAGTAGGGGAAGACAAAGACCCCCAGGGTCCAGAAGTATGTGGCAATGACCGCTGTTTGCAGCCCTCAAGGACTGAACTTGTGCACCCTATTACTACTACTACTATTAATCATTTATATTGTGCTAAAAAGCATACACAGCACTGTACAAGAACATATAGAAGATGGACCCTGCTCATTAGAGCTTACAATCTAATCAAGACAGACAGTACAATATAAGAGAAACAAGGGGTTTAAATAGGGAAAGGAGAAACAAGGAGAACAAGGGAATGAGGATCCAAAAGCAGCTTCAAAGAAGTGAGCTTTTAGCATGGATTTAAAAAGAGGGAGAGATGAGACCTGATATATAGATTCAGGAAGATTGTTCCAGGATTCAGGAATAAGGAGCAACAAGGTGAAAAGATCAAAGCCTTGAGTTAGCAGTGGAAGAAAAGGGCATAAAGAGAAGAAAGCCAGAGGAAGAGTGGAGTTCACGAGGAGGGGTGTAGGGAGAGAGGAGAGAGGAAAGGTAGTGAGGAGCAGCAGAATGAATGCATTTATAAGTAAAAAGGAGAAGTTTGAAATGGATACAGAAACAGAAAGGGAGCCAATGAAGTGATATGAGAAGAGGGCTTATATGAGTGTATCAGGGCTGGTGGAAGATTAGCCGCGCAGCAGAGTCCTGAACAGATTGAAGAGGAGAGAGATGACTCTGAAGGAGACCAGCAAGGAGGAGGTTGCAGTAGTTGAGGCAGGAGGTGACCAAAGAGTGGATAAGAGTTTTAGTAGTGCGTTCAGGGAGGAAGGGACAAATTTTGTTAATGTTATAGAGAAAGAAATGGATATGTGTGGAGAAGGAAAGGGAGGAGTCAAAGATGACCCCAAGGTTGCGGCCCAAGGAAACGGGAAGCAGAAGAGTGTATCAACAGAGATAGAAAAAGAAGGAAGGGGGAGGAGGGTTTAGGGGGAAAAATAAGAAGTTCAATCTTGGCCATGTTCAATTTTTTATGGCGGTGAGACATCCAGGCAGCGATGTCAGATAAGCAGGCAGAGATACAGGCTTGACGTGTAAGAGAAATGTCAAGTGTAGATAGATATATTTGAGAGTCATCAGCATAAAAATGATACTGAAAGCCATTGGAAGAGATGAGGGCACCAAAGGACTGGGCAAAGAAAGGGAAAAAGAGAGGGCCCAGATCAGACCCTTGTGGTACACCAACTCAGAGAGAGATGGCAGAAGAGGAGGATCCACCAAAACAAACACTGAAAAAGCAATGGGAGAGATAAGAAGAGAACTAGGACAGCACAGCACCCCTAAAACAAGTGAGGACAAAGTGTCGAGGAGAAGGAAATGGTCAACAGTATCAAGGTCAAGAAGAATGAGAACTGAGTAAAGACCCTTCGACTTAGCCAGAAACAAGTCACTGGAGACTTTGACAAGAGCCATTTCAGTAGAATGAAAGGGATGAAAACCAGACTGAGGTGGATTTAGGAGGACTTGAGAGGACAGAAATTCAAGGCAGTGTAGGAGAACTGCACATTCAAGAAGTTTGGAAATGAAGGGAAGGAGGGAGATGGGTTGATAATTAGAAGGACAACTAGGGTCAACTGAAGGATTCTTGAGGAGAGATGTAATCACAGCATGCTTGAAGGCTGCAGAGAAAGTTGCAGTGGAGAGTGAAAGATTGAGAATATGTGAGATGGAAGGGATGACGGAAAAGAAGATGGAGACAGGTGGGGATAGGATCAGAGGAACAGGTAGTGAGTTTAGAGGAGGAAAGAAGAAGAGAGGTTTCCTCATCGGAGATCTTAGAAAAGGATAAAAGTGTGACAGAGGTTGAGAGGAAAAGTTTGTATTGACGAGGGGGAAGAGGGAGTGAAGAAGATTTAGTGGGGAATTGGAATGTAATCTTATGGATTTTGTCATGGAAATAGTTGGTTAGGGTTTGGGCAGAAAGAGAAGGAGGGATTGGAGGCAGAGGCACCTTAAGAAGAGAGTTGAAAGTTGAAAAAAGACGTGTGGGGTCAGAGTCAAGAGATCTAGTTAAATGGATATAGTTTTGCTTGGTGAGAGCAATAGAAGACTTGAAGGAAGTAAGCATGAATTTCAAGTGAAGAAAGTCAGAAATTGAATGGGATTTGAGATAAGTGCACTCAGCTGAGCAGGCACAGAAGCATAGGTAGAGAGTAGTTGAAGTTAGCCGGGGCTAAGGTGAAGAGCACCTCACAGGACATGGTATGGGCAGAGCAAGAGTATCCAGAGCAGAGAGGACAGCAGTATTATAGGAATTTATACCCTCATCATCAGATTTAGAGGACAAAGTGGAAGAAAGAAGTGAAGAGACAGTGGATCCCTTACAGCAACAGGATAAAATCAAAATAAACTTAACTAACTAATTTCTCAACATACAGGGGTGTCCTACACGGAGCTGTGGGTTCACCCCTAAAACAAAGACATGAGGAGGTGTGGCCTGCACAGAGCGGCAGGTGCACCTACTCTTGCCATCTTACTGGGCAGACTAGATGGACCATACTGGGCTTTATCTGCCGTCATTTGCTATGTTGCTATGTTACAGTAGTGGAGAAAGTAATGAAGATTTCTAAAAGGGTATGAGGAGACTGGGTGATATTGAGGTGGGGAGTGATAAAGTGTGAACCTTAACAGGTGGTGGTCAGATAATGGAAGAACTGAGGTGCGGAAATTAGAGAGTAAACAATTAGAAAAGAAGACAAGGTTAAGGCAGTGACCAAGCTGATTAGTGGAGGCAGAAGAGCAAAGCTGGAGGTTGCATGAGGAGATAAGGGAAAGGAGCTTAGACACATAGGGGTCAGAAAGGTTATCAATATGAAAATTAAAGTCACCAACAATAAGGGAGAGGGAGGAAGAATCCAGAAATAAGGAAAGCCATCAGTCAAAGTCAGTGAGAAAGGTAGAAATGGACTTGTCAGGGGGGTCTATAGGTAACAGCAATCCGGAGAGGTAGTGGATTAAAAAGACGGATGGAGTGGACTTCAAAAGAGGTAAAGAGTGAGACTGAGGTAGAAGAAAGGGTTGAAATTGGCAAGAAGGAGAAAGCTGAAACCCAACACCACCATCGTGGCCAGTGACACGAAGAGTGTGGGAGAAATGGTAGCTGCTGTGACAGAGGGCAGGGGCCAAAGGAGTGTCATCAGGGAGGAGCCAGGTCTCAGTAAGAGCTAGAAGATGGAAAGGTGAGAGATAAAGAAATCATGGGTAAAGAAGTTTATTATTTATTTATTTATTTAACAGATTTTTTATATACCGCTTTATCCTTTAATCATTAGAAATGGAATGAGCATTCCACAAGGCACACGAGAAGGGGAGAGAGGAGGGGGACAGGAGTAGGATATGGATGAGGTTGGGGTGGTAGAGAGAGGAACTAATATGTGAGAGAAAAATGAAGGTGGGCCAGGGTTGGGATTAATATCACCGGAAGACAGAAGGAGAAGGAGAAGAAGAGTGCGAGGGAGAGAGGAGACGGCACAGCAGAAATGAGGATGAGGTTGTTTTAGAGAGGAAGGAGAGGGATAAATGAGAGGAAGAAAAAGGTGAAGCTCAAGAGCTGAGGAGAAGGTGGAGGACAAAATGAGGGAGGAAATGGGAAAGGTGGAGAGAGTGAAAAGGAGGGGGTTTTAGGTTGATGAAGTGAGGGAAGAAGGTTAGGGAGAATCAGAAAAAGGAACAAAAAGTGATGTGGAGCCATAAGAAGGGAGGAGCAAGTCAACCTAAGAAATGACAGCGAGGGCAAAGTACAATTAGGAGAAGGAGGGATAACATGTTAGTAAGTGAATAAAGATAAAAATAAAATAAAGTAAACTTACAAATAAGTAAAAGTCTTAAAGTGACACTGAACTATCAGATAATAAAAATTTGTTTAGTAGAGGAAGTAATCTATTACAGCGAGTACAGGCAACAGGCATCCTCTTATCACATATAATCTATGAATCTATGAACATTAGAGCCATCAGTCTTGGGTCAATACAAGACATATGAGCATTAACAACTGATCACAGGTTTGTCCAGTTCCACTGCAGTAGGAATGTGGGTCTAGTACTAACTGATTTGAAATGTTTATAAAGCTGCCAACACTTATGTCCTGGCAATGTCCCAATTTAGACTAAAAACGATTTGAAAAGTTTATAAGGGTGCCAACAATTATGTCCTGGCAATGTCCCAGTTTAGACTACTTTACAGTAGTCAATTCCTCATAGGCAACATAAATTAACTTAGATAGCCCTCAAGACTTCCATTTCAGACACACTCTCTGTAGGCCACAGCCTCGGGTTCTCACCCCTGCTCATCCAGTGGGTAAAAGCCTTGAGGCTTCTCACGTCCACAGCGTCCCACATGAGTCATTATCGTAGTCTTTCCTGCTAAGCAATCTATTGCTCAGAAATAGAAGCCAGAAGGAAATGTCTCTGCACGCAATGCAGATCTAACTAAAAAGTAATGATATGAAAACAAAAAAAACAAAACCAGAGAGGACTCTCACATTACATCCTGTGGCGATTAGAGCTTCTGTAGAGATGTACAACATCTTAGCATTTAGAGTATGAGGTTAAAACAGCAATTTTAAATAGCTGGTTCCATAGGGCTTGTGGACGACTCTCCTTTCCCATCCCATGGCTCTCTCCTACCCTTGCCCTGTGCTCTTGACCCTCCATTAGTCTATCAGGGATCAGATGTCTCTTTGATAGTCTTCAAATAGGGTCAGAAGATAAACAGATAAACAAAGAAAATAACTTTAAAAATCACCTTTTCCTTTTCAGGATGTGTTGCATAAGATTACAGGCTTATTTGTTTACGCCATCAAAAAGTAGAAAAACTAGGGGACATGCAATGAAGCTAGAACGTAACCCATTTAAGACTACTAAGAGAAAATATTTTTTCATTCAATGTGTAATCAAACTCTGGAATTTATTACCAGAGGATATAGTAAAGCTGTTAATCTAGCTGGGTTTAAAAAAGATTTGGACAAGTTCCTGGAGGAAAGGTGCATAAACCATTGTTAAAGAGGACCCGGGAAATCCACTGCTTGCACCGAGACAAGCATTGTGGAACCTGTGTGCCTCTTTGGAAACCTGCCAAGTACTTGTGACCAGGCTTGGCCACTGTTGCAAACAGGATACTGGATTTGATGGACCTTGGTCTGACCCAGTTTGGCATTTCTTATGTTCTTAGACTAATAGAGCACTATCCCTTGTCCCTTCCTTTCTGAACACACTACTAAGACCCTTACCCATTCTCTAGTCATCTTCCGTATAGACTATTGCAATCTGTTGCTTTCCAGTCTCCCTCAGAATCATCTCTCTCTCCTTCAGTCATTTCAAATCTCTGCTGAATGGCGAATCTTCTGCCAGTCTCATTATGCACACATAACCTCTCTTCTCAAGTCACTTTCGGTTCCTTATTCAATTCAAACTTCTACTAGCATATAAATATATTCATTCTGCAGCTCCTCACTACTTTTCCTCTTATCACTTCCTACACCTCTCCTTAGGAACTTCATTCCTCTGGCAGATCCCTTTTATCTGTGCCCTTCTCTGCTACTGCCAACTCCAGATGTTGCTCATTCCATCTTGCTGCTCCATATGCTTGGAACAAACTACACGTGTTAGTACTTTAGGACCCAATTTTCGAAGGTGGTTACATGGGTAACAGCCCATGTTATTTGTTTAAATGCCTTAAATGGGATTTTCCAAAGGCACCTATATGGGTAGTGCCTTTGGAAAATCCTGGTTAAGTCCCTAGTGCACCCAGATGCTATCCGCTTAGCATTGGGGCGTGTTTGGGGCATTCCGGGACAGAGCAGAGGCGGGGAATGGAACTAAGCGGATAGCTTAGTCTGGGGACCAGGTGATGTGTGCCCTTCCTCACATTCAGGGTGGCTATCATGTCCATAAGCATACAACGTGCCTGCACATTCCTGCACGTGCCTGATGTGATGGATCGCTGCATTCTCCATTGGGTAAAGAGTAACATATAGGTGCTCAGATAGTGAGGTGCTTCCTGGGAAATAAAAGGGCTATCCATACTGGCAAACATAACCCAAATTGCAGCCATAATGGAGACCCTGATCAGTGGAACATTGCCCTGTACCTGCATGTCTTAAATGATGATGGAGCAAATGTGCATGGAGAGGGCAGAATGGTCTAAGATGGACCTCGTGGGTCATGAATGAGGTTTGAGTTTGGTGTATGTACAAAAGTACTTATCTTGTAGTGTACAGTAAGTCATAAAGGAATGCACGCCCTGCACATGTGCTGCCTCAGCAATTAGTGCCATACTGCAGCCCAGCGGACCTCTGTATGTGCATGTTGTTTAACTTAGGTGATACAGTGGAGGGAAGGGCATCTTGTTCTCACATGAGGCATGTTTTTTGCACTGGAGATCACTATTGTTGCTGTGTATCCAGGGGCGGCTCTATAATGAGGCAAAGTGAGGCGGCTGCCTCAGGTGGCAAAATCTTGAGGGCGGCAAAAAATGCCCCCAAAACAGCCGCCTCACTTCGCCTTCAAAAAGCAAAAATAAACAAAACAAAAACAAAAGCAAGTGCACAAGTTGCTGCCACTGCCGAGTCCGATTCTCGGCAGCGGCAAACTCACCTTCCTTTTCCTGGCAGCCGCGGCTCCCTGCCTCTTAGAGAACCGCGGCTGCTGTGCTGTCATCTGCAGTGCCAGTTTTCAATAGAAAGGAAACCAGTGCGGAGCCTTCTCACCTCCGTGAAGGACCACGTGCAGCTTTGTCCCGCCCCCAAAGGAAGTTACATGTTACTTCCTTTGGGGGCGGGACAAAGTTGCATGGGGTCGGTCCTTCACAGACGCAGGAAGGCTCTGCACCAGTTTCCTTTCTGAGGGAGACAGGAGGGCTCTGCCAGGGAGGCTTTGGGGCACTTCCTGCTGCCGCGGCAGAGAGTGGCTCAGCAGCCAGGTTCCCTTTTTTTTATTTCCCTGGGGGGTTTAGGACTTGTAATGGGCTGATGTGGGGAGGGGGGTTAGGATTGCTAATTGGCCATGGGGGGGGCCTACGACTGGAAATGGGCTGATGGGGAGTGAAAGGACTGGGGGTGGGTTGATGGGGGGTTAGGACTGGTAATGGGCTATGGTGGTTTAGGACTGGAAATGGGCTGATGGGGGTTAGGACTGGAAGTGGGCTGATCGGGGGTGTTTAGGACCGGTAATGGGCTATGGGGGTTTAGGACTGGAAATGGGCTGATGAGGGGGGGGTTAAGGACTGGTAATGGGCTATGGGGGGCTAGGACTGGTAATGGGCTGATGGGGGGTTAGGACTGGAGGTGGGCTGATGGGGGGGTTAGGACTGGTAATGGGCTATGGGGGGTTAGGACTGGTAATGGGCTATGGGGGGCTAGGACTTGAAATGGGCTGATGGGGGGTGTTTAGGATTAGTAATTAGCTATGGGGGGTTAGGACTGGAAATGGACTGATGGGGGAGTTAGGACTGGAAGTGGGCTGATGGGGGCGTTAGGACTGGAGGTGGGCTGATGGGGGGTGTTTAGGATTGGTAATTGGCTATGGGGGGCTAGGACTGGAAAAGGCCTGATGGGGGGGGTAGGATTGGTAATTGGCTATGGGGGGTCTAGGACTGTGGGCTGATGGGGAGTGTTTAGGACTGGAGGTGGGCTGATGGGGGCTGTTTAGGACTGGAGGTGAGCTGATGGGGGTGCTAGGACTGGTAATGGGCTGATGGGGGGTTAGGATTGGTAATTGGCTATGGGGGGCTAGGACTGGAAATGGGCTACAGGGTGGCTAGGACTAGAAATGGGCTGATGGGGGGGTTTAGGACTGGTAATGGACCAAGGGGGGCTAGGATTGGAAATGGGCTGAGTGGGGGGGTTAGGATTGGTAATTTGCTATGGGGGGTCTAGGACTGGAAATGGGCTACAGGGGGTTAGGACTGGAAATGGGCTGATGGGGGTGTTTCGGACTGGTAATGGGCTATGGGGGGGGGTTAGGACTGGAAGTGTGCTGATAAGGGGGATAGGACTGGAAATGGACTGCAACTGGAAATGGGCTAATGGGGGAGGGGAGGAGAGTGCTGCTGGCCCTGGAAGAAAACTAGGGGCTAGGGCTACAAATGGGCTGATGCGGGAGGATTGTAGAATGAGACTGGAAGGGAGCGGATAATGGGAGTGTCTGCCAGGGGAAGGAGGGGGCACAAAGGGAGCTGACACGGGGAAGGAGGGAGCTGGAAAGGAGCCGACAGCTGGGATGTACTGAAGGGGGACTGGAAGGGAGCTGACAATTGGGGATGGGAGTGGTAGGTGGTTGGGTAATGGGGAGGAGGCTGGAAGGGAGCTGACATGCAAATGGCACTGGAAAGGGGTTGGACAGAGGGTAGAGTGACTGGAAGGGAGCTGACTGGGGGGGTGGCGGCATTGAGAATGGACGTGAGCTAATATATGGGATGGTATTTGGACTAGAAGGGGCTGGACAGTGGGGAAGGAGGGGGACTGGAAAGGAATGGACACCAGTTGCAGTCATGGGAATGCAAGGCAGTTGACATTGGAAGGTACTGGGAGGGAAGGACTGGAAAGGGGGCTGATACTGGGGAGGGTTACTGGAACTGGAAATGGGCTGATGGAAAGAAGTGAAGAAAACCAAAGAGATAAGAAATGGCAGATGGACCATGGACCTTAGACCACAGAAAGAGAGCTAAGAGAAGACAGGAAAGCAGAAGCCTCAGATCGGGACCAACATGATCAGAGAATAAAATGATCAGACAACAAAGGTAGAAAAAATAATTTTATTTAATTTTATTGATTGGACTTTGTGCTGTTTTTATATTTTACACAGTATTGGGGAGCTGCATCTCTTATTTATCTGATGTTGTACTGCATGTGGACTCTGGCTTCTTGGGGATTCAGTTTAAATTTAGGGGTATGATAACTAAAGGATGCTAACATCGCACCGGCAGAATTAGCACGCGATAAGGTACGTTATCGGGTGATGAAGGCACGTTATCATGCGATAATGTACCTTATCGTGCGATAACGCGCCTGCGGCGTTAAGGCACCCTAACGCCATGAAATCCGGCGCTGAAGGGCGGAGGAAGGCTTCCCAGAGGTTGGAAAGAAGGGGTCAATGGGTGGAGAGTGGGAGGGGAGAGTCTCCAGGCACACTAACGCTGTGGAATCCGGGTCTGATCACTAACGCCAGTGAAACCCTCGCGTTAAGGCACATTTGCAGGAAAGAGAAATCATTTCCATCAGCAATGTACAGCAAAGCCAGGGAAGCCTAAAAAAAGTGATAGTTGTGATACATGTGCACGGAACAAAAGGGCAAATAAACATGGAAAATGACCTGAACAAAATTTAAAATCACCATAACCAAGCTGGCCAATAGTGATATTAATGGGAAAAATAAAACAACACTACTGAGAAAGCTCCAAAAAATATATCATTTTTGGAAGGGTCTATGCTCTGTCCCCCTACAAGGTGAATGATCCCACATTGAAATAGCGCTGATCAGGGTTTTCCCTTTTTATTGGACAGGTTTCTTATGGCGTGCACATGAGCGGCAACAGCAGGGTGGGCATGACGGAAAGGGCAACTGTACAGATGCTGGAAAATGGGATACAGAGGGCTGCAGGCGGCACATGCTGTGGTGCAGCTGGGGCACAGTGCGGACTAGGGAGATGCCTAGGTCTCATATAGGAATGCTGAAACTGTACAGCAGCCAGACAGCAACTGATGAGGGCCCAACATGAGCATGAGTGTGTTTCTCACAGTGTCACAGGGGATAGTACCCAGCAGGTACCCCCAAGGGCACAGAACATTGGCAGGCGGTGGTGGGGAGGAAGCATGGACGCCTATGCAGGCACCCCTACCCCATATCCCGCACCATAGGCAGCCGCCTACCGGCACACTGGATGGCCTGAGACTGCACACCACCAGCATAAGGGCATGTCAGCATAGTGGCGGAGGGGTACTGGTAGTAGAGGGGGCAATGGCATCTCCCCACAGCAGACCATGGCCTAGCCCTGTTTAGGTGGGTGCCGTGCACTGCAACAGATAGGCTCTGTCTGATGAACAGTCATGGTATCCCCAGGGAATGAACTGTCCCTGTGGCAACAGTGTGGTGCAGTACACACAGCCAGTGTGTTCAGGAGCAAAAGGTCACAGGTTCAAGTTCCAGCTGTGGCTCCTACCAACCCAGTCCCCATATTTTACCAAATACTAAACCGTGGTAATAACAACAGAACCTTTATTGCAGATAACATAAACATGCCTGAAACTCCTATATTTTACCCTACAGAGCACAGACACCATAAACATGTGCAATACCTAGAGCAGAGTTTCCCAACTCCAGTCCTGGAGGGCCAAACACCATTCAGGTTTCATGCTGTCTCTAATAAAGATGCCTGTGCTGCATTTGTATGCGCCGCCCCCATGGTATGCAAATGTTTCTCATGCATATTCATTAGGGACAGCAAGAAAACCTGAACAGTGCTTGGCCCACCAGGACCAGAGTTGGGAACCTCTGCCCTAGAGCAGCAGCCAACAGGGGCAGAAACACCCACACCCACAGGCTCCACTATCCAAAGCCTCATGGAGGGTCAAGCTGTTGGGCCCTGCGTGCAGCAGCATCTCCCAATACTAGCACTTGCATACCTTAGCAATGCCGCCCTAAACCTGGGAATACGTTACACATATATCAAAAGGTAGCTATGATTAATGGCAGATAGCAATTCCTAAGTTAAGCACAATTTGCTGATAGAGCTGCATCATAGCAACCTTTCTGATATATGTGGAATGTGTTTCATTTTTGGTTTCTGACAATGTTTACCACCCTGGGGAGTGACCTCAACAGTATTGCGTACCATAGCCATGCCTGCACTGTGCCCGGGACTGGTGTGGTGGCCAGGGCTGCCAAAAGCCTCTATATTTGCACAATGCTGTCATAGGTGTGGGAGAGTGTGTCTGTCTATCCAGTGTGTTGTGGCTGCCTACACCTTACTCAGCCCACACTGCTTGCACTGTTTCCAATATTAGCATGCCAATGTGCATAATGAGGAGCAAGTTACTGTGGGTATGGCCCGGACAGGGTGGCCTGGGCAGGATGCATCTGCACAGGGCATAGGGCAATGGCTGGGACATTGTAGTGCCTGGCCACCACCTGCATGGACAGGGTGGCCACAGCATGTCCTGCTGGGTGGTCACTCTCACTCTGACTGAGCAGTGACCATGGCATGGCTAGGTTCCCCCATAGTGCTATATAGTATTTTTCTCAAGTGATATTTATGGGTTCTCTTTTTTGGGGCCCAATCACTGACTTATCTGCTTGGTGTGTATGCATCTCCTCTAGGAACATGCACTATGGACTAGCTAGCAAACTGTCTGCAGTTAGTATGTGTATGGCTGGAACACCTTGCAGGGTGCAGTGGCTGGAGACTCACTGTGCTCGCTGCTGTAGAATAGCAGGTGGTGGGGGGGGGGCAGCTGAGCATTTCCAGGCCTACTCTCTGTCTGCCTTGCCTTATGGATGTGTACAGATCTGCATTGACTGCCCTGTAGGGTGCCTGTTTCTCAGCAGGACTGGGGTTGATGGTCTCCTCTACTGCCACCATTGCAGGGAGACAGCATGTGGATCTGTGGGTGGGAGATCCTGTTTCCCACCCTGAGCCCCAGAGGATGGGTTGGGTGGTGGTACATAATCCGCCTATGGGTCCAAACACCCCCCCTTCACTTAAATCATGTGACCATGGCACACACACAGGATATGCACTATTCTGGGTGCATCATAGTCCATAAGGGCTAGACATGACTGAGCAATACAGATGGACACAAGATGTATCCTAGGTGTGTCTGCAGGAACTACCACACACACACACACCCACACACCCACACACCCACCCGCACACACACACACACACACACACACCCACACACACACACACACACTCACACACCCCCACATACCCACACCCACACACACACACACACCAGGTTGCCCAGAATTCCAGCTCCATGTTGTCAGGCAAGGGACGCCTTCCTCCTCCACTGGGGTCAAGACTTCCTATATGCCTTCCCACCCATTCCCCTCATCCCCAAAACCCTATTCAAGCTTCAGAGAGACAGAGGTCATATGATCCTCATAGCTCCACATTAGCCACGGCAAATGTGGTACCCTCTGCTCCTACATCTCTCTCAAGCTCCGCCTCTGGAGTTGGGATCCGCTCCAGATCTTCTCTCCCAAGAGGATGGGATGCTCTGGCATCCGAATCCCCAGTCTCTGCATCTCAGGGCCTGGTTGCTGAAAGCCTAGAACTTCAGGATCTTAACCTTTCCCAACAGGTAAAGGATATCCTTCATGCTTCTAGGAAACCCTCCACAAGACGCTCGTATGCCTTTAAGTGGAAAAGGTTTACCATATGGTGCTCGCAGAAGGGTCTTAACCCTCTTGCGATACCTCTAGAATCGATAGTGGAGTATTTCTTTCATTTGTGAAATGAGGGTCTCAAGTCAAATTCAGTAAGAATCCATTTTAGTGCTATTGCAGCTTCTTACAAGCCTCTAAGTGGACAACCTATTTCCTCTCATCCTCTCATAGCGAGATTTATGAGAGGCCTTCTTTTAACAAAGCCTCCCTTTAAGCCACCACCGGTGGCATGGGACTTAAATCTGGTGCTCGGGCAGCTCATGAAACCGCCCTTTGAACTATTAGCCACTACATCTCTGAAATTCCTTTCTTGGAAAGTCATCTTCCTCATTGCAATCACATCAGCACGTCGCATTAGTGAATTGCAAGCGTTAGTGGCTGATCCTCCTTATACAAGGTTCCACCATGATAAGGTAGTTCTTAGGACTCATCCACACTTTATGCCAAAGGTGGTTTAGCCTTTCATTTAAACCAAGCGGTTTACCTTCCTGTATTCTTTCTGAGGCCTCATGCCTCCAGTGCAGAAAGGAACCTTCATACCTTGGACTGTAAAAGAGCTTTGGCCTTTTACTTGCAAAGGACACAGCAACATAGAAAATCTTCTCAACTCTTCATTGCTTTTGATCCTAGTCATTTGGGACTTCCAGTTTCCAAAAGAACTCTATCTAACTGGATTGCTCATTGCATATCCTTTGCCTATGAGAGTAGGAACCTTCCTCTTGAAGGCCATGTCACAGCTCACAATCTGAGAGCCATGGCAGCCTCAATGGCTCATCTTCACTCTGTGTCTATCGACGACATCTATCGAGCAGCTACTTGGGCTTCGGTACATACCTTCACAGCCCACTACTGCTTAGACAAGGATTCCCGCCGAGATGCCTTGTTTGGCCAGGCTGTTCTTCAACACCTTTTTCAGACTTAATCAACTCCTACCCACCGTCCCTGGTAGGATGCCAGAGACCCATGGGGGGAAATATGGCCCTTTCACAAGGCCTAACAACTTCCTGGGGCCATCTCCCTGGCATCAGCAGCTAGGGAGTCCCCATATGTGAAGACTACATTCCTGCTTGTTCCTGGAGATAGCGTAGTTACTCACCTGTAACAGGTGATCTCTTGGAACAGCAGGAATTTAGTCTTCACAACCCGCCCACCTCCCCTAGGAGTTGTATCTCTCTCTCTCTCTTTCTCTCTCCCTCTCTCTTTTGTCTCAGCTATAAACTCAACTGGAGAGGGACAGTTGGAAAGGCGGGAAGGCAGCAGGCAGGTGCTGTGGGATGCTCCCAAAAGCTTTCCTATTGGACGCTGGGGAGCGTTCCCACGCAGGCTCCATCGGTACTGACGATATCTATATGTGAAGACTAAATTCCTGCTGTTACCGGAGATCACCTGTTACAGGTGAGTAAATACGCTTTACATGTTTCTGATCTATTTTAACATAGTTTTAGCATTGATTTAAATAACTATTCTTGTGGCTATGTTTTTTACATGTTTTTAAGAATGTATTATTTATTTATTTATTATTCAAAAACTTTGTATGTTACTTATATTTTATTGTTTACATTATGGGGCATGTTTACTAAAGTCCGCAAATCTGCGTGGCGCAAAATAGCGCACGGCAACGCGGCATTGAAATGCGCAGAAACGCGTTTAAATGCCCCGCACACGTGCTTGTCACCCCCGCACAGGTACGCGGTTCAGTAACGGGCCCCGTACAAGTGCGGGCCCGCAAATGTCCGATAGAGGCGTGGAACGGCTAAAGGAAGGCGGAGGAAGGCTCTGGAGGGGCGGAGGGACGGGGTCAATGGGTGGAGAGTGGGAGGGGAGAGGCTCCCCGCACAGTATCGGGCCCGAATTTACATGTAAAAAATAGCGCGAGTGAAACACTCGCGGTAGAGGGCATATAAAGGGAAGAGAAACCATTTCCGTCAGCAATGTACAGCAAAAACCGGGGAAACCTGCAAAACGTCAGCAGTGTGATACATGTGCACAGCACAAAACTGCAATGAAAAATAGGAAATGACCACAACAAAAGCATTAAAATAGTAAGTCAGCTGGGGAACAGGTATAGTAATGCGCAAAAGTTAAAAACACACCCAGCAGAGCTCCAACAAAATAAACTACCATTTGTTTGGAAAGGGGCACGGAGCGGAGACACCTCCAAAAACGTCTCCGTGTATTGGACCCTTCCTGGAGTGTTCCCTATGGTTGTCCATCAATAGCACTGTTTGCCCAGCTTGGGAATATGCTATCCCCCTCTGTTCGGACGTCATACCCGTGTTATATTTGCACGTTTGTCACCAGACAGGGTGAAGGAGCTCACAGTAATAATGTGCAGAGCAGGTTTTGGAACCCCACCCTGCCAGGTCTACTATCTCCAGGGACTGCACTGTCTCTGCAGCCACAGTGTGGTGCAGTGGACAGAGCCGGTACCTCTAGGACCAGAGGGTCACACGTTCAAATCCCAGCTGTGGCACATGCCAGCACAATCCCAATATTTAACCCACCACTAAACACAGATAGCAGAGGCACCCCTTTATTGCACAGAAACAAAAGCATGTTGCAAACACCCATATTTTACCCTACACCAACACACACACACCAGCACAATGTGCATCACCAACGCCGCGTCCCCCAAATGCAGTCCTGTAGTGCCATAACTGTAGGGGCTAAGGACACGTAGGTAGAGGTTAAGTAGGTAGAGGTTATGTACGACAGATGTGCCTGTACATGCCCTCACCCCACGTGCCAAGGGCCAATTGTGTCCCTGGTCATGACCACGTAATGGGTGGCCCACGTTCCACAAAAATCTTGCTAAAGTACAACAGCTAGACCGCTATACCATGTGAGCCAAATACAGTCCTGGGGTTCCACTACGCAATCAGGTCATATGCCTTTGTAAGGATAAGGACATGCCAGCATGTCGGCGGAAGGGTTCAGATGGTGGAGGGGGCAGTGGCTGCTAGCCACAGAGGACAGTGGCCAGGCCATGTGCAGGCTGGCACTGTCCACTGCAACAGACAGGCCCTGTCGGATGTACAGTCATGGACCACCCAGGGATTGCAGCCAATCAGTGGCTACACGGTGGTGCAGTGCACACAGACAGTGTGTGCAAGAACAGAGGGTCACAGGTTCAGAGCCCAGCTGCGGCTACCGCCAACCCTGTCCACATATTCACCCCACAGCTACACCGTGGTAGTAAGGACAAACCTTTATTGCTGAGAACATAGGCATGGTCAATACGCCTATCTTTTACCACACCAAACACAGACACCATAAACAGGCACATTATCTACAGCAGAGTCTCCCAAATGCAGTCCTGGAGGGCCAAACACCATTCAGGTTCCATGCTTCCCCTAAGACAGATGCCTGTGCTGCAGATGTCTGCACCACCCCCCCTGCTATGCAACTGTAGCCCATGCATATTCATAGGGGACAGCATGAAGGCCCGAACAGTGTCTGGAACACCAGGACTGGAGTAGGGACACTCTAACTCGTACCGTAAGCAAGAGGCAACAGGTCCAGACGCACCCACACCCACAGGCCACATTGGAAAAGCCCCCTGGGGGGCATCTCCCAGATCTAGCTCCTGCGTACCCTAGCAATGCCACCCTATACCTGGTACACGGTACACAGACCACAAACGTTTGATGTGGTACTGGCAGGTAGACAGTCCTACGCTCAGCACTGTTTGCTCCTTGTGCTCCAGCAGAACAAGCTGTCGGCTGTCTGTGGTGCGTGCCCCAGGTCTGGCCCCTGACAGTATTTTACCACCCTGGGGAGTGACCCGCAGCAGTACTGTGTACCATATCCATGCCTGTACCCTTCCCAGGACTGGTGTGGTGGGCATGTCGAATGACTCCCCCAATAGTAGCACAATGCTGGCATAGGTGAGGGGGGGGGTGTCTGTCTATACAGTGTGTGTTGGCTACAAACACCCTCCACAGGCCACACTGCCAGCACTGTTGCCAGTATTGGCCTGACAATGTGCATAATGAGCAGCAAGGTACCATGGGTATAGCTCAGACAGGGTGTGCTGGCCAGGATGCATCTGCACAGGGCATGGGGCACTGGCTGGACATCGTAAATGCCCAGCCACCACCTACACAGTCAGGGTGACCTCTGTATGTGCTGCTAGTGGATCACTCTCACCCTGAGCGTGCCGTGATGACAGCATGGCTAGCACCCCCATAGTGCTGTATAGCATTTCCTCTCCTGTGATATATATGGTGTCCTGTTGGGGCCATCTTCATGGACTGATCTGCCTGTGTGTGCTGCCACCGCCAGTTTGGGGTGCATGCAATCCCATCAGGGACTATCCAGCAGACTCTGCACAGCTGGTATGTGTCCCTGATGGAGCTTCTTGCAGGGTGCAGCAGCTGATGGCTTGCTGCAGGAGAATATCAGATAGTGCTGGGGTGCACCCCTGAATATCCAGGCCTACTGTCTGTCTGATAGTGTGTGATGGATGTGTGTGGAGCTGCTTGGACTGCCCTGTAGGGTGTCTATCCCCCAGCAGGACAGGGGTTGAAGGCCCACTCTACTGCCATGGGGGGGGGGGGAAGGATGGGGATGTGTTGATGGGAGACCCTGTTTGTCATTGGGGGGAGGAACCACCAACTAAGACAGAAGGGGTATCCATGATGAGTTTGCAACACCTTCTTATCACACAGGTTAATACTGATTTTGAGCTCTGCCATGGCCTCATTCAGCCATGGCCGTTGATGTGGACCTGGTCCTGGGCGCCACCTCCCACCCTCAGGTGAGCACATTACCTGCACAATGTGATGGTGTGGAGCTACCCCTCGCCGGCAGGCCTCACGCTCAGGCCCCCCACCAGGCCGAGGTTCTGTGTGGGTGGACACGGACAGTTCCCCCTACCATGCCGTGTAGCTTTTGGGGTGCAGTCCCCATCTTGTGTGCATCTGTGGGCAGCTGATTTGCATGTGCATTGCTCATGGGTACGGGTGGCCTACCCCGTCCTGTCTACAGCAGCAGACTGTCTGTGGGGTGACGTGCAGGCTCTCTGCAGCCACACAGGCGCTTACCCAGAGCTAAAGTGCCGTAGCCCAATGTTTTCTGTCACTCTGCCTTTATAGTCAAGGTCATGGGTTCAAGTTCACAGAGGGGTTCTGTGATAGGGTTGTCCAGAGCATTGTACTTTTTTACTGGACATATGTTTATGGCATCAAACACACCCTTGCCATACTGTACCCATATGGTGCCTCTGAGGGTGCATTATAGGGCGCCCTATAGGGCACCTTTGGTTTGCCATCCTTTTTGCGTGCACGATTCATTATCCTTTGGCGATTCATACATGGTGCCCTATAGGGGACTTGCTAGGGTGCCTTTGCAGACTGTGCACTGTAACATGTGCCTTACGGGCCTCCATATATTAACAACGCTGTTAGAGCGGGTTTACTGGTAGTGGGTAATAAAATAAACTATAAGGCCTCCTACAGCACACCTCACCATAATACTGACTGCCCCAGCCAACCTTGCTCACTGGGCACTGTGAGGGGTTGAACCCCTGACCTCTGCACCATTGGTCAGTATCCTAACCATTGTGCTATGGCTCTGTTCCTGTTTGCTGTGCACATCAGTGCGCCACTTATGCCGCCCACTATCGGACCGCCCCCTCATACATCAGCGCGCCGCCCTCTGCACCCCAAACTTAACAGTGCGCCGCCCTCTGCCGCCCCCAATGAACGGTGCGCCGACTCATGCCGTTAAAAATAAACAGTGCGCCAACTCATGCCGTTACATGCCGCCAAAAATTACTATGCCTCCCACACCACTTTTTCCCACTACATTTGATGCCTCAGCTGGCCTCTTTCATTGAGCACAATGGGGTGTTGAACCCATGGCCCCTGCACCATGGGTCAGTGTCCTCACCATTGTACTACGGCTCTGCTGTGTGTTTACGCAGCAGCGGCCCACTTAGCCTTCCCACGCACCAATGTGGGCCCCGCACATTAGTGCGACACAGACAGGTTTGCTCTGGTGTCTGTCTATGTCCGCCCTGAAATGGCCACTCCGTATATGGCACCAGTACACTAACGGGTACCCACACAGCAGCCTTGTTTAATTAACATCGCCCTTATTATTGGCAGTCATTGCAATGTGAAAGCCATAGCACATCACATCATACAGAAGCCAAAGAACCATTATGTATGTGTTGATAGGTTCAAGACCCAAATGTGTATACACAGCACATTCGAAAATGGTGTTCATTTCCGTAAGATAAATGACACACAACAGTGTATATGTAATGTGTGTCGCGCAGGTTCTAGCGATAAACTTTTCTTTGCGCATTTGCGTGACGCAGTTGCACGTGAAATATTGCAAACATGCGCCATCTGCGTAGGCCACATGCACGTACTGCGTTCGGTGCGCACATGGACGCCATAGCCGTTTCTGAATCCTTGATGCGCCATAATTGCGTGGCTCAGGGTGCAACGTAAATTTGCAGCTGATGATTCCGGTGCCCTAACGCATGTGCGTTGATCTCCACGCCCCCTGCGTCCAATCCGGTTGATAATATCTGAAAAATGGCGCCTCAAAACTGAGTCAAGGAAGCCCGTAACCCCCCGACCCCTCCTTCAACCTCCGAGAGCTCCGGCACCTGTCCCGCTGATCGCACCACGCCAGCACATAGCTCTTCCCAGGTGCCGACTCGGGCACAGGGACAGCTCCAAGGTCCTACAGGGCATCGGAAGACTTGGTCCCCCTTACAAGACGGTTCAATAGTGAAGCAGGAACTACCCACTTGTGAGGTAATGGTGATGGTGCCAGTAACCCCGAGTCAAAATGAGATCTGTAGCCTGTGGCTAATTGCAGAATGTTCCCTAGGCTGTTGTTTTTGAGGTACCGTGAGCTCAGTAATGTGCAGAAGATGCGCAGACATAAGCAAAGTGTATCTGTCTCATTTGTGATTGTGTTGACCTGCACCCAGGTGGTGATGGACCTGGTCATAGAGGTGTCCCATGGCTACCCTGTGTGGCCAATGTTCCCCTCTAATTTTTCTGTAGGCTAGCTATGGGCGCCTAAAATATCAGCTGTGCAGCTTTTGAAGAACGGTTAAATTTTTTGTTCGCCACATACCGACACTTGGAGGTTATATACTGTAAAATTTGATTACACGTCAGAATACGTATTACAACCACATTGATTGCACTAGCAAATATTTTAGAACTTGTGAAACACCGTAAATACACAACAACTTTTTAAATTTAAGACTATGTGTTGGTTTTCGATCAAAGCAGAACGTACTTTTTGTTGCGCTCTGTGGCCAATGTCCCTCTAATTTTTCTGTAGCTATGGGCGCATAAATATCAGCTGTGCGCTTTTGGAAGAACGGTTAAATTTTTTTGTGCGCCACATCCGACACTTGTGGAGTTGATACTTTAAAATTTATTACACGTCAAATACAGTATGTACACGTACCTTTGATTGCACTAGAAATATGTAGAACTTGTGAAAACCCCGTTAAATACACCACCAACTTTAAATTTTAAGACGTCTGTGTTGTTTCTATCATAATCAAACCGTAATTTTTGTGCTCTCTGTTGTAAAGTTATGTGCGCTCGCTCGGCGAGGTTGTGTGCTGCGCGCACCACTTCGCACAGCTTAGAGGAACAGTGGCTTGTGGCATGGTCAGCTGCTGCCATGGCTGTGCCACAACCCTACTGTCATTAAGCTAGAACCCTAGATCAGCAGATTGTAAATGAAACAACATCATATGGATATGGTGGGATCCGTACCTGTAAACAAAAGCACCCTTGGGACAAGCACAGGATACAGTGAATCCGTAGCATTGATGGTAATGTCACACACGCCAGATTTTGAGATGGGCCATTGTTGGCCATGTTTGTTTCAATACACAACGCCTATCTGCATGGGTCCACAGCGCCCATTCACGTGGGCTAGCAATCACCCTGTATAAATGCTTGTGCTTGTCCCATAAACCAATGTCAGGGCATCCACCCTATCAGCAAGGAGGACAGAGAGCCCATCCCAGTGTGTTTGCTGTCAGCCCTGTGAATATTGGTCTGTGTGCTGTCAGAGCCCCAAACAGTTCCCCTAACTGCAGAGGTCCCATAGAGCTCATCCCAGTAGGGCTCTAAGAAACCCGATGGAAAATGCTTGTCTGTGCATGGGCAGGTTTAACACATACACCCTATCCCTCTGGATTCCATGTGTACAATCGCAAGGGCTCATCTGTCACCATGGAGATATGGTTTGTGTGTGCTTCTACTAACAGTTTTTGTCTCTGTATGCTCTCCCTATCCCCCTGGAGGCCAGGTATGCCACTACAGTGGCTCATCTGGCACCACATGGAGATATTGTTGTGGTGTCTCTAACAGTTTTGGCTGTATCGTCCTATCCCGCTGGAGTCCAGGTATGCCACTACAGTGGCTCACTGGCACCATGGAGATATTGTTGTGTGTGCTCTAACAGTTTTTGCGTGTATGCTCCCTATCCCCTGGAGGCCAGGTTATTGCCACTACAGTGGCTCATCTGGCACATGGAGATATGGTTGTGTGTCCTAAACAGTTTTGCATTATATGAAACCCTATCCGCCTGGAGTTTCGCATGAATGGCCACCACAACCTGGCTCATCTGGCACCTGGGGATATGGTTGTGTGTGCTCTAACAGTTTTTGCTGTATGCTCCCTATCCCCTGGAGGCCATGCTCATGCCACTACAGTGGCACTCATCTGGCACCATGGAAGATATGGTTGTGTGTCCCTAAAACCAGTTTTGCTTGTATGAACCCTAGTCCCCTGGAGTCCAGGAATGGCACCACACTGGCTCAAGCGGGCACCATGGAGATATGGTTGTGGTTGCTCTAACAGTTTTTGCTGTATTTGCTCCCTATCCCCCTGGAGGCCAGTATGCCACTTTTACAGTGGTCATCCTGGTACCAGGGAGATATGGGTTTTTGTGTCCCTAAAGCGTTTGCTTTATGAACCCTATCCCCTGGCGTCCAGGACTGGCACCACACTGGCTCATCTGGCCAACCATGGGGAATATGGCTGTGTGTGCTCTAACAGTTTTCTCCCGCTACATTTTTTGCGTGTATGCTCCCTATCCCCTGGAGGCCAGGAAGACCATCCCAGTGGCCTAATCTGTCACCATGGGGATTAATGCTTGTTGTGGTTGCCTAACAGGTAAAATGCATTCTCCCTATCCCAGGATTCCTGTGAGCTTTGCGCAATGCGTCGTGTTAGTCACCCTTTTGCTAATGTGTGTGCAGCTGATGCTCTGTGGTAGGACAACCAGGCCCACAGGGGGACAGATCAGCAATAGCTATAGGTGTGGTAATGTCAGTAAGATAATGTGGGTATGTTCATCGGCAGGTAGGTTGGACCTATACCATAGTTTGTTGAAGTGAATATCTCATCACACATGTCTGTGCTGTCTCCAGCATGATATGCTAGCTGCAGAGGTTAATGTGTGTAACAGCAACCCCATCCCCTTAGCCATTATATGTGTTTATCAGAACCGGCTTTTAATCAGATACACATGTTCCCCATAATCGTCCATGGCAGATTGTGGTTTCAAACCTTTAACACCTAATATAAATCCACGAAAAACAACATCAGACACATGGAAATCATCCACTGACATGGTGTTTTTCAGTGACAACATGCAACTGATGTTTGCCTGGATAACCACATACATAAACCCAACATGGGGGGGGCACACTGTGCAAAGAGCCGTCTATTTTGGTTTGGGCCCCTGTTCCGATATTGCTTCCACAAACCACAACCTTCTGTCCGCCCAGCTGAACCAGTGAATATGAACATAACAACATAACCTAGCCCTACAGGAACACTACACACTCCCTACCCCCTCACATTGACCCGCTGACAATCACCTGTGTGCAATGTAGGTTGCACTCATAGCCCGCAGCTTGCCCCTATGACACACCTCCCACAATGCATAGCCATTGGTGCAAGCAGTTGATATTGTTGGCCCTGTCCAAAGTTGTGAACGTTTTTATGTAATTGTCCCCTGCTCACAGTCAATAGGGCCACCCACACAATGACTCCCTCTCACCACACTCCGCCAATGATTGGTTGCATATCAGGTTTGCCAGTGGGTTTGAGTACCACAGGATGTCTAAAGATACTCTCAACCTAGATGTGTGTAACACCGCACATGCAGTGTAACTGGTGACTAGCATGGACAACCTCATTGGTTCAACAAACTGTGCAATGTGGCTAACAGAGGGTCATGCAAAGGGGCGCGATCAGGGTAATGTAACAGGATTGTGGCTGAGGAGCCATGTACAGCTGGCCACAGGTGTCACGTGGGCACACATGTGCACAGACAAAGCAACTAATGTCAGGTGGTACTGGTGACCCCCAAATGTTCTGTGAACAAACGGAGGTAGGCCTTCCAATGTGTGTCTATATTGATGAAACCCCAGGATGCATGAGAACACACCCCAGTGTCCCTCTTTTAAATGACATCCATTAAGCAAACTAATGTGTATGTGTGGTTTGTGATGTTGGCCGTGCAAAATGGCTCTTCCCAGGTATCATGGATTGACCGAAAACATCAAGCAGGTCACTGTGTCTTCGTCATTGCATGACGACCTAGTTATTGGTAGTGTAGAACACGTGTGGCAGTGTACTGTTTATTTTGTGTGTCCATCTCACCTATATGTCACCAATGTACACAAATGGAGGTTTCCATAAAAACCCCACACACACACTGTGGAGCCATGAGATAACCGGAGTCAATGTCACTTTGTAAGGTAGTAGGTTTCCCCCCCGTTTGCCAATAGGCCATACTGAAATATGAATACATAAGACCCGCCTTGCTGGTCCAACGCCCCCACGAACCATGTAAGCTTCCCTGAAGGCCCATTCCAGGCATTGCCCGTTTTGTGCTGACTGCCCTGGCCCACACCCAAAAGATTTCACCCCACTGTTTATCTTGACACTCACAACAAGGATGCTTATAGAAAGAGGTGGGTAATAAGAAAGGCAGCCACAGTCCATCCCGCACACCTGTGAAAACAAACTAGCATGTACATATCCGTTGCAGCCCAGATGATAGACTCATGTTTTATGTGTGTATCTGGTGACAGCATAGCCAAATCCCTGTCAGAGTTTTACCTGGCATAACAGCAGCATGAAGGAATAACAGGCCCCCCAAATCCCCGGGGGGGGGGCCCACTCCATGGTCCCTTGTCACTCTTCACACTTTTTTGCCTCAATGTTGAATCCTGTTGTAAGCTGTATCCCTCACCTAAAAAAGAGAGACATGTTGGACAAGGTGGGGGGCAGTGCTTCACACTGTGGAATGCTGACACACAGCCGTCACCATAGGGATGAGGGTCAGCTGTGGACACACAGGCTCCCTTTTGTCACCAGCGGAGAACCCATGGCATGACATATGCGTGTTGCCCCAATGGAACTGCCTGCTGACCGGTGACAAACCGATGCAGTAACATGACACACACACACACACAGCACTGTCGCAGGAGCAGCAAGACCCTGTGCACAGTGATGTGGGTGTGTGGTGTGTGTGTGTGTGGTGTGTTGTTTTTGTGTGTGTGTGTGTGTGTGTGTGGGTGTGGGCAAACCAGCATAAGGTGACCAGTCCCTAATGCCCTCACCTTTCCTTTTGCATAATCCACATGATCGAGGAATCCTCCCGAAGAAGGGCAGGGAGGCTGCGCCTCCACCATGCTGCATACCTTCAGCGCCTCCAGGGTGATAACTCACCAAAAGGGTGATGATGGTATAATAATGAGAATGGGTCCACGTATTCTGTAACTTCATGTCCTATTATCAAGAGTATGCCTTTGTGTTACCTGCCTATGTAGATGTGTGCTATATTTCTGACTAGAGAAACGTGCTGATGGGCTGTTCATGTTCCACAGATGGTGATGACACCGAGGATGAAGGCCACCACCTCCTGTCACAACCTCTTCCGAAGGACAACCCAACACCACATTGATGCAGCCAGGTGGTTGTCCTGGACAACCACAGAGTGAGGAGGAGGAGGAGGTGGACGAGGATGATGAGGTGGCTGTTGTGGAGGACGCAAACACCCTGGATCACACCTGAAGAAAGGACACAGGAGGGCCAAGACGGTACATTCTGATGGTTTGTCTGTGGGGGAGGCAGGGTTGAGGCGGCTGCAGGTGATGTGGGAGGGGGGGGATGTTTGGGAGGGATCAGGGTTGGAGGATTGTTCCCAGAAGGGGTTTGGGAAAAGTGGATGTTGAAGAACAGGGCATCACAGGGCACTGTGGCCTCCCCCCAGCCCCTGCAGTTGCCTCCACCATTCCCGGGAGCCACAGACCAGGCCCTAGTTGCAGATGACCCACCACACAGACAACAACTTGACAATGTGTGGTGTGTGGTGGCCATATTCGTGGACCACCTGTCCTGTTGCCTTGGGATTGGAATGGAGCAACGCATACATGAGTTGGTGTCACTCTCAGCAGTGGCTGGCTGCAGTGATTGCGAAGAGGTGGTTGCCCGAGGTGGTACGTCTGCCATGTCCGGCAAGCACCCCCTCAATGGCGTCACTGGGCGTCAGTGATTGCGCTCAGTGATGTCCACCACATTGTCCCTGTGCTGCCCTGTCTTCCATCATGGGCATGCATGGGGGATGGGGGGATGGGTGACATCACCACCTGTGTGTTTGTTTTATGTGTGTTGTGTGTTGTCTTTTGCTGTAGTGGTCGTTTTGCGGGGAGGGGAAAAAAAAATGATGTTATTGGGAAGGGGGGCAGGGTGGATGGGTCATTTTCCCCATTCCCACATCTGTAACGTTTATCCAGTTTTCTGTTTTACGATCAATAAAATATATTTTTTTGAAAAACACCTGTAATGCTCCCGTGTCTGACCTAGGCAAAGTTGTGCGGATGTCAGCATGTGAATATGTGTGGGTGCACCATAGGTTTCTGTGGTGCAAACATGTGTGTGAAACCAAAGCAGGCCCCCAATACGGTGTAGATGGGGTGTGGTCGGGATAATTAGGGGTCTACAGTAACCATCATGCACACGTAGCAGCTGTCCTCACTGATTGTACATGGCGACAGGAATGGTCTGGAGGTGATGTGGAACAAAGGTCTTCACACATATCTGAGTCCTCAAGACATAGGCAGACCACTCCATATCTGGCCGTCTGGTCACAGACGTACCTATGGTGTGTTGGGAGGCAGGAGATTATTGATGTGTTGCAATGGAAAAAGCCACATATATTGCCACCAATGAGTGTTCTATGATGGGTTTTTCTCACGGTGAGATGAGTATTGTGAACGTAAACACCCCATTGAGAACATAGTCCCCCCTGTGACCACATGGATGGCTGTGCACCACTGTGCCGGCTGCATTCCCCAAGGATGTTGGGAAACAAGGTGCACGTGACACAGTCACATGTGGTGCAGCATGACAATCGTAGCTGACTCTGTTGAGGGTATTTGCAGCCGGGAACCTGTGTGGGTGGTTCATATACCTGTACCATTCACTAGATGACCTGGGCGCAAGCTCATATAGTGTTTTCAACAACACCCCCCGCCTCTCTGATACAAACATGGGACAACCATGGGACACTCATGTGGACACACACACTGGTATGGTCATAGTAATACAGCTGTTTATTGTCACAGCGTAAGTCTCAAAATTAGCTTTTGTCCAGACTACACATGGATATTCTAATGTGTGTGCGTTAACAAAATGTATGTTTTACCTGACACCCCACAAACATATGATCTGCATATGTAAGGCTTTTGACATGACAACACATAACAAACAACCTCAAAAACGGTTGCCTGGATACATAATTGCTCTAGTAACTGCGCAATTGTAAAAAATCAACAAATATAGGATTTATACCATGTTATTGCATATAATCATGTTTTTCCGTTATTGGCGACGTGGTTTCGCCGCACTAAAAAGAGCGCTGACACGTCGGGCCCCCTCCCCCCTCCCCCGCCTACGACCCTCTCCCTCGAACCCGTGCTGGTGGTTGGTGCAGGAGCAAGTCGGCGCATCCGACATCCCAGCATGCCCTCAAGGGCCCTCACATATCCGGGTGACGGGCATGTTTTGGCGGACCGCCTCCAATGTAAGTTGCGGATCTCACCACATTACCCTCCCTTGTCGTTTTGCTGCAACTGCCAAAGGCACTTATCCCGCTCCCCAGAATCACGCTCCGACTGCCTGTGCATGGGATACAGCGTGTTCTATTCCATACAGCCTCCACTACTACTCCAAACGCCATAACACAAACCAATCTGCCATGTACATGTCCACACTATTGGGGATGTGATAATGGCCAGACTCAATCACAGAAATGGAGGAGGGGCCAATATACATAAATGGCCCAACAGGTAGTAATAATGGCAGGCAGACAACCCCCTAAGGGCAACATCCACAACACCACGACGTAGATGTGGTATGCCCTCACAACGATTTACAGACTGTGGAGAACCACCCATATACTACAGTTTGTGGCAACAGGATTGGCCAATGACAGCTCTCACATAACCAATCGTCGTAGGGGAGCTTGCGCATTCACGAGCCAACAAACTACATCACTGGGACACCAACGGAGATCAACACAGGAAGGTCCGAGATATGACATCCCACAATTGATGACACATGTGGAGGGAAAAACACATTCTCTTGACAGGTGACCTGTGTTTGTTAATGAAGCAATGTGATGGTCTTGTAGGCACAGGGATTGACACACCTTACCGTGTTACATGTGCACCTCTGCCTTGCTGCACATATGGGTGACTCCCTTGTGATACATGTGCAACTCCTCACTGTACACAGAGGAGGGTTTGTGGTGTCCCAGATCAATGTAGGACATGTTAACAAATGTGTAATAATTTTGGACAGAGTCAGGGGAAGCAACAGGAGGGGGACATCAGAGCTCCTTACAAAGACATGGCTTACTGTTTCCCCCCCTAAAACCCCTGCAAACTGCAGACATTTGAGGATGGTGGATATGGGACACAACAGCAAAGATGGAATGTGGATATGTACCAACAGCACAGAGGAGGGGTCATAATAGCTTAAATATTCTCCAGTTAAATCAGCAGACTATGCTAAGTTTGTCATCCTGCCTGTGTAACAAGAAAACATTTGTGTTATCTGCAAGAGCGGCAGTGATGTAGCTTTCCCCACTGTCCTGTAACAATTTATGTTGCTCCATAGAGTGCCTGGGCCCGTCAGACACATTCCTCATATGTCTGCATCCCTGTGTTAATCCACCTGAACATACCATATTCTATTGGGGGGGATATTCTATCATTTCAGGTACCCTACAACCTTTGGGTATCACACATCTAAGGTAATCAAGCAGAACAGTGGTAAACGTGTGGGAGGTAATGTTTTGAACAGCCACCACACCACACCAACTGTGGACTCACTGGTGTGTGTGGTTGTGGTTGTGACAGTCTATTGTCACCCACCTTTCAGCATCACGATGTGATGATGCCAATTAGGCCCCTCAACTCTGCCATCATCCAACTCCGGGAGAGGTGTAGGTGTGGGTTCCTGCTGGCATGGGTGGCAATTTGTAGGCCTTGGTCCCTCTATTGCCTGCTTCACGCAATGGTGGGTCATGGCGCGCACAGTAAGTGGCCCTCCAGGGACCCTCATCGCCAGCAACTTTGTTGCTTGCCGCCCAGAGACAAGCAGCCTCTGCCTCCCTCAGACTCCATAGGGGCTGCAATGTAGAACCCTCCCCCTCCTCCTCTTCCACACACCCCCCCGCCTCATCCCTGCTCCTGCCCTCCTCCTCTGCCCCCCTCCTCCTCCTCTTCCTCCGCACCCATTTTGACTGTAGTCCACCTGCATTGGGAGGAATCAGAGAGAAGCACAACATAATGTGTGTCAGCAAACCACATATAGGGTATACATGTGTGAAATACATAACACACAGACAGTATGTGTTTGCGTTCCCGTTCATGTGGTGCTGCATACCGGACACCGGACCAACTTCTACTCCCATACGTGTGTGGTCCACCACCATGTGTTCTGGGTTAGGGACCACATGTGTGTGCTGTGCCCATGCACAGTGGCAGATCGCCCTTTTTTTCCCTGTTCGATGGTCACATTGCACATGTTTGCCCATAGTAATCCCATTCCCTCTGTTTTGTAACATATATACACAACATGCGTGCTTTGCTTGCCCCCACCCGAACACCCTGTCTGTTTGCAATCAGCAAATCACTTGCATGTTGGTGTTGGTTTGTGGTGCTACTGGGTCATATTTGATTAATGTCATATGATTCTCTCAGTGCTACATGAGACCTCGCAGTGACCCATAGTAGCAGCGTATGGCAACTAGGCCGATCACCCTTTGGCCGGGCCCACTGGGGTGCACATGCAGCAACTGTATTGCTGTCATGTCATACAAACCGGCCTTTGGAAATGAACGCAAACACAGTCAATGCAGTGGTATGGAAATCACAGTTTTTTTTTGTCTGGTGACTCCATGTTGGTTTGTTGCTTCATTATGCCATATCCCTCCCGTGGGATGGGTTTTTAGTAGGTAATTGTTTGGATGTGAACCCCAGACAATGGTCCAACAGAACCTGGTGAGGTAAGGATATTGGCACACACATATCACAACAGGATGGCAACATGAATGTGGATTTTGTGGGACACATATGGGAGTGTATTTGCATAGGACTGCCCTGTCACGGAATATGGAGAATTGTACATGAGAAAGGAAAAAGATTTAGTGTATTTGTACATACCTGCATTGTGGAATGTGCGCTCAATCCAGGGCCTCCTGGCAGTCCACGAATGTAGATGTCTCCCCAGCCGTGCTTGCAAGTTCTTGTTCCAGGGGCGAGAGTGTGGGTTGGTGAGGAGGGGGGGTTCCCGCCACCTGTGCCCATAGCATGTTTGTCCTTACAGCAACCATGTTGCTGACGGACACCTCTCTTGATGTCAGCAAACCTCTTTTTTAAGCTGTCTACATCACGTGTGGGCCCCCTGCCCCACACAGTGCAGTACGCAGATCCTCCCACACTGCCATTCTGTTTGCAAGAACAGATGTGCGTGTGCTCATTCTGCCAAATAATACCTCCGTAGTTTTGTTCCAAGGACAGTGGGTCAGAGTAATATATGGTTTTCAACTGTCCACTGCCTGACTTTATCAGCTCTCCCTCCTGTTGTGGTGTGCTGGCCACAGGGACCGCTTTTTCTTTTGGGCCGTTTGGTCTGTAATGTGACAGCATGTCCCGCCTCAGACAGATGGCCCTGCCTGTTCGTGGCTAGGCTGTGCAAGTCCTGTGCCCTGGGTGTGCTCATCACCAACTGGGCCTGCCCCACAATCCCTCCGCCTCTCCTCACACTGTGCCCCTCCATCTGTCAACTGGTCCCCCCCTCTCCATCTCCAACCGTTGAACCAACAGGCACCCTCTCAAAACAACCCCCGTTCCACCAACACAGTACAGCAGGACACAGCATACACACAAGATGACACTAACACTACAATAAGGTGAACACAATACATACACTGTAACACAGGTTTGCTGTCGTCAACGTAAAATGAAAGCACAGTTTACACAGATACTAACAGTGGATTTTTTAACTTTTATCCTCTCCCTCCAGAGAAAGGATCAAATAGCTTGCCGTACCCCTACCCTCAGCCTCTCCTCTCTCCAGACTACTGCTTCCAATCCTCTATATCCCGCCTTCCCTCTGCACTTCCCTTTGCCCCAACCACAGCCTCACTCCTCTATTGTCACACTGTACCTTTATGTCTCACTCCTTCCCTCTGGACTACCTCTAATCCTATCCCTCTGGCTCTGGCTCACTCTTTAACCCTCTGTGTTCTGTTTGTGAAACTCCTCTAACACTCCCTCAACGTGTGGGCCACGTGTTGAGTAGCCTATTAAAGAACGGTATTTGCACGTTTTTTGAATTTTTTCCACATGCCGCAATTTGTGCAGGCGTGTAATTTTGGTGGGACGCGCTTCGTGCGTCCGCGCTCCGTGCGCAATCGAGTGTGTCCGGCATACGCAAATGGCGTTTTTGCAGAGGCGTCAACCCCACCATGCGCCCTAGGGAAATAGTGGGTAAGCGTATGTTGTATGGTCACGCCATACTGCATTACGTGGAGTCCCCGCCCATGGGCGTCTGGGTGCTTTGTTTTTTGTCGCGATGCGCAAGGTGATGCTCCTCCTGCGTGTCCCACCACGCACATGCCGACACCCATGCGTAGAGGTCGCGCATCCTGCGCGTTAGCTTCCTAGACCTTCGTCTGCGAGCAAGATATGCGCCATTGCGCATTGGACGTCACCGGCAAGGGAAAAAGAAAATATAGGTGAGGGAGAACAGCTTTGTCGACGTGGGGGGGGGGGTGAGGGTTGGTAGGCGGAGAAGTATTGGATGGTGTTGTTTTTGGTGAGAGACACAGTAAAAGGGAGTCCGTAACAGGTGGTAATGTGTAGTAGATTTGTTTTGCTGTGTGGTTTTGTATTGAGGGATTGTATTGTCCCTTGTGTGTGTATGGGTTCCCTGTTTGTGTCTTGTAGTTTGTACAGTGCCTTTAGATAGTTTTCATTGTGTGTGACCATAGTTACTTGTTTTTCTTAGTTTCGGTGGGAGAGTTTATGGCCGCATGTCCCTAATGCTTCTGCATGTGTCCCTGGTGCAGTGGGCATGATGCCTTTGGGGTTGCCGGACACAGGGAGATGGTGTTCGATGGAACGGGGCACAGGGCATGGGGTAGAGTCCCCACAGCAACTCCATACCCTGCAGCTGTGGGTTGGCGGTCCAAGCCTGTGGTTTTGTGTTCTGTGTCACGGCTCAGGAGGCATGCCGAGGTGCAGGCCTTCGGCAGCCACGCCTCTACAGGCCCCGTCCCCAGCTCCATGACATTGCGAGAGGAACCAGAGTCTCTCCCTTTACCACCCTACTGAGCACAAGGGCTATTAGGGGTCCGCTATGAGGATCTTAGACCCTGCACCTCGAGCCCCCTTGACTGAATTTTCGGTGTTCATATGCCATACCTGTTTTTACGGTCCAAGCTCCTTGCTGCCTTACATGTTTCTTTTGGCCTTCCGGCTGTTTTTCGAGACATCTTTGTGCCGCAGTGGGTGTCATGAGCCGGCCCAACCTTCTCACGAGGTCTTCCACCAGGTACTGCGTTGCCATGTTCAGCCGGATGGGGGATTACATAGCCATACCCAACACTAGGCAACAATGGTGGAACCCTGAAACTCTGCCTTTGCGGCATTAGCCGGGATAACCACACGTGATGGAGCTATTGATTGCACACATGTTGCCCTGGTGTCCCATGCCTAGAGACAGGGAGGTAGCGTACCGCCAAACCGCAAACACTAACCATTCCATTAATGTTCAGGTTGTATGTGATGCAAATCAGCCCAAATTAAAATATTCTGAATGTGGTCCCTAGGTTTGCAGGAGTCCCACCCATGACTCCCTATATCCTTGCATCCCTCGGCAATATTCCCACAATTTGAGGAGGGACGTTTGGCGAATGTATCTTGCGTGGGGTGGCTATGTCATGGTCTTGTTTATCTCTTGGTAATGTCCTTATACCGGTTTCTATTTGTGATCAACAGTCTAGATGTTTTTTGATAGTTTGAACACATGTCATCGTTTGCATAATTATTGAATGTTAGGTCCCAGTACTGGTGTTGGTAATACATTTGTTAACATGGTTGTATGTAACGTCTGGTACGACTAGAAAAACATTAACCCTACAGCATGATCTTATCGCTCACAGTCTATGACCGTTATATGCACATGATTGTACATGTGCTGCCACCTCAGTGAATGACTCTCTAATGTTGTTTAAAAATGATGACGCTCACATAGATGCACTGTTGGTAGCAGTATAGCAAACATCGGAGGTGGTTGGTGGGGGTGGTTTGGTCCACCCCAATACACCTGTGAATGATGGTTGTAAGTGCTGGATAATTGTATTTGTCTCAGTCATTGACAACATGTCTGGTTCTGGATAAACCCTATCTTAGCAGACACATGTCATGTGTGTGTCAGTTTGACGGCACAGCACCTCTGTGATGGAGTTGCTCACCGGCCGGCTCAATATCTGAGCATGAGTAGGTGGTATAGTTAACTATTCTGATAGATGATGTTTGTAGGTTTCCCAGTCAGGGTAAACACAATGATGTGGCATATATTTGGCCAGACTATATTTGCCTCATGTCTAACTAGCAGACTCTGAGCAACACTATGTAAGTGTTTACAGATACCATCTGACACTGTAGATTGAGTGGTACGTTTGTGTGCCATCCGTTGTCTGGCCATATCTCATCCGTTCAGCATCACATTGTTGTAAAATGTACAAGTTACAGCAAGAGGGGCTTACGTGGGTTCTATACACAGAGTTATGGGAACCAGCTACAGCGGCGACAGTTTATGTGCCTAATGCATATGTTTTTGGGTGGGTCTAACTAATGACTGGGTACAGTGTGCACTGTTGGACGACTCGCAACCTTCAGGAGAGGATGTTACAGGATGGGGTACTGTGAAGGAGTAATGGCTATGGACAGCGCTATCTGGCGTGCAACAATACACAGTTGCTATTTTGCCTGACAAAATGTAAAGCATCATATGTATGCCCTTCCATAAACATATGTCCTTACAGGTGAGAAATTCTTCTTTCATTCGCTACCTACCACCCATGGCGGATACATGGTGTGTTATGGTGTGCCACACGCGCGCAAATGGCTGTGTGTTTTCCGCGTTGGTATATTGATGAGACATACGACGCTGTGATTATGGGAGCATTGGATTGCTTATTGTGGTGTCACGCATTGTGGGTTTTGGCAGGATGTGGTACAGTAACTGCATTCACAACGCCGGTATATTACGCATTTTGTAGCACACACACACATCACACACTTATTTAAGGGTGACTATGGTCGTGGTGATATTCGATATGTGTTTTACGGGTCTGGAGTAAGCCATGTTTAGGCTTGTATGTCGCATATGGTATATCTGATAGAGCTGCATAGTTTTTGGCAGCTGTAATAATTGTTTATGCACACTGTCCTTGTTGGTTTCTTTCTCATGTTCGACACCGCTGTCACGTAATGTTGTCACATGGACGCCCCTTACATTTACATGGCAACTTTGCTTCTGTGCAGGTGATTCAGGAATAATGGTTTGTCGTCCCTGCTTGCTGACTCCTGTTCGTCAGCCACGGACTGTGCATAGTAGGGTCAGAGGTACAATGAGTGCTCCATAGCCTCCAGGCCGCTCTGTCATAGAGCGGCGACTGTGTGCGTTTTGAAGTAGTTCGCTTCAGGTGTCCTGTGATAGGAGGGCAGGCAGGGGCGGGGCCGTTTAGCAATATAAGCCACTGCATCCTTGTTGGGGGCCTCGAAGATAGAATCATATGCCTGTTTGCGATCCTGCACTAACATTGCTCTCAGGTAACATTCGATATCCCTGCAGAAAATTAATGAGGTAGCTTGAGGAGGATCCATTGTGGCCTCCCCTGTACGTGCCTAGTGGTGACAACATCGGGTAGGGCTCAGCGTTCAATCAGGGCGGGAGGTTTATTGTGCAGAGCTGTCTCACATGTTCAACGTATCTATTCGCTTATGACACGAGCAATTGTGCTTATTAGCAATGTGTGTAATGTTTACTTTGTGTTTATGTGTTAGAATGTTAAGTCGATGGATTCTGGCTGATTCACAGCTTGTCAGTAGCCAGTTGACTCTAAATGCTCAACTTGCACATTGGTCCATGTGTGTGGCCACAAATAATGTGGGATTTGCACAACAGCGAGTTGTTGGCAGATTGATGCTGGGTGTGTTGTTGGTATCTGTGTGGGTGTGTTTTGGAGGTGACAATTCCCAGGTAGTGTATGCTTCTGATATAGAAGCCCGTCTGTTATGGTTCAGAGGACCATAAGGTGGTTATCTTACATGATATGTGTGCCAAGACACCAGTGTCAGCCATATGTTTGCTTATGCTTCATGTTGGAGTCGGTTCCCTTGACTCCCTGTTTTGTTGACTGTTGTCCCATTGTGGAGGCGGCTAAGATTAGGACAGCATTTGTGAGGCTTTTGTTGTTATTAAGGGCTCCATTGTGAGCTACCTATGCTTTGTGTTGCTCTTCATGTTGTGTAGCACCAGTTCACATAAAGCACAATAAACATTAGTTTATGATGCTAAGTTGAAAACTTATAGGGTAGATTATTATAAAGCAGTTTGGGGTGGTATTGTGGATGTCAAAACATGACGTGTGTTCAAAATGTATGTGCTTGATCAGGTAGCCATGACATGGAACTGTTTACGGGGGATGGGGAGCCTGTCTGCATTGTGCAGGCCAGGTGGGTGTGTGATAAAAAACACTTTTCAACTTGTTGAGTCTACTTCATCACTGCAGTGATTTGGTATCTTACACACATTTTTAGGATGTATCAGCGCATTATAAACGGCAAGGTTGTTTTAACAATAAGCGCAGTTTGTAAAGATCGACAAGACATGTGGGTGTTGGCTTGTTGGTTATAGCTCAGGTACTTTAATGTGATTGGAATGTTCATTATCTGGCTTGAATGCTCTTATGCAACAGCATCCATCTGGCTTTAGTTAGGCAAGCTGTGTATGTGTGTAGGTAACGTGAACACAGACCATATGGAGGCAAATATCTTGCAGAGCACAAGCAAGGCATGATTATGTTGATGCATTACATACACAGACTTAGGTGCCAGCTATTTATCAGAGGTGGCACATGTAGGGTATGCATGTTTCATACGTTCAGACTGTGAACACACATTGGGATGGCATGCACAGCCCTCAGGTGTTTGTGCACATGCAGACATGGGGTTGTCCATTTTAACCGGGCATGCAACAAGCATTATGCATGTTATTTGTGGCACATCATCAGCACATAACTGTTAATATTTACAGACAAGGTATGAGATGTAGCAAACCGAGGATATGTTCATGATATCTGAATACGATGAGGTGGGATGCGTCAGATTTCTTTCTGCACTGCTTTTTTTGACACCACATATTGTAAGTGGATTAATCCTAAGCACTTTGGCTACAACATTAAACAGGTAGAGGAGTCTTTTGTCACAATATGGTGATTAAAAGGTTTATAAGTGCACGATCTGCGACTGAGTACAACAGAATGGTGTGCTTCGATACTCCCTGAATTGCTGCTTGTTGTGTACACAGACAGAGAGGTAAGGGAATTCAGAGACAGCTACACACACCTCAGAATCTCGTTAGATACATCTCCGTGAGGCCTCATGACATGTATGTGATCTGTAGAAATAGCATTGTGATAGGGAGCAGTCATTAATTGTGGGCTCTTGTGGGGTGTGATAGGCTGGGGACATGACGGTGCAGTGTGTGATTCACAGACCTATAACATGACATTTGTTGTCTTATCTTGTGTCTCCATGTGGCATAGGGACCTACGTGGTTTGGATGGGTGTGGATGCTGGTGGGGCTCTTGCCATGTGTCTCTGAGCTCATCAAATAAGCATTTTGTTTTGGTAAAGGGTGGTTTTACATAGACATTGTGTGTGACCACACT